>OZ026578.1:22567241-23167241 GCA_964020215.1 Aurelia sp. 3 sensu Dawson et al. (2005)
CTTCATGGAGTTCAAGCTCCGTACTGTTGGAATCTAGGTTAAAAAAAGAATTTCTTCCAAGGATTTTGAGATGAAGGTTGATAAATCGTTCTTAGATCATTCTTGAGCATTTCAGATACAGAAATGAAACAAATACTCAAATCTAAGTTGAGCATTGTATAACAGATTTCTTTTAAATCTTTATCAAATAAAATGCACTTTTACTAAAATTACAACTCAGACTAGGAAAGTTTTTTGAGACACCCCATATTTAACCAATCATTGCAAGTAATTACTGACATTAAAGAGAGCTATCAAGTGTGCATTGGACTGATTAAATGCTAAAAGTTCAACCATGAAGGAAACATTATGTGAGAGGCATACCGTAGCAAAGCAAATTTTGTGAGAGACAAAATGCTCCCAAACTTTAGTTAGTTCTAAATCTCAAATCAAAAATTAACTTTTGACAAAATCTTGCATGAAAATTTCCATGCATAAGATATTCTTATCAGCATAATATTCACCTTCTTCACCCTTGATCTTGCAATAAGGTTTCTGAATATCAATCTTGGTTTTTGGTCACATGCCCATCCAGCTTTGCAAGTGAAGCTCCCTGTAAAGTTAATAACATTCAAAATTTTTGAAAACGTTAGAAAAACAAACCTTAGTTCTTATTCAACAAATTGCTTTCCATAAACAGTGTACTGTACGGTATGCCTAGACTTGCATCTCAAAAATTCTCAGCTGTAAATAAGACAGCAGCTAGCAAATAGTTCTCTAATTTTTTTCAAAAGCAAACATTTTTCATTCCAGCTACACAAGCAGTGGCGGCGCCAGCTCTGAAAAATCTGAGAGAAATGGGGGGGATTTTGACGTAATTTTTCAATCTAAAGGTATACCCAACTAACTTTATGCCATTTTTCATTGACAATTTTTGCCGACTTTGAGAATTGGGGGGGACGAATCCCCCAAGTCCCCCCATGGCGCCGCCACTGTACACAACAGAACAAAGAAGAAGAGAATAAACTCAATTACAGAAACTGAAAAAACCTATAATAATAATGTTTTACCATTATCGATTATTAATGGTATCCTCTGGCTGCAAATTTCATTTGTGTAACTCCAAACTGGATCTGCAACTAATTCCTTATCTTCAAAAGTAAACATAACTGTCCTGTCTATCTTTCATTCACCTGTGAAAACAAGTGTTTGTTGTGAATTGCCAATGGCAACTGATAACCACAAAACTTGCTCCATCAGGCATTGTCAAGGCTGTGATTTATCAGCAAGAAGCTATGTCTATTAAGGTTGGGAACTAAGTCAAAAGAAGAAAGAAATCTCATATTTTAGCCTACTGTATTTGATAAACAAATGTGTGACCAAAAAGAAAGCAAGCCAAACACCCAGTGATGTTTTTGGAGCTTTAAGGGGGTGCTCTTCTCCTCGAATAGCATAGCTACTTGTTGAGTGGCCCAAAAAATCCACTTTGTTTGTCACGGATCGCGTAGAAGATGTTATCTATCTCATAGCCTTCTTGCTCTGTGTTTGCTTTGTAATGGGTTTGTGCAAATGAAGTAATGAAGTATTGTAGTAGTGTAATTGATAAATCTTATCTAGTGGAATAACAGCGGCATTTTTAAAATAGAAGCTGCTTTCCTAATAAAGAGAACCACGTAACCATTTGCTTTAACTGACTGAAGCCACATGTGGCTAAGGCAGGTACATTACAAGAAGCAAGAAATCTCAAGGCAAGAAGCAATTTATCTCCAGCCCAGTCAAAATACAGTTTTAAATCCTTTTTGAAACAAAAAAGGTTCACTAGCGGGCAGCAATGGATCCTTTTCTTGATGTCGATATCATTACCTCGTCGTCAAATAGGCACGTTTATTTGCTCGATGAGATCTAAAAGATGCAAAATAAAATCAAGAAATCCTGTGACCATTGATGCAAAGTCCATCCACCGTGCAAATAGATGCAGTTTTCAGCACTTCACTCTTGTTTCTTCCAACCTTTCCAACACCGAAGCCTGACCACCGCCATTTTTCTTGGTTGGTTCTAGCATATTATATCAACCTCTTTTAGAAGTAAGTTATCAACAAGCTTGAGTGAGAAAGAGGCTAATTATGCATGGCTGCCCTAATGAAAAATTTCTTCAAAGAAGCAGGTGCTGATCAAAAGGTTTGATTGTCTTCTCGTTGATTGTGTGGTAATCTTTGGATAAAAGAACATCCGGTGCCACGAAATCATTGCAAACAGTTAGAAATGCATGTTTGCATCATTCGTGAATGAGTGGAAAAGAAGAACTGCTGAGCTTGTACAAATAAATCAAACGATTTCATTGATGCAGTCATCGCAGTGTTCTCTGGCTTGCTTAGCTTGGTTGGGCCTATTTTTTGAAAAACATTACACGTAACAAGATTACAGTACACAATAGGCCCAGGCCTATATCAGTGTTAAATGTAACCTTTGGCCTAAATGCAATTACGATGGATTTGTAAGATATCGGACGAAAAACAACGGAAGAAAATAGTCGTAAAAGGGTAACATAAACATCCAAACTGTTTGTTGTGTTTTTGGATTCAAGCAAAGAAAGAGATTTTATTGTATGTATGACTGAGTTTGAGGAATGGCTGAACAACAATCTCCAGAGAAAAAAGAGGTACCCAGAGCATTCAGGATAGCAATCCGAATTTGGGGAACAATTTCTGCTCTTTGTAAGTGTTGTTTTAATTGCCTTGCTCGTTAGGGATAGGGCACAATAGGATTCCCCACCAGTGCCAATCTGGGTGATGTCTACTGAAGTGACCAAGAACAGTCAAAGAACATAACAGACTTGAGTGATAAGTCTGAATTTGAACATAGAGCACATGAAAGCAGAATACTATTGCATCCATTTATTATATGTACTGAATTTATGGTCACTTGCACGATGACACCAACTACCCTCCAGGCAACAACAAAAGGAAATGGCTCTCCCAAAAACCTTGGCGTGAGAAAATCAGTTTGCCAGATTGAGGGCCTTGGAATGCATCCAGGTTGCAAAGCAAAGAAAGCCACCTACCAAACTGAACTATTTAGATCAATACTGTTATGATCAAAAAGCTACTAGGAAATTTTGGCTGTGTTGTGCATACAGAGCTAAGGAGATTAGATTGAATTGTTTGCATAATTTCAGCATCATTGCACAAATTAATATCTTTGCAAACTGGTGGCATGGTATTTCATTCCTTTAATTGCATGGAGAAATATTTTTGTGATGCAAAAGAAAGTAGTTTTGATTAAAAAATGATAAATCACTTTAAATATTCTTCTGTTTGGCTTAAGTTTTTGGTTGGAATGCAAAATAAATATTGATAAAACCACTTATTTAAAAACTGCACTTCTTTGTTGTGCACATGGAATATATCTTTGGACTAAACAATAGAAAACAAAGCATCTATTATGTTTGGGACAATTCAAAATATGTGCATATGCATGCACACTGCATTTACAGTATAATCATGTTTACTTGCTGAGCAGAGAAATTTGTAGTGTTCATTGCAATATACAATGAACAATTACAGTGCAGGCCCTACGCACATTAGCATGGCAAGAATTTGTAAAGATTTTCAAGAATCCTTCACATTCTGATAAGAATTTTATTGGTAGAGATTAAACTCTTTATTCAATATCTAATTCAGAAGAGATCTTAGAAGCTTCTCAAGAATTCTTCAGAATTTCAGGCATGGAAACAGGATGCAAGCAAGGCAGACCTGTTTACTGCATCTTTTAGACTGCACCCTCTTTATGAAGATCATTGTCAGCTTTGATTTGCAACACCATAAATTATCATTCTTCATTTGTCAGGTGTTGGAATCACTGGCCTTTTTGTTATGATAACACTGTCATCAACTTGTCTGATTACTGGAATATTTCAGCTGTAAGAATTTCTTTACGTTTTAATCTCATGTAGAAAATTCCAGCAGTATACAATCTCCACTTTTTTTGTTAAAGTGACATAGAAGAATATTTTCAAGAAAGCAAGAACTTGTTTTGGAATCCAATGAGTTCCTGCTTTTTTAAGATAATTCATAACACTTTCTTCAAATAATCATTACAACAATTGTTAACTTTTAGAGAAGTTAAAACAACAAAGAATTTTTATCAAAACCTCTGGATTTTATAACAAAGATATATTGTACAACAACTCTTAAAAAATTTTGAATAATTCTTACAAATGTTTGAGACTTTTAAAATATCTGGAATTTTGTACAAATTCTTGGGAATTCTTGCTGGATAATAAGATAAAATCCCATTTCATTATATTTTTCTGCCTAATGGGCCTAATATGCCCTAAGATTTCTTGAGAATTTGTAAGAAAATTTTAATATCTAATCAATTCTTGTCAGTATGTTCTCAAAATCTCTAAAATGCATCTCTAGAATTCTTGTCAAGTATGGAAAACTCTCAAAATTCTTTGAGACTTCATGCAAAGACTTCTTGAACATTTGAGTGATTACCCCACAAAGTGGGGCCTTCTAGCCTTGTGTGACCATGTTGTAGTTGTTGCTACTGCATCCAGTGGGATCACATCAACATTTTTCATCCACACTTTATCATGTGACTAAATGGCAATCCTTGTTGTATCCTATTGTCAAAATATGAATTCCTTGCATGAAAGTTAGAAAAGATGAAATCTTGAAAACTTTTGTCTGCAGAGGTGGAATCCATCAAAACAAAACCTACTTCTAAGCACAACTGTTCAGGGTACTTACGCTTGACTTTCACTGCTGCATGTTTTACTTGCATTCTTGGCCTTTGCTTGGTTTACTGTTTTTGCACTCTGAAAATGTCAGTTAATGCATTTACACATTGGGTCCAGCAGAAAACTATTTGTTTCAAGACAGGAAAACTGTAAAATGGTTGCAGGTAGTGAGGCACTTACTGAAGTTTAAATTATTTCTAATATTACTGATTTACATAAGGGCTTAAGTGCAGAGACAAGAAAATGAAATGTATTTCATGGCCTTGTTCACTAATGAAGAATTTGTTTTATTTTTAGTGCTGTTGCAATGATTGTTCTACCACTAGAAGCTCCAATTCTTTGTGCAAAATTTCCAACATTGGTCAAAGCCAGTGATTGGGTTGAAGCTCATCTCAGATTTTGGATGAGGGCGGCTTTATACTTAGCGTAAGTACTTTTCTCAGCACATATGCTTACAATTTTTTTAGTAATATTTGGTTATGTCTTTGAATTGCTTATCTTTATAAGTACTAATTACTGTACTGTTAAAAATAAGATAACCTTTTATCAAGATGAACACAAGAAAAAGATGACTTGGAGTTCTATTCTGCTATTCCTGATGCATTTTGACTCTTTGGTCATCATCAGAAGAATGAGAATTTACCTAATAGTATGCCCCTTTTATTACCATTTCATTGTCATTAAAAGTACTGGAATATTATTGTATATGTGCAGTATGTTCATACAGCAGCTTTCAGTTCAGTTTCATTTTACAGTAAAGTTCCTCCTCTGTATACATACAGAATCCTTTAAGGATATTCTGCAACAATCAACTCATTATTTAACAAAAATTACTAAAGACAACAAAACAGCCAAATTATCAGGGGTTTTCTCCAGACAGCCCCCTCAAGAAACCTTCAGAATAGGCCTTAAATGACAAAACTTCCTGTGCCTTAAAAACTATAGCTTTTGCATACTTTAGAGCCATGTTATCCCTTTGGAATGATAAATCAAATTATCATCATAAATGTGTTATCCCTAAAATTGTAACAACATTGTTTTGGGTGATTTCACCCTACCAAGAGGATAGCATGTGCTAAAACTTGTTGGAGTCATTGCCAAAATGCAGAAGTACACAGGCATCATTGTTTAAATTGTATTGGTTTTTCTTTGTTGTTAGAAATTTGTTTTATTTCTCACCAGTTTTGCTTTGCCACCATTCTTCCTTTGCCCTGAGATGTCCACTTTTGTTGGAAGTGTTTCTGTCTTGGTAACAGCAGCTCTGTATGGAGTGGTAGCAATTGGAAAAAAGTAAACTATCATTCTTTTTGTCTTTTACATCATTTGAATTTGCTTTAGCCATGCTGAATTTGCTTTAGCCATGCTGAATTTGCTTCTACTGTTTGACATTACATCAAATTGAGACTGAAAATTTTATCAAGATTGAACATGGCATTGCAAAATATTCGTAATGTTTAGAGGTTCTTTGAATCATTTGGCTGTGGCTTTAGATATCCTACACATTTATTTCATTTCATTGTTTGTTATTCAACCAAGATACAGTAAAGTCCCACCTTTAAAAAACTGTATTATAAGAAACCCAGGCCTCATTTTACTGAAAACAATACCTACCTACTAGTCAACCCATTAAAACTTTTTGTTTAACATCTTTTTTGAACATAAGAAGGAAGGTGCTTTTTTGTCCATAACATAGGTTCACAAAATGAAACAAATTTCCAGCTGCCCATTTGCTGTTTTGGAGAGGGAAACATAAGATCAGTTTTTGTGTTTTTATGCCCCATTCACACCAGCATGCTAAGATCAGATATAAAAATCAGATATGAAAATCAGATTCACACCAGCGGCTTTGATCAGATATAAAAAATACTGACTGGCATATGCTTGCAAATTATGAGCTGCAAATGTGATTGAGGACACACAGGACCCTCTTATAGATCTTCAGGACCCTCTTATAGATTCAATTCTGAGTGATTGTAAACATTAACCTTGTTTGTAAACAAAGTAATCTCAAAACAAGTGAAATCCTCCTAGGGGTGGTGACAAACCAGAATCGAAAGAAGATGAACAAGAAATGAGAATGTCACTGATGAAAAATGGAGAAGCAACTGAAGAAACTACTGG
This sequence comes from Aurelia sp. 3 sensu Dawson et al. (2005), assembly GCA_964020215.1. Lineage (NCBI taxonomy): Eukaryota > Metazoa > Cnidaria > Scyphozoa > Semaeostomeae > Ulmaridae > Aurelia > Aurelia sp. 3 sensu Dawson et al. (2005). Next base: position 22,574,086 of record OZ026578.1, read on the forward strand.
ACTGTGACTTGCAAATCGATTTGGTTTAGAAGCAAGGCAGACAAGATTAAAGGTATTGAGTCCATTCAGGAATAAAGTGAAATAAATTGGGAAATATACTGTAAGTTATTATTTATGTATGCGGATAGGTTTTGGATTTGATTTTAACAAGAAGTGCCGATGAATAGATGTGTTTTGGGCAAAGGATGATCGCCTTCTTTCAAAGAAGCAGAATTGTAGACTGCAACCACTAGGAAGTTTTGGGATCACGGTTCACTTGTTTCAATGGTTTCAAGTCTGAGTTCCAATAAGAGAGTGTCAGGCAAGGATAACGATTGAAGTTGCTTCCTTCTGACTCCTCTATAACAACGCTGTGTGAGATTTAACCTGAAAATTGTAGCAAGTAAAGGATTCATAGGAAAACGTATCCAATTATCAGGAAAGTTATCCAGATAACATTTACTACGGAAAGAAAAGGAAGAAACGAAACGAAGTGTACCAAGGCAGGAAAATAATTGATTGAGTAAAAAGGAAAGGAACGTTTCTAAATCGTATTTGAATGAAAGGAACGTTTCTAAATCGTATTTGAATGAAAGGAAATTGTGAGGCAAAGACGATTTCATGGAGTGAAGGAGCAACAAAGGGAACTTACTGAACCTTGGATGTGGTGAAAATAATCGAAGGCCTCTGGGAAAGGTTTCTTTCGAAAAAGTTTAGTTTAGAGTTAGTTTGGAGACATGAGTGAACACGAGGGCATCAAAATTAGAATTGAATTGAAAAGTGAGAATTGATAAGACGTCTCCGATTTGACGTATATTTAGACGAAGGAAACTAAGATTCCGTTCCTTAAAATGGGCATGACTCTACCTGCCTCTCTGTCATCATAGTTCTAATCAGCAAGTTAAAGTTTATTCACGTGGGTTCTGCATTTCAAAGCAACGTTTTTTCGCTGTTTGTTGTCAAAGGCGGAAAAAAGGCGTGAATTTTTCGTTTATCTTTTCGTTTTGAACTCATTAACTGTGCAAGAACGAAAGCCAGTAAATTCTCGAAATCATCACAGCAGCTGTCAAGCCTTTGAATCAAATTTTCTCATTTTTCTGCCAAAAGTAAAAAGATAATATCGTTATTTGGCGATTTCCAGATATTCTTCTTTGACCAAAGAAAGAAACCATGCAGCTGGTGAGACGGGAATTGAAATGGAAATTGAAATGGAAATAGAAAATTTGAGTGAAACTAAGTAATTTGTCTCTAGCTGTCGCCGAAACTTTCAGGCAAGTTGAACTCCAGGGTGAACCGCGGCGACCGGCCTGTAGGTGTGAAAAAGTGAATCACGCAAGATGCGGCGATCGTTGTGAGTCGCTTGAGTGGAAATTGACCGTTCAGAGCCAGTCAAAATGAAAATTATTCTGACAAAGAAATAAATACTGCTAAAGTTACTTGTAATTTAACGAAATCTTGATCTTTTCTTTTGTTTTTTGCTATAAACTCATAAATACACATCATTCACTTTTAAATCATCACATGATATAGAATTACATAAATGCTCAATTCTCTGCATTCAGTTTTGGTCCTCCTCTGGTCTTTAACAAAGGTTACTTGAAAATCCCGGCTAGACACACACGTTTTTTTATGGAAAGTCCACCAAGGGAATACCAGGCTGAAGTTTCACCGTAAATTAGGAATATTTTAACGATATTCCCTCCTAGCCTCTTTGAAAATAAAGTTTGAGACAAGAAACATTTTCATTTTCGTTTTGAAATTATTTGCCCAGGGTACAAATTCAGTATACGTACTGTTTTACAATTTTACAGTTGGCCCTGCAAAATATTTATTACTTACAAGAATTAACAGTATCTATAAAAATTTGCAATAAAAAGCAAGGGAACAAAACAAAAGATTCATATATCAATTTACAGATTTCTATCAAGCGATGTGCATAAATATATATATGTATGCATAATTTTGATACTAAATTTCGACGAATGGAGAAAAATGGAAAAATTGCATATATATATATATATATATACATATATATATATATATGTACTCATTAGCTCAATCTCAATATGTAATAAAAATAGATATAGAAACTCAGAAAAAACACATTCGCTTAAACGTTTCGGCCAAAGCCTTCATCAGTATAACTTTTCCAAATAAGATGGAGCATACATATAGATTATGTATTGTATTGATTATGTATTTGATTATGTATTCATAATCTATATGTATGCTCCATCCTATCCGGAAAAGCCACACTGATGAAGGCCCCGGCCGAAACGCCCACAAGCATGTGTTTTTTCTGAGTACATATTTCTATTCTAATACATATAGTGAATGAGCTCATGAGAACATACACATATATATATATATATATATATATGTACTCATTAGCTCAATCCCAATATGTAATAAAAATAGATATAGAAACTCAGAAAAAACACACTCGCCCAAACGTTTCGGCCAAAGCCCTCACCAGTACGACTCTCCAAAACCCAACGGAGCATACATATAGATCTCGAATTTCAAAAACGATACACAACAATAGCCTAAGCGGGTCCTACCTATTACAATGCGTAATATAAATGTGTTAAAGCAGCCGGTAATACAAAGGTGGCGGGAGAAAGATAAAAGAAAGCGCAGAATTAAGAACTGCTGCAGTCGGTGGCTGTGTCTGTCTCGCCGAAGCTGAAAAAGATAGCACGTTACAACAAAACAAACAATAGAAAGATCCGAGAGCGGATTGGCAGAACAGAAAACCCTAAAAAAACAGCGTGTGTCCCTAACGAAAAGCTCAGTGCTAAAGTCAAAACAACACAACAACCAAAATTATAACAAAAATGAAATCTATGTATCAACCTGCCTAGTGTTTAAACCCTTAGGGGCAAAGCAATCTAGCCGATATTGCCAGAAGCTTTCCCGCATCCTATTACCCCCCGTTAGCCTATCAATTATCTTTACGCTAATATCCTTCAGAAACCCCCGGTGGCCTTCTTCAGTGAAATGTCTGAAGAATTCCGCCTGGGGTACTGAGGCCCCCGAATTAAACTTACGACTGCACGCCTTGTAATTATTAAACCTAAGCCTAAAAGGCGTGCAGGTGCTACCAACATATTGTACACCACAAACAGTACATTCCAACAAATACACCACATTTGACGAGTCACAATTAAACGAATAATTTATCCTATATTCCCGGCTATCTACATTAGAATGAAAATGCTCACTATTGCTCATGACATTACAGACTTGACAACGAGATTTACCACAACGAGAACACCCCTTCTTATCAGTCCCCCCATTTCCCTCATTACTCAGCCTAGCCCTAACAAGTATATCCTTAAGGTTCTTACATCTCCTAAATGCTATTAAAGGTGGCTCAGGAAACACCTTCCTATGCTCTTCGGAATTCGTGAGCATAGGATGGAGTTTCCTGGCAACCTTCCCCAAACTATTGAGCGCTGGATGATATGTTGCAACAAGTGGAACCCTTTCCCCCCTCCCTTGGTCATTGGTCCTATTGCCCGAATTTGCTAGAAGAGTTGCCCTATCCAACCTACGTACCCTATCGATTTGCTCGTTAACTAAAGACTCTTCGTAGCCCCTGTCCTTAAGCCATCCAGCTAACTCACCTACTCTCTCCTGAAATTGGCGATCCTCCGAACATATCCTACGAAACCTAAGAGCCTGACCATAGGGGATCGCCTTCTTGGTGTGCCAGGGGTGACAAGACTTCTTATGCAAGTACTGATGTGTATCAGTAGGCTTGCAAAACAAGCCTGTCGAAAGGACTCCCCCCTCCCCCACGCTAACCTGAACATCTAAGAAACTTATACTACCCCGTGACTGCTCGCTAGTAAACTTAATGGTTTCGTGACTACTGTTGAGATGATTGATGAAAGACTTCAACTTTTCTTCCCCATGCGTCCAGACAAAGAATACATCATCGATGAATCTCATCCAAACGAGGGGCTTGTCAGCTGAAGCATCCAACAACCTCTCTTCCAACCGGGTCATGAAGAGATTGGCATAGGCCGGAGCGAACTTCGTGCCTATAGCCGTGCCCAATTTCTGCCTATAAAACCTATCATTAAATTCAAAATAATTATTCTCCAAGACCAAGGACGCCAACCCAACTAGGGTATCAGTAGCCACGCCCGGGTTTTCCCTTCTATCCAGCGCCTCCCTGATGGCCTCTAAACCCTCCCCGTGTGGGATGCTGGGATAGAGCCCCACAACATCAACAGTGCATAACAAAGCCCCCTCTGGTATCTTACCTAACTTACTTAGCCTAGACAAAAAATGGTTGGTATCCTTAACATACGACCTACTTTGGCTAACCAACGGGTTAAGATGGTGGTCTAGATATTCTGAAATATGCTCCGTTATAGTACCGCTATTGGAAATGACTGGTCGCCCCTTTACACTACTAAGACCCTTGTGGATCTTAGGCAACAAATAAAATGTACCTAACTTAGAATCCTTAACCTTTAAATAGTCAGCCACTTCCTCTAACCCCGGGTCCTCCTCCTTCAGCTCATTCAACCTAGAATTAATGGTCTTACCCAAATCTACCGAGGGGTCCACCTCTACTTCTTCATAAACCTGCCTATCGTCTAATTGTCGGTTAGCCTCACTTATGTAATCCTCCCGATCCCAAACTACAACCGCTGATCCCTTGTCCGCCTCTTTGATGACTATGTTCCTATCACATTTAAGCTGTTTCAAACAAAGTTGTTCAGAAGAAGAAAGGTTGCTAAAATTCTTACCCTCCGGCGAGACAGACAGTACCTCCTTCTCCAGCAGCGAAAGATAGTTTTCCAGAACTGGGTCGTCCTTAAGGGGCTGCCACGTAGATTTGATCCTAAATGTATTACTATTATTATCAGAAGCGTCCTGCGAATCACTGTCCGTATTATTCCTGAAATGCCACCTTAGCCTCATTCTCCTCTTGTATGCCTCTAGATCTTCTTTTAGTTTTGCTTTGTCGATGTCAGTAGGAGTGGGTGAAAACTTCAGGCCTTTCGAAAGAAGACTCACGTCTTCCTCCGAAAGTCCCCTCCGTGATAAGTTCACCACACTCCCACTGACAAATCGTCCCTTCAATCTGCCATCCTCCGTTACTTGAATTTCTTCATCTTCCTGTGTCCTCATCATAGTTGGTGTCGTCGTCCCTCGGCCCTGCTGTTGCTCCGCTTGCCGTAGGTCACTACTGTCAAATAGATCATGATTGTGATGGTCGGTGGTTCTTAGGTCTTGCAGCATCTCAGTAGACAGGTTTATCCCAGAGTCCTTGCACAACGCAACCACTTTCTTCTCTCTTTTCCTTTGCAAGGCTTCCTTGCAGCTCCTTATCTGTCCCCTGATGTGATCCATCTCCTCTCTGGTCAGTTCATGGCGTGTTCTCTGCAAAATCTCATAGGCCCTGCGGTATGTACCTTCTGTCTGATCCCGGTATTGAATGAGAAGTAGAGTAAGTAACTGGTCTTGGGCAGTGGCAAGGATATTCCCCCATGGCGTTTCAAAATCATCGGACGGCTTTCCAAGTAGTGACGGTGCTTTCTTCAGCCGAAGTCCAACAGGTATCACGTTAACAGTCTTGCAGAATTCCAAGAAGCATCGATGGTGTTCCAGTTTGGTAAGATTGTTAAAAGAATTCAAAATCAATAATGTGCGCTCCATCTAATTATTCCTCTTTCCTATTCCCAGCAATTTATAAATATATGTACTCATTAGCTCAATCTCAATATGTAATAAAAATAGATATAGAAACTCAGAAAAAACACATTCGCTTAAACGTTTCGGCCAAAGCCTTCATCAGTACAACTTTTCCAAACAAGATGGAGCATACATATAGATTATGTATTGTATTGATTATGTATTTGATTATGTATTCATAATCTATATGTATGCTCCATCCTACCCGGAAAAGCCACACTGATGAAGGCCCCGGCCGAAACGCCCACAAGCATGTGTTTTTTCTGAGTACATATTTCTATTCTAATACATATAGTGAATGAGCTCATGAGAACATACACATATATATATATATATATATGTACTCATTAGCTCAATCCCAATATGTAATAAAAATAGATATAGAAACTCAGAAAAAACACACTCGCCCAAACGTTTCGGCCAAAGCCCTCACCAGTACGACTCTCCAAAACCCAACGGAGCATACATATAGATCTCGAATTTCAAAAACGATACACAACAATAGCCTAAGCGGGTCCTACCTATTACAATGCGTAATATAAATGTGTTAAAGCAGCCGGTAATACAAAGGTGGCGGGAGAAAGATAAAAGAAAGCGCAGAATATAGATCTATATAGATCTAGAAATTCGAGATCTATATGTATGCTCCGTTGGGTTTTGGAGAGTCGTACTGGTGAGGGCTTTGGCCGAAACGTTTGGGCGAGTGTGTTTTTTCTGAGTTTCTATATCTATTTTTATTACATATTGGGATTGAGCTAATGAGTACACATATATATATATGTGTATGTTCTCATGAGCTCATTCACTATATGTATTAGAATAGAAATATGTACTCAGAAAAAACACATGCTTGTGGGCGTTTCGGCCGGGGCCTTCATCAGTGTGGCTTTTCCGGATAGGATGGAGCATACATATAGATTATGAATACATAATCAAATACATAATCAATACAATACATAATCTATATGTATGCTCCATCTTATTTGGAAAAGTTATACTGATGAAGGCTTTGGCCGAAACGTTTAAACGAATGTGTTTTTTCTGAGTTTCTATATATGCAGTTTATTTTGTCTTGAATTTGCATTTAAAGGCATTATCCAGATCAAGGCGGTTGAAGGGACTTGCTCCGCGATACGAAAAGGATTCTTTGCCATTTCCGGTCCTCAAAAGGGGTATTGCAAGGTCTGTTTTGGAGTTTCTAATTCTCTTGGATGTAGCTCAGACAATCTTACGAAAAGAGATCTATAATACATAGATGTATAATGCAAGAATTATGAGATTTGTAAACCATAGAAGATGTTTCTTTATCAACAAGATCTTGCATGGATGGCCAACCAAGTCCCTGTAGCTAGGGAGCTGCTAATGCATCGAAAAGCCTACGTGTTACTATTCTGGTAATTTTATTCTGTAATTTTTGAAGCACATTTGGCTTTATAGCACTACAAGATCCCCAAACAGAACTGCAGTAGCTCTTTCACCCATTTACATAGAATTAATCAAGTTTAATACCCGTCACATCTAAAACAGTGCTTGTTTCTTTATATGAAGAAAGCTTTGTATAAGAAGCTTAACATGTATACCCCATGAATATCTTCATGTCTCCTCCGGCAGGAATATCTTGAGAATATTTCAACCATGTGAGCCTGAAATAGAATGCGTCGCTAATTTCACCTTGCCACAAACTATTCTCAATGAATCAAATGAAAATGTATGTGGAAATATGGCAGTTGCGTCACACAATCATGAACACGTCAGAGGCAGTGTCAACAAAGCCTTCTTAATCTGTCTCTTATTCTATGGAAGGCATTTGAATACGTATTTTTCTTTAGAAAGACAATGGTCTGATTTCGTTATCGTGTTGAGACTTGGGTGGGGAGACAGCATTGATTATGTGATGTAAATGCCAACAGAACTGAACTGACTGCAAGAATGAGCGGTTGCGAGACGGACGGGGGGAGGGAGCAAAGGCGTCTTGTATTGTCAAAAGAACCAGAAATAGACTTTTGTACTTCTTTAAAAAGAGGCTTGGATTGAGCTTCTAAATCTGGTGAATTTGTAAAGGAAGATAAAAGCATTTGTTTACATTCAAGACAAAAGCATGACCCCCGTACCCGTTATAACGATGCTAGCTGCGGCAAGATGTGCTTCAGATTTCAGAACACTTTTCAGATTTCAGAACACTTCATAATTTTTGATCTTGTTATCAGTGGTAAACGTGGTGACCATAAAGATTTATTAAGACTTAGGAGGTTAAAACATATTGATATTCTGTGACTCTCAGTGAAGCTCAATTGACAAATTGTTCCGTGATAATTTTCTTCGCTTCAAAATAACCTGGAACATGAAAGGACTTATTCTAGTAAAGTAACTTCTTTCTTTCCATTATATTATCAAATCTTAACAATCAACTGTCACGCTTAAATTCTCCATGGTTTCTTTGAATAATTACACCCAAAATGCTTTATAGGAACTAGATTCCGAAACTCTCCCATCTCTAACATGTGGGAAATTTCCCATATGCCTTGCTTGAGCAATCAACTAGATCATATAAATTCAATTACGTAAAGGTTTGAATTTATGGCCTATCAATAATGGACCTAGTTTTGGGAATGAATTCCCATCATACATCGAATTAAGAAGTTGAACATGAGGAGAACACATCGACCGAACTCGCCATATTCATTTTACTTGAGAATTTCCACAGACGCACTATCAAGAATTTTGTAAACTCAATTCATTATTAATAAAAAGCAAAACAAGCGCACACTATCAAAAAATATCCACAGTGAACATTCTTCTCCTTATCGTACTATCATTTCTTGTTCACACGCCACGCAACTGTTAAAAGTTCCTTGAGGTGCCTGCCTCTTACAGAACACAGGCGTCATAAGCGGGTTTGTTCCTCCACTCTGCTAAGCTTTGTCACAACAGCAGCCACCGGTTGGCTTGACGCAACTCTTTTGAAAAATTAATTTAATCTTCCATTTGACCCACGTTCAAGAACAAAGAATCCACCTTTTCAAGATAAAAGGTGCGAAAATGAAAGTATTTTATTGTTTGAGATTTTGGAATTTTGAGGCTAAATTCTTTCCCGCGTATAAAGTTTAGTAGGGAAACAAATTTTCACATCCATATCTGTCTTCATTTCGAATTTATGGCGACTTTGATTGTAAAACCAAGCCCTTATGATTTCTAATTCTTTCTATCGCCATAATTCCCAAATGAAAACTTTGAATGTAGCTTTTGTTGACAGTTATGAATGTAAAAATTGATGTGAAAACTGGAACGAGATCTTGGCCTCAAAAATGTGAAATTTCAAACAACAGGTGACTTATGTTTTTGTATCTCATAGCATGAAAAGGTGGATTGAGGCTTTGTTTGCACTTCACCAGCACAAGTTTGGATCCGTAGCAAATGCTTAACGGAAAAGCCTCTTGTTTATGATGTTCCTGCTTATAAACAAAGTAAATTAAGTAAAATGCAAGCACTTTGATGCAAATTTAGCCTAGGTTCACACGATGCCGGCACATTTTGAAAGAGATGAAATTTGTGACGGGAGCAAAATTTGAGCTAGCGTACAGACGATACCAGATCAAATTGAAAATAGTAGGAAATTTTACGGTTACAAGCTCGTTATAGTTTCCCCAATAATTTGATGCCAAATAGATGTACCTGTAACTAAAGAATCGATCGGCCTCCGTTTGAAAAGTCCTAAAATGTTCTATGTTCATTGTTTTCGAGTGTTCGTACAATGCCGTTTTCAAAATGTGCCGGTTAATGTTCCTTTTTCAAAATTTATCGTTTCAAAATCTGCTGTGTCGTGTTCGTGTCAACAGGAGGCCTATCCGTCACGTTTTGTACTGTTTTCAAAATGGTCAACACAAAATGCAACCCCGCAGGATGCGATCTATTTTTATAAATGTCGTCATCGCTCCACATACACCAGGCGGAATTTTCAAGAGGAGTTAGAAATGGCGATGGCCTAGAGTACCAATCAGTGTGCGAGATTTGTGAATTACTATTGTTACAGCAAACGTGATAGAATTTTCGATTCGATTGAAGAATTGAAGAATAGAAAACATTCCCATGGGATTGAGACTCGAGGCCATGATTCCATCATCATAATTCCCTTGATGAATGCAGAAAATAGGGTCAGCTTTTTCACTGTTTCATTATGAGTCCCTATTGAGCAAGGTTTACCGCAGGGATACAAGGACCTCATCTTCATAAGTCTAATCCCTGATCCCATTTCACTACTGCGAACAGCTGTCAGCTATAGAGGTCTGGGAGCTTGGCAGTCTTCAGCTGTGCGCAAGACAAGACGATGATATGTGGGAATTAAATTGACAGTTTCATCGTGAATATATATGAGGTGACTCAAAGCAACTCAGATAGGAGTTGTTCAACGGATGGATCACGACCGGACACCTTCTCTACATCCAGGCAAAACAGATAAATTTCAATCACGGTCAAGGTATGTATAATCAAATTCACTTATTTTTGAAGACATTGCTTGCCATCACTACGAAAATTGATGAAGCAACTACACTCATTATTTTATAAGAAACTAATGCGAGCGCCTGCTAGTTAATGTCTTAAGTTTTAGGATTTTTGGCTGCCAAAAGCCTCTGATGAGTTTCTTGTTTCTTTAATTGCGGGAAGGTATTTTGTCGTCTTTAAATATATTTTCATCGTTAACAAACGAGATCAGAAATATATTTTTATGAGCTTTTGAACGGAAGTACTCTTTATTTAGACAACACACCCGGTAGAAATAATAATAACAATATTAATAATAATAGTATATAATAATAACATGATAATAATAATGATAATTAATATTTAACAGATCCAATACATTTGGCTTTTCACTGTTAAAGTTACAATACCTATGAGAAGTTTTGTTTCAAAATATTCACAGATAAAGTAATGTTCCTTGAATTAATTACATTGTTCAGCTCTATTAACTAAAAATTTGTTTGACAAAGATAAAATGTGTTATATTTTGAGCAGTTTCTTATATTATTGTCGTAGTCTAGCAGTATTATCTTGAAAAGGTATTTCCAGTGATTTGTTGCCATTTGCGAGCCATTTGATCTCAGTTCTCGTTTATTTGCTCTCACATTCAGTTGCAGATAGTCAGGCCACGTTTCCGAGTTCAACGCCTTGGACACTTGCTTAAAGGAGATTGAAATCTCTTTTCTCTTCAAAAGGAAGCCATCCTAATTTTAAGATATCTTTTTTGGTCTTTACATAGCGACCAGTAACGAAGGATGTGGCTGCAAATTGTACTCTCTGTAGACGTTTCTGAAGTATCACAGTCAGCGGCGTGTAAACCTGGTCGCCATAGTCGAGACGAGTGATTCTGCGAGCTGCTTCCTTAGATGGAACGGTTCAACGTTCTTTAATTTCTTTAGAATAGATAATGCTCCGTAGCATGAGCTAGTGATCATTTTAACATGGTTCCCCCATTTTAACACGTGTTTTTAGAAAACGCAAAGCAATGACAGAGGTAGAGATCGGACAGGAAATCGAAGCTTCACCAAAAACGGAGTTGCAACGATATAATCATGTTCATATTCAAAAAGACATTCCAAGTTTGACAATCCCAGTTAAGACAATTCCAAGGTTACGACAAATCTGATAGTTAGAAAAATAGTTAGAATAATGTGTCTGACTAGTCCATGTTTATGATATTGACGTTTCGAAGCAATTCTCGGTGCTTCATCATCATCAGTGACAAAGGTATCGATGAGCTTGTCGGAGCGTTAACATATACAGTTCAGGGATATGAGTTAAAATCCGGTAGGTTTATGAGTTATTCAAAGTACAGAGATCGTCTTGATTGCCTCGTGGTAAGTAACGCACCATAAAGCAACACAAGTATTATTTTGATAAAAACCTAAGAATTTGGGCCAGTATTAAAAGTATCTTGAAATTCTCAGATTTTGAACACACAGAGTGCCCTAAGAGTTTCCCAAATGTCAAATAACAATCCCCATGTTTACTCCCCGCCCGCCTCCCCCCCCCCCCTCATCAACATCCCAAAAATCCGTTGAAATGTTGCTCAGCCGTAACTGTCTATTCAATTTCAGAGCGTCACTTTCTCGTGCAAACAATAGAATTTCTGTCCGTTCGGAAAATTCCACTGACTGGAAATCAGCTATTTGACGAAGATCAGAGCCAGACAATATCTACTGATCTCGGAGGAACAGACATCTTTGGGAGCATTTTGTTTGTATGGTTAGTTCCGACAACGGAATTTCAACCAACGTAGGTAGACCTAAAAAGGTTCAAAGCACTGCGTCTTAATTGCAAAGCCAGATCACTAGTCTGAATTAAGTATGCGAATTCGTCGGTAAAAATCTTTTCTAAAGAGCATTTTTAAGCACTGAACAGCTTTCTGATCATTCGGCAGACTATATGAAGACCACCGAGAGAGGGTGCAGGGGTAAACCGCATGAGACCCGACTCAACTGAATCTTCCATGACCTCAGATAAGAGTTTGGTGTCTACCTTGCAAAAAGACGTGTTTATATTACCAAAACGCAAGTTCAACGTTGTGTAACGAGCCTAAAAAGATTAACTTCATGAATGAATGGGCAATCAAGACTAATGGCAAAATATGTGTGATCAAGGGCATATGTTGGGGATTTTTTGTCATTATCCGTCATCTGTCAACCAATCATAACTCAGGAAAATTCTCTAACCGAAGCATCTGTTTTCATCCATCATCAGCTTAAGGTTGATGATCATACGATTAACGTATTTGGCCACTTATATCTCTTTGGCCTGACCAACTTAAGTGACCTAGCCAAGGATGATTTCCATTCAGTTGAACTTTTGTAGAGGACTTGAAATCTATTGTTGGCGAGCGAAAAATGTCGCTTGAATCTGAATAGAATGTGCAACGAGTACTCCCTAATTTTTCAATAACGGGGAATCCGTGCCAATGTTTGGATCCGAAATCCTGCAGACTTTTTAATTTCTAAAGTAAAACCAAAAACTATGTAGAGTAAAGTGGTTTTCGATCATAGAACTGCCAACATATTGCAAAATACTGTGTGCTATGCATAATTCAAAACATATTTGAGAGCGGAACTTAAATCTTTCAAGCATGATTAAATTCGGAATTATTTGAAGTATTTTGAGCTGTAATGCCCTCTGATTAGGAATCTGCAAGCAGAATGCAGTACGAATTGTTTCTTAAGAAACAGTGAGCTCCGGAATAGCTACTGGTCGAGGTTATTTCTGCAAAATTTTGTTAAGGAGGTACAGGGACAAAAAACTGACCACAGTGGGCTCTACGATAGGCGACGGTAAAACCCATCATTCTATACAAACACGAACGTCATATTACTTATTTTTGATGATGTATAGGAAGTTGTAAAAATCTGTGAAGCAAAAACGTCCTAAAATTCGTCAGAGTAAGCCTCCTTAAAGGGAGTAGAAAGACCAGCAGCCTTTGCTATCGTTTGTTTTTGTTTTGTTAATTTCGTACAGTCAGTTATTCTGGAAACTGTAGAGAGCAAGTTGCTGACTTAACGCAACGCATGCTGGTCTTTGTACTCCCTTTAAGTAACCAAGATTTTACAACGCTCGCAAGAATCAAGTGCTACTCACTTAAAACACTTTCGAATTTTTGCATTATTTTGAAAATAATCGTACTTCCATGGCCAAAAATAGTTTTACTCTACAGATGTTTTGGTCATACTTAGTGTGCTTTTGACGGCATTATTTTGATCTGTCTAAAAATCTACTTCACAGTTCACATGCATTAAAGACTTGAATTGGACATATCTGCACTGTTTGCAATTTGCATAAGCTATGTTTTCATGGCCTTCATGTAGGTCCTGGTAAACGAGTGTGCTATGCTTTTCATGTGATAGGATTTTTTGACACTGAAAAGCTTGCAGAATAAAGAGGAAACGCAACTGGTGATTTCGTAGTTTCTGATGTATTCTTACGTAATAACGATATTTTGGAATGGAAGAGATACAATTACGATATGCTATTCAATAACAGGCATAGTTACAATGATTTTCTTTTGGTTCATTGAGATTTCCTGAAGATTCGACTTCATTTAAGTAAACTTTGTAAGTATAAATCTGAAAGTCTGTTTATTTGAGGATAAATTCTAATCCACTGGGACAATTCTGAAGTCGTTTGGTTACATACATGGCAGTCTTTTTTCCCCCAAATTTCTTGAAATTCATTTTACTGGAAGCAACTTTTTTTTGTAATTATTTCTATTGCTTTATTCAATTATATACCACTCTTGTTTCTTTTTGCACTTGTTAATGATAGGGAATCGACATGGTTAAAAGCTGGCCCGGGCCAGGTCAAAAATATAATCTATTGTACTCGACAATTTGACGCACCCCATCCGGCTTCGTTGTGTAGCTAAAGAAACAATGAGTTTGTGGGTCTTTTTAAGGCTATATATAGCGGCTACGAGATTTAGCTATGTCTATTCCCTTCCATTGTTGCTCACTTAAGCAAAAAGGTCAAAGGTTTCCAAGTTGAGAAATATTACTTATCGTATGAGTCAAAAGCAGAAGAGAATCGGAGGTGCAGCGAAGTCGCAGCAATTAGTTGTGGTCTATATCTATTTTTAGATCGGCTCTAAGTCAAAAGAAGTTGAAAACGTTTGCAAGGTTGCAGTTCGTTAGCTGCTTATCAGATTCCTTAAAAATGATTGTCAATGTGTGGGTAACATACTAATGAAGATAAGAACATTTAGTTGGTTGAAATATTAAAATTATAAATGGACTTTTTGTATAATTCTTTATATCTAGGGTATACTTGTTCGGACTTCTAGTCTATCCAAGGGTATACCTTTTGCAATTTTGGTCGAGTTTAGTTGGGGTATACTTTTTGGCAATTATGTTCAAAGAAATGTCACAATTCGGTAAATCCTGTTAGAAATACCAACTTTGGGCACCTTTAATGGAGAAATTGGTCCAGCCAAGGGTATCATTTTCACAAAAATTGGTGTAGCTAACGGTGCCATTTTGAAACTGTGGGCGGCACACCCCTACCCGAAATTTAGCCGAGAACGCCCCTTCCCCCCCGTGGATCCTGTCCGCCAAAGGAGAGCAAGATAAAGAGAAACCTAAGCCAGAACTGAATTGTGAAAGAACCTGCAGTATGCATAATCTTTTGCCATTGAAGCTGATTGGATCGGAGAAAGTGGCACACTCTTTGCTTGGAACAATTGTCAAATGGACTCGACCCCCCCCCCCTCCAAGAAGAACTGATTTTGAGAATGTACGAAAGGTGAGGCTTTGACACCGCAAAGAATCATGGTAAACAATGGGTCATTAGGACGGATGGACACATTTTGATTCATGATTGATGTTTTACTGAAAGATATTTTGAAATTCTTTTATGAACTGTGATGTATTTGAATAGATATTTCATTTGTAGTCAGACATATCCGTAGGAACTGGGTGGTACTAGGGGCATGTGCGCCCCCCCCCCCAACATTTTGCAATTAACAAAGGAGTTGCCCTTTTTGCTTTCAGGAAATGCTCTTTCAGCTTAAGGAAAATGTCGGAAAATGTGCCCTATTAAGTGTTGTGCTCCCCACCCCAAGTCTGACATGCTTCTCACCGCCCTGTAGTCAGAACTCAACTTGATCAAATCAAAATAATTCCCAATTTTTATGAAATTCTGCTCAGTTTTTCAGCGCTTTCTTCTGTCATTTGATCAGAGAATATGAATTGAAGGCGATTGCATAAGTTCAAACAGAATGGTGATAGTCAGGGCGTGTGCTTTCTGCAGTAGATGTAGAGCCTTCTCCATTTATTTCCGTTAGATGAAGAGCCTTCTCCATTTATTACTGGAGTAACAGTGTCAAATCCAAGCCATGTTAACGATTTTCTAACATCTAAAACAGTTAGGAAATGATCAAGCCTGCATATACGTGTAAGCCAAAATCCTACATCCTGTACTTTCTGATTAGTTATTTGGTTTTTTGGAGATCAGCGCTTTTGATTTCAGGAAAACTGATAAATTATTAAAACTAGCGTATTTTGCTGTGTAAGAGGACTGATATATGAATGGTCTGATAAAATCTTGTGGTATAAATCAGAAAGACCCTTACCATATGCCCGTTTTAAAATGTTAGTAATGCATCCTATGAAATACTCTCTAATTTTTTGGATTGTTTTGTGGCATATGCAATAGACCTTTTAGCTATTCTACAAAAGAGCCTGGAACGAGCATAATTTTTATACAGTTTTATACACGAAGTTCGATTGAGTGGCGTCAGAACTTCTATCAGTATTGTGCAAATTCGAAAATTCTACAAAATGTAATGAAATGTCGTTCGATCCAGATTCCTATTTAGAACAGCTAAAAGGTCTATTACACTTGCAATTCTGGTTGAGACGTCTTTACTTATTGGTTGAGGGTTGTCCAGGTTGTCTGAGCTGAGTAACAAATAGCATAGAGAGGAGAGGAAGCAGAGTATCAAGGCAGGGGCCAAATATCATCAACTAGACGTAAAAGGTGGGAAAAGATCTTAAAAATAGGATTTGCTTGTCTTTGGTTCATCACCATTTATCTTATTCTAAGAGTCTTGAACAAATAGTACATTCTCTAATAAGAACACTTAGTTGAGAGCAATCATGGAGCATACAGTAGTGATCCTGTGATTTTGTATGACTCTTTAGGTGGTCTACACGTGACATACATTGAACTCTTGGGCATGATAATTTTTTACGAGGTAAAGTTGCAGTTTTATCACAATTTCATATGTTCAACAATCGTAAGATTACTGGATTCAAATTTCTTCTTGGTTGAGAGCAGGGCCGAAGCCAATGGGGGGGCTGGGGGGCGGAGCACCCCCCCCAGCAGACCATTTGTCGGAAAATTTTTCTCTCTTGTCGGAATTTTTGTGTTCTAAATAACTAGTTTTGGAGGATTTTGAGGAGAAATAATGGAGAAAAACATGAACTTTTTAGTGTAAAAACATAAATTCCAACAGAAATTATTGAATTTATGGCATATTTTTGATTGATATTACCCTGGGTACCAGAGCCTCAAAATTTAAATGAAGGGAAATTGGTAAGAGGAAAAGAGAGAAGGAAGAAAGGAGGCTCTGGTCAAATGATAACACAACCTCGTTTTGGTGCTGATCAGCGTGATTATGAATCAATTCGATCACCTTTTGCGCAATGATTTTAATCAATAAACACCTTCATTCATACTATTAATCACATACATATTTTGTTGTTATCTACGTCGAAAGATAACAAAAGTACTATGAAATATGTCATTGAGATTCTCGATTGAAAAGTTGTTAAGTTTAGTTCAGGTTAAGGTAGTTTTTGTTTTGTTTAGCTTAGTTTAGATTTAGGTTACTTTAGTTTTGTTTTGTTATATACATTCCTGTAATAGTGAGTAACTGTTGTTGATGATATGTTATCTGAGCTTTATTATTTTCCTAAACGATTGATGATCTGATTGTGATTCGAATGGCGAGAAAAGTTTCATTGTTGTGGAGCTGGATGTTTACTGAAGACTTCCCGTAATGCTAAATTCATCTAACCACAATAACTGATTTCAACTGCTTCCAGCCTTTTGTAACTATCAACATGGAACTGAACTCTTTCTCGCGCGATTCAGGCAAAACATCCTAAATTCAGAACTACAGTACGAGTGATTTAACGTTTTTCGAAATAAGTATTTATCATAAAATATTGCATTGTACCGTCTGCGGTTGTTAATACACTTATGGGAAAACCAAGGTCAAGTCACTTATTGGATACCCTGGGTACCAGATACGGGGAAACCAAGGTAAAATCCAAATGTCGTGTTGTGTTGGTATTTCTAAATTATATGATTGACAAATGTCTTTGCTCAAACAAACTTTTGAACAACTAAAGGGCTTGCTACAAACAAAAATCAGTTTCGCTGCGAAATGATCGATACAGGAAGTATTTCTTGGGTACCAGTAGGAAAAGTTTATCGCAAGAAACTGGTTGAAGACAGAGAATGTCACATTTCGAGAGGAATCAATCTGAAATCCAATTCTTATCCTCGATATTTCAAGCAAACACAAATCATATCACATACAATAAGAAAGATAATAACGTTCCTACCAGTTTGGAATGCAGTCCTCATCAGCAAAGATTACTCTTTTGCCAGTGTGTCTATGATTTTCAGTAATAGCAGTATCACGGCTAAATTCTCGAAACTGCTCTCCACGTCCCTAGCCTCAACTGGGCCGAAACCTTCAACCAAGTTCACTGGGCGAATGAAAGCTCAACTGCAAACAGCAACGACTTTTCAGTGATCATGAAGTTATTGTCTCAAACTGTTGTGGAGTTAGGCTCCTATCTTTGCTGAAAAGCTTTCCAGTTCTCCACAGCCCCCGCCCCCCTCAAAACATTCGCCATTGTTGTAAAGGCAAACTTGATCACAACCGTCTGAATCAATTTTTCTGACCACAATCGTGTCATGTGACTCACGCTATCCAATCAAATCTCACAGAATCTATTTTCCCGATTGGGTATATAGGCTTCTCATTGGTCAATTCCTACAATGGATGTCACCATTTGACCAGAGCCAACTTTCTTTCCTTCCTTATTTCGTTCTTTTTATTATTCTTTGGCTCTGGTACCCAGGGTTATGGAGCGTTGTTTGCGTCTTTATTACAATTAATCTTTTTATATGGTCTTTGTCGATTTTGTATGGCAATGCTCCACATTCTGTGTGGTGTTTGTCCATTTTCAGGTCAAACAAATAATTTTAAGTGGTCTTTACTTTTGTTTTATATGGCCTTCTCATTTCGTATGGTGTTTTCAAATTTCGTATGGCAATTAAAATTCTTGATGACGTTTTGAATTGCATATGATCTATTTCATTCCGTATGACGTTTAGAATTTCATGTGGTCTTTATCATTCCGTATGGCGTTTCGAATTTCATATGGTCTTTATCATTTCGTATGGTATGATGCATTTCGGCATGGTATGATGCATTGCGGCATGGTGTGATGCATTGCGACTTTCAAGAACTTGGCGGGCACGTGTTCATGAGCAAATTAGCATTGTTGATCCATGGGGGCTCGGCCTAAGTTTCTTTGCACAAAATGACAACATAAGATGGGTTGCCACAAGAATTACAGGGGACGGATGGGCTGTTACAACAGTTTCAAATTACAATAACGACACAACTACTTCACAATCATGCAATATAAGATAACAACACACAACCCGTTGGAAATAATAAAACCAAGAATTCGGGCTAGTGCTGAAAGTTTCTCAAAATCATGAGAGTTTGAATGGGTTTTAAATACTCAGTACTCGCAAGAAACTTCGACTTTCATAGAGGAATCCACAATGATCTGCATCCCTACCCCCGGGGGGGGGGTACTTGACCTAAATTTGTAGGAGGATGTGCCCACCAAAAAAATTTTTCAACCTGCTCCAGAAGTTTTGCCTTCAAATGATACCCTGTTCTAGAAAAAATCGGTGAGAATTATACTCAGAAACACAAAAATTGGACGAAAAAATTACCCGTTGTAACAAAATTTCCTCATTTGACATGTTTTGACAACCTGCTCCACAAAATTTGCCTTCTATTGATACCCTGTTCTTGGAAAGAAATAGGCGAAAACGATACCCTGAAGAACGGCACATCCCCGTCGGACAAATATACTAAGTAGTGTAGTACGTATCCCCCCCCCGGGATCCCTACCCCTGCGAGTGAAACGGGCAGAAAACATGGGAATATCTTTAAATAAATCACGAGAAACAACTTATTTGTTTGACAACTGTATCACTGTTTTGACTCAATTGCAACGAATGATATCAACAACATACCCTGGGTATCACAGCCTCAAAATTGAAATGAAAGGAAAATTGGGAAGACAAAAAGATATTTTTCTTTTTATTATTTTTTTGGCTTTTGTACACAGGGTATCAACAACAACGTTCTTAACTTATCTCCAGTTCTCTTTGTCTCTTCTTACTCTTTTGTAAAAAAATCATCTCCTCACTCGCTACACATGTCCTGTTTGTACCAAAAGTTACCAGGGTTAAACGGCGACCTAGTGCTGACCTCAGGCAATGCGCTTTTGCCCTGGTCTAAAAGGCCATAAATCCAGACGGCCAGGTCCAAAGAAGAATTAGAAAGTTGTCCGCGATGTCCGCGTTTTAGGTTTTGCCCTATGCGAAAACCCAAAACGCGGACATTGGTTTCGCGGACCTGAAGAAAATTGCACACAATTAATTTTCCGTGACGTTCTGTGAATGATGATCATGAAAACATACTTACTAACACTTTTTTTCGAAGAATTAGACAATGTCCGCGATGTCCGCGTTTTAGGTTTTTCCCTATGCGAAAACCTAAGACGCGGACATGGATTCGGGGCGGACATGTCCGCGATTTCCGCGATGTCCGCGTTTTAGACCTGGCCAAATCCAGACAGATATTTAGCAACACTTCTGGCATTAGAAAATATAAGAAACACGAAAGGAACTTTTTTTGGTAGCATAATGGCCCAAAATCTTAGAAACTGCCTAACAGCCTTGGACTTTATTTTCTTTTAGAACAAATACTTGTATGTTCACGCCGGGAAAACACGCCGGGTAGTTTAGGCCACGTCATGTGGTTTCACTGGGATCTTCAGAATAGCAGATCCACCCAGTTTCAGTTTTTCCCCGCCAAAGCTTAAAAGCCGCAATGCATCATACCATGCCGAAATGCATCATACCATACGAAATGATAAAGACCATATGAAATTCGAAACGCCATACGGAATGATAAAGACCACATGAAATTCTAAACGTCATACGGAATGAAATAGATCATATGCAATTCAAAACGTCATCAAGAATTTTAATTGCCATACGAAATTTGAAAACACCATACGAAATGAGAAGGCCATATAGAATAAAAGTAAAGACCACTTAAAATTATTTGTTTGACCTGAAAATGGACAAACACCACACAGAATGTAGAGCATTGCCATACAAAATCGACAAAGACCATATAAAAAGATTAATTGTAATAAAGACGCAAACAACGCTCCATACAGGGTAGATTGATATTAACTAATTGTGTTGATTTCAACGTTGAATTGCGAAATGTGGCCAAATTTTAGTTACCGCGGAGTTAGATCGGTACAACTGTTGTTGTTGCTGTTGTTGTTGATGATTTTGTCGTCGGAAAATTTTGGTTTTTCGCCCCCCTACGCAGGCATAGCTGGTATCGGCCCTGGTTGAGAGTTGTCTGAGTTGGGTACTAAATGGTGTAGAGAGGGGAGGCAGAGGATCTAGGCCGATGACAGTTTACTGCGAGAGTCAGCAAAGTGTATCCTCTGTTTCAAACTTATTTACCTTGCAGTTAACATATGCAGGGTGTCCCATAGAATTCGTTCCCCATTCGGTCGGTTGTTGTCATTGTTGTGTAGAAGCTCAGTTGTCCCGTTTTTATGCAGTTGGGTTAGGGTTAGGGTTAGGGTTAGGGTTAGGGTTAGGGTTAGGGTTAGGAACATTCTCCTACTAAGGACTTGAGATCTCTTTTGACAGCAAGTGGTTCCATGTTTTATGGTGCAGGAAAGTCAAATGTAAATGGTTTCTTCCGACACAGCTCTACCTTTTTCTTCAATAATGTCGAAATCCCCGGGTGGTCAGTTGAGTTTCCAATATACGGGGTTGTGCAATTCAAATCATATAAAGTACCACCCATAAATCCAGAAAATATTCTGAAAGTCATGCCCATAAATCCGGAAATGCCTAAATAGCTAACCAATAAATGAATTTTCACAAAAAACCATACCCATAGATCCGGAAAATGTAAAAGTTGTTGAAACCTATACCCATAAATCCGGACTCTATCATAAAAAATGCACCCTAAAATGGCACAACCCCGTACCATGGAGAAATTAAGTTACCCCTTGGGGTCGAAATCAAGTGAATCAGGTGAATACTGCAGTAAAACTTCTGGCGTTGCATTGAATTTCGTCTTCATTTGAGAGAGGGTTTATGGTGTTATTCATTCATAATGCAGCTGCGAGAACGATTCATTTCTTAACTTGTAGTGGAAATTTAACATCTGCTTGCAGCTTGAGAAGAAATCTCCTTGAATACTTATAAGACCAGATGAAATATGTAGATCAGATTCTCACCCTGCTTTGTGAGAAGCAAAGCAATAACTTGGTTTTGTTTTCTCTTTAATTTCCTTTAAAGTTTTCACGGACGAAATGGGTGTAACCCAATGCTCTACAAAACTGGTCCGTCTTTTCAATTAACCAAAGGATAGTAGAGAGGATTTAATGCCAAAGATTGGGTACTTTTAGTAGCTTAAGCGAAGACATTCTCACAGAAAGCAACTATTGCATTTTAAATAACAACAGCAACATCTTCTATTTACTCAAACTGGGACTTTTTGAGGTCCCGATAGATTGAAAGGGAAAGCTTCGTCCCAATTTTCGATGTGAAAGTCCATGAGTCATAGTTTAAGCGTTCATCAGTCTATTACGTAATAGCGATAGCTACGAATATGCAATCAGTCTAGTAGGAAAGACCAGCGACTGTTATGGAAGGAAGGACACCGGAGCGCCTGAGAGCTTGCCCCTGTGGCTGTCTTAGACTTAGCCGAAAATAGCCCACCCCTAGCATGAGATTTTAATAATTTAGTACTTATTTATGATGCCCTTTGGGCTTCGATAATCCTGATCAGCTTTTCTCACTGAGATTCTTTGATTGCTTGCTGCCATGTGGAAGTGGGCATTCTGAACCCTTTTAGAATTGGATGATAACGGTGATAGTCTTTCTGAAATCGCAACTGATGTCTTTGCAAATTTGCAATTAGTAGGCAAGAAGCAACATCTATTTGTTGATGCAGGCTAGGTTTCTGGCAACTCACAATTATCTTTGAGATGAAAAGCTGAGTTGGCTGCACGTTGGCTGGTGGAGGCTGATGGCCTGTGCTTTGTAATGTTAGCGACAGGATTCGAACCCACGTTGATAAGCCTACAAAGATCCGAAACACTACGCATTCATTTGGTCACATCACGGACGACAGCATGAAAAATGAGTTTTTTCGTGTAAATTCGAAGATTACAATGTAGTGTGTACTTGCCTTATGGACCTTATGTTATCAAAATGTCTTTTCCTTGTTTTCTGTTTCCTTTACCAACTGCATGATGCAGTCAAGCAATTTTAATGACGACAAGTGAAGTCCACCACAGAAGCCGTCATTTCTTGAAAAACTCTATCACGAACATTGTCACCCTCGATTTGGGTCCTCTAAATAGGCGTCGCTGAGGACCCGAGGCAGCATAATTACCATATATGCTGGTACGGTATGTGCCATTTTTTGTGTGCCCTTTCTCGAGCAGAAAATAAATTTTGGGGTATCATTTTTGGTAAAATTACAAGTAGTCATACATTTTGGAGTGTCATTTTAGAAAATAACTCTTTAGGGTATTGATTTTAATCAAATTTTAGTTACTTGGTTAAAATTTTGGATCGTTATCACAATTTTAGGGTATATATTTTCAATGGTATGTAAATGTTGGGGTATCATTTTCGCAAAAATTTATGATTTTAGAGATGATTTCAGACATCAAATGGCACACCTCCGAGTTCCCTCCCCCCCCGGGCTGAGGACCCAAATCGAGGTACACCATGTTCATTAGCGAAGTGCAGGCTGTCCGTGGGAGGAGAGCATAAAAACGATATCGGACGCTTTCATTTTCCCAAGAGGGTGGCACGTTCCGATACGCGTCGAAGTCATTGCTGTGGGGCAAAAATTTCAAAATCTATTTGAACATGTCTACTATTGAAAGCTTTTTTTGCCGAAGTCAACGTCTTGATACCCAAGGGACAGTGGTCTTTCAAACGACAGCTATTTTTGTTGACTGAACCAAAACATTACTGCTTGTTTGCTGTAGTTTTTGGCTTAATCCGCTTCAGCTGTATTAAACTTATGCAAGTACTAAACTTATGCAAGGGCAAGAGCAACACTTTTACAGAATAGCAGTCCAATCGGTTGTTTATAGTCAGTTATCTTGTTTACTTCATGCACCTCCATTTTTGGCTTTCTATAAAACCCGAGAATTGTTTTTGAGCTGCAAAAACAACCTGAAATAAGTGAGATAGGGCAAGTATGATCTTCCTAATTCTTAATTTATCATCTCTCTATTGTAGGCTTACTGAGTAAGAAAAATCTATGATCAGAGATTAAGGGAAGAATGATTTGATCTCGAAGGACATCAGCTTTCTCCGACTCTACTAGCTTCTCGCAGTTGACTTGGGAATACAAGTAGATTCAGATAAAGTTGGAGATAACGTTTTCTCTGAAGTCTCAGTACCGAAATAAATCGATGGATTATCGGCAAAGTAAAAACACGAGATAGCGAGGGTTTCAGTCGTAATCGCTAATTCTTTGAAGAAAAACATGAAGATCGAACCACGGAAGAGAGCAGCAAAGAGGGAAAACGTCTGATTTGTCTTGAAGAAGACGAAGAGTTGAAACGAAGAGGGGAGAGGAGACGGACATATAGCAAAAATTGGTAGGATTTATTTCTTTCGCTGACGAGTGTATACATGATGGGACACTTCCTTGTCTAACAAATCTCTGTCAATTTGTGTGTACATATAAGGGAATGCATATCCATTTCTTTCTCAAGGAGGGTATTTATTGACTACCGAGCCCTAGATCTATGCCTAGATAAAGTGTTTCTACAAGCAAGTTACGATGACGGGGCCAAATGAATCATTATCGACAAAACGGCGCAAGTCTTCTCTTGGCTGCATCTGGAAATATCATGAACAATTCCTCATTCATGTCATTTGCCCCGATAACTCTACTCTCACATTAATACACAATACAAAAGAATCATTCAGCAATGTTTTGACAAACGCGTGTGCACGCTTGGGCATTGCAGAGATCGAATTATTTGGGTTAGCTTTTCATAAGCACAATGAGTACCAATTTGTTCCTGAAAGTAAATGCATCAATACCTTATTTCCAAAATGGACTGTCGTCACGGGGGAGAGTCTTACAGGGACGGATAGATGCAATGCTGTTGCCGATACATTGATAAAGACTTGCAAAATATATTTACGTGTGAAACATGTTGTTACATCATTGAGTGTGCTGCATCCAAACTCTGTACGTTACTTATGTGAACAGCTTCGATGGGACATGATCAAAACGCATAATTTACTGGCTCTTCAAGGGTATGAAGATGAATACATCAAACTTGCTTTCTACAGTATGTTAATGGCACCTTGCGATTCATCCTTGACTGAATCTAAATCTGTTTTATCACACTATTTACCACAGAGTGTCATTTCTACGCATTCAGTTGAAGAAATTGCATCGAGATTGGTCAGTCATTCAATGTCACTTCCTGAAATGTCATCATTAGAGGCACAACATTGCTTCATAAAGCTTGCTTTGAAGTTGCCTGCCGTTGGTACCCATATGTTCCAAGCAGATATTTTTGAAAATAGGAAAGTGGTGTTCAACTGTTGGATAAGTGTTGGCCAAAACAGCACCCGTATCTTCGCTGAAAATAATAGAAAATGGGAGCAATATGTGAAATGGGATGTACAAGAAGTAGATGAAATTTCTGTCAGCAAGACAACTGCTACAATTCTTGGCTATGACTGTGAGAAATATGATACCGTGCTCCAATTCTCCGATGCAAGTAAAGCACAGAAATTCGCAAAATTTTCCAAGGAAATTCAGAGATTTGATGAGGCAAGCTATGTGGAATCGATTGTCATCGCAGAAAATCGCAGGAGTACAAACAGTAGCAAAGGTAGCAGTACCGAAAGCAGTCCTGGTTTTTCGGGAACCATAAACAGAAAATTGTCATGGTCAGACCAAAAATCGTCGCGTTTAAATATTCCTCAACGACGTGCCAGTGAGCATTTGTGTGGCTTACGAAAATCAAGTTATCGACTTCAATCGCGACAATATGATATCAATTTAGAAGAGCAGAATTTGAAGGTATTCTAAGGACAGACAACGACGTTTCTTATTGGTCTGGAGACCCATGAGCGAAGGTGTCCAAATTTGGGGACTTTGTGTTTGCGGGTGCAAACGAAATATTGCCCCAAAGATGGGCCTGCCAAAACTGGGTATCATTGTAAACGATCATACCCTCATTCCGTAAACTGGAGATTCAAACAAAATAAAACTGGCTAAAACTGATACATCATCTAAATCGCATAGAACCACACCGAAAACTGAGCCTGGAGATACCATCACGTTTACGAGGTCATTGCATATTGCATTGGACAAATAAGTTTGATAATTGAGATCCGAGAAGCTTTATGAATATACAGAGTGTTCCAAAAGGCTTGTGCTGCGTCTCTTTGGCTGCTGCAGAAGTACTGTACGTCCTATTGTTCCATTATTGATAGTGTTCCAAATCTTTGGTTTCCAAATCTTTAGGAAGGTTTCTGATACAAAAGTAGTCTTAGAATAGCAGATTTTAGTCACCCTTACTCCACATAAGGGGAAATATGCCAAGTAGACCCCATCAATAGCAAACTTCACTTTTGGAACACATGCTCAAAGTATGATAAACTAAGAGTTCATCAATTTATGGCTGCCGATTTGAAACTCTGTCCAAGACCCATGTAAACAATTTTCAATGATTATGAGAGTGAAATAATTTATCAGATACCCTGCTGAATTTATGATTGATGCTAATAAAATGAGAAGGACACTACGCTATTGACTGCAACCAGCCATGGGCATCCATTTTGGTCATGTTATTTTTAAACTTCACTTTCACCGTAGTTTTTCTGTAATTTTTTTCTTTGCAATTCTGTTGTATAAGTACAATGTAGTGTGAGTCAGAAAAGTGTCTACACTGGTTGAAATATCGTACGACAAAACTGTAAATTCTATTTGAAAAATTACAGCACCATTATAATGCTGTGGGTTTCACTTAACTTCCAAAATTCATTCTCAAGTTCTACAATGCACAATTTTAGACTGCGTTCACACGATGCCGGCACATTTTGAAAACGGTGAAAAATTCGACGGATAGGCCTCCCGTTCACACGAAAACGGCACAATTTTTGCCGGCAGATTTTGAAAACGGTAGATTTTGAAAACGGAACCGTAACCGGCATAAATTTGAGACAGCATCGTGTAAACACTCAACAAAGATGAAAACAGAACATTTTTCGACACTTTTGGATCGAGATAGGTCTATTCTTAGGGTGTAGGTACTATTCTTTGGCATCAAATCCTGCAACGAGTTTTTATCGTCGAATTTCCTACCGTTTTCAAATTGTGCCGGCATCGTGTGAACGCTAGCTCAAATTTTGCTACCGTCACTTTTTTCATCGTTTTCAAAATGTGCCGGCATCGTGTGAACGCAGTCTTAATCTCAAATCAAGGAAATCAGTGGCAATCAGAAGAATGCTCTCCTTCAACTCGGTTGCATCTTCCTGCAACTTGACTTAGACTGCGTTCACACGATGCCGGCACATTTTGAAAACGATGAAAAATGTGACGGTAGCAAAATTTGAGCTAGCGTTCACACGATGCCGGAACAATTTGAAAACGGTTAGAAATTTGCCGGTAAAAAGCTCGTTGCAAGACTTTGATGCCAATTCAGTGAACCTAAATCCTAAGAATCGTTCAGTCTCGTTCCAAAATCGTCTGAAAATGTTCTATTTTCATCATTTTAAAGTGTTTACACGATGCCGTTTCCAAGATGTGCCGATTAGAGTTCCGTTTTCAAAATCTGCCGTTTTCAAAATCTGCCGGCAAAAAATGTGCCGTTTTCGTGTGAACAGGAGGCCTATCCGTCGAATTTTTCACCGTTTTCAAAATGTGCCGGCATCGTGTGAACGCAGTCTTATTTTCGATATATTTGCACTTTTTAATATTCACACGACACCTGTTTAGTCTAGGAAATGTTTTCTCTGGATTATTCAGCCATCTGGTCATCATTTCACCCATTGAAGAGTGCATTTTTGAGTCGCTTTCTTGCAGGTATTTGCCCTTGGCTTCGAAGTGGCTCGTTTTAGGTCCAACCTATCAACAGGCCTAACTTCAAACTTGAGTGAATACATGCAATAAAGTGGCTCAAAGTACACTCACAAATGGACGGAAGTATGGCAGGACGCCAAAATAATCGAGAGAAAACACTAACCATACCAAGAAATGTATCATGCAACTCTTGAAAGGTGCAAAGAAATTGAAAGTAACTCTCGAGTTTGTAGGGAGATGCAACCGAGGCGCAACCCTACGCTTATCACAGAAGTGGATGGGGTTCCCCAACTTCCTACTGTTTTCAAGGCTGTCAGAATGGACCGCGCTCTCTTCAGTCTCTTTCTCCAAAATGCGAAAAAGGTTTATGTATCTAGACGGTAAAGGCTTGTAGCTTTCAAACCATTATAAGATCCTGTACACTGCTCATACATGCATTGCAAACATGTCAAATTAGACAAGCAAGTTTAGTTTACTAAGAGTGGTCGTATCTTCATAATATTCCAAGCGATTTTATATGATTCAAACCAGGTCCCAGGTCAAAAGTCATTCATCAAATATACTACAGCGTCATAATTCGATTCTATCTGTTTATCATGTTGCTCCAACGTTTGCTGGTTTAGTTGCAAAACAGCCTAGTGATTCACTGAATGTTAAGGCAGTTAACAATTAATTTACTATTGGCCAGTTCATCAAAATGTAGTGATAATTGCCAATAAAAAACACACATTTTCATAGATAAAAGAATATATATATAACATAAATCGAAAATTACAAGAAAAGATTTTAATTAAATTTAACAAAGATACAAAATTTTACCAATACTGTACTGTCTGTCATATCTAAATATTTATTTGTTTGCATCGTTTCTCTTCTTTTTGAACAAGTTCTGAAACTTGTTCTTTTTCATAACCTTATCGATCTTCTCCTTTAGGCCTTCCGTTCCATTTTTAAGGCCCAAAGTCTTTTCTTTCATTTCATCTAGCTGCTTCCTCTGCAGTCTTCCTTTCTCCATGTATGATTTGGCACGCTTCTTTACGTCATCAACTGATAGTTGAAGTGATTCTAATTTCTCCTTCTGTTCGGCCAAACTTTTATTCAAAACCTCAATCAAATTTAACTTGCTATCTTTATCATCGTTCATCATTGAAATTACACTTTCATGTCTTAAAATTTGCTCTTCTTTTCCCCCGATTTCATCTGCACACTTCTTGTTCTTCATAAACAATTCTTCAATTTGTTCAGATTTCTTTTTGCTTTCTTCTTCAAGTACAGACAGCTGATTCTTCCAGTCCTTTGATTTTGTCTCGTTCTCCATCATTAATTCTTCGACTTGGTCAGATTTCTTTTTGCTTTCTTCTTCAAGTACAGACAGCTGATTCTTCCATTCTTTTGATTTTGTCTCGTTCTCCATCATTAATTCTTCAATTTGTTCAGATTTTTTCCTGTTTTCTCCTTCCAGGCAAATCAGCTTGTTCTGCCAATCCATCGAAGTTTTCTGCCAAATCAGATATTTTTCATTTGTCATTTCTTTGTGCTTCTTCATCTCACTTTCAAATTTTGTTGTTAAATCTTTCATCATTTTTTCCTGTTCTTGGCATCTTTTCTCGCATTCTTTGATCAACGATGATTTTTCTCTTGCATGCATTTCTTTTATTTTGTTTTCTAGTGCGATAAGACTATGCAGATTTTCCAAATCGGCATCTGATAGCCGCATTTTATACTTGGATAATTCACTTTCTAATCTCTTAATCTTAGCCTCCAGCTCTTTCTGTTTCGCTTCACTTTCAGTTTTGATTGCTATCTCGAACATCCTACACTTTGTACTATCTTCCTTTGCTTTCATTTGTTTCTGCTGCAAGTCATTCGCCACCATTTCTAATCTTTCAAATGCCACCTCAATTTTTTCTTTCATCCTCTGTTCCAACTGCATCTTTCCATTTTCCACTTCTTCCCTCAGTTTCTTCTTCCTAGCTTCCATGATAATTTTGAATTCATCTTCCATCTTCTCCTTCATTTTCAACTCCGTTTCTGTTTGGGCAACTTCAAATTCCTTTCTCAAAGCATCTTCCTTTGCTTTAAGAATTTTTTCCCACTTTTTGTTCATTGCGTCTTCCATGCTGTCTTTTATCTCGACCTTACGTCTTAGAAATTTGAATTTCATATCGTTTTCTCGATCTTTCATCAGTTGTTCCCATTTCTTATCACTTTCGCTTTGTATTTCCTTCTCCTTGTTCTCTAGCATCTTGTCAAACTTCTCTTGCATCTCTTCCTCAATTTTGAATCTAATGTTGTCACTCTCCTCAAGACTTTTTTTTCTCTTCCTCTCTTCCTCTTCATAATTCTTATTCTTTACTTCCTTGATATTTTGCTTCAACTTCTTTATTACCAGCTCCTTTCGGTCGACTTCATTTGTCAACTTAGAATTCTGGATTCGTACTTTTTTCAATTTTTCTGACTCTGCTTTTTGCGCTGTCTCGAATCGATGTTGAACTCTTTTGATTTTTGCATTCAAGTTGTTTATTTCTTCTCTCAATTCGTCTTTCTTTATTTTATCTTTCTTCATTTCCCTGAAATAAACAAAAAGGCTTGTGAAAAACGATTCATTTCGAACACCACTGAAGATGCCCTGACAAGATTTAGAGAAAGTAGATAGAGAAGGTAGATAGAGAAGGTAGATAGAGAAGGTAGATAGAGAAGGTAGATAGAGAAGGTAGATAGAGAAAGTAGATAGAGAAGGTAGATAGAGAAGGTAGATAGAGAAGGTAGATAGAGATGGTAGATAGAGAAAGTAGATAGAGAAGGTAGATAGAGAAAGTAGATAGAGAAGGTAGATAGAGAAGGTAGATAGAGAAGGTAGATAGAGAAGGTAGATAGAGAAAGTAGATAGAGAAGGTAGATAGAGAAAGTAGATAGAGAAGGTTGATAGAGAAGGTGGGGCTTCCTCCTTCCATGCAGAAGGTCTTGGATTCGAATCTCTTAGCTGCCATTTTAAGAAGAACGTAGACTTATGAACTTAGTTCTTTGTTTCATTATGCTCTGAGTTGAATAAGGTCTAAGGCAGTGGCGGAGCCACGGGGAGGTATGGTGGGGGTCCGAACCCCCACACTTTTCCAGAAGAGTTGCCTCTTAAAGCAAATGAGATACTAAGAACATTTCCTGAGGTGTAAAGAAAAGCTACTTGGATTAACACACACGTGAAAGGATGTAACATGGCATCATTAGAACCAATGCGTTAACATGAAGACATGAGAAATGTCTTTTTCTTTGAACAAACCGATTCATGTTGTGAAAGTTATGTTCATCTAAGAGCAAGAAGTTATGTTTTGTTCAGAATCAAGAAATTCAAACATGTTAGAACTGAACAAATCAAACGTAACTTAAACTCTCAAAAGGCATCCAATGATTCTCTTTGCCACTCATATGCTTCTGTCAAGATTAGGTTGTTACAAGATACTTACTCGAATTGGTCGTAGATTAGCGAGTTTTTCTTCGTGATATCTTTCTTTGCCATTGCCAATTGTTGGACAACAGTAGGTTGATTTCTTCTCGATGTTTGCTCTGGGGCAGTCATTGATCTGCCAGCATAGGGTGAATTCTTCATTTTGCTTCGTGAGTTGAACGACATATTGACAACTTTCAAATGAAATCGTATCGGTAGCTTGATAACGATGTTGAATCGTATGAGAACTTTTCAACGGTCGCTGAAGTGTAACGTAATGTGACACTTCACTACATGAAGAATTTTGTTGAAGCACGGCCTTTTATTACCCATAAATTCTTCATTGATTGTCACGTCAAATTGCCTGAAGAACGACGGAATCTGATTGGAGCGATTTTATCACGTGACGTCTGAATTTGACGTCACATTTAGCAATCAATTATTTTGGTTGCTGGTGTTCCTTGGCACAAAATGAATACACTAAAGTTGAATCCTCCTTTATGTAAAAGAATTTTAGTTGATGTGAACTTATGATATGAATGGGTGATTTATCATTAGATGCAAAGGGTCATGATTCGAATTTCATTGATACTATTTCTTGCTCAATCTTCCTAATGGACCAAAAACCAGCTTCCACGGGCTTTGCTTAAAACCATTTGTGAGTGGCACAATTAAATCCACTTTTTAACTGTCAAAGTGAGAAAATGATGCTTCTCTAAGATTTTAGGTATGCTTCCTCATCACTTTGAATCCTGGGGGGGGGGGGGGCTCTCAGCACATGTACATACGGGGAGGTGACTTCGATATTTTTGGGTTAGAATATGTTGCCAACAGTGATATTTTTGGGTCCAACTAAAACTGAACTTATGGCCATGATATATTTTGGCATCCATCAAATTTAGTCAAAATGATATCTTTTGGTTCTTCAAAGGCAATCCTATCGTCAATTTGCATCGTTTCAGGATGTTTCATGTTCGTTTTCAGTTGTGGAAATAAAATGAGCTAATATTTTTGGGTTGCAGCTGAGTTGTCTGAAAATTTCTCAGACTAACTGGCCCCCTTGGGACGATAGCCATTACCTGGCTACTTTGTAGCAACTTGAGAAATAGGACTTTAGCTATAGGTCCTGATTTCAGAGCATGGAAATAATGCACCTAAAATATTGAAAAGAAAGTCTAAAAAATTGAATCAAAGCCTTGATAACATTGGGATGCTACAAATTGGTTGCATAGCTGTTCTGGTGCAATTTTTCGAACAGTTTACAGTAGATGCATTTTCTGACTCAGCCGGTATGGTGCTTTTCAATTAAATGACGATCATTGATGATGATGTTATGGTTGCAAATGTATCGTAGAAATAAATGAGTAACATGTGAATTAAAAATGAAAGTATGAAGTAAATACACGAATCTCTGTTTTTCTCGATATTTCTGTTCATTGACTGATTGATAGATTGAGTGATTGATCGATCGATTGATTGATTGATTGATTCGTGTGCAATAAATGCACCGTTGACGTGTCCTGTATTTTAATTAAAGTCATATTCAATTTGCTGCTTCTCATCCAAGAGATTGCGACAAAAACTTGATAATGTTGCTTTTCCTTTGTTCATTCGTCACAACAAGGATTGAATGCCGTCATTACAGTATATATATGGAAGAAACTTGTTTAAACCGTTTTCTTGCCTGAGCTCCTCCGCAGTGTTATGTCTCTCTCTTCTTTCTTCATCTTCCACTCAAAAATTTTCCACTCAAAGCTGAATAGGCATGTAGTCAACCAAGTACAAATGTGTAAGCAAAATAATTGAAATCGATGAATATGAGATTCTTTTTTGAAATCTGAGCATCGAATGTAATGCATCATGGCCATGGGGATTAGAGATGCCATCTTTTTTGCTTTCGTACAAGACGACCGAAGAAAGTTTCCAGAAATAGCTTTTCATGTCCGAAATGCTTTTACTTGCAGTAGTGGAAATACTGAGGGCACCATAGGGCTTTGACTGAACTCT
This sequence comes from Aurelia sp. 3 sensu Dawson et al. (2005), assembly GCA_964020215.1. Taxonomy (NCBI): domain Eukaryota; kingdom Metazoa; phylum Cnidaria; class Scyphozoa; order Semaeostomeae; family Ulmaridae; genus Aurelia; species Aurelia sp. 3 sensu Dawson et al. (2005). Next base: position 22,607,214 of record OZ026578.1, read on the forward strand.
GAAGGAAAATCAAAGTGGGGAATTATGCTGTTTTCTTTATTGAAATTTGGGATTTAATTGAGCACATTCTGGTTTATAAAGTGCTTACAGTTGATAGTAAGTTCAGCTAAAGATGGTTGAAATTCAAAAAATTTAAAAATAAGTTGCACAGTTTTGGTGGACTCAGCACCTTCCAACAATTTTGATAAAGTTTCTGCAGGTGTTTGAGGTTATTTCAATTATCTGCGGGTATTGTAAGTAAGTTGCGCGAATAACGCGGATTATGTAAATGAGTTGTTGTTGTGGTGATATTTTGCGAAATCTTGAATGGATGTCGAGTGCTTCACTTGCTTGTATTCATGAAAGAAATTCTGATTTGATTTTAATCAAATACTTCAGTCTAAAATGAGAGAATTTAAACCACTGTTAGGCTTAGATGATTTAAGTAAACACTCAAGACTTCTTTTGAACATAAGAGTGTCTGATTCACAAGGAAGAGAGAAGTGTATATCGGCTTGCCAAGCGGATACAGTGAAGTCAATCAAGGAAAAGATCCTCGACGAAAAACAAGCCAAGGAGCAGAGCAACTATAAAGTTGTCCTCAGCAGGACGAAGAAAGCCTTAGAAGACGTGAAGACGCTTGAGCAAGAAGGTGTAGAAGATAATGGTATGATATTTTGTTCGTTGAGGGCTGTCAAAGCTAGAGGGGATGCAACAGTTGTCAGGAAGTTTTTTAGGCCAGCAAGTTTGGAAATGGGTGTCCGTCCGTACGTTGTGTTATTGTAAACAGACTCTGAAAGCTCCAGAGTCATGCTTGCATAACTTTGTTTCAATAAATTTTGTAGGATGCTCTGCTTGAAGGATGTGCAGTAGACAAATGAAGGCTTTTAGAGCAAGAATAGGCATCAATCAAGTTTAGATAATATTTTGGGTCGAAATGTTTTGCACCAACTCGAGTCGGTCGAGAATGGACAACAACAAGAGCTGGAACAAAATATTCGTTGGACGTTTTAGACCATTGCCCTGGTGGTACGGGGCCAGCACAGGAGCAGCTAGTGCCCTTTTAAAAAGACCGTTCTCATAATTGTCTGCATCCTCTACATCTGAAACTTTTGACCTGTGTTGCTCCTCCAAATGTTTTCTTTCTGGCACCTCTGCACCTCACAGCTTTCAGTCTATATCAGTTTTCATCTCACATACTATTTTGTGCATACATCCACCTTTTCGTGGGTCAGTATTTGTCCATGACTGAAGACAGTGTAGAAAAAGTTTGGTATTGTACCTGCTTGCAATAAATTCTACCCTGTCTCTTCATCTACCCCACTTGCTCAAGGCTTGGACAACCCTTGCTTGCAAAGTTTGAGATCATAATGCCTGTTTAGTCAGGCAATCTTTATTGTTCATTTTTCATTGTGCTAGATGAATTGGTCATATGGAAGAAGAGAAGAGACATTCCAGTTGTTGCCTTAGCCAAGAAGGTACGTAACATCATTTTACAATGTTTACTTTCTTAATAAATTTGGATGTACATTCAGAATTTCGTCAAAACTGAAATAAGGGAATGGGATACTTAAGCAAGAAAGAGCCCTGTGTTAGCAAATTTTGTTCCTGTGAAAACATATTGCCAATAAGGCGAAGCAGCAGCCACTTCCTAACTCCTGTCAGGGCATTAAGAAAGCACCTTTTTCTTGAAAGAAACTAGTCTTTGAAATCCTTTCTATATATGTACAGCATTTCATACTACTCAAGAATTATTTTCAGGATGACAAGGATTCAGCTAGTGTTGTTTATAACTAGGTAAAATAGCGATCTCTTTGGAAGTTGAAAGAGTTACCCAATTGATGCTTGCATGGTGCAGTGTACTGAAATCGAAGGAAGGACATTTCCTCAAAGGAGAATCAATTGATCAAAAAGGGGTCATGAACAATATTTGTTGAAATTGGTTTATTCCTTTAATTCTTGAAAATTTTTCCCATGGCATTGAGGGCAAGGTCTGCACTGCACAGGGCTCAAAACGTGTGGCATGTGTAAGATTAGGTTAAATTTTTCTTTAAACTTATGTATTGGCTTAAAAGAAAATTTCATTACTTTGCTGTAAATCTGCCATGGAAATTTTTGTATATCTTGATTACTCCAAAAATGGTGGCTTTTTGATTTTTTTCAAATTCATGAAAAATTTTGAAAACATCTGAAAATCATCATAAATCCTAAATCAGTTGAGGAAAGTTGAAAGTCTTGAAGAGAGGCATACAGTAGTTTACAAAGTTCTACAATGTGGTGGACAGCAGAAATCTGTTTGCTATCCTGGTTTCGGATTTGCAAATCTGATAATGTCACACCCTCAAATTTGATAAATGCCACCATTTTGAAACTCACCAAGATATCAAAACATTTCCATGATAGATTGACAGGAGAGTATTATAAGTTCTTCTCATGACATTTAATTCAAGGAAAAGTTTGATAGTATTTTACACCCTTCTTTTTAAAGATTTGAGCCCTAGCCCTATGTTGATCTGTACTGTGAAAGCCCATTTTGCAGGCAGCAGCATGCAAATCAGTTGATTGGCAATCAATTAAGATGAATACAGAGCAACTAGATGAAGAACATGGACAATCAGCAACTCAATCCACTGGCATGCCTGTTTTATTTGATGTAAGTTATAATTACTACTGTAAGTGCAATTGTACCAGGTGAGTCAAAAGAAGTTACAGTAAGACACTTGGTGGGATGTGGAATTAAAGGTACCTGACCTATATTCAAAATTGAAAAGTTAGTCTGTTAGTCAAAGGCTAGCTTTTAGATTTGAAAATTTTCTTCGGTAAAATCAGTCATATCTTAGACCCAGAAATTAGGACAGTGCTGGTAAGGGATTTGTATAGGAACATGAATTCCACATTCAATTCTGGTCCATGATTTACATGCTATTGAAATTTAAATTCTACTGTATTTCAGAAACTGATGATTTATTGAATTTAGAAGTCATTCTCAAAACCGGGGCGTTTGCATGCTGAAAGTAAAGAGGTCATGTTAGGTATTTGAAAGATACAGTATTTCTGTCTTTTGCAAGCCACTGGGTAGATGAAACATGAAGGATCTTTTGTTCACACCTGGTATTATTTCACATCATTTAAGGGACAAGTCCAATGACAATTTACAAGATGGTGAATCATCCTTTTCCCCACACTCTTTAATTCTTTCTCTGCAAAGTTGTATGTAATTCAAATAAGTGACCAGAGGATAATGACATCATAAAGGTCAAAGAAATTGTGTCACGCAAGTTAGCTGTGAAAGTAAGGCTGCTCATTTGTTTTCTTGCATCTTAATCACTGCTAGCCATTTTATCATGCTATGATGAAAAATGGCCAAGAACTGCTATGAGTCTGGCCTAAATTTGCAGAATGTTTAGCAAATTGACAGCTGTTACAAATGTTTAAAGTGTCGAAAGACGTTCATAATTTTCAGCAGCAATTGGTAAGTTTGTTACGTAGGAACCAAGGGGCACTGGGGGCACGTGCCCCCAAGAATTTGCAATAAACAAAGAAGTGCCCTTTTCAGAAAATGCCCTTTTTTCTAAAGGGAAAAGTGCCCTTGAAGTTTTGTGCCCCCCCCAAGTTAAAGATGCTTCCTACATCCCTGTCCTTTAAGACCACTATCTGTTCATGTTTGCTAGTTCCCCTCTCTTTATAGTTTATAGGAGAATTGAAAAGAATATTGACATCATTAGTAGAGGTTGCAAGTTTACTGCAGACAGTCAGCTCAGAAGATAAAGATGACAGTGACATGGAAACTGATGGTATGTTGCTTAATCTAAGATTATTAACTACTGGAGTCATATCCTTATCTACAGTACAACTATCTCTGATGGATCTTGTGATGGATTCTAAATATTTGTTTTATTTATCAAACTTATGATGATGATTTAGATACTTACTTAGCCGCTTGGATTGTCAAAATGGATTTGTCTGAGTTCTTCATTAATGGATTTATCATTGAATTATAGAGAATTTTAGTGATCTTTTTTATTTGTTATGGCAAAACATTTCTCAAAGTCTCACTAATAGACAGACCTTTTGGCCATGAAAAAAGAGTTTGCATCAAATAATATTCTTTTACACTTTGATAATATTTAATGTGCACAATAGTGATACCAAACCTTTATACCAAACATATAAAAATGCTTGATCCAGAATTTTTTCTAGAATGGCTAAAAGGTCTGTTATAAATATGCTGTATTTTTGCTGCAAGGCTGCAAGGAATCATATTGCTTTTTATTCATTTTACAGAACCAGAGATTGAGATTGACCAGGTAATTTCTTCACTTACTCCATACCATCATTCCTTTTCATTGTTGTGCACAAAATCATTGTTTACAATTTTGCCAAAATCTTCTTGTTTATGAATATTTCAGAATAATATGACATCCCACACTGCTCTCTTGCAAAGCACACTATTTTATAATGAAATCTGATTGTAAGGATTTCTTTAAGATATTCTTTGAAGAACAAGGAAAAGTTTCTTCACACTGTATCGCAGGCATGAATTTGCAGTATCCTGCACTGAAGGCAAGACTGCCTTGCATATCACTAGGCAATCAACCATGGCACTTTGGCCAGAAATCTACTCCTTTTGAAAATTAATGATATCCAGAGGTGCATAGCTTTCACATGCATTGTATCTTATCTTACAGAAATGCCCTCAAAGCAGTATTTCTCATAATCTTCTGTTCTCAGTATTTTTATTATAAATTCTCAGGATTTATCAAGTAGCTACTTGTGAGAAAAAGCTTGTTGCTCAAAAATGATTCAACTTCTGATGTGGCTTATTAATCTGAAGAAATTTGGCATAATCTTTGTGAGCTTGAAAGTCAGGTAAGCATTTACTGTGGAAATCTTTGTGTAATTATTCATTCTCTTCATCTTTACAGTTTGCATTGAAACAGCTCACAGATATGGGATTTCCAGAAAATAGAGCAAAAAAAGCCTTGATTATCAATAGGTATGATAAAATCCTTTTGTTGAATTACTAACATTTTGGATTTATTGGTCTTGGATTTGGTTCATCAGCTATTGCCTGTTTGGTGCAATATTTTTAGCTGTTGAGCCTGTAATCAAAAGAACACTATGAAGCTATTGTGATGCAAGGACTTTGCAAACAAGGGAGATAGAATTCAGGCCTTAGGTACATTAAAAGTGGTTTGTGCTTAGAAATATGAAGATAAGAATTCTTCATCAAAAACCTTAAGCGCTGTATTTTTATTTCAATAGCTCAAAAAGAACAGATGGCTTAAACCACCTTGTATCAATCTTGTTACATTGAATTGATATGTCCTCATTGATAGGATGTCTCGAGCTCAAGCAATGGATTGGCTCCTTCAACATGACTCAGATGCAGATATTGACCAACCTCTAACCCAAGAAGAATTGTTATCATATCTGCCAGAGAGACGAAAACTTTTGCCACGAAAGGCAGGGGCAAGAGAATTTACACCAAATTCAAGAGTAAGCGAGTTTAATTGATACTATTTGCTGTTTTAGATATATTGGTTGATATAATAAAGCATTTACCTCCCTTGCCCACTTGTTGTGGTGGTTTGGCCAAATGGTCCGGTGGAGTGTTTCAAATCATGTGGGGTCCATCCACGTGGGCTAGAATTCCATAGTTGGCACTTCAAACCACAAGCCAACAGCCACCCCAGCTGTCCAGCCATCTTTCTGAGGTTGGTGAGTGAATACTCAGAGGGAACTCTCAAAGTACAGCCCGCAGTGATGCAGGTACAAGCAGCATGGCTGCCAGAAGCCTAGCCTTTGTTAACAGATATATAAATGTTTCTTGCTTGCTTGCTCATTAACTTAATTTGATATTTATCTAATTTTTTATCAAAAATATTTATAAATATCGCGCAGGAAATAGCATGAATATGACTGCTGAAAGTTGAGTGGATATTGCTTGTAGCTAAAATCCTGTATGAAACCGTTGTATCTTAAACATTTCATGCAACTTTGAGGTGTGTTTTAGGAAGCGGAATGGTTTTATAGAATGGCAAAGTTCTGTTCAAAAGCTGCTTGTTTACTACTTGTAACGACAGGCGAGTCCAAAATTTTGCTCATGGAGGGTTGAGTGAAGCCATTTTATTTCTATACTATTTTCAAGTACTAAATTTTTATGTGCTTGATATGCGAAGCATAGATTATTCCGTAGCTTGTTGCTTGCTTAATCTTTCAATGTTGCCTTCAAACCAGTCATCAAACATCATACATTGGCGTTTCAGAAGTATGATGGAATTTTTGTATTTTTAGGCTGTACGCAATCTTCTTGATATGGGTTTTGAAGAAAAAGATATTATACAAGCATTAAAAATGACAGGAAATCACCAAGAAGCTGCGGTAAGAAATTTAAAAATCAATTGAATATAATACGAAGATAAGCTTCTCCATAGTTAGAATCATACCGTATAGGTTTTGGGCTTTTTTGCGGTTTGAGGCAAATCTGCAAAATTTTATTCCTCCTAAGGACCTAAATTTACAGTCATCGAAAAACCGAGAATATATTAATCCTCAAAAGACCTAACATTTAGAATCCTCAAAAACCTAAAATTTAGAAATGCCGCAGAAATACATAAGATCATTCATTGGAAAGATTTTCAAATAATCTTTTCAACTCATTGGAAAGATTAACAAATGCTTTGAATTATGTTTCACTTCAGAAGAAAAGCAGTATTTCAACGATAAATTTATCTTCATGCGTAATTACCTTACGTAATTTTGTTTTGTACAAGAGTAAGTTTGCTCGAGATTTGCATATCACTAAACCGATTTAATTCAGTACATTTCATCTGAGCTGGAAACATGATCATTTGATGGAGTGAAGCCATTAGAAATATCTGTTTTATAAACGTGTGTTGAAGGAAAGAATAAGTCCATTCCATGATTTCTTCTTTTCAGCATTTTTTTGGAGATAAGGGATTTTAGCATTGATCTTGACTTACACATTCTAAGTCCCCCAAAATTATTTAATTCGTGTGGCAATTAAGGATTACCTTGCAAAGGAAGAACAGACAACGTTGCATCGATAATTAGGGATGCAAATTCTTTATTGAAGAAAGTAGAGTCTGTGCTAAAGCTAAGAAAAAGCGCATTGTAGCTGAGCCTATTGAATTAGGGAGATCATTTACAAGGTGTGTAAAATAGGCTACCGATCGAAAAATGTTGATTTATTTGGAGCGAAAGGTCTGATGTCAATGAGATAGTTATTGTCTTGGAGCTCGACTCATGCTTTCATTTGATGTATCGGTTTAGCAAAATGGGTTTGTAAGGAGTGCATAAACAAACTACAATAAATAGATAAATAATTCTTCTATTTTAGTTGGAGTGGCTTCTTGGTGATAGAGAACAAGTTTCGAATAGAACAGAACCTGGTTTAGATCCTTCAAGGTATAGGATTACGATATTTTGGTGTCTTGCTGTTTCCAAAATATTTTATTTCATGGCTATTAGCGTCAACACAACCTCTAAATAATCAAATGTGGAAGGAGAATGATGGATGCCTTCACATCTGTTCAAGGGAAGTTCGCTGACAATTTGATCTTCTCGGCTAGTGTAAAGAAGTGTTCATTTCATTCACATCACCATTTGTCCTATTTTTTTGGACACCCTGTGTCAATTCTCAGTTCAATATCTAGAGAGCAAAATTATACAAATATAAAATTAGATCGTTTCGTAGAAATTTACAGGAAAATAAGGTAAACAGTGTTTAAGACAGCCAGTATATATTTATATTCTCGATTTTCATAGTCCAATGTATGCATCAATTATGGAACATCCAGTTGTCCAGCTGGGAATGACCAACCCAAGGATATTACATGGTAAATAATTTTCTAGTTACTTTCTACATCTTCATTTCACAAATGTACATGGACTTTTGTTTGTTGCTTTCAACCAAAGTTTCAGAGAGGGGTGAGTTGCTTGATATGTAACTGTTAAAAAATTCACAAAAGTTTCAAAAGCAAACATACTTTTATTACAGATATTGAAAAAATTTTCAAGGAAATGGGTCGAGTTGAAAATAGTGATACTTCCTTGCATCAAGGAATCTTATCAGAGTTGCTTCCTAGCTCTTCCCTTTAGATGTCTATCACAGTTCCCTGGTGGTACAAACAATAAAGATCGCTTTGTAAAGTGCTACTTTTATTTGTGCCCAGCATACGGACCAAATCATGATTTGCTGACAAAGTGAACATGCTTCTGTGAATTGAGCCAATCATGACACATAAGAGCTACAACACACGCAAGTTTATGCCCATTTTGGCTGTGCTTAATGCTAAGTTAACTGTATTAATCGTGACATCTCTAGTTACTTTTTAAGCATACACTGCCTTACTTAAAAACTCCCTGCTTCCTTGTTTAGCATATCCATTGAAACAAGTTGTTTTCCCGACTCATGGAAAGTTGCTAGGGTTACTTCAATTTCAAAGATTGAGCTAAGACAGGAAAGTGTTTGGTTGCTTTTTTCATTTTCCTGGATTGAGTGGTATAGTTTTCCGCCGAAAGAAAGGATCCTTCTTTCGTTGATTTTGATATAGTTTCCTGTTTTTTTTTTGTTTTGCAGCTTTCGAAGACATGCTAGAGAACCCGAACGCAAGTGCTCAATACATAAATGATCCTGAAATAGGGCCAGTCTTATTGCAAATCTCACGAATCGTGCAATCATTTTCTAGATAACGAATAGTTTGTTAGGTGCACCTACTTTTCAATTCGTATTGTCATTCGAAGCATTGAACTGAATCAAACTTGTTTAATATGGAATAATTTGTTTGAAGGGACTACGCATACTTGAAACGTATTCTTGAAAGTTTCCGGACAAGCATACGCGTAAGGTTTTTTGAAAATGTCATGTAAATGGTTAATACATCTTGTAATAGACTGTCTGACTTGAAGGGAAGGGAGCCATATGCTGTAGTTCTGTTGTAACAATAAGTCCTGTCGCTATTCTGAATATGAATCTAAATCGAACGATGTTTTTATACGTTTTGTAGAATTCTCGAATATGCAAGAAAATGCTAGATGATAAGGCCTATTTCTGACGTCTTGTTGATTTGCTACCTTACCTAAGAGCTTTTCTGAAGTTCACCAACCCTTGAGATCCTAACGTCATCTAGTCAGCGAATCGTAGCCAAGAAATGGGATAGATTTGTTCTCACTGCCACTTTTCAGAGCTTCATAATCCATGGGGTTTTGCAGATTCTACAACAGATTTTTCTCAAATAATGAAGATACCAACAGTCATCACAGCAAATTGCAACCAAACGCCCAAGGTACTTTTCAAGCCATTCAGATAGATACATCACCTTTTGAACATGCCTATTTTAAAGATTGATGTTTAGATATGCTTTTCATTGTGCAATAGACTTGCTAAGGCAAACTGGAATTTTCTTTAGGGAGGTGTGATTTTGAAGCGTCAAAGTTAGCGGATTTTGCAGGTTTTCAAGCAAGGGGTAAATTACTGTTTACTCATCTCGCGCAATAGCAATAGGTTTGCTGAGAGAATTGGAAATTGTGAAACATAAGTTGGCGTACGGTACGACAGTTTGTCTTGAACTAAGGTAGATTGCTCACTCAGGTTTCAGTTCTGAATACAGTATTTATTTTGCCGATGAGGCTCCTATCTTCTGTATTTGTGTGCACAACAGTGCAAGTATCAAGGAGCTCTTTGCTCATTTTAATGCAAGCAGCAAATAGACCACAAGCAATCTTGTATTCACGAAGAATAATATTTCATCAAAACAAACAATGAAGTATGAATAATTGCATTACACGAACAGAGTGTCATTTTGTTCAAATAGACTATTCAACTTATTTTTAGAATTTCGTTGTTGTCGAATCACAGGCATTTGCTGGAATCAATCATTTGAATGCAAGAAAATGAGCAAATTTTGGAAATACGTTGCGTAGTCTATTTTAAGAAGCTATCAAATGAGCAATGAACTTTTGGCACCTGTTATACAATACCTTTGTAGACGAAGCACGCATTTAGTAGCACGATATGGAGTAGTTTAATGAACAGAAAATTTCTCTCATGGTAACGAATTAATTTTGGAGCGTGTGGTTTAAGCTGGTGAGAGCTTAATACTGGGAATGCTTTTTTTCAAAGATCTTCATGCACGGTAGACTTAGTCTAATTTTTTGGTGTCTTTATTTAACCGGGCCTCTTGTTCAGTGAGGTTTGGGGTGACATTCTGGAATGGTATTGACTTGGGAAATAGCTGATTTACTCTAGAACCACTTAAGAATACTTCAGAGTTTCTTTGTATGAAAATTACAAGTCCAGTTGTGTACTCCTGTGGAAAAAATGTCTTTCTTTTCGAAAAGTCGTGTTCATGGCGCAGTGAAACCTTTTCACTAATCTACAGGAGAGATGCACGGAAAAATGATCACAGATCAAAAAGTTGGAAGCAATCGGCAATCACTGACTGTACCACTGTTACAGTTGATCTTTGATCAAGAGTTACTTGATTGATATGATACATGATTGATATTATGATACGATATTTCGAAAAGGAAGATTTTCTGTATCGCTGTATCATAAAAACTGAAATGTTTAGACATGATACTAATATAGTAATTGATGTCATTTGAAAGTGCTGTAATTGTGTTTGAATGAAGTATCAAAACTATTTCTTGTTTGAGACGCTTTTGAGTTTCAGGTTGTCTGTTCCAGTAGATTTTGTCAAGATCTCCGACACTGCTACGCATACACGCGTCTTTTTATAGGAAAATGGATTATAAGAAACTAGTATTAAGATGAACAAATTTTTTAGAAACTCTAGTTCCATGTCTGAGAAAGCGTAAGGAACTTCTAAAACTTAAACACCAGTATATTTTGGCAAGTACGTCATTGAATCCTTATTCTTGAGTAATACCAAGCGGCGTTTATATTTTGAGCTTAATCGAACATCGTTTATTCCCATCTGTTGTTTTACTGTCAAGAATCACATCTCCAGAAGTACAAATGACTGTATGACAATTCATACATAAATTTAGAAACTTTTAATTCTAAGCCATGGCCTAATCCAAGTTTCTTATATAAAAACGTCTAGCGTAGCGTTCCCAATGAAGGACATTCTTTCAAGAAGGGTAAATCTAAAGACATGGCTCGTGGATTTATTTGTTTAATTCAGAAGCCAAGCAGAAAGTCATTGCGGTTCTTGCATATCTAGGGCTTGAATAATACAATGTTGCTCCTGCATCAAATATACAAAATCAAGAAGAAAGGGTGAATCTTAAAGATCTGCATGGTAGATCTTGCTTATTTGGTTCTTCGATAGCCCAGCATTAATTGTTTCATTAAAACCCTAAGTATCGGAGAGTTGCAATGCCTTCTCCTCGTTTTTTCTGAATCCAATAAGCAAAATCTGCCAGGTCAATCCTTTCATTTTTAACGCATTACCTTTCGTTGGCACAATTTGGCAGTTTGCTATTACTGGTTTCAGCGAAGCTTTTGCTGCATTAGTTTGTTTTGAATTTCTTTTATCTGCAGCCGCTAATCGCTTGAATTGTGGTGTTAATCAAAACAAAACTTTTAATTTTTATGAAAATCATCATTCGTATTGATAAAGAGCTACCCTCTTTAAAGATTTGATTATGAACATAATGAAATATAGATTGAGTTTTAAAATTATGGTTTTTTAAGGAAATTTCATTGCAAATTAATCTTTTTTTAGTTAGGACCCCTTGTAAATCAACCGATTTTGATACTTTTGGGTTGCAAAACTTGTCCTTGACCTCAACATCTGGCGCTTGAGACAAATTTTACAAAACCGTTTAGAAAGCAAGTGCATGAAAAGCTTAATTTTGCTGGAAATGGCCCGAACTGACGAATCAATTCTGTTTTGATGAGATGACAAGCTTTTGAAAAGCGTTGACACTTCAACAAAACGAAAATAATGTCGGAACCCTTGTCTCGCGCTTTCGCGGCAATATTGTCCAATTGGTTTCGCGCCAAAATTGTTCATTTCGCGTTGCTGTTGTTGCGCATTGTTATCAGTTCGGCAATGGCCTGGTCAAGTCAGCCATTTGCATCCTGGCGCTAGGCGCTAACAGTTTTTCTAGCGTATTCTCAGCAAAGAAGACGACGAAAAGAAGCGTTTTAGATCAACTGATGAAGATGGGAGGAAGATTTATTATTCTGTTGATAGCCATTTTCATTGCATGGTGCAAAAGTGAAAATCAATCGGAGGAGGATGATAATGCTGACAAGGTAGGTAGGCCTCAACAAACATTTATTTCATTCAGAATGAGAAATTGCCCATTGCCCCGTAAGGCTAAAGTCATGCTTATGCATTGCTTATAGCGGCAAAAACTGTGCAGTGCAGAAACTAGTCTACATCTCGGAAATGTTGGTTGCAAAATTGAATGTGAAAATTTTGTTGGTACTATCATCATTTCCTTCCATTTTTCTGTTACAGGGAAGCTGCATTTGGGGATATGAGGATGCATGCAAAGGAAAAGATGTAAAATATGTACGGCCAGTTTGCACTGATGAACAAGGATGGAGATACTTTTCAAGGTTACAATCTTCATTGTTCAGACAGAGACATGGTGCTCTTCAAGCCTTTTTTATGATCAGAGTTAGGGGCCATGGACTTTCGATTTTCGTATTTTTTAACAGCATTTTGCCGTTAAGATCGGAACCCCACCCCCCAGTATGGAATGTAAGATTTTGGTGCACCAGACAGCAAAGTTGTCAATGATCAGTGTGCACCAATAGGCGTGAAGTAGGTGGCGCAGCCACCCGCATGCACCAGCGGCGCATCAATCTAGGGGGTCTGGGGCATGCTCCCCCAGAAAAATTTTGCAATTACAACCTCTAGAATGGCATAAAAACAACCAAATTTTGCTCTTCTTCCAAAAGGCAGTTTGTCAAGGAACCTGATTTCCTGAAATATATAGATATAACATTTGATTTTTATCAGTTTTTGTGAAAATTGCCTTTGGTAGCAATTTATAGAATGCAGGGCATTGCAGGGCCCACTCACTATGTGAATGGCAAATACTGAATGAATGACAAATATCATGGGGCCTGGATTCCATAATATTTTGTGTAATATGTTGAACCATTGTAAAAAATTGTATACAAGCAAATCAATTGGTGGGGCAGGAAGATGATGGGGTCTGGGGAAATTTTTAATGATGCACCCTCCATTTTGGCTTAGAATGCTTTTCCCAATCCCATATTTGCTGGTGCTAAAATAGAACATTTGACCATTTGTAACAGTGTCTCTATAAATTAATATCCTATTAAAAATTTTAGCGTAGGCATCTTTTTTGGCATAAAATCAAAATTGCCTATTTCCATCCCATGTTTTTACAAGAGCTTTAATTGGAAAGTTTACTTTTTTCATGTGTGCATCAAAACAAAAGAAGTGCAACTTGTGCACCACAAGGTTTTTCCACTATTTTGTGCACCAGTTTGTGCACCAATTTTTACTTGGTGCACCGGACATGTCCGGTGCACATCACTTTCTTTCCATACTGGCCCACCCCCTCCTCGTTAACGGCCTTCTACCAAACGTGCCTCTGATTGGCCTAAAATCTTTGGCCTAAGTGAGACTTGGGGAGCAGCAAACAGATGTCTTGTGGAATACGCTGGACTCTTCAACTGAAGATACGCAATATCAGGAGGCGTATTAAAACTGTTCCTTTCTACACTGTATACATTATTTGTAAAGATTTTATCTACGGTTTTAAAAAAATTTCTGCATGGAGATTTCCGTACAATTTTTTATTTTCTTAATGGCCCAAGGGTAAGACATAGTTTTTAACAGCCCCCTATAGCGGTCAATTGCCATTAAAAATATGAAAATTGAAAATCGATTGCCCCTTAGTGTCACACCAGATTGGAAAGTTTGTCTTGCGCGGCCGATTTCTCTGCCGCACAATTTAAACTTCAGCCACGGTTCCAGCCGCGAAATTTTCGTAAAACAACAAAAGGAAACAATAGAACTATTGTTTAGTGACACAAATACAGCCGTGCAAGCAATTTGCACGAAGGAGAGATCCCCCGCGCATTTTGCAAACTTTCCAATCTGGGTGTCACAATAAGGGGTGAACTGTTTGCCAGAAGGGGATGCCATTCGACGGGTGTAATTTACGGAATCCGGAACTACGGAATTTGGAATCCGGAATCACGGAACTATGGAATTACGGAATTCGGAACTCCGGAATTACAGAATTGCATCATTGGTATAAATTGCAGACCATGAATTTCTGGTACCTTATTAAGTGAAACTGCAATGGCCAAGCTCCAAAATTTGTAACCTTCTATCGTTTTGTAAGGTTTCTACGTTAAGAAACTATACTTTTCTGATATTAAACTGAAATATTGATGAATCGTCAATAACATGGAGGCAGAATTAGTGGAGATCAATATTGCATCTTAATTTCTATTTCTGTTTCTCTTAAGGAGTTTGAAGATAATAATCAAATTTCAAATTTTGACTCAAAGGGGAGGGGCTAATTAGAGAAGGGACTTAATAGAGCTTTTACGGTAAACAACATCCATCTTTGCAGAGTTTCTTAAGTTTTTTCTTGTGAGAGATTTATTTCAGAGGAAATTGATAGCATTACAAAAACTGCAAAAGGTTTAAATCTCTTCATGTGCCTTATCACATGAATTTCCCAGCTCAAGCATAAAGCCATTAGCAAACAAACTTTAAAGATTAGTGTCTTCGGCAGGAATCTACCTGCCAACGAGGCTTTAATGCCAGAAAGTGAGCCGTGAGGCCCGCTTCCGCTCAACCGAATAAGTAAAGAAACGATTAGAGAAGTGGCATTTCACTGTCGCATTGGTGCTCCCACTTATCCTACACCTCTCATGTCTCTGTTGTTGAGTATAAAGTTTTGTTTATGTTTTTGCTGCATGCTTAGTTTTCAGTTCAGTTCATGCTACGATGTGATTCCACATAGATTTCCTAAACCTTATCAATTTATCAAAATCATTGTAACGAAACATAGAAAGTTTGAAGATATATGGTACAATTTTATGGTTCAAATCTCTCCTTAAATCATACCTCTTAACATAAATCTTTGGTCCATAACCTATATAGAGAAATCATGGTCTGCAATTTATACCTATGATGCAGTTCCGTAATTCCGCAGTTCCAAATTCCGTAATTCCACAGTTCCATGATTCCGGATTCCCAAATTCCGTAGTTCCGGATTCCGTAAATTACACCCGTCGGATGCCATTTGAGATTTCATCCTGAATGTGGGTGGTTGCCTCAAAATCAACCACTGATGAGCAGTGTGCTAGTTGGACACACCAATTTACCCTTGGTTTTATCGGTGCAAAATTTCTCTGTTTCCTTTTGTTGCCCACGTGTTTGAGGTGACTTCAAATTCTAAAAGCATCTTTATGACCTTTTTTGTTTTCTCTGAAGTTTGGTCTTGATTAGACTTGGTTGTTTCATGCTGATTCTAGACCAATTATTTTCAATGGATTTCTTCAAATCACATTTTCACCCTTTTATTATCATCATAGTGTTGAAGAGAAAGTGCATAGATTCTGGGAAGAAACTGATTTTGGATATGTCAATAAAGTCAAGAAGTTGAATTATATTTGTGAGCCACAGAAGCAAGTAAGCTTTGGTATTATCATTATGGTATTATCTTGGTATTATTATCTGTCTAAAAATTACACTCTGTTTCAGACTCAGCTTATCAAAATAATTCTTCATAGTTTTTACAGCCAACTGCAATTCAGTTTTTTGTCTGAATTGTTGAAGGATGTGTTAGTATGTGCAAGGCCTGTACTATTATTAACATAACAACAAAAAAGACAAATATTATATTGCCTTTACAACAGGGATATTTTCTCATTTTATTAGGGTGATTCGTCATTTAAGTGCAATGATGATCTGACTTTCTGCAGAGGGAAAGATATTGTTATGGATTTTACTTGGAGAGGAAGATCTATTTATGAAAGGTAATTATTTTTTATCTGTTGAAAAATGTTATCATACCAGCAAAACCTATGTGCATTATGCGATGGATGCGAATTTTGTGGCCAGGTATGTCATATTTTAGGGAGGTGGGCTTTAAGGGGTACTAGAACCCGCAAACCTGGACCAAAATTTGCAAAAAAACCCAAAATCCTGCAAGCAAAAAAGCCAAAACTCAAAATTGCACTTCTTAACAGAAATCTTCAATTTTCGTCAGTAATCTTGGATTGTTTCCAGTATTTTCATTTTCACCAACTCCCTGCATCTTGTTATAAACATTCAAAAGCTGGTTTTCAATCTCAGTTAACAACATGGACTGTATGACTTTGAAACCCCAACAAAATAGGGATTTTTAGTGAAATACTCAAAACCTGAGCGCGAAAAATGGCCAAACCCGCAACACATCTCAAAACCTGAAAACCCACACAATTTAAATGTAAATCCTAAAACCCGAAGGCTAAAATTGGCCAAACCCGCAACCCGTGAAACCCTAAAGCCCTTCCTCAGGTGCTGGATATAAATCGTGGAAGTGCGGCATTTACTTTGGAGATGTTGCTTTATGCTTTGATTGTTGGCTATAAACGTACCAACCTTTTTATTTCTATCCTCATTTAGTATTGATATCTATTTTGTAGTTTTGTATATTGTATGTATATATAGTGTATGTATGTATGTATATATAAGAGGCTAAATTTGCTGTGAAGTAGAGCAATGATAAGTTTTTGCCTGTACTGTAAAAATAAAGTAATGATGATGATGACAACAATTAAGGCATAAAGCCACACTTCCCCAAGCAGAATGCTTTACCTCCAGCTGTCACATCCATCACATTAGGCACACAGTTTTGCCAGCGTGATATGTCATATCATTAAGATTTAGAATATTGTATAGTAAAATAAACCCAAATAAATCACTGATGGTACCTAATGTTTTTCCTGTGCAGAAAAGTATTTTTGGAGTCAATCCATCCGCTTGACTGTTCTTATTATTCCAGGGCATCGTCTAAGCCATTTGAAGAAGACCAATTAGGAGGTTCTTGCAAGATGCATCCAGAACGATTGAAACATCCAAGTGTTTTCCGTCACAAGCTCCGATCTTGGTAAGTAGTGGTCACTGTAGATATTTCTTCTCTTGTGAATCTGACAGATTCATTTGATTTTTTATAACATACCTCTACAGTTGTTCTGTTTCAGAAAAGATATATACAGTACTTTTCATTGATGAACATGATACCTGACCTTTTCCCATTCTGTTTTTGGGCTTTCTTGAAAGTGCTTCTGTTTAGAGGCTGGGAGATTTTCAGTGGAACTTTGTTTAGTTTTCATTTCATTTTCATGATAAAGATACGAACAAATTAATCTAAATAATTTTGCTAAAATAACAGTGATGATGCAAGCAAACACCTTTTAACGGAACAAATTTACTCATAATGGTAATAATGCAGAGAGATAGCTGTTGTGGTCATGGTCCATCCTGTAAACTGTTTTTGAGATTTAAAAGCATCTCTTGTGTATATGGCAAATTCTTGCACCAGCTTGAAAGTCTGCTTTGAGATTCATTTCTCTTTCCTTCTAAAGGGCAGTCAATGATATTGATCATTTTAAAGCTCTTCCATTTAAGCCAAGTGAAACAAACAATTGTGACATCACAGTTGAAACTCCTACAATCATCATGGACCTTGACTTTAGTAAGTTATTTCCTTTATGGAGTATCAAACCTTATTTGTTTTGATGGCAGAGTACAAAGCTAGCTGCTTTTGATGAAAGTGGGGACTTTTTCTAAGACATGAACAACTCAATAAAAGCAAGTCAAATCCTGGACTGAAGTATTTCATCTGCAAATGTTAACCATACCATACCTTTGATACATTTCCACCATCAAAGTTCCTTGAAACATATTACTCTGAGTCTCAGTTTTGATTGATAAAGTAAAGCAAAGACACTTAGCTTCTCTCTGAATCATTTTTGGTTTCCTAAGATCGTTGCCTAGACTCACTACAGTTGTAGTCTCTATCCTTGTTGGAACTGATATACTGCTAAAGCTATGACTCATTTCCAAGTACTTTTAAAAGCAGATCGGCCTCATTCTGATTTTTCCATCAAACAAATGAAATTCTTCTTTACTAAAAGTTGTTTTTGCCAAACATTGATGGACTTGGCTGGTATTTTACATCATATTATAACACCAAAGCGGCAACCCCTTTATCTCCCTTTGTATGTGTATTTGTTTTTGTTGTTTTGTTTTTGACATCTTGTTGAAGTTGAGTTGCAAGTTCCAGCCATAGTGGAGACTAGATCACAAAGTTTTCGTTCCTGTTTTGTTTTTTTTGTAGTTATTTCTTAGATCAATGAAAGAAAACCCTTTTTTCCTACAGCTGGCAACATGTATCATCATTTCTGTGATTTCTTTAATCTCTATATCACGCTGCATGCAAATAACAGCCTGCATGGCAACCATCAGATCTTGTACTGGGGTGTAAGTTTTCGTTTTCCATTGATATTTATACTCCTTGAAAACGTTTCAGTTTTCAACATTGTTTTCAAACTGACACATTGCATTGAACTGAATTGAATATGAACTGAATTGATAGAATAAGTAAGAATGTAACTAGTTTGTAGACCAGTCCAGCAGACCTTGACGAAGAAAACAACTCAGTTCCAGATCAATTAGACCTATTCCAGGCAACAAATCTATCTTCACGATAAGTAGTTGATGATTTCAGATAACTTTAAGGCATTCACCTGACTAGGATTGTTATCATTAGGATATTTGAGGGGAGCTTATCTCCTCCTCAGTTTGAATCACATGCGAGAATTGATAGTATATCAAATGACAAAATAAGGACCATAAAAACTTTGGCCATTCTATCTTCAAGCACCTTGAGCTGATCAAATGATTTTTGTCAGCTGAAATATGAACGGATCCGTCATCTTTTTGTCAACTGCTACTGGTGTGGTCCTAACGTGATTCTCATCGCATCTTTACTGATTATATTTATCATCAGAATGCGTTCCTGAGCGCTGTTCCAATTAATTTTTGGGTCGAATGAATCAGCAAAAATGTTAATAATCTTTTATATGTATACAGGTTTGTTTGTTTAGTAAGTAAAGTTCCTATTTCCAATTAAAGACCTGTATTGTTCATTTCAGACGTTGCCATTCGACAGAATTGGTCCCTTCAAAGACACATGGAAAGCGTTCACTACGAGCGAAGTAGATTCAATATGGTTGAAGCACAAAGATCAAAAGGTAATAAGTCTCAGTTGTCCTAGTGACATTAAAATTTTTAGGTTTCCAGTTGGAATGAGTTGCTAAAATAAGAGAAACCAAGCCAGTAAATACAGAATGACACATTATACTTTGAGCAGAGTTTTGTTTTGCACAATGTTTCATCTTCAATTCATTATCCAGTCACTCATGTAAGGCGTAGTTTGAAACAAATCCCCGTGCAGAGTACAATTTATCATTCTATATTTGTTTACTTTTAATGAAAGACTGTGCACCGCTCTTAAAGAGAAATCGTTTTTACTTTGGTTTGCTTTGATGTGTTTCCTTCATTCTAAGTTACAGATGGAAATGAAACACTTGTCTGTAAGTCAAAGAACTTTTGGTGTTTAGAAATCATCAATGATATCAAAGTTATCTTTGAGTCAATTATAACTTTAGTGAATCATAGAGCTACAAACCAAATGTTGATAATGAGTAGCAAAAGCAAATGTTGGTTTCTTTTCAAGGCCGAAGCAGTTTGTATACGTCTGTCGAAAATGAAACCTTGGAAAAGATCATTTTTCGGGAACATGGATTTTTCGTTTACATTTTTTTCATCGCTACTTCGTTGCATTTGGCTACCAGGAGTGCACTAAGATCATGCTTGACATACCTATGTGTGCCTCTTTGAAGGGAAGGCTTTGAGAAAACAGAATTTGCAATTTTCGTTTCTTTTAAGGTCTGCTTCAAAGATGTTGTATTTGCATTGTTACCCAGAATGCCGATGGGGATGTATTACAGCACACCAGTGGTAAGTCCCATCTAAATTACCTATTTTGTATCTAAGGTTCATCTCAGTCTATCTCAGTGTAGATGTCACGTGAAATATCCGCGAATAAAGCAATTGTAGTGTTTTGAATGATTAATTCTGCGTTATCGCAAATCTCACCTGACATCTTATTTGGGACAGACTTCATTCAATTCATTTATTCACTATTTGCACTTAATACTTTGAAGAATATATCTTGTTATGCTCTGTTTAGGCTCTAGGATAGATTGTGCAGATTTAACGTAGAAATAGATATGTAATTTAGAGTGACATGGTTCCGCAGAAATCTCCCAAGGGTTTCTCTAGAGCTCCCTTCGTTTTCATAATGAATATTTATTGACGGACTTGAAATCACGGGGTTGTAGTTCAATTCAATTTTCGAAACTCGACTTCAGGTTAAGAAATGGTGTTTCTTAGATATTTCTTTATTTGTTTTCAGGAGCTAAGTTTAAACATCAATCTAAACAAAGGCATTATAAAAATAACTGCGAATACGTTTTAAGAGAGTTTTCTTCAAGCGATTTGTTAGTGTTTATTTATTTTTAATCAAATAGATTTCTGGTTGTTCGAAAAGTGGATTATTCAAAGCGTTTTCAGAACATGTACTGACACATTTAGGCATCAAACAAAATAGGAAAAAGAAGGTAACGACAAGATTTCATCTTTCATCGTATTTTTCCAATGATAAGACAATATTCTTTGTAGATACATAAGGAGCTAAGTGACTTTTTGTTTTTTATCATCTCATGAACACAAGGTGCATTAGTCTCTTGTTCTGGTGATTTCTTTATAATCACCAGGTGACTCCGACAAATATATGTAATGTTTTGAAATCATATCGCAATACCTATATAGCCAATTTATACAATTGTTGCAAATGTCTTAACTAGACGAAACAGTGCTCAATGCCGTGTAGGCAGAGCGAATTATAATGAGAGTAAGCTAATAAGAAAGGCTACATGTTTTCGGAGTTTCACGCTATACAGCGATCATCAGACAACTGAATGTTCTACTCAAATTTCTTTCTTGATATACAAATCGCATGATGACTCATGGTTTGCTTATTTTTTACGTGTGATTTGAATACCAAGCGATTTGTATATCAAGTAAGGAATTTGAGTAGTACATTCAGTTGTCTGATGATCGCTGTATAGCGTGAAACTCCGAGTAACAACAAAACATGTGGCCTCTCTTATTGTCTTACTCTCATTATATAGCCAATTTATCAACTTTTGACTGAGTGTCACAATTTCAGTAGGATCCCTTGACAATTTTCCTTCGTTTCAATATATTTTGTTTTATTCCTTCCATAATACTAACCTCTCAATCTAGGTAGAGCCTTTGAGGATAACATTGATATACAGAAGTACAAAATATCGAAGGATTGTTAATAGAGACGAAGTAAGTATTATTATATATAAGTTGTTTGTACGTATGGCCTAGACTGATGCCTTTTCGTCCCTTGTTTCCCTGCGTTCCTTGGTCAAGAGGGACTAATAACATTGCTCTGAAATAGTGGGCCCACTTTAGGCCCGCGTAGGGTGGTTCCGTATTCACCAATCAAATCGCTAGAATTCAGTTTTTAACCAATCAGGGGCCGCTATTCAGAATGTTGTTGTTGTTGCTCTTAAAGAACGGTTGAAGAAGCCTGGAGTTCTCGCAGCTTCGATGGATCTATTTTGCTTCTACAGTGGAAGATTACTGTCTGAAAGGTAGGCATTTTGCGTTTTGTACGTCAAGACAACATCATTCTTTGTACTAAAAGTTTCCTTTTCAATGTTCGAGCTCTTTAAACCAGATTTTGAAGCGATTTTGTTGAGTGTACGAGAACTCCCACCTGGTTAGGCCATTTTGACAAAGTGGGTCCATTATATAAGCGTAATATTATGAGTCCCTATTGACCAAGTGATATCAGCAAATCAGAGAACGCAGGGAAACAAGGGACGAAAAGGTATAAGTCTACGTATGGCTATGATTCTTTGAATATACACGAAGATTTTAATGATAGATATAGCATATAGCCTTGAGTTTTAATCAACAACAACAACGATTGAATCAACAACGCCTTGCTTCATTTACTGAAGGAAAACCTGTATAGATATTAATATATTATTATCATTATATTATTCCATCCCCTATTATTCTAAGTTTTTCTCACTAGAGCTAACTTCATGCACCTTTTTTATTCATATAAAATAATTTACAACAATGCTTACGTTCTACTATACCTATCCAAAGTTACTAGACAACAGCACTGGGACAATACCGAGGGGAGCGAAAAAACAACGGCTACTCCAAGGCCAAAAACATAAAGACACACAACATTCAGCTAAAACTACAGGATACACTACTAGATTCTGTCTCGGATTAGATGTCGGATTAGAAAGTCACGAGCGGAAACTCGTCCTTGATTTTTTATCTTTAGGGGCATAGATCCATGCATCTTTGGGACCATAGTTCGGACTAATCTTTTTGAATCTTTGTAACGAAACAGTGAGATTTTATTTTCAATTTTATTTTCATTCATCAAGGGGACAGACTGCCTTCAAGTCGAAAAATCGATTAAACATTTTATTCATAAATGATATCCAACACATTTCCACATTTCCTTTCAGCAGAAAAATTGATTGAATATTTTATTCATGATATCTACTAGCATATTTCCACATTTCAGCTGACTTTCTTTATCCTTTAGTTACTTCAGGTTTTAGAGGCCATCCCTGATGTGAAATTCACTGCAGTTGACTTCAACTGGTAAGTGTTGTTGCTGTTGCTAACAGTCTTTTATTAGCTTCTTCCTTTTCATAAAGAGTTCACTTGCAAGATTTGAAACTTTTGATAAAGGTGTCAAATTTTCAATGAGATCATGTGAAAGGTCACGGTCTCTAATTTTGAAAATGATCAATAAGGTACACGTATTTTTATATGATGAGCCGCTTGTAAGAATCTCAGACCCTCAGATCGCATAAAGACTCCAGCATGTTTTTCTGTATTTTCACTTGTTTCCTTCATCATATTACTCGGAAAGTATTTGAGTAATAACTAAACATTGGAATGGCTTCAAAACGCCTTGTTTTAAAGTGCTCAGGAGGGCTCAGAGCTGATGATTTTAAGAATGTGCATGTCACAAACTGCAACAATACATTTCCAAAATTGTCAGAATATGCTTGCGGTAAAGTACTTATTTTCAAATATGATGACGCAAAAGTGTTTCTTTCTAAAGCCAGACAATCAAAAAGATGCAATAAAATTTAAACAATATGTTTTAGAGATTTGAAGCCGGGAAAATTTAATGATGGACAGAAAGTTAAAATACGTTCAGTCACGTTTTTTGTTCTTTGGACAAATGTTTCTAATTCACAAAGGAAATGCTCAGGTGATTATGCCCAGAATGATGAAGAGACTTTTCTCATATACAGTAATAACTTTCAAAGAAATTTATCATTTCATAACTATCTGATTCTTTCTAGTTTGAGGTTAGACAAATTGGTGGGCTCTTTTAGGCTACTTTAGATCGATCTCATGCATTCCTCTTTTTTTATTTAGGGAAGTGCCATTTTTGGAGCAGTTAAAGGTAATATTTTTATCTAGATTCATGTGCCAGATCATTTGAAAGTAAAATTTTGAGGTATCGTTTGTGTGGAGTTTCATATTTGTAAAATAGACAATGTCAGCTAAGGTTTTGTTTTGCTAAATTCAAGTCACGTGACAACACTCTTCGGGAGTTTCAGTATTATACTACTATTTGCATTATGTCAAAAGTTTTCATAATGCGAAATATGTCAAAAAATTCAAAAAATGTTTCAAGATCTGTCATCTTCATTGCGTTGTATGCAACGGCAATTTGATATTATTGAATATCCCCCCAGCCCTTCACCCTCAACTCTCTTGCTGTTTTATATATAGATTTCGATTCTTACTTCTTTCTTTGTCTTTTTTTAGATCAGCCATAATTCAGATATATTGATTGGCATTCATGGAGCTGGACTAGCACACACTCTGTTTCTTCCTGATTGGGCTGCTCTTTTTGAATTGTGAGTTTTACTTCCCATAATTTCGTTTGAAACAATAGTTTTAATTGCAAATATTTACAAAACTTTGTAATCAATTGTCATTGCCTTTTCTTTCAACTAAATTGCCCATTTACCTGTTCAGGGAAAGAATCTGCATAAAAACGATGTTGTTATGTGTACAGTTAGTAGAATTATCGAATGTGAACAACGGTGATTGAAGCCCTGACGCCACTCAATTGGACCCTTCGAACAACAATGTTTGAAATTTCTCTCGATCGAGGCTCTTCCGTAGAATAGCTTAAAAGATCAATTTCTCGAAGAGAACTTTGCATTGATTTGTCGTGATCCCAGAGAGGGCCTTTTGGTAATATCATTGATAGGCCTACAGTGCAGAAAAAATGAAGAGTGAAAAATGTATGAATATATAGACTACAAGGAATGGTTGTTTTGAAGTTTCCAACTTGAATCGCAGCCCACAAATCATTGGAGTGACGTGATGTTTTTGTTGCCTACGTTGTAGATGAGATATGAAACTAATCTTGTTTTCTGAAGGTGGTATTAAAAAGGCTTAATAACACTGAATACGGTCAAGACTTTTGATGACTAATTGTCCAATGATGATCATTTTTAGGTTGTCACAAAAAGGCCAAAGATTATGATGACTTTTCAATATTTAATCGCGATGACATCTCCTATGTTACATTTTACGTTGACCAAATTAAAGATCCATGATTTTTCAATTACAAAACCAAAACAGTTGAACTTTCCAGGAGCTTTGCAGAAGGGCATATAACTTGTGATTCATTTGAGTGCATGGTTCAAGTACTCAATAACAGGAAGTTGCTTTTTGAATAAAAATATTGTGAAAAGTAAAATCAAGATGCGAGAGAGCTATTAAAATGTGTGGTTTGCCCCGTTTGAATAATAGTAACAAGAATATTTTTCTAATTGATCAGAATCCGTATCAATAGTAATAGTGCATTCTAGGCCATCTCTGGAAGTTAAAGAATATCTATTTATTTGATACGTTATCAAAGATATAGAATTTTCTTTTAGGTACAATACTGAAGATCAAAATTGTTACAAAGATTTAGCAAGTTTAAGGTAACTAGAATTTCCACGTTTTAGACGTTAGTGCGCAGGAGTAATTAAGAAGTCTAGTCCCTCCTCATGAATATCTTGATTCAATCTTCAGTCCCTTATTCTGTATGGATTTTCATCATTACTATCAAGGTTTTGGAAAAGGGCTCTTTGTTCGTACTTGTGCAAGGGTATTAGGAAACGTGGATTTTGTTATAGGGGATTATATACTGGTGTAAAGAATTAGAATTATTAGGCCCACCTTTATCCATCATCTGTGTGCCATCAAATCTTTTGTCCTCTTGATTTTGGATGTTGAATAGGCTGCCTTCCCATTTCGAGTCCATTTGCCAAGCGCCATATTGTAATAAGTTGTTGTATGTTGTTCATTTTGAGGGAGCTTTAGTGAACAACGTAAGCCAAAATCAAGAGGACAGAAGATACGATCGATACACAGATGATGCACAAAGGTGGGCCTAACGCTTCTGATGCTTTACACCAATCTATAATCCCATATAACATATTCCTCGTTTCCTAATACCCATGATTTGTGTCATAACTGGACTGAAAACAAAGAGCAATTGCCTTAACAGAAATAGGCTTGTTACACATTACATTTGTTTTTTCGTTCTATTAGGAGAAAGGTGAATAAGAGGACTGAGAACTACTAAATTTGAATTCCTATATATAAACTCTTAAATAGAGCTGAAATTTCACTCTAGGCTCTTCTTCATATTATGGATTTCTACATTATTTCATTGCGACAATTTAAAAGATGTAGCAGAATATTTCTGACATCTCATTCTGTGATCTTTATCTATGAACTATCAATGAACGTAAGAATTTATTGATACAGATCACAGACGACAGCGTCTGAAAACGTTTGCTAGATCGTTTTAAGTTTTTGCAAAGTTTCATAATGTTTATTAAAAGAGTTTATGATTATCACCTTTCAGGGGTGTCACTTATGTGACATGGCAGAATAAGGACAAGCTTAAAGATGAAACTGAAGTAAGTCTCAGTCTATTCAGATTTTTTATTGAATTGATCGTAAATTCTGGAAAACTTGAATTTACTCAATCAAACGATCATGCACTATACACATTGCCAAAGATTTTCAACACTATGCTTACATTCGTCGATGAGTAAAGTATTACCATGATGAGCTTAGTAGATGAGCTTATTTATTCTATTAAATGTATACCATACCGAATACAAATATTTCACTATTTTCCTATGTAATATTTGTATTTCGTATGGTATACTTTTAATAGAAAAAAGTAAGCTTTTTTTTTTATCAAGATTAAAAACTACAATATATAGGGTTATATTACACTGTGCCATCCATAGTGAAAAAAGACATAAAGTCACCGGGTCTTCACAATAGATGGCACTTACAAATCCAATTAATTTAAATATACAAAAAACAAGGAACAAAACTACGAAACCAAGATACAATACGCACAAACGACAACAAAGCAACTGAGCCAAGGCAGATAACTGGTCAAAAGAAATTAAGGTTATTCAACTCTTAGCCGTAAAAAACGAGAGAAAAATATTGCAGTGCATGGTTTATCCCAGTAATCCACCTCAGCAATGCGGAACAAAAACAAGAAAAACAAAAAAGAGCACAAACATAAACACAGGGAACTAGGAATAGGGAACTGCTGCTGCTGGCTTGATATTGTTGTATCAATCAAATCGGCCAGAATTTTTTATGAAAGAGATCGTAGCTTCCAATATTACTCTGTTTTCAATAGTACCTAGAGATGGATCTCCAAACAAGAGTCGATGACAAAGAGTATCATCATCCATATTACTGATACTGGCGATATCTAGACCTGGAACATCAGAGAGCTGGTCAAAGAGATCTCCACGAAGTACATCGTATAGGGGGCAATGCAGGAGAAAATGCTTGTTATTTTCATTGTCTTTACCACAGAAACAAACTGGGCTGAGGCAGTCAAAAGTAAGCTCATCTACGGGCCAGCCAGAATAGCTTTAGCTTAAGGCTGGGGTACACGATTTCAGCTCCGCAGCCCAGTACACTTTCGAACTGCCAAGATTTGCCCGAGTACCCATTTTCCAGTGATTGTAGCTGAAAAGTCTTCAACGTATGATGAAAACACCTAAAAAACAACGAGGCTAGGAGAAGCTTTAGAAATATTGTAAGGAATTAAAGTAATTGGATTTTCTTTTTCCGTAGGACCCACATCCAGAATATACATACGAAAAGTTTAGGAACTATAGGTTCGATCCAGAGGAGTTTGGTAGATTAGTTAATGTAGCAATTAAGAGTGTACGGGAAAATCTCGAGGCTACGAATTTGAGTTAAGGTAAGAACGTTTTATAATTTTCTATTTAAAATGCATTCCTCTTTGAATTTCCTGTAGGTCGTGTTAAAACAACGACCAAACGTTAGTCGGTTTTTTCATAAAATTTATGATATTTATAAGTATATATCCAGCATATGTTGTTACCCCTTATCCTCCTGGGAGAATAGAATCCTCTCACCGACTTTCGTACACCTATGATCTGTTCATCCTCCAATGGAAAAGAAAGATGCTAAACAACAGGTAAATCATTGCTTTTAGGCAGAAGTCATAGGGAAATGGGTCTCGATTTTAGGCCACTGTGAAATATCTTACAAAGGCTTCATCTGAAAATATCCTTCGTAATTTTTGATGGAAGTTGCAGATTTCTGCCAGGAAAATTACCAAAATTAATAAACGTATCAGATTTTTAACAAAGAAATAAGAAATGTTATGACAGTGACGTTGAGGGGACAATAGAGGACAGTAGCCGTTCAAACGCCGAGCCTTTTTCTAACAAGTCCGGCTTATTTTGAATTTCTTCCAACACAACGCAGGCCTTGGTACCATTCTGTTTTTTATCTAAATATAGTGACTTGGAATAATAATTTCTGATCTGATATGAGATATGTAAGGTGCATTGGGTATTATATTATTTATCTCGAACATAGATAATAACATTTAGGAATATTTCATTTCAGTTGAGATTTGAAATATAACGTTACCATTAATTATTTATAATAATCTTAGTGTTTTCTTTGTAAACATTCCAAAGAATATGTTGCATAAGTTTTTTTCTGTTGAATGTTTTCTCAATATCAGGTTATCCACGTTCAAGTATATATTAAAAGTTCCTTTAATTTTCAAAAGAGATCTCTGTTATTTCATTTGCGTTATTTGACTTGATGAATATATGGCGACAGCATTATTTAAGCTAAGACCTTCATATTTTAGGCAGTGGATGCTGAGAGAGTACAACTCTTCCTTTCAATGAAATTCATTTTGAAAATGTAAATAATTTGTTGTAACAAGATTACAATTTATGAACGATTCTGAAAACTTTTGTCAAAGTTGTCATCTGGTCAGATCTAAATAGACAGAATAAACTAGTTTTTTTACCCATTTATGCCATGTTTATGAACCGAACTGGAACTTACCCTTTACTGAGTAAAACGCTTAGTGGTGCAGTGCTGTAATCTTATGACTCTGCAGTCAGGGGAGGTAGGTTCGATACGCAGTAGGGGCCCACCATCTGAGCGTTATGACAAGGAGTCGCGGAACTCGATTAGGGCATAGTTACTTCTACAAACCTAGCGCAGCTTCACAATCACCTTCACTTTTGAATTATGTTTTCATTGTGTAGTGGAATTAGAATTTGAATAATCCAAGGTAACGTCATTTGCGTGCACACTGCCAGGAATTTTCAGTAAAAGATTCACAGGTTTAGTCACCTATTTGTGTAAATATTTCCTAGAATTTTGCCAAAAGCCCTGTTTGCAAACAGATGAGAAGTCTTTAGATCGTAGAAACCTGATATTTACTGTTGAAGCTGCTTAAAGTTAATCTATGAGTCCACAGGGACGAAATGGGTAATGTTCATTGTCGAAAATGGCAGGTCAAGCATACCCATTTTAGCGTTATAGAATCTCCATCATTAGCGTGCACACTCTACACAGGTGTTCGTTTCGTTTGGTATTTGGATATCGGCATCATAAAAGAAGGGAACTCTTGTGAAAATATTCAACTCTATAAGGAACAGTAGTAGTTGATCAAAACTTAATGCTTAAGAACTTGTTCTACAGAAAAACAAATACAAATTTTACTGCTGAATTTCTCAGTTACTTTGGCAATGTTTCTATTGCATTATTTTGCGTTGTCTTGAAATGTACTCGTTTGCTCTTTGCTTGATTCTTCACCGCTTTGTTCCCTGTGGTTGTTGAAAAAATTTTGTATCGTCTCGGCGTCTTCACAGGTACTTCTGTAATGCAAATATAGACTTTTCAGAGTCAACCCTGACAGTATCACTTTCTCTCTTAAAACAAAACTATTACGTATGCCACGCCCTAGATAAGCCAATTCAATTTTCTATTCAAAAATTATGTTGTCCGCATATAGGCACATTTTCTATTTCTGCGTAATTGGAGGACAGAAGGAAAGAATGATGTTTACACTACACTGGTACAGTTTTGATCTGCTACAAAGAAGAAGTTACGGTTCAACAGCATTTACACTACACCACAACAAAATCATTCTACTATGGACAGAAGGAAAAAAATTTTACGGATAACGGGAGGCGGATCTGTTGCATTTTCGTTGCAACATGCAGAGTTGTGTGTCAGCACAGTTTAAATAGGATCTTTTGCTTGAGAAAACACTACAAAATGGAGTTAAGGCAGTCTATAGCGTTCATGATGGGTTCATTGAACAATAGTTACTGATAAAAAACAGTACTGTGTTGCTGTCAAAGGTGGACACCTTCTCTAGGAATTTCATAAGGGTGAAAATAGATTACGGATTATGTTCTGATTCTTTTTTGGTAATCCTGTCATACAAATGTTTAGTTCTTTTACAATTTACAACCAATGATGAACTGGCAAGAATGCCATTAGATTTCAAATTAAAGACTTCCAGATATCAGCATACCAGAGGATAGATATTGGGAGCTGCCCAACAAAACGCTCATTGTTTACCAAAATCTTCGCCCGACATAGGGCCGACCTTTGTTTAAAATGGCTGATTTTTGTAAATTTTTCCAACTTTGGGGGATGTACAGCCCTCCCATCCCCCCCCCCTTATAACAGGCTGAGTTTTGCCTATTACTTTGAGTAGTTGAAGAGCGTGAGACTAAACGTGCTGCTCGTTGAGAGGTAAATAACTGACTGATTAACATAAACATAATTACAGAGTATAAACATTTGCGACGGAAATGAGTTATTAGGGTTACATATATTAGCAAAGATTAGCATTACAATGGTTGTGTACAGTCCTACTACACCCTGCTTCATATGCTTATGCTTCTAGAAGGAAATTTCTCGCAATTTCTCCTTATTTCGTACCGTACACCATGCGCAAAAAGAAACGTATAATTTACTCACTAAAACTGTGTTTTTATGTGTAGTGTGCAGTTTTGACTGCCCCTTTGTCCTTAATTGACTGTTCATGGTGCTTCGCAGAGATGCGTTTTATCACAAGGGAACAAACTAAAACAGTCCTTTGCTACGCACCATGTGCTGTTGGGGGCATTCAAAATAGCACATTGGACAAAAAGACACTTTTTTTGAGTAAATCATATGTTCTTCTTTACGCATGTTCTTCTTCGAAACAAAATGTCCCCTACCTCCTTCTGGTCTGATCCTGTTCGTTGATTCACCACATCCACACAATTTCTTCAAAACAATTTTATAAGCACTTCTGTATTGTTTCAACATACCACCATAAACAAAGAAGTTAAGCATTGAAGAGACCAGAGTCATTCGTGCGGCTGTGAAATGCAAAGTTTGACTGTTCTTTTGCGATGCTAAACTCAATGTTATTGCAATCTGGAATTGAAGGGAAATATGTCTGAAAGATGTGACAAGAAAGTTGCAGAAAGTTACGAAACGTTGTACAACGGAGTTTCTTTGCAATAAATGCCGGCGTTGTCTCAGGCTACAGTGGGGTGTTAATTTGTGACACTTATGTCTCCGATGATGTACCAGTTTTGTACCAGTTACAGAAGAGTTCACTTTGCAATTGCTTACTTTTGTGTTTAATTTGATTTGCGTCTTTGGTGCCAAGTTTGAAATGAAAATGACCTTGAATGTCAGAACTATAGCTAAAGACAATGAGATGCGTTATCAATCAATCAATGAGTCAATCAATCAACCACGCAGTCAATTAATCATTAATCATAAGATCACTTGATCAGAGATAAACCAAATCGATCTTTCGATCGGTCAGGAGACTGAATCAATCAATGAATTAGTCTATGAATTGTACAATCGGTTGTATTCTGATGAACCAAGTCGATCTATCGATCATTTAATCAATAAAGCCAACCAATCAATTAATTAAACAATCAATTGATCGTGACTCATGAATAAGCTGATCAATTATCAACCAATTCGATCCTTCAATCGGTTAAAAGGCTCAATCAATCGATCAATCAATCAATCAATCAATCAATCTATGAATCACACAATCGATTGTTTTCTGATCAACCAAATCAATCAATCGATCGATCAATAGAGCCAACCGATCAATCAGTTTATTAAATCGCAAAATCAGCTTACCACGATTGGCATCCAACTGATGTAAAACAACAACACAACAATTCCCATGACTATAGCCAGTCTTCTACTATGTTTCCAAGTTGTACTATTTCTTTTAAAATCTTTCAATGTTGATTGTACTTTCGCTTCATCCTCACTTTCAAGTCCAGATTCTTGTATTATCTCAAAATCCGAGCCTCGTTTTGCGTTTGGTTCTGAGTAAATATAACAAATATCTGTATTTAATTTGATTTGGGGGCGAGGGGAGAAACTCTTACTCCTTTTCAGCGTTGTTGACATGACGATACGAGAGAGGGATCCCCTGTGGGAAGCTAATGGAGTAACGCTGTAACTTCTCCTGCTCTGAGCTGATGGTCTGTCCTCTGAAATAACGACAGGCAGCGGACCAAGGGATCTGCTTCTTCCACGCCTGAGTGAATCTGTATGATCAACCGACAACAAGCGTGTATTACTTGTCCTTGCAGAAACTAGTGGACTGGATTTGTGATTAGTTGCTAACTGCGAGGAATCTGCTAGCGTGTTGTCACGATGTTTGGACTTCGAAGCGGCTATCGACGCACGTAATTGGGATGCTTTGATTAATGTTTGTCTTGAAAGGAACGCATTTACGCCAAGTATCAACGAAACATAACATAATATTACGATTAACAGCTGTAAGTAGCCTAACACGACAACAAATACTGCGAATGGACTCGTAAAGTCGAAAGAACAAAGCGGCGTGTAGGTTCGAATGCTTACGACACCGATTAACGGCAACGATGCGATAATTATGCTAGCAACAAGAAGTACGACTAGAGTTATGATCGCTGATTTTGGCGTAACTTGTGTTCTGTAGTAAAGCGGTATTACGATAGCTGCGAAACGATCTAACGACATTAACGTAGCAACGAAACATGCCATCAGTCTCAAGCAAATGCTCGTCCATGCATAAAATAAACAGAGCCAATTAATGCTGTTAGTGCCTTGAAAGCCCCCAGAGCCTACATAATACATGGATATGCTGATATTCACGGGTCCGAGGCCGTTGATAAGGTCAATCAATGCGAGGCAGCCAATCAGGACATCCGAAACAGTTTTCTTACCGAAGGTGCAAATGGCACAGAGAATGAGTGCGTTTCCTGGTATGATGAGGCATTGCATGAGAATTAACGTGGCGGCACGAACAGCCACATCCTCAACTGGCGTTGGAATTTGACCGCCGGTGTCGTTAAGACTGCTGCTATTGTTAGCAACCATGTTAAGTGAGATTCCTATCACCCAGTCCAGCGTCTATTGTTTCTTGTAATAGATGGTGATCATAACAGATTTATAAGTCTAGGTGTAATTCTTCTTGGCAGTGTTTTATCAACTGTTTCTGTTGCCTTCTTTCCTCAATTCTACAAAGGCCTTCTTTCCTCAATTCTACAAAGAAACAGATATATCATAACAACACAAGAAGTAC
This sequence comes from Aurelia sp. 3 sensu Dawson et al. (2005), assembly GCA_964020215.1. Taxonomy (NCBI): domain Eukaryota; kingdom Metazoa; phylum Cnidaria; class Scyphozoa; order Semaeostomeae; family Ulmaridae; genus Aurelia; species Aurelia sp. 3 sensu Dawson et al. (2005). The sequence goes on from OZ026578.1 coordinate 22,640,340, forward strand.
AAGATATATCGCCTTTTTTAAATTCTTTAAACAAGGCAGATAAAGAAACCAATCATGTTCATATCTGAACAAAGTATTCACGACATATTTTGTTCCTTTTCAATAAATCATTGCAGATACCTAGATGCGACACAGTCACTAAAACTCAGAGTTCCTTTAACTCCTTTGCATAACTCTATTTTTACCAAATTCTGGGACAAAAAATCTTTCTTTGACAAAATTCTAGGACAAAATATTTCATTATATTTCTCTAAGAAAATTTCATTAATTCATCAGATATTTCCATTCTATTCAAGCATCAGGGAGCAGTCATAAAGTATCTGTTATATGGGGGGTGGATGATATTTTGATGGGCCATGAAAAATTCTGCCATGACTTTATGGGGCTATGAAAAATAATCAGATGTATTTTATGGGGCCATAAAAGTTTTATCATAAAATGTTATTTCTAAAGTTTGGCTATGGCTGCAAATGCTGCAAAATTTTTTTCTGTTACTTTTCCCCATTTGACACTTGCTTTTCTGTTCATTTCATTTCTTCTCCTTCTCTTGTTTAGTTCAGTGGCTAACCAGTGCTTCATTATTAAGTTATATTTCTGAAATTACAGTAGCTACCGGGTAAAATCATCGAGCCTACATTTGAAAAGCTAAATTATTTTATGGGGTCATGAAAAATATCCTAGTTCTTGCTATTGGGCCATAAATAAGTGAATAGGAATCCAGGATTGGGCCATTAATTTTTTTGCTAGATTTTTGGAAAATCATCCACCCCCATATAGCAGATACTTTATGACCGCTCCCTAAATGAATTTCATATTTGTCACTCTTACCTCAAGTACGAATGATATTTCTGCAAAAGGGCAGTACCCACTTTCGACCACTTTAAACCACAATCACATATCATATGAGGTTCTAGATTCCAAAGGTAGTTATGAACTTCTGAAAGGATTTTAATTCCCTAGGGCCACTCATAAATGTTCCATTTGTTAATCGTTTCTAGATCTATCCATTTAACTAGTTTCAGCTTTTTGTGCTCGTCCTAAAGCTTCCAGAAATTATTCTCAACATAAGCAAGGTCTGCATTAGATTGTAAGGAAGAAATTTTAATCTCTTTTGATCAAAAACAAAATATCGAATTTATAGAAAAGATGAATGGAAAGAAACAATGATAATTTGATATAGGAATGAAAAAAACCAATCTGGCTTGAGAATTTAAGAATCGTTATAGTTAGTGGTCTGAGGTTTTTAAGCCTTAAACGATGACATTTCAAATTATTTCCAATCCTGCCATGACTAGATACAATTTCGTTCCTTTTCTCGTTTGACCATTCCTCGAATACAAAAGCTTTCACTTCTATACGGTGCAACACAGTAAGCTGTCCCTTGGTCTAACACTATAAAGATCAAATCCTGAAAAATTGACCATGTAAATAAGATGTGATTCAATGCTCTTTGATGGATGAATTGGTGTGTGGTTACTGACAACGTCCCTCGAGGAAAAGCAAACAATTGTATTAAATTTGGTACAAATATTAGTTCTTGATTGAGTAACATTATTAAACTGTTTTCATGGATAAATTTTAAAAACAAATACATCAGGAATAAGCCTGAACATGAATTGCAGAAAGGATGATGTTCTGATAGGAGGGGGGCTGTTTTGATAGGAGGGGGCTATTTTACTCCCTTTCTCTTTCTTAATTGCAGCCTGTTCCCTTCAGAACGGGACCAAGTTTCCTAAATTTGTCATCTTTCCAAAGTTTTGTAGGCTCCGCTCTCCCTGCTCCTAGTCCGATTTGAGGCTCAGCAATAGATGTAAGTAGGCAAAAAATTTTTGATTACTTCTCTCTCGTAAGATGCAAGAATGATAGATATAAAATCTTCTACGCAGCTGACCTTACAGTTTTCCTTTGTTTGTTTATTCTGATTTGATTGAAAGCACTCAGTTGTGTGAAATCTATTCCGCAGTAACGCCAATCGCTCTGTCTTTTCAGAAACCTGCATTTCTTTGTTTCACAAAATTTCCCTTTACTTTAGCCCAAAAATTGTGAAGGTATTTTTGGTTCCCGAAATTGGTCTACTTGGATCTCCATAAATCCCCTGCATGGTCCCTGCTAACCTTAACTTCATTTGACTTTAATTGGCTTTCACTGGGCTGAATACAGCTCTATCTTGTTACTCTTTGTGGATTAGTGAAAGAACAAAGTTGCCCTGTTCCCTTTTCTTCATTTCTTATACTGTTACAGTCTCACCTTTATTAAAGAGTAATCGGTCAGTCGGTATCCTTTTAAAGTTGACAACAATCTCTTAAGATACACTCCAAATTAGAGCTCTGATGGAAAATAACTGGGATTGTTTTATCCTTCGCTCTCTTGTAGGCTTGACTCCTGCTGAGCTGAGGGCAACAACGAAAAAACACTAAACGGGAATCTTTTCTAGACAGGAAAAATAGGTCGTTGATAGTTCGATTCTTGGCCATTTATGATTGTCACAAGAATGATTCTATGCAAGAATGATGGATGTAATTTAATACAAACAACATTGGCAGCTGAAGGTAGACTTTATAAAGGTACATACGCGAGAAAGAATAGAATAGAATTCGGAAACAATGTTAATGAATTGCAATTATTTGTTTTATCATAAAAAACCGTTTTTAAGTGACTGAACTCTCGCATCGCCACAAAATTAAGACACTCCAGTGCATGGAAAAGGTAACTCGATAAACTCGATAAACTGTTTAAGGAAATCCCAACCATATTGTACTCTATTTTCACTCGCTTCCTGTTACCATATCACTCGGAAGGTAGTTGAGTAATGTCTGAACATTGGAAAGAAATAAATAAGTTTGGTTCTGAAATGTTCATAAGGGCTAGGCAATAAACTTGAAGATTGACTTGGGCCTCGTAAGAAACTCTCAACAAACTCTGAGTACTCAAATTCTGATAATTTTAGGAACTTTCTGTTCTGGCTCGAATTCTATGTTTCTGGTAAAAAAGTAATTGTAATTGATTCTTGTTGGTACATTCCTAAAAACATTAAAAAATTTTTATTTCTCATCTCTGCACTTATGATTACTATCGACATAAACAGCAACCTTGCAGATTATTTCCATTAAGAACACCTCGTCGAAATGATAAAATAAACAAGCAAATAAAGAATGAACAAATAAACAATTAAAACAACCTGTTACTTACATTTACGAAGTTCATGCTTCTCGTAGTTTGTGTTTGAGTGTTGTTATTAAACCAATGTTTATTTTACACAACTTGTATTATGTTTTCAACAGGTATCACAAGGACTTTGATTCAAAGATCTTCTTTCTGACTTGCTTGTTCAGTTTCGAAGTAATGAAGAATGAACCCTCTATCATATCTTCCTTCTTCCCTGATCTGAAATTGTAACTTCTTGTTCAGCGTGAAGGTCCCTCTCTGCTGTTGTTTCAAGTAATGCAGGCAGGCAGACAGATGTTGTAACACCTCTCTTCCCTGATCTTAAAATTGTAACCGCCTGTTTCGTTGCAAGGTCCCACTTCTCTGTGCACAGAACTATTTGCATCCAGACAAGTTAACCCTCTCTTGTATGCCGTGTTTCCTCTATCATTAACTACAGTGCAACTCTCTCGTTCAGTCCAAGGTTTCTTTCTTGTATTTGCATCCAGAGAAGTTATCCTTCTTTTGTGTACTCTGCTGTTTCCACTGTGATGAAGTGGATCGTGACTCTTTAGTTCAGCCTGAAGTTTCCCCTCACCTCTTCTTGAAGTATTTGCATCCAGACGAGCTTGAATTTCTTTTATATCTGCCAGAAAACAAATCGTATTAATTCAACCCACAAACGAAGACCATTTTTCACAGCTATATGTTACAATCTATGACCTTCGATCTCTGAGGCTTCCTCTGGTTACTTTCAAACTGTTTAATTAGATCGCTAAAATCCTCACTCCCGCCAACATACCTTAGTCAATTGTCATACAAAGCACAGAGAATAAATAATGAATCTGCTTGAATAAAAATCATCGTCCACTGATGAGCTTCTTTGTCGGGGCGAGGTCTGTGAGGATGACAACTTGATTCAGTAAGCAACGGCACGAGTTTGCGAAGGTTTTTGTTGCTAAGTGAATGTTCATAAAATGTTAGTCTTTTGTGTCTCATACCTTTCAGACTCAGACAGCGAGATAATCTCCTCCTGAAATATTTTAACAGGACTGGAACAAAACGTATTCCTAAGCTACTGATCTGCGACATTTTCTAAGTCATAATCAAGGTTATAATTTGGTGATTTCATGTCTCAATTTCATGTTTTTTTTGTCATATTTGAAATAAGATAATGATCTGAAAAAGAATACCGTATCAAAATACTTGCTTAAGTTAAAGCATCAAGAATTCTCTATATAGTACACTCTATTCGCAACTTTTCTTGTTCTGCAATTTTCAAAAGAGCCTACGTTGCCCTCTGGCTATATCTATAGCTCTATCAGTGTTGCAAATACCCTAGCTTAGTTGTCAGGCTTCCATTACTTTACAGCTATACTGTAGATATGACATCTGATCTAGGGTACGTTGTATCAAGATAAACTATCTCAATACACATTTTGATTGACCATAGATGCCGCTATGATCACGCTTGCCAAAGGCATCCTTTTTAAAAGTATGTCTCAATGAATGAATTCAAAATGAACTAAAGCCTAATAAAAATTTAATAGCGCACGCAAGAACATAATCCGACATCTTAAATTATAGGTACTTCTGTTACAGTTATGATATTTCTGTTATTGCTAGGCAACAACGCCGGCTACCATTTTGAAGTATCATTGATCGATCAATGGAAATGAAAATCCACTAAAAGTTAATGAGTGAATACTGAGTGAAATGCTTGCTAAATTGAAAACTGACCTTCGGTACAAGTCGGACGAATAAATGTGCCTAAATTTGGTCTCAATAAAATCAGAATTATTGCCAGTGGAAAAAAATATTATATATTGTTATGAGTTTACTTCGATTAATAAAGTTGAAGCGTAACATCAAAAGACACGACATGACTTACTCATAACAGACTTCTTACATTCTCATAACCGAGGTCCATTTGAAGAACTAACTTGAGTAGGCGAACAATGACTTGTTTTGGCCAAGTTGGTACAAGATGACAAACTTTCAACGAGAGAAATAATTTATTCCCCCTTTACCGTCTACGTCATTGTCAGGTAATTTTAATGCTTCAAGCATCGCCCAACAATGTCATAGGTTTCTTTGTAAACCAACATAGCCTTCTTTTTCTTAATGATCAGCTGGGAATCTTCTTACAACGAACTATTTCATCCTCGTTATGCCAAGACCTATAAAGGACTATTGTTCCTTGTCTGAAAATAGCTACAAGGAATGTTTACTCCTTAACTATTCTATTGTACGTTGCAGGGGTTTGAAACAACGATATTTTCTGTAGTATGTAGGCTCATGATGCATGCTAAAAGACACTGCATGCTATAAGTAACAGGGCGTTTCAAAGCGATAGAAGGATTTTACAGATGGGCACATTTTTGAAGCACCAAATTTATTATTCTAAGGACATTTAAAGAAAGTCAATACCCTTTGCTGACTATGTTAAGTTTGCGGGTTTTGACTTATTTCTCGTCGAGCCGGAATGAAGTCTCTCATTTAAACATTCACTTGCGGATGTCCCGCCTAGCCTGGATTAAATTGACGTCATTGCGCATTTCTGTTCGAAACAAATCAAGTTGCTTTTATCTGGCAAGGTTCCATCAAAACCAGCTTTTTGGTTTGGGTTCGTACAGTATCACCTTGCCGGTGCCAAGGGTAGGAGAATTCAGTTAACGTTTTGTTACACCCTCTTCAAATTATAAGAATGTCCTTTAGAGGATACTTTCTTTCCTTACAAGTTAAGAACTTCTTGCCATGAAAACACCTCGTGATGTCGGTAGCTTTTTAGGAGATGATTTTCCAAATGTATGGTCACTTGGCCTGATCTGGGGGGAATAAATAACATCTGATGACTTTTTCAATCATGGAAATATTCTCGCAAGCAGGACTAGATCAATGTCAGTTGCTAAAAACGCTACCATGTCGTCTTCTCCGCCCAAGTAAACAGCCTTCAAGTTAAAATCCAAGCAATCTTTTTCTTGATTAACACAAGTAACTGTAAAAAGTAAATATATGTAATTTCTGTGGACATCAATTTCATAGGTCAGCATGGCTAAATAAACTTTTCTCCTTATATTCCTGGGAACAGAACATCTGTGGTCAATAATTTTGTAACTTAAAATGATTTTCAAGGGAGTCGGGTAGCTTGTTCGATCGATCTTGAATACGTTAATATTAGCCTTATAAGCAAAAATGCTGCAGCTTTTTTATTTCTTTTCTTCTTTTAAATGTATAGGGAAAGAATGTTTAAAGTCAGGAAACCAAATTGATTTTTAATAGAATTTTTGGAAAAAGAGACAGACCCCACATAGGTGATTATGATTTTTAAATGATTCCATGAGCATCACTTTTGTAGCTAAAATGAAAATAAGTGTTCCTAAGCAAGGCTAAACGGACTTTTCTCTTTCTAAACTGATTGGAACAGGCCATCAATTTTCGTAAGCTTCATTGATTATTTAACGGTTTCTTTGTTAAAGTTATAAATAATCAAGTGGTTAATATCCTAGTTAAATGATTCTAAGAGTTTCAGTTGGGTTGCTAAGATAATGATAATGGTCTTACAAGCAAGGCCAAATAGGCCTCTCTGTTTCTAAATTTATTAAAACACAAAATATGCATTTACTATTTTGTAGGCTTCATTGATTATTTAACGGTTTCTTAATTAAAGTTGTAAATCATAAAGTGGTGAGTATGTTATTTTTTTATGATTCTAAGAGTTTCAGTCTGGTTGCCAAGGTGAAGATAATGATCTCCTAAACAAGGCTGAATTGACGTTTTTCTTTATGAATTTATTGGAACAGGTCATATTCACAATTTTAGCGAGCTGAACTATCCTGTATTTTTGTCAGTCAACGTTATCGATCTGATCGGAGTTAAAAGGGTGAACATTTTAACTTGAATGATTCTAAGAGTTTCAGTCTGGTTGCTAAGATAAATACAAATGGTCTCCACATAATGAATCTTTCTTTTTCTTATTATATATAGTTTGGAGACATTAATGGAATCATTTATCATTTATTTGATATTTTCTTAAATATGGCCAATTTCAAATGCAGCATGCTGCAAAAGCCAAATCAACCTCTTTTTTTCCGGTAAAAATATTTCACGCCTAGAAGCACTTGAGGTGATACCTTGTGGAGGGCAAAAAAACAATTTCATCCTCATGAAATGCATTTGTAGATAATGATAAAATATGCTCTCACAAAGATGGACTATCGTCCCTGTAAATGCCCTATCACTTTCTGGCATCTAAAGTTGGCCATACTTAAGAAAATGTCAATTAAGCAATGAAAAATTCAATTAATCCACCTAACCTGGATATCATTGGAAAGAAGATAGATTGCACTTTCAGATGGCATGCCTCAAATTGATTCAAATATTATTATTTCCTGAAGAATCTCAAATAAAGGTGGGTTGCATTTTTTCTGAAAGATGCTCAAGAGTCATGTAATAAGGAAATCGTTCCATTATAACTCACATTGTTCAGCCTATATATATTCTGTCATCTCTGTTACATTTTGAAATACCGGGTGAGCCAGAAAAAAGTTCCCACTTTTGAAACTTCATAACACCAAGACTACTACACGGATTTGAATCATACAAATTGTAGTTAAAAGTCGAAAGATCAAAGTATTTTTGTGATTTTTTTCGCTGTCCTACCAGCACTACAAATATTGGTAAATTCAACTTTATAAAAATTTCATGGTTGCAAAATCACGGAAAAAGGGCCTAAAACATTGGTCAAATCTTAAGGATTCTATTCAAATCGAACAATAGGCCATGGGCGTTTTACCTCCTCAAGAGTTATAAGACATCAATTTTCAAACAAATACGAAAGATTTTCAATGCCAAGGAAATTAACGCCTAGAGGATATCTCTCACCCATGAGAAGTTGCATTTCCTTCATTATTCTGTGCGAGAGGTCATTTATGAATTGATCGATGTTTTTGGCCATTTTTCAGTAATCAATCAACTATGAAAAGTTGAATTTACCTATATTTGTAGTGCTGGTAGGACAGCGAGACAAATCACAAAAATACTTTGATCTTTCGGCTTCTTACTAGAATTTGAATGATTCAAATCTGTGAAGTAGCGTTGGTGTTATGAATTTTCAAAAGTGGAAACTTTTTTCTGGCTCACCCGGTAGTTGAATAGCACTTTTTCCATTACTAGTTTGGTTTTAAAATTGTTATTTTTGTTGGCTCAGGCTTGATAAGCTATGCTTCTCCCTGGTCGTATAGAGTATACTTTTTTTACTAATAGCTTTGTGTTAGGTTGTACTTCTATGAATAAAACTGGATTGAATTGAAATTTCAGATTTTTACACAAATTCAGATTTTGAAATTTACACAAAAAGGCCTGGATTGGTCAAAGCTTTATCGATTTCCTTTATCTATTTTTTCATATAATAGCTTCTGTTATGAGTCGAAAATGCCAACCAATGGCAAACAAATTTAGTACTGCGCTCTTAATTCCAACTTTCACATCTAAATTCAACTTTCTTCTTTACTGGTAAACTTTCCCCAGGAAAGTTACACTTAAGTCCAACATCAATGCAATGAACTTCCATTAACCTTCCTGGCCGTTGATAAAAGAAATTGACTTCACAAGAATATAGTATTACTAACTTCGGCAAGATCAAACAAGTTGACTTGCAATCGAAATGAAACTTACAACTCTATACGATTCACAAAACCAAATATACATATATCCAAGGATAAACATGTGACATGCGTTATTGGACATAACACCATTTCAATGGATGCAAAGGAACGATTGATAAAAGAAACAGATATTTTAAGAATATGGTAGATGATATTCAGAACTGATCAAACTGCTGGAGCAAAGTCATAGTTGTAATGTGAAATAATGTTAGTTGTTCTGACATTTTTCTTCCGAATCATTACATAAAAAAACACTTCATTCAGTCTAAAAGATCCTAAATAGTCGTCGAGTTCCGTTATTCCTTTGTTTTCAGAGTGAGACAGGTCTTAAGGCCTTAAGGTCATACTCTTAGAAGGATGAGTGTAGTGAGTAAATAAACCAAAGCAGTGGACTTGCCCAAGTCGTCCTGGAAGAAAGGAATCTTTCTTTCTTATATGACGACTTGGGAAAGTCCACCAAAGCAGTAACTTTTGAATAAAAAGCAACAAAACATAAAGTAATATGACAAAAAGCGAACACTACCAGCAAGTAATGAAAAAATTTGTAAATTCCTGGGTATGAAGGGATGTAGATTAGGGCGAATATTGTATGACTCTACCAGAGGTGTTCACTATCGTTGGGTTGTAGAAATCTATAAATATTGAAAGTTCTTACCTCTGAAAGTCCGTCGAAAAACTTTAGAACAAATGGAGCTCTAACTGCTATAAACTTTGCGATTGACGCTGTCACTTCATTGCAATCTTCATTCACTCTTGAAAATAAAGAAGTGTCTATTAACAACTACCATTTTATGCCGATTACGATAAAACGTTACTATCACTTCAAAACAAAAACGCTGTTAATTTCAAGTTCATTGCGTGAAAGTTCTTTCCTGTCTTCATCATTTTGATTTCGTATGGACCTTGCTCATTACTTTACCGTCATATTCGCATGAAATCCTAATATCACATTCTCTCAGCAATAATCTCCCCATAACAGCGAATTTGTTGTCAAATAAAAAATGGACAAAATCAGGCCTAAACTTGTAATGAAACTAAAACAAAGATTAACTTTGAATTGACCGGCACTTTCAAGCAGACAAATATTAGGATATCATTCTCAAAACCACCTGTTTACAAGAAATAATTTCTTGTCTTTTTAAGTCTTTGTTCATTATCCCGTCAGCATGAGAAGGTATGATGAAGGAGTGACCGACGAAAATACGGACCATGAAGGGGTCATAGCTTGACTAAAACTCTACCATAGAAAAGTTGGACAATCCAATTTGGGCACAATCAAACCCATTACTAACCATACTCCTTTGCGTGATGAATGAAAAGAAACAACAGAACGTACAGTAGGCCAGAAAGCACTTTCATAAAAAGGTAATCTTCAGTTCTCAGCAAACCTGTCGAAAAATGACAGTCGAAAAACTGTAGGGCCTCCCTCCCTCCTAAAAATTGATCAACATAGAGGCTTAGAGGAAATCAATACCCCAAAATTTTTAAACTTTCAGACTTTAATTGCTTGATCTTTGAAGGCAAATGCCATAGGTAGCATTGTGGAAAATTGTTTTGAAAAGAAATGAGATCCTCAAATTCTGTTTCTCTAGCGATAACAATTCGCTGTGAAAAAGACTGTTGACAAAATCAGTACCAGCAATTTCAGCACCTGTCATCACAATCTTTTAGTTTTCTAGCAATAAAGACGAAAACATTGGAATATGAATGCGTTCTTTGACTAAATTTTGATCAATCTATGGTAACAACTTATTAAAACTTCATGAATTGTATGTTATTATATGCCAGCAAAGTCACTGAGCACACCCTCAAAAATAAACTTTATTATTCGTTGAAGAAAGTGATAACTAAAACATATCCAGAGTCTTGAAATAGACAATCAAAAACTTGCCATCAGACAGGGAAGGGATCAGCGCTTTTAATTTTTTATCAAAATATTGAACATTTCTAAATGAAAACTTACAGGTTGGAATCAAACATCAAAGGCCATGGTAATAATTTCTAATTAAAGAATTTGCTTCCGCACATTGCATAACGAGGTTTTTTCAAATAATTAAGAATTAAAATGAAGTTTAAACTTTCCTCTTTGGCTTATACTTTAAAATCAAATGCTAACTAAGAATATCTATGATGCTAGAAAGAGGCGGGGAACATACAGCTTCGTGTAACCATGTTCTAAAATCTATATCGGGTGTCTCAGAAAAAAGTACACAAATTTTTTTCGGTTTGGCGATTAGAATTTAGCTTTAATCAACGGTCAAACGGTCAATCGATTTCAAAATGTTCCTTGATAGTCAACTTGAATACATGCACCTAATTTTTGATATGGTACCTTGAAAGCTGAAATATTGATACTGAAAGTTCAAATTTGCCTCCATTTCCAAACCACAGCTTTGGCTGTTAGGCCAATGCAAAATACTTGTTCACATCGAAGTTTGAAATTGAATTTAAAGCTGAAATATTGACACTGAAAGTTAAAATTTTGCCTCCATTTCCAAACCACAGCTCTGGCTTTTTGGCCTAAGCAAAATACTTAACACCATCGAAGTTTGAACCTGAAATTAAAGAAACATAAATAATGGCACAAGAGGTGACTTCAAGCAAACAGGATACGATATGATCTGAGTTATGCTCAAATTTTACTGATGGGGATTTACTATCAATAATTTGGTAAAGCACAACATAGGGTCAAATCTTTAAAAAAGTAGATGTAAAATTCTCTCACAATTTCCTTGGAGATGAATAGCTTGAAGGGAATTTAGCGCACATTCCTGTAAATCTGCCCTTGAAATCCTCTGATATCTTGATTTGATGCAAAATGGTGGCATTTATTAAATTTGAGGGTGTGACGTCATGAAATTTCTAAATCCGAAACCAGAAGAGTGACAACTTTCTATAAACTATGGTTTTCTTGAAGATCATATCGTTTTTCCTCAATCAATTTAAGATTTATGATGATTTTTATTTCTTCAAAATTTTCATGAATTTAAAGAAATACGGAAACATCCACCATTTTAAAAATAACCAAAATCACAAAGGTTTCCACGGTAGATGCACAGCAAAGTGTCCTAAATTCAAAGAAAACTGAAACAGAATTTTACATCCACCTTTATCAAGATTTGAAAGATTTTAGCCCTATGCTGCAAAGCCGAGCATCTTTCTCACTTACCAAGTACAGATTGTGTAATGCGTCAGTCATCCTCATAACTTCTTGAAATTTTACGTAAAGATCAAGATGATGAGTAAACAAATAAAACAATGCCAAGAATGATGCGAAGCCAAAAAGCAACGGCTCGTAATTTTCCGATTTGATTATCTCACAAACAAATAAGCATCATAATTGAATTAAGTTGAGTAAATATTTAGTTAATAATTCATATTTTTTATTTGACTGATTGTTTAGCATGAAGGCATCTTTGCTTGTATTTACAATGAATCTATTGCTGTATACATTCACAATTTCTATCAAAACATCATGCTGCTAATTGCCTTCCTTACTTCAAAAAAAAAGAACTTTTAACTTAGCTGCGTGATCTCGCAGATTGCTGCCTGTCTGCCGAGACAATTTTTATTTTCATTTGTATGTGCCAGACCGACCGGATTTTACTCCTGAATACACCCTTTCAACAAAGCTGCCTCGTCTTGGAGCTTTTCCAAATTTCTTGAAATTGCTTCATATGAAATTTTTGTCGTCAGCGTCAGATTCTGCACTTTAATTTTAGTCTGACTGCCAATGTTCATAATGCTAGTTTTTGTAAATTTGTTTTCAGAACGAAAATAGATTTGAAAATTTGCAAGGGCTTTGATCGTTAAAATAATTGAGGATGTGAAGTGACACTCGGAACAATTTTCACGGTCAATTTTTAGTAGCAAATAAAATAGAACTTTAATCTTTAGTAGCAACTACGCTTGACGCGCGTGGCCTGCGGCGCCGCGCTGGCCCGCCTCGAACCCAATGATTGGTAAGGGTGGAAGTTTGTTCTTTTTGGCATTTGCATCTGCTGATCACTTTATGTGAGCAAAGTATTGTGATATGGTTTTGTCGAGATAGGCTTTACAAATCGGCGGTTCATATTTATGCTCGACAGTTAGTAGCAATATAAGTTTTTGATGTCTTTCACTTCAAGCTTTCCCCAAGTCTAATTTGAACTTCCAACAGGCTGAACTAAGTCCGCTGTTCTTCGTTCAAAAAGGTAGCTTGGGTCCCGTTTATCCTGTGCAGCGATGGAAGGGGAGGCAAACTTCGGAATGTTCCTTTATAAAATGGACTCGGGGCACGTCACAGAGCCGGGCTGTCAAAGAGGGCTCATGGCTGCAGGAAGAGGAGCTTAAGGCTTTGGACTCCAGGCGGGGAGCAGTTGTTCTCGCTGCTTTCTCTCAGCTGCGGTCCTGTTGCTCAGCATTATTGCCTCTGCTCCCCTGAGATCCAGTGTGAAACAGATTTCAGTAATATTTAGTTTTTAAAATCGTTTATTCAAGGCAATTTGTATTTGCATATTTAGTTGCAATTTTCACTGTATTACTGAGCGTAAATGCTATGGGCGATCATGATATTCTGTTCCCTGTGTTATCATCCATGTATGGTTTGTATTGTGTTATTCCATAGACCATTACGCAAAAGATGGCGGCGAGGCACTTTCTACGAAGATGTATTGCGTTCCAATTACGAATCTTTGACGATTCTATAGGAATCCGATTAAAGAACGCATTGCATCTTGGTTCCTCGCCATCATCTTAAGCGTAATCGTCTATTGCGCTGTCTTCGGGTCTGCAACGTACAGCATTTCAAAACAAATTCAGTCAGGATTCCTTGAGTTTTGACAACGGTGATGGCAGCTCCTTACTCGTCGTCAAGTTCCTATTCTAAACGAATTACCCATTAGCATATCGTAACAGAACTTTAATTCATTTTGAAATGCTTTGAAATCGTTTTCACGTTACTTTGTTAAACGTTCTGCCAATAAAATTGTTTGAAATATTTTTGATGAGTAAGAAAGATAATACCATCTTACTTTTAAAGAGATTACTAACAAAGTACTTTTGCAAATTATTGGATTAAAATGGGATTGCGCTCCTCACATGTAGCTAATTTACTTTAAGTTCAATTTCGTTAAGGATATCAAATTTTGGTATCCGTGACAAGCTGCTCGTTAATAGGAACAGTGCATTGTCTCTTCTAAAAGAGTGAGTGAAGAACCGCATAGGCTCTAAGCTATAAAAAGGTTGCTGTAAAATTCAATGTCGTATTTCTTTGAAGTGAATGGCTTCAAGGAAACTGTAGCTATTTCATTATAATTCTACGGTTGGACTTTTCTCAAATCTCCAATGTCTTCATAATTAGAGAGTTTTTCTCCTTTCTATATCTAAGAATCCCAGAAAAAATTTTGAAAAAACTTAAAAGCATTCTAATTTCTTAACTTTTTGATGAAACTTGAAAAAATTTTTTAAGAAAACCATAGTTAATGGATAGTATCAAGCAAAGTGTGTCACGTTTCTGGTGTGATTTTCTGAACCGTCTATCCATAATGGTAGAAGGTTTAGTAAACTTGGTGGAGATTCTCGTTTTCATCAGCCCATTTCATTTCGCAAAGTGAATTCAAAACCTGCTGTTTCAAAGACTTATATGTTCGATTGGGAAATATATTTCCGTCTCTGTAATGTCTGTAGACTATTAACCTGGAGTCCTTTGTTTTCTGGTGCTCCTTTGACTTGATGATGGCGCTGTGGTCAACAGAGAGTCATGACATTACTCTGAAAAACCTGACCCTTTTTAGGCCCAAACTCTGAGTTTCCTAGATTTCAACATTTGTGAATTAAAATGGTAATGGCAAATGTGATAGAATTTTCGATTCGATTCCAGAACTGATAACATTCCCATGTGATTTGAGATTTGAAGCCATGATTCCATCAGAATTCCATTGATGATTGCAGAAAATAGAGTCAGCTTTTTCCCATTTTCATATTATGAGTCCCTGTTAAGCAAGGAATACAAAGGACTCATCATCACAAGTCTACAGTGTCTACTGTATTCAAAGTTAGACAGGTTTGCAATTACCAATCAAACACAACTTTGCGTATTAAACTCATAACACATTCATACCAAAGAGAGATTCTTCAGATCCGCAAACATGTTGTGAAAATCAGCGTTTTTGTTGTTAGTATCCTCGTTTGCCAGTAACCATGTCTGCCAGTGTCGATTTAACGCCAGTCTTCATGTAACTGTGAATTTCAATACAGATCTCTGTGTATCGAACAGATGTTCTCCCGTCTGTATATGTTCATCAATGACGCATCACATTGAGGAGACTTTAAACAAATATGATATATCACCTTGCATGAGACTGCATACTTCACTGCACTTCGCCTGAAAATGGACGAAGTACAATAAGGACATTTCACCTTGCAGGAGACTACACTTGAATGAAGTTTTTCTGAACATAAGTCAAATAAGAAAAGATGTCAAATCTGTTCAATTATTCATGGAATCCAATTTGGTTACATTCAGTTCTACTAAGTTTTCCTTTTAAACTTTTTACATTCGTCTATAGTGTTTCCCTTTTCACATCATGTCAGTAATATGTAATTATCTTTTAAGGCTATTCTTGCTGCCTGGCTGCGAGAAAACTTTTGAATTAACGATGGACTACCAAATTAAATGCACAGTAGATTCGTTTGTTTAGAAAAAGGAACTAGAATCAAATTCGAATAGTACACATGATCGACATGTAAACCAGAGCTGCAAAAACTTGTTGACCTTCCTCCAAACCTGAAATTTATGCTCTCAACCTTCCTCATTTTAACACAATTTGTAATTACTGGAAAACAGCTCGCCGGTGTTTTGTAAACCATACAAAAGCATGTAATTAGGATCTTCCCATATTATTTGTCTGTTTGAGAGTGGTTTGAGAGCAAGTAGCAGGGCTCTAACCAGGTTTTAATACAAGGGAGGCCACAGTCTTAAGGAAGCGATTCATTAATTGAAAGGTATTGGGGCAATGAAGGGGGAACAAAGAGTTCAAGGTGAGAACATCTAAAAGCTACTGGGTGTCCAAAGATGTACTCCTGTTTGCAAAATCAACAATTCAAATATATTTAATGATGGTGAGTCATTGTTCTCTTTACTTTACGGGTATGAAATAATGCATCGAAACCCTCATTCTAAGCAACAGTCTTTAAGCAGCATCGCTAATCTTGCCTCTAATAACCGTTTACATTGAAAATTTTGCAGTATTCTTCAAGTCAACAATTAAGGGGAATTGACATAGTTAAAGCTGGCCCAGGCCAGGTCAAAAATAAAATCTATTGTACTCAGCAACTTAGATGCACCCGGTTTCATTGTGTGGCTAAAGAAACAATGGATTTATGGGAGTTTCTCTGGCCTATTTATAGTAGTTACGAGATATAGCTGTGTCTATTTCCTTTAACATTTCACGTTTCATTCTGATATTCATGACCAAACAAGAAACTCTAATTATAGTGCTTTCTTGCAGAAGGCTTCAAAACCAGGCAGCACTAAAAAGAGCTTGATTCAATTAATCGAACAATCAATCAAACTTTCAACTTTGCCAGCAAAAATAATTTTTTTCATCTATTGGTAAGAAAAAGAAATTTTTGAAGATCTACCTTAAAATGAAATTTTGGTGATTTTGCAAACAGAAGTATCTACTTCTGGGACGCTTTTCAAAAATCTTTTTTCCCAGACACGTGCATATTTCCTCATAGACTCTCTCTCTCTTTCATCACATTGTCTGATCAAACCTGATTTTTCTTCTTTGATATAGTTTTGAACTATAACCTCACCATCTGCATACTGTTGACATGATTTTTAATGGTTCTATGTATTTATTGATGATTTATTTTCTAAATCTATGCCAATAATATAAAATTTTATTTTTGACAACTAAACCTTCCTCAATTTTTGGCCAAAACCTTCCTCCAAACCAGGTTTGTAGGTTTGCAGTGTTTTTGCGTCTCTGATGTAAACTTTGATCAATATATCCATACACTACTGTCATCCTTATACTATCAATTGGATGTATTCGAATATTCATGGCTGATAATGAGATTTCAACACAATATGATCCTCCGCATGGCAATATGGTCTTCATAGCTATAATCATCAATGAATGTTGACTTTTCTTGCTTTTGTCCATCGGCTTTTGCAATAGGAATGATGAAAAACTGCAGGAAATGTTCATTTCTTCATGCTACCAAATGACCCCATTCTAGGTTCATGAACTACTGTTGGAGGGTATTTTTCAAACATTTTGCTTTGACCCCTGTCAGGCAACAATGGGAGTACCCCCCCCCCCCCCCCTCCTCGGAGAGATCATCAAATGCAGCAGATCATATTTCGATTACCAAGTTAACCTTTTGATTTACTTTGACAATATTTCGAACTTACTATTTTGTTATCATTCTGTCATCCCGTGCAGCCATGTGACCAAAAGAATTCTTCCTGTCACACGGAATGACATATTGTGAATAAATCATACGCCTAGCTATCGACTTTCCCTTTATAGAAATGAGTATAAAGTTACAAAATTAGCTTTCGAGGATTACCGAACGAGATTATTTCCTCATATCAAAAGTTCAGTTGTGGATAAAAGACAAACTTGAAACATCCGAAATATGAGTTAGTTTGATAAAAGAGCTAATATTTAATGAACATCAGCCAAGCCACGAGTTGATTTGGCTCAACTGATTTGTCAAAGTGAATACTTTGCAGAAAACCTTTTCGAATAGCGAGAAGAGTTCCTATAAACAGTGACTTTCATTAGAAATTGAATTATTATATGAAACAGTGATACCAGACGAGGCCCCTTTTCAGAGGGGAGGGACTGCAAAATATAGCGCAAAATAATAGCAAAGCGGTCTCAACCGGGTCGTACTACACTTGTACACATGTTCAAATATGTGAAAAGGGCAACCTGGCCGTAAAAATGTCCATAAACTCTATAATATGCATTATCTGTAAAGGCCGATCCCTACAGACGCTTTTCTGAATAATGACACATGCGCAGTAGAAGATTTCTGATCGAGGCATCGAAAAATATCGCTGGACGAAAGTGTTGAAGTGTTTTTTACTTTTGGCTGGACGATTTTCATCAGGTCGAACTCCAATGAAAAGGATAATAATATCGAAGGCTACTAACTTTGTTTTCATAAGGCTAAGAACCCTTCCTAAGAACCTTTCATATGCTTTGTTTCCATGCTAAGAATTTAGGAGCTGTTCGTGGGCAAGGAACTGGCTGATAACTGGTTGACAATGAAAGATATTTGTAAATTTTACACTTGAACGAAAGAACAGAACAACTCGACAAAAATTAGACTTACCGGGAATTGACTGTGAGTCAGAAAATGCTCATTCATCCTTTAAAATGTTCACTCAAATGCTTGGTTTATTCATACACTGATCTTCAAGCTTCTTATCTGTCGATCAGCATGACTTCACGCGAGCTACCTGTAAAAAGTAATTTGAATTCTTTATCAGCAAAGAATTTAACTCTTCACACGTTTTCGTTTCATCGTATAAAATGCAATGTGGCGATTAGAAATTAAACCTTTTCATGAGGAAAGACAGACAACAGGAGATTGCAGTTCGTCATAAGCAAACAAAACATCAAAACAAAACATCAAAACAATAAAGTATTGACGCTAAATAAACAAACTTCGAAAATATTCATATCCTCCTCTGATGAAAATTCCATTTGTTGTTTCTCAAATTTATTTCTCAGAAAGTAAGACAACAAACTTGTAATGACAAAGTAGACTTCAAAAACATAACACCAGCTACAGCTTTGGTCTTCATTGAAAATGCAATATGCGTGTGTTTGTTTTTTCAGAGCTGACAAACTGACTGAGATGATAAACTGACCAAGCAGAAATAAACAATCAATCTCACAAATCTATTTTAAATTGGTATTTCATTTGAAAACGATCCTATCTAAAATAGCCTATATCAACAATTTTTAACGAAGAAATGCCAACGCAAATTACGAAATTGTGTACCATACCACGCACAGAAACAAATGACAAATAAAGGACATCAAAGTTTAATATTTTGCAATCAAGCACGAATCTATGACAGCATCAGAAAAACTTTGGAAGCCAACAACATACCACACATGACAAAATTTAAGAAGTGTGCAATGGTAAATAAAGTTCCCCATAAAAAGAACACAGAAAACATTTTGTCACAGCATTGTTTCTATCAATTGTTTTGGCTGTTAATTGCTTGCAGCAGGTGTTGGGCATCGATTTGAATGGGATATATTAAGATCTTTTTGCTCTTTGCAAATGCGCGCTTTTAACCCTGCACAAACCGTTAAAACTTCAAGACCGTGAGTTGCCCTATGTGTCCCTTTCGTGTTTCGACATTGACGGCCCGAACGCTAGAATCTTTGTTTTGGTCTTTGGCATCTGTTGATCGAGTTTAGCCAATCGGTGACAAAGGTTTTACTGACATGTGATTGATTTTCATTTGTTCGTCTAGTGTTGAAGCCAAGCGCCGTGTTCTTATCTAGACTGAATACGAGACGTAGTTTCGCTCCTCCGCCAAATTTATATACCCCGCTACAAATACAGTTTGGGCGGTCTCGGTTTGGCAAGGAGTTGTCTCGTTTGGTGAGCGATAACTGGGACTCACTGTAATCAGTAAAGTTCGTATCGTTAATTTGTTCTTCACACGAATCGAACTGATGAGTGTGGGACGAAACGCATTTTGGGTTTAAGATTACTTCGTTTTCTTTTGCAGGATTCAACAGTTTTCCCCCTTGTTACAGGTTTATATTGGTTGTTGTTCTTTAACAGAATTTAACAGTCTTCTTTCTACTGATTACTTTGTTTTTGTTGCGTTTATGGGTTTGGGTTTGTTATGATGAGTCGGTTATTCGAGGCTGTTTTCAGATCTTGAACCATAAATCATTTGTCTAATCTTTGATCACGTGGAATGTGGCACGTTATCCGCATCTGTATTTCCTTCCGAATTGATAATTTTTATGTAACTTTAATGTTTTATACCTGAATAATTCCTTTAACATCTTTGACATCCTGTTGATGAAGCTTTTCTAGGGAAGAGAATTCAAAAGATCTTACATCAGCTTCCATCCTTCAGAAATCGAGTTCAAGACAAATAAAATTTATCGGCAGTGTTTGTTGTAGGACTTTTCAAATGCGGCATTTTCGCACTGTATTTAATGCTTTCTGGAAAACAAATTAACTGAGAAACAAAATTCTTTCAAAAGAGCTTGTATTAATCGCACCAACATTTTCCGTCCTTCAGAAGAACACCGCAAGACAAGGAAAATTTTAAGATCGGCAGTTTCATTTTAGGAACTTTCAAATACGATATATTGGTGGCACTGTATTTGAATGCTTTCGTTAAAATTAGATATTTTCATGTTTCAACATGCAGGATGAACTACGCACTTTATCAAAAGTTCTTTCACTGATCAGGATTCCATTTGTTTGAAAAATCACAAAAATGTGTTTTTTTGTTATTAATCCTAAATTTTCTGTTTGCCTAACTTTTTCCATGGTAAACACTTAAGAGAAGGTAAATCTTAGCTGTGAATTGCGCTAGTTAGCCAGATTGACGTAAACTCCATACTTTTAAGCAACGTTTTTGGAAATTATTAACATCATACGTACGCCTTCAAATTAAATGGTCAGTTTCAACCAGCATGCTTTGCAGGCGCAATCGCTTGATTGGTCTTTGCTGTCGCCATTTTCATGACCCATGCTAATGGCTACAACAAAGGCCGACAAAGGGATGGTACGTGCAAGTCATGCTGGTTGAAAGACACTTTAAAGGTTTACCTTTGAATGAAATCTTATGCTACAGCCAGCAAGACGCTCTTTCCTTGTATGAGACCTTACATAGAATGACATCAAACAGAGCAGGACTTATCAAACCATTGAATAGCAAATTTGCATACATTTATGAATATATGGGCTACTTGCGAGTCCTATTGACAAAGCTTTACACCGACCTACACTTTGCTTAGAGAGTTGATTTGATCAATCTTTGTTTTTATTGTAAACGCAATGTAAAATGGGATGTAACAGGGATGTATCGTTGTTTAGTTATTGGAAAGGGAAGGTATATCTATACAATCAAGCAAAGTTTGATGCATTGAAAAATAATAGGCAGTGGGTACTGCTTAAGGGTATTCCATCAGATAACATTCCGATAAGGAATCTATGATAAAGTGATTAAAGATCCATTACTAACCATGATCCTTTGCACGTGGAGTAAAAATTAAAACAAACAGATTTTTGGCCAGAAGCGACTTTCATGTCATACAAAAGTCGACTGTTGAATTGCAAAGGATCATGGCTATTGCTATAGATCTTGAAAAACAACTACCCAAACAGTATAGTAGTTGCTTCAAATTAAAAGCTGTTGATTTTCCAGCTAAATCAAATATTTTTGCACGGGAGATGCCTTCAGCTCAGTTTTCCATCATTAATAAATCGCATGCTATAAACCTAAAAAGTAATTTACACATGCAACCCAGTGGACAGTGGAGACGAGAGGAATTTCGGAATTATTATTCGACTTAAAAAGTTTTCCAAAGATGCTAAAAATAAGGAGCTCTTCGCTACTAGTTGAATACAAACTGGACTGTGACGGCAGCAAAACTTACAATATCAAGCAGTTTATTCAGTGACAACCAATAAAATTTTACACGGTCATTCTGGTTGTATAAAAAAGTTCTTGTCGATCACTAATAATCTATTTGCTGTCTAAAATCGCTGTGTCAATCACAATTTATCTGGTTGATTCCTGGTACTGCTGTGTTCTCGTTACTTCACAACATGGCAACATAATATACTAATTCAATGATAATGTTATCGTTTTAAGTGAATATTAACGCTATCTAATGCATCAACAGCCCATTTAGGATAGTCACCATTTGGATATAAGTCATCAAAAAATTTTTGAACGAAGTCTGGAAAATTGTCTTTTTTAATACTCTCTCTGATTGATTTCATCAACTTCATCTGAAAAATGAAATGAAGTAAGCCCTTTAGTCCGATATAATTTCAGAATTCATACGAAAAAGATGGTGTATTTTCCAGCGAACATGACGTTTTGCAAGAACATCTTCGTACAAGCTTGCAAATACAAATATTCAACCCTATTATCTACTAGCAGTTTTCACTTCATTTCACTTTCATTAATTCTTCATTTTGTTGTTATTAGAAAATCAAATAAAAGATGTTTAAAAAACGAAGTGAAAGATACCCAACAAGCAACTATGGACCACAATCACAGCTGACAAGAGCCCTAAAATTTGGTTATGCTGAAAAACTTGAAACTATAAAATACTGATGGCTAAAACATACATTTTTCACGAATAAGGCGTTCATTAGAAATGACATCAGCTCTACGTTTGTGCATGCGATGGGCGGTAGCAACGGTTCCAACTTCTTCAAGTTTATCTTGGCTTAAAATATAAGTAACCCCAATGCTTCGTTTGACAAACATTGAGAAGCACGTCAAAGTTACGTTTGCAACGGTAAAAGATGTTTTCTAATCCCGGGGGGAGGGTATTTGACTAGGGAAGTGACGGGGGTGTGTGGCAAAACGCTCAACACCCTGTACCCTGTCGCATAAAAAATTGCCTAAAAGTATACCCTGTCGCATAAAAATTTTGCCAAAATCCATTGTTTCAAGATAACTCTAAAAGGTGTTCTTCCACATGCTACCCTGTCACATAATTTTCTTGTCAATTGTAATACCCTGTCGCATAATTCGTATCAAAAAAGGACATCCTGTCGCATAATTTTTACCGTAAAAGGACACCCTGTTGAGCGGCACATCCCGTCAAGTCAAGTATGGGAGTACCCCCCCCCCCCGGGTTTCTAATTGCCAAGTGTCTGTTTTAAGTGCTAAACCTTCGGACAGGCATTTGTTTCAGTCGTAAAGATTAAATCATAACTCTTCATACAAAAATAAAGGAAAAATTAAGAAAATGTCACCATTGGAGTGGAAAAATCTTCGAAAAAAGTTTTCATCAAAAATAAAGCTAGACAGGGAGATATAACTGTACCTGATAAGCAATATTGTGAATTGTAACGAGATGACACCCAACTGTCTCCTTCGCAGCAACCAATGCATGTATATATGCTCTTGTATAATTTTTACAGGTTGAACACAAACAGTTTTTATCTATTGGTTGAAAATCACTTTCATATTGACTGGTTTTTAGTTGAATCTGTCCCCATGGTACCAATGCTGTTCCAAATCTCTACGAAAGACATTGAACTAATGTGGCTTGTGTTCTAGATATCACCAACAACGAGGATGGTGTGTATAAAGAGCATTAGTACTTCGTCAAGTGCTGGACTTTCGTCGTCATTGTGCCGTTCAGTTGCGATATGATTTGCAAAAATGACGAAGATCTATGGTATATAAGGGCTATACCCATTACATGGTTTGGTATGGAACTACCAGTCCTTTCTTTTGATCGTTTTCACGTTTTCTTTTTGTTTCCCTTTTTTCTTGAACTTCGATTTACAAAATTTTAAGTACTGTTATTGGTGCAGGCCACATTTTCTTCCACTTCCACGAATGGTACACTATTAGTGAGTTTGAATTTATTGCAAATAACAAAAAACAGTCTTGTAATCCTGTTGGTTGTGGCAAAGGCTCGGCAAAACTTCCGTAATGAGTTATAAGTCTACAAATCACGTGAGCAAGTCATTGCTTTCTACCAATTGAGCAGGCCAGCTGTAATGATAAGAGACAGTGCAAAATTTATTGCATCACATGGCCGGCGGAGATGAAAAATTCTTGCAAAAAGCTGCTCGCCTTGTATGAAATTATTGCATAAAAAACCAGCAACCCCGTCACACGTTTCTTAAAATTCATATTACCATCGTTGAAATAGCAAAAGACCATATTAAAATCAATTCTTGCGCTTTCGAGTCTTTGTCAACGGAAAATTGACCTCGAAGATGAAGAGACATTACTAATGAATCGTTCTTTCAAGCAACGGACAAGGAAGTTTTGCGTCATTTCATATACACCTTTCAAGCATTTCTCATCCTGTACGCTTTACAGTTTTGTCCTCAAAATGTAGAATTCTTTATTTCAAACTTCATCTTGTGCTTTTAAAATGCTACTGCTTTTAAATTTGCTTGATAAAAAGTGTTCTGCACAAACTCAAAAAGAGTAGCTGCCCCGTTACGTTTTGTACCGGCCATGAAATAAAAGAAGCATGCACTGTCCCTAATCCTGCAAGTCGGAGGACATGTTTAGATATTTTTTCATAGATGGTGCTTACCGCTGTCCTAGTTGGGAACACACAATCAAACATATCTGCACCAAGAGCACTGCTCACAACTAAATCAATGGCATACCTGAAAAACGAATAACAGTGATATGGCACAATGGTGAAAATGGAATAAACAAATCTTTCAACAACAGTGATAGTTGTACAAAAAGAGTCTGTATTCTTCTGTGTTTTGGTCTGTGATTTGTATTCAGAAATAGCCTGCCATTAGATTTGCAATTAATGGGGGGGTCACTGGGGGGTATTCAATTCCGCATTTCCGCAATTTTTCTGCCCTGTTTCCGCAAATCCGCAGCTAGAAATTGGCTATTTCCGCTATTCTTTGGGGTTATGAGCAAAGTCTTCCTACTTCATATAAAACACAACATAAACCATTTTCTTTCCATTTTGCACGTGACCGATCAGACTCAAGCAGTTTGCAGTCATCATGGGTGATTATTTCACGCGAAAAATTGTGTTGTTGCTGTTGCTATTGTGGCTGTTGTCTTCAGATCTTTGTGATATGTATTGTTTTCGTTTGTTTTAGTGCCTTAAAGTAAATGTTACACAATATTTTGACGGAATGAGCATCAAATCTGCTATGTTTTTAGCAACTAATGTCAGTTTTTGCAGAAATATCCGCATTCCGCAAAAATGCAACAAATTTCCGCAATCCGCAGAAATGATGTTTAATTTCCGCATTTCCGCACCGAAAATAGGCCGATATCCGCTATCCGCAAAACCCCAGTGACCCCCCCATTAATCATTGCTGCTAATTATGATCAGTCCCCACTTCTCTTATATTGATCAGAGTGGGATTCAAAACACAACACCAACAGTCCTAGGATGTTTCTGATTGGCTTATTAAAAAATCAGGACAAAGAACACTCAATCGAGGTATCATCAAACTTTGCACCACCAAAAGACCCTCTGTCAAAAATTATCAAACTATGATGCAACAGGAAAGTTTTAGAATTTGGAAATAGTATAGAACCATTCTATCTTTTCCCAACATCTACTGCCTCTGTGCCAAACAATTTTGTATGCTATGTGGACCATTTTAAGCTTCATTTACCTTCTACACGCATTCTTTGAGGTTAATCTTGGTACCTACCCAACTCCCATGACATATCTTGGTTTACACTCTGGTAAATGGCTCGTACAGAAACCAACAACATCACAAAACTGATCTTTTTCTTCTCCACCACTGAGTCCACCAATTGCATACCCAGGGGTATTTCGCATTACCATCCCTGAAAAATCGTGAACACTGATATGTGAGAGGGAATAAATGGACAAAAAAGATACGTCCTAGAGCTAAGCAACGCTGAGAACAAATGTAAACAAAGTACAAGGTCGTAGCTTCGCACTTTCTTTTCTGTCATTTATTCTTATTTATTTAGGCACGGTAGCTTAGGCACGGTAGCCCCGTCAGTCTAAGAAAACTGCTTTTCAGGGGGGCTTTTCAGGGGGCCGTGCTTCCTTTCGACTAGTATACTATTTTCTATCATCCTTTTTCAGTTGGCTCCTGCTTGCGCCATTCATCCCCGTTTAGTCAGTGTTATTCCTTGTTTTTGTTTGCGCTCGATTTCAATCTTTCAAATCTACTGTTCATTTCACTTTCATTCTGCTAACCTTACTTCACTTGACAACGGGCTTAGCTCAGAATGTTCTTGAAAAATCATTCTCAACTCTAACTCGGAAGTACCAATATCAGTAATAACCTGCAGAAAACGCTAACCTACAGCAAACGCTACGCTAAGCTTTAGAAGGCCTTTCAAAAGAGAAAGATTAATGCTTCATATTGAATAATTTACCTGAAAAACATCTAGAAAGTCATGAAAACCGATTAAAAATCTTGCCCATACCAAAATCCATGAGTTACAATGAATTTTTAAATGCTCAAAAAAATTTGAAAATAACAAATGACACGCTGCACAATCTTATCAATCTAAAAACAAATTCTTTTGGGTTTTTGGTTGTATTCGATTCCAAATAGTTGGTACATGCATGTTATTGTCACATGCTTGTATCAATTAGTTACAACAATATTGAATTATAAACGACATTACCTTCCAGACATTTCTTCCTTAGCTCAAGATCAAGTCCTCCTTGAATGACTGGGAATATATTTTGTGTTTTAATATTCTCATTAGCTTGAAGACATCTATCAAGCCATCTGATGGAGCGATACATTGCTTCTTCTACTCTTGTTCCCGTTGTTGAAACATGGACCACATCATCCAACTGCATCATGATATCAGCACCAATTGCATTTTGAATTTCAATTGATTTCTCTGGTGTCAGCATAATTTCTTCATCATCATAAGGAGATCTGAATTTCACACCTTCCTTACTTGGAAGAAATGTGATAAATATATATCCTTATAGAAATGGTAAGAATATTTACTGAATGAAATTTCAAGGAAATGTCTACAAGTTTTAGTATGTTTTGAAATTGCTCTTTGTTATAAGAAAATTATGTGTGGCCGAGCAATGCTGCTATCCTATTTCATTTCAATTGGCCACAAAAGATGTATTTGTACTTAGCAATTTTTCTTCATTTTTGCAGCCTTTCTCCCATCTGCAAGTTAACAAAAATTTCTTGAATATTTGCTCTTAATAATTACTGAAGAAATTCAATGAGTTAAAAAAACTTTGATGTGGAGAAAATAAATGAGATTTTTACCTCTGTTATTTCTGATAATTTTACCAATGATACCATTTGAAAACCACCACTGTCCTAAAGGATGGAAAGGCATGGTCGGATCAAAAACAGGTCCAGTACACAAATCAAGGATGAAGTGCTGATGTTAACTGTGAGAACAAAATGTCACAAATGCTTGTTGTCAGTACAAAATTTATCAATGAAAACAACAACAATACAAACTATTTTTACACTTACGGTGAGAAGAGCCCTTTTCCAGTTCATAAATTTATGGAGGCCACCAGCTTTTGCCATGGTCTCTGGCCCCTGAGAAGAAATAGAAACTATGTTAATGAACAAGATATTGTGTATTTTTAACCTGATGCTAGATTATGCTGCATTGCTTTCATGATACTCAATGTTTGGAGGGGGAGTTAATACTTTGATCTGCCATAACATCAAAAAGTCATTAGCTGTATTCCCTATGAGCGACAGAATAAATGAGACTTAAAGGGAAAGTTTTTCTCAGTGTCCTCACAAAAAATAATTACATTCCCTTTCAAATTTTTATACCATACAGTCATGCATCAAAAATATCTTTGGGGCAGTCACACATTTTAGCATAATGGCGAGCTGTGTGCAGCTAGGAACTTGAGAAATTTTGCTTAAAAACTCAGAAATCAAAAAGCATCCTTTGAGCAGTATTTATACACACTTTGTGGTGTGCAAAATTCAATGAATTTCTATGCAGCCTGCAGCAACAGATACAAGCAGATACAGCAGATACATCTTCCAAAAACTTGCATTCACTTGCAACTATTATTGTGAAATTGTGTCAAACTCGCTACTCTGCAGCTACCTACAATAAAACGTTCTCGCATGCGAGAACAAGACACCTGCAGTTAATTTTGATGTCTCGCTACTTTTTGAAGTCTAATCGCATCTCGCACCTTCTTCAAATTTCCAGATACTTTCAATCTGGCTGCTGCATGCACACAAGATTTTACGTTTTGTTGCCGATTTGTAAGAAAAGGATAGCCTTTAAAACAATACCGGTTTCATCCCCAAGTGGTACGTGTTTCCTAGAATAATCTGGCAGTTTAGCTCCTCCAGTTGTTTCGTTGTTAGGCCTTTCATTGTCCCTTGTGTTCCGACTGGCATAAAAATCGGCGTCTCTACTTCGAAATGCGGAAGCTTTAGAATTGATGTTCTTGCCTTCGATCTTGAACATTTTGCAATAATATTGAAAGACAAAGGCCACTGGATATTTGGATCTCCTTCATAATCAAATCCATCTTTGTTTATTGGATAATTTTCCTCGGTTTCTTGTTCAGTCATCTTTGCACATGGAAGCAATCAATAATGGCGGTCATCAAGACATGGCAGTACTTTTGGATCTGCCTCACTTCAAAAGTCCAAAATGAGGCAAATACAATAAGACAGACCTGTGTGTGGCCAGTGTGTGGCTGTGTGGCAAGCTCAGATCAGTGGTAGCAAGTGTGGTGGAAACAGATCCTCTTCGTGATTTCGTGACGGTGCTGAACGACAGGAAAAAATGAATTTGTGAAAAGGAAAAAGAAGGTAACATCTAAACTTTCATGCATCTGCAGGTAGCTTTTCGAAGGTAATGGCCAATGGTGGAAAAATATGAAAATGAAATGTTAACTGTTTGTTAGTCAATCATATTTTTGACAATTTGAACAAGCACAACAGTTGCATGCAGGGACTGGGTGCACAACAGAGATGTCAAGATGCTTTTCAAAGTAGACAATAGACGACAAAATCAATTTCTCCTTGCACGGTTCAGTTTCTTTTAACCTGCAAGATTGAAAAGTTTGAAAACTGTGCAAGGGATTTTCAAGCAGGGATAAAGATTGTGCAGATAGTATTCCAATTTGAATACTGTAAATGTGCCTTTTAGCATTGCACAACTTACATACAATGCAATGCAGTCCTGTTGGTACAAATTTCATTGCAAGTACAGCGATAAAACACATGTTGTTGATCTTCATATTTCAATCATAATTAAGTAGACAAATCCATGTTTTGATAATTAGTAACATCCATGTGATGATAATTGAGGATTTGACAAGTCCATATAAGAATTAGTAGTGGTAGCAAATGACAAAAATTGGGTTGCTAAGCCATGATTAAATGAATGCTTCGAACCTTGCTAACGAACATTTCAAACCTTCGTTTAATCATGGCTTAGCCACCCGATTTTTGAGAACCTGAGAACCCAGAACCTGATGACAGGTTTCTCCAGCTGTCATCAGAATCTAGCTGACATGCACACAATGCTGAATTCTTTTTCAGGAGGATTTCTCTCATAGCATCTGCCAGAAGAGGATCTTTTGCTTATGTGAAAAATGACTGAAAAATCATCAGGAAAACTTGCAGATTTTGACACAAGGAATCTTGTTTGCATCGAGTACCCAGGATACATCAAGAATGTTGATCAAATGTTGAAAACAATAGGTGGGGAAGAGAGCCTTTCAAAGACATATTTCAAAAGCAAAAGAAGAATTGAACTTCATTTCAGACCAGAAGATCCCTATTGTCACAGTGTTTGCGGAGATTTGCATGATGCAAGGGCACTGTTAGTTAAAGTCAGAAGAAGGAGGAAGAAAAGACAACCTGGAGATGAAACTGATCATCCGTGGGAATATGAACAAAAAGTCTGTGGTATTGTCCATAAGGCATATAGGTATTTATTAGATGGAATTTCAAAATTGATATAAAAGTCTGTTCACTGTAGGTCTGCTGAGTTTTGTTTCCTTATTCTAGATATTTGTTAGAGTTGTACTTACTGTATTATAATGCATTTTAGGCAAAGAAACTTCATTGGCAAGGGAGATCCATAATGCACAATTAAAAGAAACTGTTTTCGCCATTGCTTATTGTATATACTTTATATAGTAAGAAAAGACTTTGCCACCAATGTAAAGGAGCTAGAAACAACTTGAGATACTTCCTTCAGCCCTACTCCCAAGGGGTACTTAGTACAGTACATTTTTCTGACAGAGTAATGCTGTTTTAGGGTATACACTCCTCAGTACATGTTTTGGTCCAGTCCCCCCCACCCCCTGTGGAATGAGTGACCTTTATAAAGTAAGTCAGCAGAAACTTTTGTCCCGCTAACTTTTGTCCCTGATTTATTTTGTAAGATGTTTCCTACACTTAATTCGCTAACCATAATTGTCAATTCATTTTATTCTTCCAAGGTTTCAGTCACTGATGGATTTTCAATATCTGGCACCAAAGCCATTACATGATACCTTTAAAGATGTGTTGACTAGCAGTTTTTTGGATGAGGAACAACCATTGCATGTAAGCCCAGCAATCTTTGCAAGAATTGATGTACCAGGAAATTACAATTATCAGCCAGAAGTAGTAAGCCGATTGGGAACAAAAGGAAATCCCGTTCACAAAAAACAACCAACAGATGATGATGATCTTGTCAGTGCGTAAGTAAATGAAAATAAAGAAAGCTAATGAATGAATTAATGTATGAGTGAGTGCTAGAAAACAGTTAAACCAACAGGACAGGCCCACTAAAAGTTGGCAGACACCAGATTTTGTTTCCATCAAAGCATGCAGAAAGAAATACTATTTTCGTTTTCTCACCAAAATGTTCTTTTTTCTTATTTTGAAAAGCATTTTGCAATTCATACAATTTAGGCATTGAAAAAGCCCAAGCATCAGATTGACATAAATTAATGCAGAGTTTTCTTGCCATTTTCAGGTCATGGTAAATCACATATATGCTCAGTATTAAACATTTATTCTTATTCATAAAGAATTACAGAGCTGCCTTAATTGTAAAGCTCTAAACGGGATGAAGGTGGCTCTGCACTTAAGGTGGCACACTGCCGAAAAATTTCAAAATAAAGAAACATTGAAGGGTGGTTGGATACCAAGTAAAAATAAGTTCAACACACAGAAAACACTAAGTTAAGATGGCTCGCTTCTGACATAAATTTCCCACTGCTACACACTGGGTGCCCTATCGCTCATGGTCTGAAATTGTATCATGCCTCCAAGGGACCTTGAGTGACAATGGCACTTTAAGAATTGTTATTGTAAAGTTATTCTTTCATTCATTCTTTCAGTGAATCTGTGCCACGTATACGAAAAAGACGTCCTGGTGAAGCTGTAGGAGCCATTTATTCATCTGATGAAGTTCCCACCGAACCATTAGCAAAAAATAAGAAAGGGGTAGAAGAGTTAATGATGAGATTTTCATGGGTTGAGAAAGCCGTTAAGCACTTAAGACAACTATTTGAAGAACGACAAATGTGGACTCGGGGAGCTGTTGTTTACCATATCAGGAACATACCAGAAGTAAATAATGAGAGAATCAAGCAGTTATTGCCGTATGTTGCCTATTATTGGATAAATGGTCCTTGGAGAACGTTATGGACTAAGTTTGGATATGATCCGCGTAAAGATCCCGAAGCTAAGATGTAAGTTTATTTCCCTTTTTACATTGATCTAAAAATTGAAATGACTACAAATTAGATACATTACTCAGGCCTTTTCGCGAGAAATATGGTACGCGTGTGGCATTTTGCACTCGTAGATCACTTTGCGCGTGCGATCGCACACGCTGGAAAAATGTGAAAATTGTCACGGTTGTTCCATTTCAACTATGTTTCAACGTATACATAGAATCATAATTTAGGCCTTTTCAACCATGAATTGAACACGTCAGTATAAAGATTTTTTAATTCTGCTCAAGTATGAATTCCATGAAACCCAAAAAACTTGGGTAAGTAAGGTCACCTTTCGCCCTTATATCATTCGATTTCAGTTGGGCTATCTTGTAACCAGCTTCATGCACGGCAAAGGAGAATGAAATTTGTTGCGAAAGTTCTGTGATTTCAAATATGATCTGACTTGGTTTCTGAGACTTTCTTTGCTTCTCGAAGATGCTTTGTTGTTTTCTAAGAATTGTTCAATGAGACTGTTTTGCTTTAATTTCTGGAAAGGTCAAGAAGTTAGGTCACCTACATTTCCGACATCTAGTTTGAGTGTGAAGGTCAATTGGGAATTAAGTATCACATCATCAGGGTCATTCCTGGATTAAAGGAGCATTCTTGAGACAGCCTCCATCCCTGAGATTGACTCTGTCAAAGAGAGTTTTCGATGAAGTAAATTTAGGCCCCTTTCGTCTGAAATGAAACAGCTCGGTTTCTCTTTCATACAATCTCGGTATAATCAGTCCCAGCCAGCTATAAGCATATGAATGACAATTTATGCTTTCTACAGTAACAACGAAAATTTGAGACGAAGAGTTTCCATCTGGCAGTAGCGAAACCTGCCAAAAATTAATTTGCTAATCAATTTGTAGCTTGGCCCTTACTTTCTTGCCCCTTCACCCAAATCTAGTTTTTTACGACAAGCATTTACATCAAATCCTCACTATAATCTTTGCTTCTCCACGTTAGAAACCTGCAGAGGCAATCATTCCTAAAGAACACGTAGTCTCGATAAAGCTGCCACATATTAGTTGCACTTCGTTACTCAAATTTTCTCAATTGATGTCTAGAAAAGGCATGGTTTCGTACAACTGGCAATGAAGTATATGTAGAAGCTCAAGAGATTTCAATAACAAGAAAAATGAGAATTTGAAACTTCCGTACTTAAAACTTTAAGAAACTTTCCGCCCTAGACATGGACAAACTTATTAGTTTGCGATAAAACGCGGACATTTGTTGTCACAATTCCACATGCAATTAATAATGTTGTAGCAGTCTTTGCTTATTGAAGTGGTCTGGTTTCTTCTCATTCATTAGTAACAACGGCTTATGATGATTTCAAGTGGTAACTTAACGGCAAGGTCATCTGGATTGTTCCTTGACACGTCGTCCTCTCATGACTTGGCTTTGTTGAAACAAAATTCATGTTTATCTCCACTTCAACGACAATATCGAAGTGGCCAGCTCACATTCTATTTTTGCCTGATGACCCCACTAAAAGATCGTTTTGCGCGTGCGACAAAACGCACTCGTACATGAATCTGCGCGTGTGCCAGCGTGTGCGAGTGCGATCGCACGCGTCAAACGAAAAGGCCTGCATTACTATGTGCATAGATGACTATGTGCCAGCCACAGCAGGGAAAGGTACTTTGTCATATGATCCTCACTATAGCTGGCAATAACGATTCTACTTTATATCAAAAACAAAGAAAACACAGGTAGAGGGGCTCCTGCTTTGGTATCAAATATGTGACGTAACATAACGGCTAAGTCGAAAATGTTCCCCGACGTTTGGCAGAAAATAGCAGTTTTGAGCAATAAGGCCTTTTCAGCACCCCATGCACCACCCCATATAACATTTCTTTGTGTTTCATGTATTGTTACTTATGATAAACCGGCGATCACCTTCAGATGATACCCTTCGTTTTCTAAGAATACTTCTCTTTGAAGTCCAATAAATTTTGTTTCCACTTTTAAGATTCATAGGATGGGAACCCTTGGGGAGATTCCTTTGAGTTAGATGCTTTCGTTTCTAAAAATTGAGGTTAAATCCTTCTCTTTCCTTTTTGAAGTCTCAACATAAATGATTCGTGTAGGAAGGAACAAGAGCAAATGTTTAAAACAAAGGATACAGAGAAAGCCAAATTGCTTTGTTTTCTCAGAAACAAGAATCTTTTGTTGCGCAACCTTTGCCCTTATTGCAGAAAGTTATTTCATCAAATCATCAACAAAGCGTTTTTGAAGTAAAGAAATACCCTAAAACCGTACGGTCTCATAACAAACATTCCTGTGCATTTTTGGAGAAGGAATTAACTCCTCATGATATCATGACCACATCCATTATCCAAAGTTCCTTAATAGATCTTTTAGCAATTCTAAAAAGGATCTAAATCGAACGATATTGTATATAATTTGAAGGATTTTCGAATGTGCGCTCAAATGACAGAAGCTGTAACTCAACTCAATCAAACCTCTCGTGAAAGATTGCCTAAAATTAGAGCTTGCTAAAGGCTCTTTTGTAAGATTGTTAAAGAACTATTTGTCTTCATTTTGGTCTTTATCTTGGTCTTTACCGCGTTCTTTGCTTTCGTTTGTAACCCTTAATCCAAGGACCTACAGTTCTCAAGTGTCTTTCCTTTCGCTACTTCTTAGATGAACCTCCACCCACCTTCAATAATGAATTTTCATATTTTCAGGTATCAGCTAGTTGACTTTCGAGTGAGATACAGGAGAGATGGCAGTAGAGGTTCAATTGCACCTTTGAGAACGACAGAAATCAGAACGCTACCTGTTCAACAACAGCGACATAGAGTAAGTAAGGATCACCTTTCAGCAAAGGCTTGTTTTCAAGGGGCCCTTTATTTATGAATATATACAATAATACAAAAATGAATGCTTAAATCGACTCAAGATCTTCGATAAATAGTATCTTAGCTACAGTAGTGACCAATTTTAGATAAATGGGACAAAATATTTTGCTGCCTAAGATTTTTTTTAAATCTGAGATCATGACCAAATGATTTCTATTTGTCATGTTAAGAATTGAAGGATCATTCTTATAAAATTGCCATATTTTATTTCATTCTTACTATTATGTTTTGATTTTATATTTTCTTTAATTCTTTCTTTATGTGAATTCGTGGAACAGTAAGATAAAAGTACAACCATTTTCAGAGACAAATTCAGATTCCTTTATGGTTTCCTCAGTTTGAAGAAATTCTGTACTGTGTTTGGAATCCATTTTTTTGAACGGTCGAAAATTTTTGAGACAACTAAACGTAGGGTGTGATATGATCTTGGAATATTCTGTTGTCTGAAATTCACTTTCTTTGTTTAGCGCAGACCTTTAAGATATTCTAGAAAGGAATCGAATCGAGCAATTTTCTGATACATTTTGTAGAATTTTTGAATATGTGCAAAGTGATAGAAGCGCTGACACGACTCACTCGAACCTTATATGAAAACGTATATAAATATCGCTCGATCCAGGCTGTTTGTAGAATGGTTGAAAGGTCTTTTGTGACTTGTTCAAAAGTTTTGAGAGACACAAAACTTGAAAATTGAATTTAACAGATGTTTATTGCAGGGTTTCCATTGTGCATTTATTTCGATTTGTCACTTTCTTATCCTAGGTACTGTAAGGGTTACCCTTCAGAGTAAATGCTGGTTTCAAACGGCTCTCCCATAATATACAAAATCAATTCAGCTACAGTTGCGAAGAATTCGTCTAGATATGGCTGATTGGAGTCTATATTTGTTTAGCAGACTTTTGCTGGCTTTTAAGGCTCTATGTAGCAAAGCCATTTCAAATTATTACCATTTGCGATTTCGTAGACTTCAGCTGCAGTAAATGTGGATCGTAGCATTGAACCACAGATGGAAGAATCAGGTTCCCCATCAGAAGAATCCAAATTACCACCTGAAGAATTACCGTACACATTCCATGCAGACAAATTACCACGCGCAAGACAAATTATGTATCAAATATGTGATCTTTATGATGATGACATCAGAGCTATTGTTTCTGCTAGTGATAATATGGTATGTCTTGAACTACTGCTTCTAATTCGTTAGCTTTCAAGGTAAACTGTCATGGCATTGATTGGGTGAAGAAGATAATCAAACAGAAAAGAATTAGGAAAGCTTCAGTTATTTCAGTTACCAGAGAAATAAATTCTTGATAATGATCTACAATCCTCGTCAAAACCCTTGTCACAAAACGGAAAAAAGTAGATCTGAAGAGCAAATGCCCCCCTTTACCCCCCAAGTCAATGTTGTTGATTTCTGTAACTCGGAAAAAATCATGCAGCACGTCTCCTGAGTCAAGACAAACAACATTGACTAGGGGGAGGGGGGGGGGGGTTTACAGAATATTTCAGTTGAATTAGTAGGCATTGTGATTTTTGTCGAAAAATGCTAAAAATCTTTGTTTGTGACAAGAGGTTTTGGCGAGGATTGTAGCTCCCTTTATTCCGGAAAGATAGATTGTTAGACTCTCTCTAACGCAAAAAGGCTTGATGAATACAAGCCCACTACATCGTTTGTTATTGGTCGTTTTATCTAAAGATCTAGCCAATCAAATCAGTGACAGTGTGCAATGTCAAAATCAAGTAAGTTCTATTCCAAAGAAATAGTTCTGATGGCATATTAAAATTTTTGATAATCATTTTAAAGGGTTAGTAGTGTTTTCGATTCATAAGAGAGAACTTCTTGCCTTTCAAAAAATGTGGTGAAATTTTAATACGATGCCAGAGTCCTTTCTTTGAAAATTTACTTTGTTGTGACATTGCTGGAGAACAATGGAAGCGCTGTTTTTGAGGCAACCACTCATTTTGTCTTTTCACTGCCGTAAATAGACCTTTTAGCTATTCTGAAAAAGAATCTCAATCGAACGGTACTTTGCCACATTTTGTAGAATTTTTGAATGTGCGCAATTGTGATAGAAGCTCTAACGCCAATCGATCGATTCTCATGTATAGAAATGTACAAAAATAACGCTCGATCCAGGCTCTTTTGCTGAACAGCTGAAAGGTCTATTAGCAACCACATGTCTGATCGACTCAAACGAGGTCTCAAAGTCTAAGTTGAAGCATGACCAATGCAACTGTGTAAAAATCGAGATAATTGAATCTACCGCTCCTCCACAGTAGCCTGACAAACGGGACGGGGCACAATCATCTTAGGACACCCTGTACAAAATGTAATATTTCAACCTGCAAGTTTTGGTGAATTTACTTTTAATGAAGTCAAATGGTTGCCAGGCTTAGGTTTGCTCGAAAGGAGGCGACAATTTTAGTACAGTAGCATTTTGAGCATTTTTTATTAAGGGCTGTGAAATAGCACAATCGAGTAAGTTTTTTAACTTTTCTGAACATTTTTATTACAGGTGAAAACATGTCAAGAAAGAAGTGGCTGGTTTAAACCCGACGTTGTTTCTAAAATCAGAAACTGTATTTCAAAGAAAGTTGATATAAGGGCTGCTAAAGAATTGCAAGAAATCGAGAAAAAGAAACTGCAAAATAAAGGAACTCAAGATGAAACAACGGAACCTGAAAGCGAGATTGCCGAAGAATTTTCCGAAGATGACTACAGTGATAATGAACAGGAAGAAGCTGATGAAAATGAGGCAGATGCATAATGGAGAGCTAACTAACAGGTAATGCAATGTTTCTGATTTGACACGAAGCTTTTCCCTTTAACAGGGCCCTACCGCTGGAAATTTGTCATTACATTTGAGGAAGTTTAGTGGCTACTAAAGAGTAATAGCGCAAGAAACTGCTCTGTATTGGTCGAAACTTTTGGATTTTCATATACTTCAAATAATACTGAATTTGATGCAAGGGCACATGTTTGGGACACAATATCTGTTTGGTATAGAGACCAACAAAGTGACATTGATACTTCAAACAAGATCAGATAACTACAAACCCCTTCCTTCCTAACAGTTGTATTGACATTCTAAACGAGGTGGTCGCCATGAAGAAACAGCATATTTTCAATGACAGTACTTATGTTAATCAGTTTTATGTTCATGTCATAGTTTAATATAAAAAGCTTTTAATCTTTATCATAAAGACTTTATATGTGCTGAGTTAAACGTTATAAAGTGTATAGCACACTATGTCTGTCAGCTATTTAGACTGCATAAATAAGGAAATATATTAAAGATCAACTGAACTTTTCACAATTTAAACGAAAATGAAACGTATACTTTGAAGCTGCACTGTTTGCAATAGGTAGAGGCTGAATCGATTCTGCTTGCTAATGAAACTCTCGAGTTTTTCGTTAGACTTGCCTGTCACTAGCAATAATTATGGCAATGTCATCAGTCTAGCTGAGCAGACTGCGAAAGAAGACACGAACTGACTCAAAACATCATACGAACACCGCAGCTTGATAATAAATTTCAGATAAATGGTTTCATCGTAGCCCTTGCTCAAGGATTCAGTTGAATTATGAACAAGCTATCTTAAATTTTATACTCATAAAATCTAGTTTATTCAATCAAGAATGCTGGATGCTTGTATATGACAAATACCATACAAATAGTATCAAGAGCCTTGCAAGATGCAGTATCTTTCTTTCTGATTTTGATGCAATTTCAGATAAATCCTTTCCCAAATTTTAGCCTCGATCAACAGAGACTCATAATATTACTCTGAGAAACTTGACTGTATTTAGGCCCTAAAGCATGATTTCCATGTTGAAAATTGTGTATACTTGTAGTGATACAATGGACTCAAGTAAGCAGCTTAGCCTTTAGAATGACAGATCATCCAGTTAAGAGAGAACAGTTTGAGTGAATGGCCTAACTTGTAACTTTGGATCTACTGTTATCTTTGAATGGAGATCCACATGGCCTATCTTGCATGCAACAAATGTTCGATACATAAATCTTTCAAACAAAAGTTACTTGTTTATACATTTTATCTTTACCGTTGGGAGTTGAAATAGTTCTTGTCCTTCTTTCTTTGTATTTCTCTTCTCCTGTTTCATTTTCTGTTTTCTTTTGTTCATTTCCATTTTCATCGTTCTTCTTTTTAATTGCCCCCTTTTTAATAGCTTCACTATATGCTTGTGCAATCTCAGTCTCTTGTGTTGCTACGGTGGCGCTGTTTGCAACTATATCAACAAAATGTTGTGATATTTTCTTGTCGTCCATGGCCGTAGCTTTCATTTCTTCATGACTTCTGAAGCATAAATAGGCCACGAATATCATCATTATTATCACACATGATATTGGTAAAGTTATCATTATAATTAATTTCGTTGACTTGTCTTCTACAACTGGCTTTACCTCCGCTGAAACAAAAATTCAAAATGCTTTATGTGAATCAACCCTTCTTTGTCATCTACCCTAGAGCACCTATCGAATTATTGGTACATTGAAAATTTCTTTAGATAAAACGAGAACAGCTTCAGCTGAATTTCGCTAATCAGTAGATTTTTTTTATAATCGTTATAGGTACCTAAGACATTACATATGAGCTACTTGCCAGGAGGGAGGGGGGAGGCAAAGAGCGGTTTCAAATCTCTGGTAATTCTACAAGGATTTCATGCTACTAATGTGATCTGTTTCACACCGGCAGTCAGGCTAGCATAGGCGATAATACTGAACAGCAGAAATCCCGGCCGAGAGAACACCAACGACAACAACTGCCGCTGCTACTGTTTACTCTCCAGAGTCCCCACCCCATCGCTCAAAAATACTGTGCCCTTGCTGTCAGCTTAGGGTTCATAGTTGACTATATCATGGATTTGAACATTTGAGTTTTTTGTACTTGAATAACAATAGATCAATCTCTCTTTGTAAATCAAGCTTCTAGTTTAGTCATCAGTATCACAAAGCAACGCAAACAAGCATGGTAGACTTGAAGGATGATGAAAAATCTCAAAATGATAGCTTTTACGCAAGATCTACAATATTGCTTAAAGGTAGTTCAAGGACCAGCATGCTTTGCGTGAAGTCTGGTACTTTCTCTGCGCAGCTTCCAGAATAAACTGACTGTGCGGAATTCACAAGAATAAAAACAAACGATAGCAAAGGCTGCTGGTCTTTGTACTCCCTTTAAGGAGTATAGCTAAGAATAAAGTTCTTCAACCTGCCATTTATCGTCTTTGAGCAATGAAAACAAACATGTCATCATCTTGAAATATGGTTGGATCATTGAACAGAAAGGAACAAACAGAACTTTTTTTATGATATGTTCAACAATCGAGTTTTGATTATTTTTAAATGAGGATACCAAGTAGGACATCCGGTACTAGTCAACCTCGTAATAACGACAACTTACCTCGTTCACAAACAAACTGCAGCTTACTATAACAATATGCGTTGCTCCATCTTCCCCCTGGGATCATTTCCACACATAATCCCTCAGTCGATGGTCTCCCAAAAGCCCATTTTGTAAAAGTCAATGTTGTTTTTTTATCAACCCATTGGTAATTCTTAGAATTAATGTTAGCTGATAAGCCAATCCATGCTTCTTTGTACCTTGTTTTCGTTCGAACAAGTTCTTCGATAAGAGAATTTTCATTTTTGTCTCCAATCAATGCGAGAGTTCCTCCATTATCCTGACATATGGTATTTGCAGCTGGGAAATATTCGAATGTATTGTAAACCCTGTAACAATGCTCTTTGTAAAGTGTCCAATTTTTGTCTTTGCATAATCCTGCGAAAGAAAAGCAAATTTGGTCAGCAAGAACGTGCTTTATCCAAAATTATAAATCAAACTTACAGAAAGTCAAACTCATTGAAAATAGACGCCGTTGTGGAGTTCAGAAAGTTATTGATTCTTTCTTGAAGTAATGCCCCTCTAGCCCTACTAACTGTGCAATGCTGTCCCAAGAAATGATCCCAAAGAAAGCCATTTTGTCTAAGCAAGGGCAAATTAAGAAAAAGAGATTTAGGCTTCTGAACTGAAAGTTGTATGATTTCATGAAATATACAGGACAAATTACGGGACAAATAAGTTAAATATCTATCGTGTTAGAACCCCAACCTTCAGGATATATACTTTGCAGGGCCTACAGTGGCATTTATTACCTCAGGAACTGGCACAGAACTTGGATAATGGTTTCACCATTGTCATGACTATGGTTTTGCCGCTGGGAAAATATGTCAAAACTCTCCTGGTCGACTGTGAAATGTAAACGCTATTAGACGTCATACCTAAGCGTGAAATGGGAATGACGTAACAGATAAATAATATTTTGAAAGTTTATATTGCAAATAAAATCATATCTAGAATAAGCAAATAAACAACACAGTCAATAAGATGTTCAGTTATCTAATTCTACGCCTACCATTTAAGGTGGCTCTAACTTTTTTTACAAGCAAACCACATCAAATTAATATTTCATCCTTAGATTCGTCAGTTACTTATCTCCAATAGCTACTAGAAGATTCTTACGAATGTTTATTTACTTGCATTGAAATCATGGAAATGTAACAAAACAATGAAGTATTGGATTTCATAAATTGTTTACCAGTCGATAATTTTTATTGTTTTCTTTGCGCGTTTTTCGAGTGTCACGCCATTATAACTGAATCAAAACTGAAACAATTGAAGTTCAACAGGCTTCTCCAGTTATCATATTTGAACATTTGACTGGGACCTAACACATCTTTCTGTCTAAGTGAGGCTCGTGCGCAACGAAGAGCAAAAACAGTGACAATAGCAACAACAACAACACTTTAAATGTGGCTTCAAGTCACTGATCAGTGTTTCATCTCCACAGAACAACAACAAGAATAATCAACTATCGTCTTAGGTTGGATGTCTGAAGAAGTACTTGCACTTTGCAATAAATGTTTCCTAGGAGACACATGATAGGAAAAAAACATGATTATTAATTGTCCTGAAATCACTTTCTGATTGTCTATTATCAGCATGAAAGCTATTCTGTTGCCATCTCTTATCATAAAGAGCACCTGGCTTGCCATATTTCTATCAGATATTATACATATCTTTATCATATTTACCATTTAATTTAGCAGATTATCCTATTTATTTATTTGATACAAGGTTTTCATGTGCAAAGCCGTTATTTGATGTTCACCGTATATGACTGATTCTTGGCGTTCAGATCTAGATAAGAGATAACGTTCATATTTCTTGATGCACTAGGCAGCCATAGCTACCCATGATCCTTTGCGGCCCTAGATTCAACTTTTGTGTCATATGATGAAAGTCATTACTTATCGAAGGTTCTGCTTTTTTGGTTTTCATTTGGTGCCCTAAAGGATAACGGTTGACAATGGCACTTCAGGCTGATTTCACATACTGGAAGCATTTTAATTACTGTAGCTCCAACAAGTTAGGCTAGGGTCTACAAGGATAGAATGGGTAAGTTCGGGGTAGAATTAATATGGAATAAAAGGTAAATGGATTTCGTAAAAATCTCAATTCACAGTTTTTCTCTTGCTATATAACTGTTGGAATTTGCCCTCCTCGATATTATGATAAACAACGATTCACAATTTGCGAATTCTGATTGGTTAGTTCAGTCAGGGTCATCTGTTTTCCGACCATAAACACTACCCATTTTACACCCCGTCCCACCCGATTACCCCTTTTACCCTTGCATACAAATGTCTATGTACATGTACGGAAGGCTCATCCATTCTAAAGCTGTCAATCTGGGTTGAATTAACTCTTCAAGAGGGTTTTTCTGTCCACAGATTTTAGCCAGCTGTCACTTTCGCTGTAGCAACCACCTACTATCCACCTACAAAGCTTGAAGTTAATGTAACATTTTCAGCTTACCTTTGTCTAAAACTGGTGTCTTGGTTAATGCATTTGATGGTGTTAACAAAACATCCCTTCTTGATATTTTTCTCCCTTGAACTTCTACAGCCAGAGGATTTGCAAATGCAAAACACAAGTCTGGCAGGCACCCACAACGAAATAACATTGAGAATAATGAAAGAATTGATTTTAAACCAATTTGCATTTCAGCCTTTCGATCTTTCTTCGACCTCGACTTTCTTGTGTCCTTTTTTGCGAAATTTCACGGTTTTTCTTCCAAAAAGAATTAAAGTACTCTAGAATGCATTTTAAGTTTCCGAAAACACCTTTCTTCTACGGTCTTCCTTGGATATCACCTTATAAAAACTCTTAATTGCTTCCTGCACCTCTTTTCTCTTTTTGCGAGACTTCACAGTTCTTTTCCTCAGAATGCACTTTATTAACTCTTTCTCCTTTCCTTTCTTCCGTCCTGTTTCACAAGGTTCGACCTCTCTTCGATTTAGTTCGAATCAACTTAGGGTCAAATATTACACATTACATTTCTTGTCCTTCCTTTTGCTGCACGCTGTTTTTTCTTTGGTGTAGAATTATTGGCCTTGCTAAAATTAAGGTCGCTGATACCCTTAAAATATCTGATAATTCCGATTTCTCAGTCTTGGTGTTGTGTGAAGAAATCCAAGCTTAAAAGTACTATTTCTAGTTGAAGTGCTTGTCCGGGCTTCTCGTCATCAACATTTCTTGGACAATATCATTTGCTAAGTAACTGTCCTTTCTCTGGCAATCTCAA
This sequence comes from Aurelia sp. 3 sensu Dawson et al. (2005), assembly GCA_964020215.1. Classification (NCBI taxonomy): domain Eukaryota; kingdom Metazoa; phylum Cnidaria; class Scyphozoa; order Semaeostomeae; family Ulmaridae; genus Aurelia; species Aurelia sp. 3 sensu Dawson et al. (2005). The sequence goes on from OZ026578.1 coordinate 22,683,100, forward strand.
ACGCCTTTCCCAGTCTCGTCTCGTATCAATATCCTGTCAATACCACAATATCTTATATTTCCATCCTTGGAAATTTCTCACGAATTCTTCATGCAATTGTTGCAGGTTTTAGCTGTCATGTCACCACTTGCAATCAACATGAACTAATGTTTATGTTGCCAGCAACCATCGTTTACTCAACAATTATTCTCACTGCTTCCCCTGAAAGATGAATAACTGGTGTGAGAAAGGACTCCCTTGACAACTAAGATTAAACCTGAGGTGTTCACCTGTTATTGTTTCCAAACAACAGCATATGTTTCTTCCTGCCGAATTCCTTTTAAAAAGTAGATAATCATCTCGTGGTTTGTCCAAAGAATAAAATTATCTTCTTTCGTAATATCATCAATCCTCTTGGGTTAAGTTATAGTTTTGATTTGGATCGTATTGCCTTGCCGTCATTAGTTTATCTCCTGGCTGGAGAATAAATAGTTAATGAAATTGCGTTGTTCAAAAAGGAGTTGTTTTGCTTATCGAAGAAGTTTGAATTTGAATTTGAGATCAGTCGACGTCTATCATAGGTAGCCTACGTGCAGACTTTGTGGACAAAATCTAAAAAGAGAGAGAAAGAGTCTGCGCAACTTATCCACTTTTTTTGTTCGCTGACGTCAGCATATTATTTCAACTATAGGTTTTTGATCTCGTATGCAGAATGCATTGAGTGGATCCATTGCGCAGACTCTACTTTTCTCCTTCGTTCTCGTCCACTTCAAGAGTCTACATGCGGCTAATAATTGGGTGTGTTTGATTCGAAATTCTAAACTTTGTACGAAACTCTGGAAACAAAAGGCTACGCAGAGACGGAAATATACTTTCCAACGAAACACAAAAATTTCATCAAAATCAAAACGAGAATTTCTCCAATCAAAACGAGAATTTCTCCAATCAAAACGAGAATTTCTCCAATCAAAACGAGAATTTCTCCAATCAAAACGAGAATCTCTCCAAAGTCTGACAAACCTTCTGCCGTTAGGAACAGAACATTCAGAAGGCCTCATCAAACTTACCGTTTTGATAATTTCGGAGTCAATCAAACACAGATTCCGAGTCCACGAAGTCTACTGTCTCTAGAATTTGGCAACTGTATGAAAGCGAGGCGATTTCAAGAGAACCAGAGGCACAAACCTGCCACGCAAATCTCCCTATTTTTAGCGTACTTCCATCATCCCTTCTTATATTTGTTTTATAGATTATTAAATTTCGTTACTTAGCTAGAATCATCTACAATACCCACATTCACAAGCCGTCCCACGAATCACGATGCAAAGTGCTACCTCGTTCGCCTCATTCATCAACCTATTCAACAGGTTGGTAGAAGGCAATCAATAATAAAAAAGTTATGCAATGCATTGATGCCACCTGGATTTAATTTCCACCTTGTGCAATTCAAAGCAGCACCAAATAATTGATATAAACAAGTTTTTTTACTTATTTCAATTCGTAAATTTGTTTTCGAATGACAAACTACCAAATGTTTGTTTACGGAACAAACTGCACGTGATAATCCGTGATACCTTGAAACTAAAATATTTATCGAGAGGCAGATCGCTCCCTTCTTTTACAAAAGTTTCGTACGCGTTTGTCTTCAAGAAATATCTATCCTTGACTTCTTGAAAGATCTGTAAACTCCTTTTGTTTTCAAAAGTTTCATGCGCCTTTTCGATGAAGTGATTGATCAAAAACTAAACTGAATGATTGACTTTGGCTTGAGTGATTTACATATGTGAAAAAAACACGACATCTAACCAGCCGAAAAAAATCGAAAATAACGTGGTTGAAAGTTATAACGTTTAGCTCCTTTTACACACACTGTCCAAGTTTTATAGAATTTAATTTTCTCCCAATCGAGGTAAAACTTAAAATGATCAAAAAAATCTTCTTGTTGCGTAAAACTTACCCTAAAAACCAGCCAGCACACGAAATTTCTCGAAAACTCAAGCGGCATGAACAGACTGCCCGAACAGACAGACCGACCCTTGAAAAACTACATGCAGCATCTAAATTCTATTGTGAAAATAAAGCAAACAGCATTTTGAATGGAATGAATTTGATGAAATTAAAAATTCAGCTTCCAATGAATAGCTCTGCAGTTGATTCCAATGAAAGAAGTTAAAATCATTAGTCGATCGATGTTTTCGTCAGCGAAATTAATCGAAAAAATCGTTGATTGATTTTTCTGTCTTTGTACGTACCAGTGTTTAGCCTTGAAAGAAGAATATTGTGAATTGAGCCACCGAGTTTTGGGTAGAACACAATCATTTATGGACACAAAGGGCAATTTTTTTGCAACCGCAGATGAAAATCGACAAAATGTATTCAGACTTGACCATAATAAGGCGTGTGAAAAACCTCAACGTTGCGAGGTCATGTCTATCAAGGCGTGTCAAGGCTGTTCATCACAACATGGGCTCTATTTGAAAAAGGTTGTTTTAAGCATGGGCAATAATGCCTCGTTGATATGGCCTACGTTAAGATCAATACTCTATTCTTATTCATTGTTCCACGGGATTGTTAAAAAGCTTGATGATGTTGGTATTCCCTTCCTTTCTAGGGTCTCGTCTTATTCATCACAGGTCATCAACAGTACACATATGACTATCACATCTTAACTAAGATCCATTTTTGCAAGGTAGTTGCTCTGCTAAAATTCTGTCGTGAACTTTATTGAATTCTTGATTGCTTTCAATGTTGCAGCTTTTTCTGTATTTCAACCCGTTTGCTGTTGTTTCATTTTCATTTTTTTCATTTCATTTTTTATTTTTTATCCACGGTAGCCCCGTCAATCTGCATTGATTGCTTTACAGGGGGCCGTGCAAAAATACATATAATTTCCAAATTTAAAACCTAATCCAAATTAATTTACAATTGTGTTTACAAAAACGAAAAAAAAAATCAAATGAATGTACATAAAAAAGATCTTTAACCCTCCACTACGTCTTTAAACCTCCTTTTGAAGGTAGAAAGGGAGGGTGCAAGTCTGACGTCAGAGCTTAATTGATTCCACAGCTTAGGCCCACGAAATGATATTGACTTCTGCCCATTTGCCGTTTTGAAGAGAGGAACACGCAAGTCAGCTTCGGTATTTCTAAGTCTCATTGTGTTAAGCGCTGAGTTCTTTACAAACAGCTCGGAAAGATATTCAGGCGCAAGGCTATTTGTTGACTTAAACATTATGGTCGCTGTTTCACTTAGAATAATGTCCGAGATTGTTGGCCACCCCAGCTTTTTAATCAGACCAGTTGCTGAAACATGATAGCTGCTATTCGTAACAATTCTGGCAGCTCGATTTTGCAGTCTTTGGAGGGCATCAATTTGAGTTTTGCCGCAACATCCCCATACTGAGCAACAATAACGAAAGTGGGGCTCAACAATTCCTCTGTACATTTTACTGAGCGTTCCCTGTTGGAGAAATTTCTTTGCATATTTCAGAAAGCCTAAAGCTCGAGAGACTTTGTTTCTCATACCCTTTATATGCTCATCCCAAACAAGATGACAATCCAACTGAACACCGAGGTATTTAGTCCTCTCGACAGTTTCTATCTGTGTGCCATTTATGAAAAAGGAAGGCTGCTCACTGACTTCTTCGGAAATCCTCTTGAGCTTTGGACGGGATCCAACTACCATTGCGTGAGTCTTAAGGACGTTTAAAGACAGTTTGTTTCCCTGAAGCCAATCTTTTAAACAATCTAGATCTTCGTTCATAAATTGGTTTAGATCATCGATGTTATTTGATGCAAATGAAAGACTAGTGTCATCTGCATACATGGTCACTTTACAATTATGCAGAGCACGCGGGAGGTCATTAATATAGATTAAAAATAACAGGGGACCAAGGCATGAGCCCTGTGGAACACCGCAAGTGACATCCTTTATGTGCGACAATGCACCATTAACTTTGCAAAACTGCTGTCTGTTATTGAGATATGAAACGAACCAAGAATGTTCCAGATCTCTGATACCATATCTAAGTAGCTTGTTAAGGAGAATGTCATGATCTACAGTATCAAATGCTTTCTTAAGGTCGATGAATACATTTGCTGTGTATTTTCCGTTATCCATATTTACGTACCAGTCGTTAGTACTTGCAAGCAGACAGGTTACAACAGAATGTAGCAATCGAAAAGCAGATTGATTCGAGAAAAGTAGATCGTTTTTGATCAGAAAATCATCACGGCAAGAAAAGTTCGAATTTCGACATAGTTTTTTCGTTGTATATTAGAGGTAAACGGACCATTTCCCTTCCATTTCCGACACAAAATGCGTTTTACACTTCGAATTTCCCACCTAGTTTCCCCACGGGTAAACTACGGGTAAAGGGAAATATACTTTTACCCACAGTTTCCCGAGTGAGATTCAACGTCTCCAAAAGTTGGAAACTTAGTCTACACTAGGCATGTTTATGGGAGAATTTGGGGAAATTCCATACGTGTTCAACCTCCTATGGGTAGATTTCGGTGAAACGCCAAATCTTCCCCAGGTGAAATTCTTAATGTAAGTAGGAAATTCAGTCGAAATTTTGGATTCTTCGGTCGGAAACTACGGGGACACCAAAATCTTCCCCAAGTGAAATTCTTAATCTGAGTAGGAAATTCAGTCGAAATTTTGGATTTTTCGGTCGAAAACTACGGGGACACCAAAATCTTCCCCAAGTGAAATTCTTGATTTTAAACTTGATTTTAGTAGGAAATTCAGTCGAAATTATGAATTTTTCGGTAGGAAACATACCTGATAGTTTCCTTGTTCATCATGTTTGAAGGGGACGTTTGGCTAATTCAGTAGTGGCTATTTCGTGCAACAGTAAATGTAACACTACGCTTCCTGGTTTGATTTTATTGAAATACTCCTGGGCAAAACTTTTCCAAAGTGTTCCTCTTCTATCTTAACGTCTTCTAACTCTTTATATGATTTGCCATTGTGTCTTCGTAGCACTCTGATTCTGATGTAGACATGAGATGTGTCCTCTTAGAGAGTACGAATTAAAATCATATTTGTTCAATCTACTTTGATCAAACTTAGCTCGCATTTTAAACATCTTCCTTTTCCATTATTTATACACAACGCAAAGTATGAGTCCAGAAACAGAACATATCTGATGACTAATACTGAAAGTAAATGTAACTTCTAAAAAGTAATGAATGCACTGTCAGATCCTCTCGATTTATTAAGAATGTAGACAAATATATATATATGTATTACATCAACTATGTATATTACATCATATGTATTACATCACCATGTAATACATATGATGTAATATACATCATGTATTACATCAACTATGTATTACATCAACGTCTATATGTATTACATCAACTACATATAGACGTGGAGATCCTTTTCCAGTGGTCTTTTTAGCACGTGATATGACACACGTTTTTTATAAGAAACTGGTTTATAAGAAACTAGTACTAAAGATGGACGAAATGTTAAGAAACTGTAGTGGTGAGTCTGAGAAGTATTAAGAAAATTCTTAAAGCATGGATTTCATAGCAAATAGATCGTTGAACCCTTATTCTTTTGTAATATCAAATAATCATTTGTGCATTCATCATGACAGAACACTGTTTATTCCTATATGATGTTTTGAATGTCAAGGAACATTTCTGCACCAGTATCAGCGACCACATTCACAATTCATGCATTCAAAAATAAGAATTGAATTAAGAAACCTTTGTAAACTTAAGTACTAAAATGGACAAAATTTCATGTTAAATTAAGAAACTTTTGATACTATGGCCTGATCCAAGTTTCTTATAAAAAGAATGTAATTACAGACACATGCTGTTCAAAAGCAAGTTTAATGGAACCAACAAAGGGTCAACAAACGAAAGGCCATGTCAAACTTTCTCCTTTTTCCCTGTTTTCTTTTTTCTCATTATGTTTGAATGATATCTCGATTTATTTCCTCTCAACTCTAATCTTCCTTCATGTGCTGCAGCTGTGAAGATGTTAATTTCACACATGTACTTGAATGGGTGCTTAGACTATTTTCTGCAATGTTGGAGGGGGTCAGGAAACTTTTCAGCAAAAATCACATAGATGGTTACCAAAATTCCACCAAAAATTTGTAAATGTCTGCCACCCTCTCCCTAGCTAGGATTAATGACAGCCCAAAGAATTAAGTAATTCAACACCCAGTGGGTACTCCCTAACTTTGAATGAGGGGGTCCATGCCACCATTTCTTTGCTGACCCCTACATATCAATCCTAAAGTTTTGGGGACCCCAATATTGAGTCTAATGTTTTGGAGACCCACACCAAATTCCCTTCCTTTTTTAGATTTCTGGACCCAAAATATAGATAGAATTTTCGTCTATGTTGTAATTCACAGGCCCCAAATATTGATTTAAGGTAAAATTTCGAGCCCCTAAATGTTAGCATGGCCCATGTTGAAAGTTAAAAAATTCCACTTCAAAGCTGAGAGCCACATTTGATATACATATAATTATTTATGAGGTTCTCTGAGTCATGAATGGTTGACAGCAAAATGAAATGAACGTTTACTCGTCAGAATCACTCGTGTCATGAATGACTGTTTCTTTCAGCTTCTTGAATGGCATTCCCTTCGCTCCACTGCTTATGCAAAAGAAAAGTGTCCTCGTTTTTCCTTTCCTTGCACTGGCCTTGCTTCCTTGAATTGGCCTTTTCCTTGGTCACTGCGATGCTTTATCAACTTTTGAGCTTTGAAGACAAAACAGAAATCAATTTTCAGAGCAGAATTATGAACACAACACTGCAAAACTGTAAAAAATAATGCTTTGATATTCATAAAAGAGGGGAAAGAAGGAAAGACCGAATTCCAATCAATCAAATGAAAGCAACTGACCACTTGTACAAATCGTGCATTCTGGACGCAGATCGGCAGCACGCAAATTCGAGGAAAGTTGGAATGATGGCGCCAACTTATTCAAACTTACGCTGGTCTAGCAGCCTAACATCAGAGATCAAGGACGTTCAATCTTCAGCAAAAGCAATGGGCAATGTTGCTTTGGATCATATCTCCGTCCTCTTAGCAAAGTTTTTGCATTGATCACGCAAAACTCTGACACATGCATCATAGGCCTGACGCATGCAGGACTGGAGCAGTTCCAAAGTAACAGCGAGAAGCTGACTTTGTTATCAGACAGAAAAATGCAGAGTAGTCAAAACAAAAGAAGCTTTACGAACCTGACTTTACTGCCTTGACAAAATGTCTGGTTGGTTAGACTATAGCTTGCAAGCCAGCCAATCTCTGAGTAATAACCATGACAAATCTTGCAGGATAACTTCAATGCCTTCTGATACACAGTTCAAAAGCATAAGAAAGAATTTGGCGCTCAAATCCGTTATTCATCGAGTGGTTGGCAATCGTCCAATACCTGCATGTTTTAGGTCGACTTGAGATCACGTGATAAAAGCATTGTGCTGTGATCCCTGAATCAATTAACGGCAATCACATACTATTCCTGACAGTGTATTGAATTCCTAAACTCATTCATTTTGCTGTCAGCATGTCTTTGGTTCCTTGGTTTTATCTTTCGTGATTTGAGAAAGCAGATTTCTTCATAAGAATCTGGTTTATAAGAAATAGTACTACGATACGATGGCCAAAAATTTAAGCATAGTCACTATGTTTAAGAAACTCTATTACTATTTCTGAGGAGCAATAAGAACCTTTTAAAAGTGAAATGCATGGATATTATATTATATCAAATGTATCCTTGAACATTTATCCTTGAACAACATCAACTACGGAAACTTGCAGTGTACATGTCCATGTCGAAATCTGGTAGAACACGTCGAAATATCCACAGTTGGAAATTAAGGGGAAATTTTCATCGTGGAAATCTCCTCGACAGAAATTTGAAACCTCAGTTTCCACCGTTGGAAACTATCGGAAATTCGAGCTGCAAGTTTCACTTTATTGAAATTAAGTGGAAACTCGAAGTGTAAATTTCCATGTTGGAATCTCGTCGAACACATCGAAATCTCGACAGTTGGAGATTAGGGGAAACTTTCACTTTTCTTGCCGTGCATAGATCTGATTATAGACCATCTTTTCGAACAGTCTAGCTAAAAATGGCAAAACAGAAATAGGCCTGTAATTTGAACTGTCATCTTGTTCACCGCTCTTGAAGACAGGGGCAACACGCGCAATTTTCCAGCTGTCAGGAAAAACTCCAGTAGCAAGAGAGAGGTTGAAGATGTCGCATAGGGATTCAGCTATCACAGGCAGTCCAACCTTTATGAAAAAATTGGCTAGACCATCAGGGCCAGACCCCTTTGAGGTGTAAAATTTTCCTAAAACCTTTTCGATTTGAGGAACAGTGATAGGTTCGAAATGAAATGTAGCGTCAAAAGATCTCTAAATCATAAACTAGAATGGTCACAGACTTCTGCTTACCTCACACACCTTCTTGAACTATTTTTTCTTGGAGATTCTGAATTTTACTTCTAAAAGTTTTATTCTACAACTCTTGTGCACCCAAAACTTTGTTTTAAGAATCTCTTAGTACTGGCGCGAATGTCTAGATTGCAGAAACACTGCTTTGACAGGCTGCGACAACGCCACCCATCCCTTGTCTTTGTCTCAACTGTCGTATTATGCGGGCGACCTAACAGTCTGAGTTTGTTTTGGCGGGAAATTTGAAATTCAGCAACTTAAAAGGGTTGACTGCACATTGATTGATGATACGTTCAGGGGTTCGGTACTCTTCGTTGAGGAACGTTTCAGCTGAACCTCATTGTGGAAACATCAAACCACCTGCTCAAATATCACACCCCAGTGCGGGAAGGACGCAGAGACAAGGCATAGCTTACTTAAAGGCAGTGTGTCCATATGTCAATAAGTTGCATGCACGAACCATGAAACTGCTGACACGATGCTGACATGCATGTAACTGTTCGAGGGTTTGATTGGTTAGCAACCGGCTGTTGTAAACTGATCACATGAAAATAAGAGCCTCATTGTCAAGACCACAACGAGCAATGGCGGAATGGCCGCAAAGCAATCTTCGACCAAGCGAGCATCTTTGATGCTTGGCAATGACAGTGACGAGAAACAGTTAGTTTTGAAAAGATTCAATAGCAGGAGGGATGTACAGAGATTGGAAAACAATGTCAAGCTGACGAAACTATTCCCAATGACAACACAGGCGGACAGAAGTGATGGACTCAAGGTGTGTGACGATTCGAAAACAAAGTCAGGGCCTAAGCCTAAACAACTGGTCACATGAAAACACGACAAAAGATCACATGTTTCCGAGATACCCCCCTCGTAGCCTTCTACTTACATGGACACACTGCCTTTAAAGGACTGTATCTATCTGACTACCTTCGACGAATCCATTCTTTTTCAAAATGTACGGCCTCTCATGAACGAGCTCCAAGGAGGACTGAGTAAACAACTGCATGCAACTGTATGGTCGTGCCAAAAACACATCACATGCACATGCATCTACAATAAACCAATCAATGTTTTTGATAAATACCAATTTATCATTACAGTTAGACATTTATCCCAGTGAATTTTCAAGAACAGAGCGCTCCTCCACATTCATTTAAAGTCATTTTGCAATTTTCATGATTATCTAATGCATCCTAATCTGTTTATATCAATTTTGAAAAGCACCGTCAAATCAAAACCAAAATATAATAAACCAAACAGACAAGTTTATTGGGAATGTTACCAGATGGCATACAAAGCTGGGCTTTGCTGGAGAGAAAATGACATTTAGAAACACAACATGAACATCTGCAATCTGGACAATACATAGAAATATGCCTACTCAGATCTCCCCAGGGCTTATTGGTGAAAGTGAGAAAACTCTGAGAGGTGATTTTGCATGTCTGGCTGGACTGGATTGATATATGAATGAACAACTCCTTGGGAAACTATAAATTTAATCTTTGTTAAGCTTAAGTTGATGTATCTCTCCATTTTTTTGCCGTGGGCTCCATGTTTTTATGGAGGAAGAGGCTCCGTGTTTTCATAGAAATAGCTGCATATTTGTTTTGGAGGTGGGCAAAATGTTTTGGCAAAGGTTTTAATGAGCCAAGCTCCATGTTTTTTGGAGGCTAGGGCACCATTTCATGCAACTAAAATCATCTCCAAAAACTCAAAAAATATTCTTTAAGGTAAGGAGAGGGCTCCATTTAAAAGCAAAAGTCCACCATTTATGATGAAAAAAGATTGGCTGAATTGTGGGGGCATTGGCGGCACCCCACACAAAACGTGCTTTCGCATTTTAATGAAGTTCCATATCTCTGTTCAATTCCAAGTCATCATTAGACTGATTACATGTCGTCGTTGCGCTCCTCTGTAACGTGAAGCATAGTACAATGTGGTTATGCGGTCATCCAGTTCAATGAACAAAGCGGACAGGTACTTAGTCCACCTATGCCCTTAACCCAAAAAGATCGCACGAGGTAATTCAGAGAATCAGAGGGAATAGTTCCCGGGGGGAGGGGGGTACATAACATGTTGAGGGTACGGGTATGTGCCGCCCATATGGGTGGGTTTTGGGGCCCAAAAATCTCTAGACAAGGGTCCTTTTTCGGTAGATTTTCCATAAACATGGGTGGGTTTTCCAGAAATTGGCGAAAAATAGTCAAAAATGGGTGGTTTTCCGCCAAAATTCATCATAAAAGTGGGTATGACAGCAAGTTTCGGTAATTAGAAGCCAGACTGCAGAGTATGGCAAGTGCGCACCCGAGATTTTTTTCTTGAAATACCACTGCACACCTGAGAAAGGGTGTGGCACATTAAAAGTTGGGTGTGGCTCCATTGTTTGAAACTTTTATCGTGCCACACTGACAAATGAAGAGCTTCAGATGAAAACCACGACCGCAAGTTCACAATTTTTTCGATGTATCTGTAGACTTACTACAGTTGTTGTAGTTGTCTCTGTTGGCAGTCTTACTTTGATAATTGAGATCTGGGACTCATTGTAATAAGTCTATAAAGGCCCGTTGCCGTGATGCATGAAATCAAATTTTGGGGCTTTTACTTAGGCCCAAACCGTTTCTGCCGGAATACGGGATAGAAAAGGCTTTGAATTATCTTATCAATTTTTATCTTTTTTTGCCAGAATTTCTAACAAACACAAACTCAGACTTCATGTGCACACTTGAAGTGCACACTTTGACAAAATTGCACACTTGCCCACCCAATATTTTCCTCTTGCACACCCAAGATCTCGTTGGAAACTGCCATACTCTGCAGTCCGGATTACAAGAGGGTACCTTTCTGAAAACCGGGCGGCAGACCCCCGTCCATCCGCAAGTCTTGTACCCCCCCCCCCCGGGGAATAGTTTTGCGGCTTCGCCGCAATGAGATCGCAAAGGCCGCATTGGTTCAAAGATAACCTATTGTATTTGGTAATCCAGCTCATGGAGAAAGAAAGTAGGGCCAAGGAAGACAATGTAGGGAATAAAGATTATGTGTTTTTGTCCTAATTTCAGCAGACAAGCACTGTATATATCAGGTCATTTACTTCAATAGCCATCAAAAGACATGTTTGTGCATTTTGCATCAACCTTTTGTATGACGGGAGTGCAGTATATTTCAGTTCTATTTTTCATCGTTTTGATATGCTTGGTTAAAGTTTTACTTTGAACAATGTAGACTGGTTATGAACGAGGGGTGAATTCAGCTACTTGCTACGCAAACACTACAGGCTAAACGGATTTGTACTAGTTGAACTCACGAATTGTAAATTAATCTCCGTTTTGCCTTAAAACAGGAAAGCATTCGTCAAAAATGCTCGTTCATGAATTCGATTCGTGTTAAACTGTGTTGGCTCAAATGTAAGATCAATTGAGGGGATTCTTAGGATTGACATGGAGATTTTCTAAAGTCTACCGCTCTTACCTTTCTCGTATTCACAATTGCAACCCAAGACATAGTAATAACTTCCCATGAAATTGTCCTCCTGCAACTCAAGACTTTATCGTGAATGGTTGAAACTTCCTAGCTTTTCATCGACTTTCATGAACTTCAATGAACTTAGATGACACACGATTAAGAGTGTGATGTATTTTTGTCTTTACCTGCCCTCCTCAGTGCATCATGATGCAATCTGAAGGCCTATTGAAACCTTTTGTTTCATGAATGAATCGAAACCCAACCATCAAAATTCCACAATAAACCCTATTGTTTCCTTAGATGCACTTGTTTATTGACAACTTTTTAATTGGATTATGTGAAAGATTATGTTTTGTTTTTCGAACAAATAATTGTTTTCTGACCTGATAATATCATAGCATGGACTTGAACCGCTTGGACGTAACAGTAATATTGCGTAACTGCGCAGTAAGGCCGCTGGATTTTTCTGTTGGATATTTCCGGGAAACAATCGTCAATTTCTGATCATGTGTTGCTGAAGTTGTCACTGCACTGCCAGCTAGCCCAGGGCAACCTCCAGTCTTTGCAGCACTTAAGAGCACCCTGGGAAGAATCACTTACCCTTTTATTTACGACAAAATATTGGATTTTTATGTTACAAATTAATGACTTCGCAAAAAGTAAAGAGAAAATTTATTGTGGGATAAGTCACTCTATAATCTCGTTGACTTTCGTGAAACAATCCTAGAAAGTCTTCGAAAATCCCAAAAATCTTGAAACATCTTGGTAGAAATTTCAAAACTAGAAATCTGTATTTTCGTGGTCAGATTTTTGACTCATATCAGATGTCTGCACAGGACCGTGGAGGAGGGGGGGGGTAGCCAGAGTAGTTACCAGGGCACCCGGGGTCCTTAGGGGCCCGGAAAAATGTACATTATGAATTTTTTCTTTCTTTTCAGTTTCCATCGAGAAACGTTTCAAGGCGTGCAGGCCCACTACTGTCATTCTCAACGTAGTCTGTACCAAGGGCGGTGCCACACCACAGGGTGAGCTGGGATGGACATGTCCACCCCCTTTCCTCAAGTCGGTATTTATTCCAAAGCAAAAGCAATATAAGAGAATTAGGTATACTTTCTGGCAATCAATTTTTATCTCTTGTCCACCCAAGTGTTTCAGAGCTGGCGCCGCCCCTGGTCTATACGAGATAAAAGCACTATCCATCTGCAGATTATGCTTTTCACAATGTCTAGGAGGGCGTTTCCATCTAAAAGCAGCATTCTAAAAGTGCATAGGAGGGTGTGATCCAAGAGAAAAGGGCGTGGTCCAAAAATTCTCTATCACCTTCGGATCGGAAGGCCCCATTCCTTGACTCCTGGGGCCAGGGCCGCTGTTTTCAAGCAATTGAGTCCTCAGCATACATGTTCTTCGGGTAGGAACGTTACGGAAAACTTTATATGCAGACACCTCTCTGTAGATAAGACACCTTCGGAACCACCTGACTGTGTCCGCATTAATGAAATGTTCACTCTGTCAGTCAGGAAGAAAACGATGCGTCCAACTCATAAGAGATGTTGTCCGCTGTATTGAATTGTCTGCTTATGACTAATCAAAGAAAGTCTAGCAAAGGGGCCATAAAATGTTAAGAGCGATAAAGTCATCCAAGTACATGTGCTGTAGATTAGAGCGGTGATAAAAGTTTCACAAGTTCCATGTACTTTTCTATGTTAACAATTTTTGATGAGTCAGTCTTGTCAAAATGTGAGTATTTGCGAAACTCTAGCAAGAAAGCACAGAAGAACTAACAATTTTTCATCGACGTGCATGTTCATTCCACATGAAGTTTAAGGTAAAGTCACGGTTTTCAGTGCCAAGCACTGGTATCGCAGAAATATAGAAGCTCTAGAGCCGGCAATCCTTCGTATGACACTCAACTGCTGGGTTCCACCCCCTGGGATCGAACCTGGTCTATTCTGGCAGCAAGGCCGAGGATTGCAGCACTGTGCTTCAACTCATACGTCACAAATATGTATCTTGATAAATTTGATATTGCATATCTGCCGAGCGAGACGGTTCACCAACGAGACTGGAGCAAGGGAGTGAACAGATATTGATAAGAGACCAAGCAATGGAATCATCCATGTACATGTTTTAATGGAACTGTTACTTGCAACTTAATCCCAACATCATGCGTCACGCACTGTTCTGCCTCGATCATCAAGTTTTCTTATTTACCAATAGTATCAAGGTGGCGACTGGATTTTGACAGGTAATCAAGTGAGAAGATAGTGATAACGTGCTTTTGGGATCAGAAATGAGATTTCATCCGTTCAGATACTTAGCTATTTTTCTCGTTAACTCATATTTTGATGTTTTTTTTTTTAGTTTTAAAAGAGCAAATACACGTGTTTTGGTTAAAAATCCGTGTTTCTCCGCACTTGATTGATGTTTAAAACAAACATCGATAAACAAGACCAGATTTTAGCTTGGGTTATAATGAACAGCAGCTGTATGGAAGCAGGAAATTTTTCATTGTTTATCTTGCGTTATGTTTGTTAATTATGCATAGGTATCATCATGTATGCCTCTGATGATGCCATAAGGTGTGTGCTCAGCATGAAGCATTTTCTATTTCATTTATATTTGTTGGTATTATTCAGTAATGTTGTTCACAGAAGCTGTTTCCTTACGACAGCCTCTTAATTCATTCACGTCACAGCACATTGCAAATCTTATAATTTTCCAGACATCTTTCTGCTTAGTTTTAAGATTTAAGATTAATACTGTGAGAAGATACTCCAAATCTCGCAGGTTCTAGACATTTTCATGCGTAGTTTTACCATGGGCAGTAATGCACTGTGTTTGTGGCTAAAAAATTAAAGCTTATCACCTTGATATTACTGTTTTACTCTGTTGCTTTCTCTTCGGCTGAAGTCTAACCAGTGCTAATAGGAATCAAATTCTGATGGCTCCTGCGCGTCTGAACAGCTAGTTCTTACACAGCGTTCATCCTCGTTTCAAACTTCCTCACAGCGTTCATCCTCGTTTCAAACTTCCTCGTTTCAATATTAGAGGCAGTTTGAAATGAGGATGAACGCTGTACAGGAGCGAACAGTGCAAACGCGCAGGAGCCATTTGAATTTGATCTGTAGCACTGGTTAGGCTTGGGCCAAAGGGAAAACAACGAAGAAAACTATGGTAATATCGAGGTAACAACTTTAATTTCCAAGCTACAAATACAGTGCATTATTGCCCATGGGTTTTAGGTGAAAGAAATCATGGATTTCAGATCAGGGAGCGTTGTGACTTTGTTTGTGATGAAACTTGAAAGTGAGCGATATGGCGTCCGTCTACCTGGTGAGCCAGAGAAAAGTTCCACCTTTTGAAATTTATATCACTAAGAGTACCTCACAGATTTAGATGATTCAAATTTTAGTTAAAAGACGAAAGATTGAATCTGGCAATGCCAAAATAAAGTAAGTTTCCAAAGAAATGGTTTCGGCATCGTATTAAAATTGTTGCTAATTATTTTAAATGGTTGGAAGTGTTTTCTATTCATAAGGGTGCACTTATTGTTTTTTATAAAATGTGGTGAAAATTTTATTACGATGCCAGAGTCCTTTTTTTTTTGAAGACTTACATAATTTGGACATTGCTGGAGAACAATAAAAGGGATGTTTTTGAAGCAACCTTGCCCTTTCTTTGCCATAAATCAGCAACCACATGTCATACTGACTCAAATAAGGTCTCAAACTCTAAGTTGAAGCCTGACCTATGCAACTGTGTAAAAATAGAGATATTTGAATCTACAGCTCCTCCACAATAGCCACACAAAACGGGGCACAATTATTTTGCGACACCCTGTATTGAAATATGTGGTTGCACTGGAATGCATGTCATTGCAGGTGTTAAGACACGCCGTACAATTATCACATTTAGTATACTATATAGCCACCCATACCATTTACAGGCAGACCTAATCTATCTTTCTGTTCACATTTCTAACACCTTTTCTTTCCTGCATATCATGTCGTTCAAACAAATCATGAAATTGCTGGTTGCATTATCAACTAGAGGAGGCGTCATGGTTTGCTATGGAGCCATGATATGATATGATTGACTACAACATTTACAATAAAATTCCGCAAACAGAACATACTGGGTGTCCCAGAAAAAGTATACAGGCTAAAGGTTTGGTTAGCTCCAGTGATGTGAAGTTAGCTTTAAGTGATAGCTAATCGCTCTTTAAATGATCTTCAATAATTAAGTTTGTAACATGGGTATCTCGGTTATTGTTATTAATGCTTTAAGAACAGAAATATTAACCTTGAAAGCTCATTTTTAATTTTTTTAGCAACCTCCAAACCAGAGCACATCCTTGACGCACTCTGAAGTATTGAGCTCTTTTTACCGCAAGACACGGACGTCTTTGAAAACGCAGCTACCTTTTTATGTTTTAGAGCATTCTAATTTTCCAGCCTTTTTCCTCCTAGCAAGCTGCTAGCAAGACAAATTCCCTAAGAACAGTTTGCATTCTCGTATCTCCATCATTTTTATCAATTTGCTCATACTGTATTTTGCTTCCCTTGTCGACGCCCTATTTTTTGCAGTGCAGCCTTCAAAAGTTTACTTTTCAGGTTGTCAGTTTCAGAATGGAACGTACAATAAGTCTCTCGAGACTCACAAAAGTTTTTAAGTTGATTTCACTTTGTAATTTACATCCTCGAATAAAAGAATTATGCTGGCGTCTTCTTGACTCTCATCTTCTTGTTAAAACAGCCCAATGTGAAAATGGGAATGCCGAATTCACAGTTAAGTTTACAACAGTTTTAAAACAGCCAAACAAAGCCCTTGCCGGCCTCTTAAAGTTTGATGAGCTCTTTGTTTAGAAATAAGTTTACTTCAAACAAGTGTACAAACATTTGTTAAATCATGCTATCTGGGACTTTTGTTTAAACAGCTTATGGAATTGCTAACAAACTTTGTAACAATTCGATCGCTGAAAACTGAGGTGCAACTCTGTAATTCCTTGCAAGGTTTGCTTACGCATTTTCGAGAAAATTATCTCAATTTGATACAGAAATTACGAAATATTTTATATCCCACCCTTTTGTTCGTTTTATTGTGGATTGGGACAACTGAACTATTTTCCCAACAGTCAGATGAATATATGAGTTGCTTTTATCAGAAATTTTATGGTGCGCGTCTTGATAAAGCTTTGCTTTCTTTCAACGCATTGTGGCTCACCCAAAGCTATGCAAGTTTGCTTCCTAAAAGACCTATTTAATCCCTATTCATTTGCAAAGAATGATAATTCAAATCAATAAAGGTTTCCCATGCATGTTGCTCAATTGCAATGTCTAGGCTTGATGAAATCGTCAATATAAAGCAACTGGACATAAAGGAAAGGATGGCAACGTTTCATTTACCTGGATGATTGTGTAATATCTAAGTTGGCTTCCAGACAGAGCTTTCATTTTGCCCTGTTTAAATTTCAGGAATAATTGTTTGAATTGTCAAAGAATGCCTTGTCTTGATGAAATCATCAATGTAAAGAGGAACCGGACCTAAAGGCAGGGATTGCAACGTTTCTGCTATCTATTCAGTTGTTTAGCACCTCGTTGGCTTCCTAACAGAGCTACTCATGTCTCAATTTATATGCAACGAATTATCGTTTAAATCTATAAAGATGTCCCATCTTTCTTGATCAATTGCAATGTTTAGGCTACATGAAATCGTCAATATGAAGCAATCAGAAGGAAATGAAGGGACTGCAACGTTTTGTATCTGCATATAGCTGTTGAACAACTAAAGTAGCTACCAAATAGGGGTACTTGTTTCCCTTTTTTATCTCCAACAAGGGAT
Organism: Aurelia sp. 3 sensu Dawson et al. (2005); assembly: GCA_964020215.1. Taxonomy (NCBI): domain Eukaryota; kingdom Metazoa; phylum Cnidaria; class Scyphozoa; order Semaeostomeae; family Ulmaridae; genus Aurelia; species Aurelia sp. 3 sensu Dawson et al. (2005). Next base: position 22,700,825 of record OZ026578.1, read on the forward strand.
GATGGTTTATGTCAACAAAGAATTCCCATAATTCATGATGAATTGCAATGTCCGGATATGATGAAATCGTCAATATAGAGAAGAAACGGACCATCATAAACCGATTGTAACCTTCCATTTACTTATTTACTTGTGTGGCTTTCTAACAGAGCTATTCATTTACTTACTCGTGAAGAAGGAACGATGATTGAGAGAAAAAGTAGAAAATTGCATTGGGATAGGGCTTGATAAAATCCTCAGTATAAAGCAACTGGACAGGAAGGGAGGGATCACAATGTTTCACCTACTAATTCAGCTTTGTTAATTGAAGCTTCTTGATCATTATACATCTCCCCGTGCAACTCTTGAGATGAAAGCAACTTTTATTTGGATAGCGGTCTTTCATGCAAATAAACTCATCTCTATGCAGATACCGTCTAGACTAAGTACATTGTGCAGATATCCATGATTCAGCATAGAGTGCAGAAAATTTTTGAAGCAGTTGCAAAATTGGTTCATTACCTTCTTCAGCTTGGGAGGTTGCCTCAGAAGCATCTCTGATGCTTTATCTGAGTTTCCGAGACAAGCTAGTGACATTCGAAAACACAATCAATAGAAACCTCGAATTATGCACACCAAATTTGATTCTTGTTATGATAACTTCATTTAGTTAATTTCTTCCTTTCCTTTGATTTGTTAAAAAAGCACATTTGCAGCCATACTTAGTATCAGGCAAAGCGTTTGAAGATGCATGACAAATAATTCTACAGACAGAGATTTTAAGCAAGAATTGCTTTCAGTGCTGGCAGTGGCAGATGACAAACTATGTTGGCCTTAATCCAGTTTTGCGTGGTCTTATAGAGATTGATTGATATTTTAATTGTTATCTAAGTTTATGAATTTGAACAATCATATGAAAATACTCAAATATTGCATTCCAAGACGTTGAATTTTTCGCGAAAATATTCCCAAGGAAGTGTACATAATAGGTTAGAATTCAGAAGATTAAAATCCAAGCGATTCTCCACATTTCTCGCCATCAAACGCTGTGGTTTAAAGAACTGATACTCAAGTAGATAGCGTTGATGTTGTTAACTCGGTTGCTTATATGAAGAACATGAACAAATGATGTTCTTTGATTTTAGAACTGATGCATTGCAAACTGAGCCATGAATCTGTGAGCAATACATTCATTGACAAATCCAGAAAGAATTTCGTAAAATTACATGAATTCTCAATTTAAGATTATGCACTCACCTTTAGAATTTACAAAAATATTTCCTGTTCAAGGCATCAATATTTTTTGCAAAAGACGTTCTTCAGGATCACCTTGGTTTGGTCTGGTTTGCAGGAAACTTCATATGGATTAGTTGTACCTGTTGGTGTGAGCAGCCGGATAGCAGGCTTTGTTGAAGTGTTCTTAATTTAGTAGCTCAATGTGTTGTTTCATGCATATAAATAAGATCTGAGGTCCTGTACGCAACCTGTCGTTCAAGTAGAGGACTGCTGATAACATATGAACAAAGACTGCTTGGAGCGATCAACTAACTCTCAATACGAATTCTCAGTATACGCAACGTATCATTGTTCTTCACGTGTATCTTTTTATTAGAAACTGCTCGTTAGAAACAAGACTATCAGATTACTATAAAATTTGTCGGTGTGTATTTAGTAACGAAGATGTACTTCTCTTGTTTATTAAAAGGCACAATAGCTTTCGGTTCTTGAAGGGACTCTGTCTGCCAATTTGGGTTGGTAGGTCAGTAATATCACATATGTATGTATGATTGTGCCATCAAAAATGAAATATATATATACACTATTGATAATTGAAAAGAAATCTAATTACAATGTTTATAAATTCAAAATTACAGGCAAAACTACATATACCGGGTGTCTCAAAAAAAGTACCCCCTTTTGACTGGAAATAGGAACGAAGCGATAAGATACCATTACTCTCCGAGTAGTTAGCTAAATTTATCAATCTTCAACTTAGATTCACATACCTTGCATTTAAGAATCGTCCACAAAACACCAGAGATACAAGCTTGCAAAGACAAAATTTACAGTGCACCCAAAACCAGAGGTTTTGTAAAAGGGCCTAGCCATGATTTGTATTATGGATCTTTTCCAAAGCACCTGTAAACTTTAACTTTCAGTTTTTTTTTTGAAAAGAATAAAAAAGACTCGTGGAAATCGCCCTGATCAAACAAATATAACAAAAATGTGGTAAGAATGATGAACTCATGCAACATCTCCCAAATGAGCATGCATGTGTTCCTTTTCTTCTTCTTTGACACTTGGAGTGGAATGCAATGCACGGATTGATTCCTCAACGGAATAACTGTTTGTAGAACAATTGGAGCATTTCAAGGTATAATTCTTTTGATTGGAGAAAAGTAAAGGTCAAGTCGAAATTCCTGTGCAACATGCCTGTGATAGCAAATCATGGCTAGGCCCTTTTACAAAACCTCTGGTTTCGGGTGCACTGTAAATTTTGACTTTGCAAGCTTGTATCTCCAGTGTTTGGTGGCCAATTTTTAAATGCAAGGTATGTGGATCTAAGTTGAAGATTGATAAATCTAACTAACCACTCGGAGAGTAATGATATCTTATTGTTTCATTCCTATTTCCAGTCAAAAGGGGGTACTTTTTTTGAGACACCCGGTATAATTTAAAAATCTAATTTAAAACACCCCATGGTAAAAGATGGCAGGGACAGCATTAAAAGGTCAATGCGACCTTGTTTCCATAATGGTCTCTAGGAGCCGAGTGCAATTCAAAAGGAAAAAGAAAGAAAAGTTTTCGAAAAAGAAATAGAAATATTTCACACAGACAGACATAGACTTTCCTGGTTTTTTTTGTTTCAAAAACAAAAGCGTGATGTTGAAGATGAATGTTTCCACTTCACAGTGGAACAAAACCAAGCATTCAAATCCCTTCCTATTGCTCGGATACAAGAGGATTTTACGCGGTTACTTGTTGGTGCTTGGGTGAAGCCACCGAACAAACTGCACGAGGGACGCGTTGATTGATTGATTGATTGATTGATTGATTGATTGATTGATTGATTCATTGATTGATTCATTGATTGATTCATTGATTGATTCATTGATTGATTTTATCACGTGCAACATTGCTGTTGACAGATTTGTTGTCGGTAGTATTTCGACAGAGCCTTTTAAGCTGATTTCACACGCATTCTGGATATCGATAAGGCGCGGTGACGCGTTGTCAGTCATATCCCCAAGCTGATCACGCTGAACCGCATCGCACCACAAGATCGCTTAAACTGTTAATTCAGTTTCAGGGTGATCAGTTTCAGAACGCCACAACACCATTGTTCAACAAATTATTGTTTATACTCGAAATCATTGAGAATTGGTTATTGTTTTTAGCCTGTATGTCAGTTTTTTTGTTTGGGAAATGCATTGGATGAACACACGACAAAACTATCTTTTTATCTTAAAGCAATCAGGCCTTGCTACGACGCAACATCATGTTTGACAAATCAGTGTTCTTCTGCATAATCTACTCATAATCTTACAGAATAAGAACTTGGTTTTTATGTCTGTTAGACTTCTCATCATTTTGTTTTCATTGGAAATGCATTACCTTGTAATTTGGCGTCATAAAATGTATACACTGTGGGGAAATCATACTCTAAAAAGTATTTTTAATTAGCAAATTTTGAATCCTTTTCTTCATTGAGGCTTTGAATTTAATGTTTGGATTTTTACTTATTTTTAAGTCTCTTCAGAAATTTTAGATTTTCTCTCGAATCGGTTTTGCAAAAAATGTGTAATTCGATTCAAATTACGGGCGTACAATTGAAATGTAATTAAGGTCATAATTTTCTACGAATATTACCTCGTATTACCCAAATTTGATGCAGTATTTGAGATGCGATAAATTGGAGGAGGTTGCATTTACGATCCCACTATTTATGTCAGCTTTAAAGCAGAGACTATTTAAACCAAATGCGCCGCGTTGAGAGTGCATCCAATTGAATCTCGACTTTCTTAATATGGTCAGACCACGTGCTTATTCCTAGCATTTGATTGGCTTATTAGATCAAATTTCAACTTTTCAAAGCGAAGCGACATTCATAGCTCCTTTTGATTTTTCATTCGCTGTTCGAAGGACAGAAGACGTTGGTTTTTCGTCAAGATTTTCACAAGATTCTCTATACCATTGTTGTTCGTTTTTAGCTGTTTCGTTGTGAATCCTTGTATGAGAGAAAGTAAACAATTAGATTGAAGGCGTTGAAGTAATACAAGGAATTACGACGTCATTCTAATCGAAATATGCCCATGTGCAGAATCTTTTCAACAATAGATACCCTGGTGAAATATTGATTGATTATTCGAACGTCTGCCAAGCCGAAATCAGCCGAAATTTGATAATTAGACAACGATTGACTTTGTAGCTTCCGAATTAAAAAAATATGTCAAATTTTTTGTCATACCGCATCAAAGAATTGTTTATGTCTAAAAATTTATTGACAAGGCGCAAGTTCAGAAAATTATAATATTGTATGAAAAATGTAGGTTTCGTTTACAAAGCAATGCTCCTACGCTCTATTGTTTTGGGCATAAAAATGGGGATTTTTTTTAATTCATGAAAATTTGATCATGTTACCGTTGTGTTACCTTCATAATTGTATACCCTAGGGATGTCATTAGGCCATTTTTCTCTTTTCATGTATTATCATGAGACTGGATTAATAGCAAATGTGATCAAGAATTTAGGCCTATTTTTAAGGATTTAGAGACGAAGCATTTTTATATGATTGTTTTTAAATGAGAACTATGCGACCAGTTTTCACAAAATTTTTTTTCTACCTAAGTTGATATTTACAACATGATGTTACCTACGCAAAGTTTGTAGATATCTGGCAAATGGTTTGAGAGCGACAGGGCTTTCCAACTTGTGTACCTTTCTATGACTTACTCGGTAGGAGTTTGCAATGTAGCAAGAACATAAGTAGCCTACGTCCAGACATTACCCAAGGAAATGGTATAGTCTGCGCAACAGCGCTCAATATCGTGTATCTTGTGCGTCAGCATTTCCTTGAATCGCAGCATTTCCTTAAATAGCAGGTTGATGGCCTTTTCAACTTAGCATCTGTGTATTGTCTGCCGTAGGGTACTTAAAATTCCAGAGTACTCTGTGTTGTTGATGTTGTTTGCTCAGAGAAAAAAGCGAAAACTGAGATTTAATCACATGATTGCCGTTCTCAAATATGACTGCTTCCTCGTTTCAAGGTAAAGCGATGTTACAGGCTGTTACAACAATTTGATTTCTTTTTTATCAAACAAATGCTGAAGCACGCACTGCACAAAGCGAGCAGCTTTGCGCAGACTATACTTTTTTCTTGGATATAGCTAGGGTCCGCACCCAGGGTATCTGCACCCAGGCTGGAACATAAGTTATTTGAATCACACTTAAAGGGAATCTACAAAGCTGGCCTAGGCCAGGTCAAAAATATAATCTATTGTACTCGACAACTTCGATGCATCCGGTTTCATTGTGTAGCTAAAGAAGAAACAGATTTTTGGGCGTTTCTCTGGCCTATTTGTAGTGGCTACGAGATATAGCTATGTCTATTCCCTTTAAACACAAGAACGATGAATTTATAACGAATGAATGTAGCTAAGTTGAGATACTCTATGACTAGTAACAGAAAGCGGATGCACAAGCTACTGTTCCTTTAAAAATCCTCGCACTTGTCGAGACTATCCAATACAGTAGTGAAAAGGCTCATTTCAGAGGTGCTTGGACAGCCCTTACTTTAACAATCTCCGTCAAATAGGTTTACAGTGGATGACCTAAGTGAAAAGTTGAGATCTCCAAGATTTTAAAGGGGGCACCGTTTCCAAATTTCGTTGGAAACGATGATTTTGCAGATTTGAGGGGTAACATGCCATGTAGGCTTCTCTTTTTTTCAAATGAAAGCGTCATTTTGAAATTTTGAAGCAAGATCCTTGTACTTCACAGAGGAACAAACAAACCAATCTCTCATGTCTGATACCATTGCTCTGTTATTTTGTTACAAGTCGATTTTACACGGTCGATTTTTATGGCTTAGGTGAAGCTACCAAACAAACTGTAGAAAACACAAACCCCCTCCCTCCCCCTTTAGAGTATCGAAGAACCAATGGAAATCAAAGCCAAGAGAAGCAATGGAATAGCTTTCGTTTGTGCTATTTATAGATTTCTCCTTTTTGCTCAGGCCATTCACTCTAATTTTGTATTGTTTTCGATGCTTCTGTTTACAGATGGTAATCTTATAGGTGCTAATTGAGAAATTCTTTAATCTTTTTACTACCTTTCCAACCAACCCTTTTCAACGTTCTTCCAAAGCTCTTCTTTTCTGTCAAAGAGGATTCAAGAAGCTCTAAATACCACCACGCAGTGTGCTTCTTAAATTTCATTTTTAATGATTTTCAGTTAATTAGTTAAACAAAGAAGTCTGCAAACTTACACGCTTTGTGGCAAAATCTTGCTTGTTTTATTGCGAACTTTTAAAATAGGTGTATTGTGGATCAAGGATAAATCAAAAATTTTGTAATCATAATGATGGGTTTAAAAAGATTTTTATGTAATCAGAAGTAATCAGGAATTGTTTAATATTTGAATAGAATCTTGAAAAAGATTGGAATTAATAGTTGAGTTACAATACTTGATGTAGAAACCAGCAATCCTTGATTAAAGATTTAATTCTTTTAAATGGTAGAATTTAAAGTCTGTGGTGTATACTGATAACATACATCTCATAGCCGCTACATCTCATAGCCGCTACAGATAGGGTAAAAAAGCTCCCACAGACTTATTGTTTCCTTAGCTGCACTTTGAAGCCGCACGTATCAAATTTGTCAAATACGATGGATTTATTTGTAACTTGGACCTGGCCAGCTTTTAATTATGTCGATCCTCTTTAAAATGCTCAGTGCTCTTATTTGAATAGATATGAATAACTACAGAAGCGAAAATGCTTCAGTAAACATCTCCCAAATGTTTGTTTATAACTGTTATGATGTGAGTGACTATAGACCTTTTCAAAGAGGTCTGGGGCTACGTGAAACTTTTCTCGAAGATGGCGGATACGAAGGAATCCTCTCCGCGATACTGAACTGGAGCCGCAGTAGGAGAAGTTGGGAGAAGTTGTGGACAAAATATGGAATTTAACTTCACATATATGGTTCATATAAGACCGGAAAGGCTCGCAGCTTATCTGCAACCAGAGACGCAAAAACACTGCAAACCTACAAACCTGGTTTGGAGGAAGGTTTTGGCCAAAATTGAGGAAGGTTTAGTTGTCAAAAATGGAACTTTATCTTGTTGGCATAGTTCTTATAAGTGTAGAAAATAAATCATCAATAAATGCATCGAACCATTAAAAATCATGTCAACAGTATGCAGATGGTTAGGTCATATTTCAAAACTATATCAAAGAAGAAAAATCAGGTTTGATCAGACAATGTGATGAAAGAGGGGACGTCTATGAGGAAATATGCAGATGTGTCTGGAAAAATGATTTTTGAAAAGCGTCCCATAAGAGTACTTCTGTTTGCAAAATCACCAAAAAAATTTATGGTAAGGCATATCTTGAAATTTCCTTTTCTTACTAGTAGATAAAAAAAATTATTTTTGCTGGCAAAGCTGATCTTTTTTGATTTATTTTTCGATCCAGTGAATCAAGCTCTTTTTAGTGCTGCCTGGTTTTGAAGCCTTCTGCAAGAAAGCACTTATGTTTATTTGAGTACCTTCTTTTGTTCTATTGAGTTTCTTATTTGGTCATGAATATCAGAATGAAACGTGAAATGTTATTGTGGACTTGAAGAATACTTCAAAATTTTCAATGCAACGGTTATTAGAGGCAAAATTAGCGATGTTGCTGAAAGAGTGTTGCTTAGAATGAGGCTTTCGATGCATTATTTCATACCCGTTAAGTAAAGAGAACAAATAGTTCACCATCATTAAATATGTTTGAATTGTTGATAGAAGAGACGAAAAAATTCAATGATAACTTTTGTAATCAAATTTTGGCGAATTTGCAAACAGGAGTACATTTTGGACACCTAGTAGCTTCTAGATGTTCTCACCTTGAACTCTTTGTTCCCCCTTCATTGCCCCCATACCTTTCAATTAATGAATCGCTTCCTAAAAACTGTGGCCTCCCTTGTATCAAAACCTGGTTAGAGCCCTGCTACTTGCACTCAAACAGACAAATGATATGGGAAGATCCCTAATTACATGCTTTTGTATGGTTTACTAAACACCGTCGAGCTGTTTTCCAGTGATTATATATTGTGTTAAAATGAGGAAGGTTGAGAGCATAAATTTCAGGTTTGGAGGAAGGACAACAACTTTTTGCAGCTCTGTCTGCAACCTTTCAGGAAAGTAGAGCTCCGTCCCAGACCTCTTTGAAATGGTTTATTTAAAGTCAAGAAATTATCATTCTGTTTCAGGTCTAAATTATCTGCAGAGAACAGCCCGAACAGAGCTGAATGTTGCGTCATGCCAGAGCTGTGGTGTCTTCCGACATATGTAACAAAAAGATCAAAACCTGTGTCGAAACTGAAGGTACCTTGCCAAATCTATCTTCCAAACAATCAATTCTCAGAATTGCGTCGCAAAAATACCACCAAATTCCGCCAAAGGACATAACACTAGAAGTGCGCATTCGGTACATGATCACATTGAAGTGAATTAACGGGATGTATGGACATGTAGCAGTCAAATCTTAGAATCTCAAATATGCCAGAAAACAATTCCCACTGTCGACAATTCATAGCACAATGAATAATTGACGGATTCAAAGAATTCAAATTTTGGTTGACCGGCCAATTCATTTTTGTCATTTTACACTCGTTTTCATGAGCACTGATCATACATACGTAAATTCAATTTTATGAGCATTTCTTGGTTGCTAAATGTCTTGAAAATTGGCCAAAAACACTTGATTTTTTATTCAATAGACTATGTATCGACCCCACCACTCCCCCTCACAGCTAAGCCAATTACAACTCCTTTAATTTACGTCAGAGTGTGGAAATTTTATCAAGCAAGTTGGATGGAGCCAAGTGTCATGAACTCCTTTGTATTTGTCTATCTTTATTACACATAAGGTGCCAGAGATTATATGCATTAACTTACTCATTTTTTTGTTTATATTTCTTTGTAAATATTTCTCTGCATTTCTGGCTTTTGATGAACTTAACTCCTAGCAACCTGCACAGTTGAAAGATTATTTTGAGCAAGTTTTTGCTGGCAGTTTATTTCTGAATTTGAGTCATAAAAGTGTAATATTTGAATTAAAGAAATTGAGTGAATTATTCAAGACACTTTTTTAGCTGTCTAGGAAATCCAAAGCATAATTTTGCTTGTTACTCTGTACGATGTGGCCCTTCATTACTCGTTATTACCAGATTGACTTCTTGATCAAGCATGATTTTAGAGAATTCAAAAGTTTGCTTTGAAATATTTACGTAGGCACGTAAAATCTCTCCCTGTGTAAACAGCATAGCTTCTAAGAAACTCTAACGAAAAGAGAGAATTGTACGCAATTTTTAGTACCGGGCAGTGTAGGTAGAATTGGTTAAGGTTCCTTACACCCGTTTCAAGTCAAATGATGATTCTCTTGACAGATTTCTTTTACATATTTCGTGCATGAAAATTTGTGCCATGAATGCAAAACAAAACAGTAGTACTAACTTTAGATTATTCTCACATGATTTGAAATACGTTTCGTTTCAGGTGAATTTTGATTCACAAAACATATTTCGAAACTTACGAATCTTATTCAGCACCCCGTCAGTAAATGTTCCGTTTTGCAAGACAGTTCTCAGTACTGTGAAAGGCCTGGTAAATCAATCCGTTCGTTAGCTGTGAATATTTTCTGCCATAAATTAACATCGGGTTTCTTTACTAGTGAACAACAGTGCAAGTTTGTAATTTATTACTAAAATCAATTAAAAGGAGCTTGCTAAAATTTTCCACCGAAGGAAACTGATTAGATTTTGTATGAGTAGTTTCTTGACAAGAAACTGTATTTTACCGTATTTTTTTCAAGTATTTTCGTGGATTTTTTCTTTGAAAGCCTTTCTTCTCGTGAAAGTTTTGCAAATTACTTAGCGATCAAATGAAAATGTCAACTAACGCCCCGGTAAAATGCATCCAACTTTCCATCCAATGTGCTAAAAACAAATGTTGGATGAAATATTAGGTACATTTGACTGTCAAGTTTCGGTCATCCAACATTTCCAAGTGATGTTGGATCAAGTTTAATCGAGATTTAAAACAAATTTTGTTTTCATGTTGGATGGAATGTTGGAACTCTTCCAGGTCCTCCTTAGAGTCCTCTTCCGGGTCCTTTTCCGGGTCCTCTTCAGGGTCCTGGTCCTGGTCCTGGTCCTGGTCCTGGTCCTGGTGAGGGTCCTGGGTCCTCTTTTTCCGGTATGCCTTTTCATATGCCCAATTTCATCGCATTTCATCGCATTCATCGGAATTCCGGTTCTACGATCAATTAGGATTATTTCCGACATATGAAAACTAGCCATTTTGGTTGTTTTGGAACTCTCTTGTACTGAATTTCATTCACAGCAAATTCAGTACAGGGTATTAGGACACGGATGTTTTTGATTCTTATTTATTTACCTTGTTTTGATCCATGTTTCTTGTTTTGTTGTCTTGTTTTCTGTTCTGTTTCGTTCGTCTTCAACTGATGTGTACAACTGAGTTTGATAGGCCCAACCGCTCTCAAATTGTTCCAATAGAACTCCCTTGTATTTCTGTGTCTTAGTGCGCCTTCGCACAAGAAAGGTTTCAAACCGCAAAGCTATTTTCCCATGGTGAATAAATAATGAATCAAAACATCCGTGTCCTAATACCCTTGGTTCAGCATGTCTTTATTCAACCTATGTGTCTACCGATTATTCAAGTGGCAATTCACCTGAGCATATAATTTTTTTTAAAGGATAAATCAGAAATGCACTACAACTTTGTTAAACTTTTCATTCTCATTTTCTTCAGTAACTGGAGAAGATGACAATTGAAAATCGTTGGTAGTTTCTGGAATTTGATATAAGTGGGGGAGGCTAAATAGAGAGGGGGGCTTATTTGAAATTTTTGTGGAGGGGGGAGTGGTTTATTAGAGAGTGCCGTATGTAAAATTTCGGCAAATAAAAGTAAAAATTAGGCTCAGGAATTCCATACCATTAAATTAATCTTTATACATGAAATTCTAAATGCATCTTAGTCTGGATACCTTGCTGATTCAAAGAAAACCCGGAGCCTATCTCCAAATTATTCGGTTGTCAACCTCTGTATTGTTAGTTCTAACAAATTTGTAACGTTTACAGCTTTGCTGCTCTGCGTTAGTCAGGATGAATCACTTGGAAATAGTTTAACTGTGTCATACCTAAATAGAATGGGAGAAATTTCTTGTCAAGTCAATTAGAATGGAAGGAATATCTTCTGATAATGAAGTTCGAGTATTTTATCTCTTCTCGCTAAAGTCATAATTTTTTCACAGCACTGAGAAGAGTAGCAGAGTAACGACACGCAATGACGTCACTCAACGGCTTACATTCATAACTTATGTATAGAAAAGCACTGAAAAATAATTCGAATAATTTGTTGTAGGGATAAACGACAGAGCAATGAAATTAGCTATGTTTGATGAGAAAGTAGAAATATGGCTTACGCAGTGCATGAGCGTGGGCGTTTAAACACATACCGATTTTTATTGCAGCTGCAGACTTCAATATATTGGATCAAACGTTATCATGCATTGAACGTGGTAACACCCATAACATTGCATGCTTGCGAAGAAGAAGATTTTCATTGTTTTCTTTCTTTCCACAGTCATGCTAAAGATTATGTACGGCTTTCTAGTAGAATCCATTGATTCATCATAACGCTCCGAACTATAAGTAGATTTCTTGCTTATTTTTAAAGCTTTATTTGGCGAGCGTTTGTGCAGTACTGCGTTGCGGGGTTGTTCAGTACTGCGGAGGGATACTGTCAGTCATGGTGATGCATACGGACAGCACTTCAGAGAATCCATGGACTTCACATCCTTGCCGCATAAAAATTTTGCGAGGAATGATGTCCCAAGAAAAACGCAACAGATTTGAAAAATTCTAATGGAAGCTGTTTCATACCTGTTATAAATTGATTATTTTCTTGAAATCTGCAATAATTAGAATAAATTTTGATATGTTTTGCAGTATTTTTGGTGACTTTGTTGTAATGTTGAAGATCAGCAAACTTCAAAATTGCCCCCAGGTCAAAACCAGAGTTGCTGCATTAGCAATAGTGGATTCTATTGTCAAATCATAAAACATGACAGTCCCAGCAGTAACCGAAGATTGCTGACAAGCTCGAAAACACACAGGTTGATTGAACATTCCACAGACAATTTTATGAAGATTTCTGTCAAGACACAGTTGCTTTTCGAAAATGGCAAGGCCATTATTAGAGTTATACTTTCAATTGGCAATGAACACTGAGAGCTCCTAGCTCGTCATAAAGGGATCCCTTTGTCACAGATTCTTGATCACATTGTCTGCTTCTTTGTAATCCTGTAAAGTTGCAGAAATTACCACGCTTGTAGTTTTGCAGTTGGCATTTCTTGTTTTGCCCAGATCAAAAATTTAAAGTTTGTTGATTTTTTAACTCTGTGACCAAGTAACCAAAAATACTGAGAAAATATATCAAAATTTAATCTAATCATTGTAGATTTAGAGAAAAATGATTATTTGATTGATTGTTTTGTGTCAGAGTTTTTTAAACCTGTTGCGTTTTTTTAGGACACACGGTATGAACGGGAGGTGAGATTCTGACCAAATCAACGCCACACTCCTGATGAAGGAAACTGATCACTGACACATTAAAGTGAATAAAATGAGCTATAGCTACGGAGCGGCTCTAGAAATTGAATAAAGAAAAACCGAAACACGCCATCGTTTCCTTTTTACGTTTCTATCTTTAGGGACGCATCGTTTATCTAATACAACAGGCTACTTTAAAACTGATAATAAGATCTCATCTTTCAACTCAGGTTGCTAATTCTAACGGTCGTGTATTACCTTATGTGACGATATCAAATGAATATTAAATGTTTGAGAATCCTATCCCAAAATTCTGCTCGATCCTACCTTCACTTTGGATGCCTGGCAAAACATAAGAGCTGTTTTTAGTGGATCTATGTTGTGCTAGACACATGAAGGAACATATGAATGCATGTTATTTTATGAACTTAACGTTTGGACTCCTGAATGATAAATGCGATGTTAAAACGAATCATGGTGATACCAGTTCAGCTGCATGGTCCGCAATCTCAAGAGATTAAATTGCCATCAAATTCTGGCTGAGAAAGTAGAGTGATCATAGTTGCACGTAACTTCCCGGAATTGGGGTTGCAGTTTTAATGCTGCTTTACAAATATCAATTAGACATGGACGTGTACATGCATGGCGGCTGACTTAACAACCTCCAAAGACCAAAGTGTCATAACATTCTCTGTCAAGTTGATATCATCATTAAGTTGAACTTACCTGAAAGTGAGTTGCAATTAACGTGAATCTTCGAAGATGTCTATCGATTTCTTTTCTCGCATTACTCTGTTTTGCATTCAGTTTCTTCGGAGTTCATCTGAATAGCATCTAGAGCATTGAATTTCTGTTAACTTTAGAGCGGCAGGCAGGATTGACCGTATTTCGACTTAAATAACGCTGACAACAAATATTTAGAACTGATTCTATCGAAATATCAACAAATTATATCTAAGATAATAAAGTAATTGTTAGACTGCAAACAAATGAGTGAAAGCTGATATTTTTTATGAAACCTGCTTGCAAAAAAGCAGTCTTAAATCTTCCCCTTCTTTTGATCTGAGTTTCATTATATTTTGTTGAAATAGATTTATGCAAATTCTCTCACAAATGATATTTATCAAACGACTGAGACTGAACTTAAAAGATGTTTGATGAAGCCTTTCAATGATTAATTTTGTCATTGACCTGCCCAAACACAAGTACATATTTGCATTCTTTTGAAATAGCCTCTTTGTCAAGACCAAAACATTTCATGTACACATGATCTCTTTGTTGTTTCTATGACAACATGAGAGACAACCGGCTCTTATCATTGACCTATCTCCTTTTTGTTTCTGGAGTTTGAACCACCAAAGATTCTAAAATGTAATTTGATCAGTGGAGGAGATTCTGCTTGCAGAAGCATAATATCGATACATGACTGATACAGGTTATACCCCTATTTTGGAGAGAATCTGTTGATGCAAGAAATTTCAAGGTCAACTAGAGGGTGACATGAATTCCTTGCCAAAAAATTACAAATGTGTTTATTGTAGCAGAATACTATAAACCTCGTGTCACTCTTTATGTATTGTTTATATCAACAACAACTGACATCTTTTAAATGCTGAATGATAATTCGATTATGCTTAATATACACTGAAATATCTTTGATAATATATTTTGAATACAATAATTATCAATGCATGAAGTTAGGTATATTCCAAGACATCTTTATTGCATCATGATCTCAACATTTACTATTGAAGCATCAAGCTAAAATCCCTGGTATGACCGTATAGGAACAAACAGTTAAGCCAAAAGGTATTCATACACATAACAAATTCAGAGGATTTTGAATCACTTTATTTCCTGACCAACTACCCAAAATGATATATTCTTTGAAATGTGTCTCGCTGCCCTTTTTTTTGCCTTTTGTCATTTTCTCAATCACAATAGACTTCGTCCGCAAATAAACGATTGTAACATTTCGAATCTGGCATGAATATGAAGAATTTCTCGTATGGCTAACTCAGCAATGCGATAGATTTAGGATTCATGAAAATACCAAAACTGTTTACTGGTTCGCAGTTTTTCTATTTCTCGTTCATTGAATTTCACACAAAAGCAAGTCTGTATGAAGGCTACACATAGATGAATTATTCAGAGGATTATTAATTATCTTCCTGGCTTCCTGGTACCAGTTTCAACTCACCACAAGCGTATCTCTTGTAAAGGATAGCATCCATGTCTCTGTGCTGCTGTGCTATGTACACAAAGGAAATTTCAATTTAGATTGTTTACAAGCATAACTTTTTCATTTTACAGAGATGCAGCTGTAGGTTTTCCTCTCCGTTCAGACGAAATTGAAATTTGATTTTCAGAGAATCTGAAATTGCAGCATGCCCGCAAGAAGCAATGGGTAACATAATGCCTCTTTAATTTAAGCATCAAATCTCTGGAAGGCTGCTCTGCTCAAATTCCCAGACATGAGTTCATTCTGTTTATTTGCGTGGAAGCTTCTCACTTTATTTGTCTGGTAAACTCTATGCAGGAGCCAAGAATGTGCGAGCGAAGCGAGTGCTTTTACCTTGCAAGTTTTTATAAAAAATGTTCACTCCTTTTATCCTTGTGCTCTCTCGACCAAAATTTATTCACAAATGAAAACGTTATTGATAAATGGAGGAAAGGAAAAATTAATTCTTCTAGTAAATCTTTTTTTGAAAATGGGCATCCTGTGCTCAGATTTGCAATCATTGCTTGCTTTCAGCGTCATTTTATCCAGAGCCTGCTTTGATGTTGATATTTACTGTGAAAGAAGTCTCGCATTGAGTGCTGCATTGTCTTGATACGTCACGTGACCCTGCTTGACGCAGCATTGTTTGATCGTTATGAGAGCAACAACAACATCTTACTTGACAACGTATGCCATGGAGGTATCGATTGATTTCCCGGTGCATTTTAGCATATACCAAAGGATTGACGCAGCTATTCATAGCACTGATGCAAGGCAGCAGAAGATAAGGTATTAAGAATCCTTTTCGCTTGACCTTCGTGGTATCATAGTGCCAAAATACACTGAAGATCACTTGATAAACAGCAAACGGTAACGTAAACAAGAAATACAGGGCTACAATGATGATAAACATTCTCACGACTCTTTTGTTTTCGTTTCTTATCTGTTGCTGCATCACTTGAGTATCAGAATGGTATGCCTCACTATTTCGCAGCTGTCTTGCAATTTGGTAATATGTGCCAACCATTATTATTGCAGGGATAACCCAACCAACTAAAGTGTAGAATCCGAAATATGCAAGATGGAGCTCTGGGGATAAGAGTTTCTTGGTATAGCAGCTCTTTTCGTTGTGCCTTAATGCCACGAGAACCGGCGTGTTGATAAAAATGCCAAATAACCAAACTGATGTGATAAGGATCCCCTTTGCTTTGATTGATAATCGAGAACTGAATGGTCGCGAGATGATTCTAGAATAGAAATGAATACATCTTTTAGCGATCTCATTAAAGAGCCTGGACCGAGCGATATCGTAATACATGTAGTTGAGCCCGAAAACTATTCATACACGTGCCGTGTTAGGAGCATTACATTTGTCGAACAATTCGCAAGATATTTCATTCCTTCGAATGTCTCTTGTTGTGCTTATTTTCAGCCTATTATCATATTCTTGCAGCCAGAGTAAAGTCAGTCCCCAATAGAAGGAGGCATATTAGTATGGGTATGAATAATTTTGAGCTAAGGTGTATTTGTACAGGAGATTCGACTGAGTGACGTAAGAGCTTCTGTAAGTATTGTGCACATTCGAAAGTTCTTCAAAATGTATAAAAAATATCGTTCGATTTAGATTCTTTTAAGGAACAGCTAAAAGGATTATAGAACTCTGTCTCATATTGGATTTTACATTAAAAATTCTGCAAACATAACAAACTGACAGAGATTACGCTAATGATAGCGGCAAGGAAATTTTCACCAAGATGGATTTCGTTCTTTCATGGAATTCCCATAGAATCGTTAAAGATTCGTAATTCAAACGCACTGAATCTTTTGGTAAAAAGTTCCTCGCCACTTTCTTTAGCGCCATCGCCTGTTGGAGGCAGTCTTTAATTGAGATCACGCCATCACGTTCACATTGATCACAGGAAAACTAGGAAATAATTATTGCTGAGAATAAAAATCATCTTTCTTTGTCCCCTTTGCCAATAAAAATTGTCTCTCTTTTACCCCTGTGCGCTTAACTATCTTTAATCTTCAAGGAGCCCATTTCTAAAAATCATTTATTATTTCAAAACACGGCACTCAATCTGAATCTTGGAGTGCTATCTGAAATTAACAGCTACGAACCCCATACAATTGAATTTTGCTAAAACAGTGGAAGCAGCAGCCCGTAGAATAACTAAATTCTAAAAGGTCCCGTTCAACCACCATGCTTTGCCATCTGTTGCTTGGCCTTGGTTGTCGCCAATTTCATGGGCCATGACAATGTTGACATTAGGCCAACCACGGGCGCAAAGCATGCCAGTTGAAACAGAGCCTTTTCCGTATGTACCTGTAACGGTCTAAGGAGATGAGGACCAATGTCCATGATGATGCTATCAGATTGATTGGATTGAGTGCTGGTAATAAATGACACATCACTTGTCCTAAGTACCACGCCCTTGGTGACAAGAAATCATATGCGATGACAAATGGGACAAAGAATGATGCAAGTAGATCTGCAACTGCAAGACTGACAATGAATGCACTGCCGTCATTGTTTCGATTTGCTTTGTTCTTCATTCCAATGACGTATATCACCATGGCATTACCAGGGACACCGATCATGAATACGATGGAGCAGCAAAGCAGGGCGGGAAACAAGATGGCGAAACTGTAATTTGAGACTGCGTGTAAATCTTTAGTATCTGGAATTATTGTAATGTTGAAACTTCGTGTTACGTAAAGAGTGCTGGATGCTGTTGATTTGAAAATGGATGACATTTTAGAAAATTTCTCTTATTTTCATGAAGATCTCTTTTTCAGCTTTGTGGTTGTTGCTGCTGGATTTTGTTTTCAATTATTTACTACATTTTTCATTTTTCTGCGTTTGGATTCATCACTTCGACTTATTTTGTGTTGTCTCTTTTCTTCTTTGTAATTATTTTCCAGCTAGATAAACAATTGTACTGATACAAAGATTTCTTTACGCCTGAACAGTTTTATTTTAACTCTAGATCAAAGATGGCTACTAAAGACAACGGCTTCTTTTGTCGGTTCTTTCTTTACTGTAATCTCCAGTTTCTGAATTTCATACCGTAGGTAAGTGTTAGATGAATATTTACTTTAATTCTGAGTTTGACAGACAGCGCTAGTGAAATTCGATGCAGCTTTCTGAAAGCTGCATTTCTTTATGCTGCCAAATGAAACAGTTTTACAGCTGTCCTATTGTTTTCATCGATAAATAGAGCATTTGCCGCCTTGAATGGGTAAACAAACAGAATTTTTGCTGCAATTAAAAGTGGTGAGAATCATTGGCAACTGAATAGCTCTTGAACGAACAGATGAACATGACATACAGTTAGTTCATCAGATTATAAACTCAACTCTTTTCTTCTTGCGTGTTCAACGGCATCAAGCCAAATTCATTTGCACAAAACGATTGTATTTTTCTGCTGAACATTCCTGTAAGTCAACGTTTGCCATTCATTGTACATTTGCTTCTAAATTGTTCCTAATTGACAAAATTGTCAGCTGGTGTTTTTTTGCGCTTCCTATTCTCGAAGCGTCAAAATTTCGACCCATAACATGCAAATGATTTGAAGATTGTCTCAAGATTTCTTTACAGGTAAATGTGGTAACTTGCCTTGCAAGTCTGCTGCAGTATGCGAGGTAACTTCCTTTGGATGCCCGAAAGCTTTATCATCAAAGCACTCACTTCCACAGCTGACGTTCTTCCAGAATGATTTGTGCTAAATGGGACATGCCACGTTTTATAAACTAAAGTATATTGCCATTAGGCCTATTTACCATCAATCAAGACGGGAATAATGGAGCACCTACAATTTTTTACTGTAAACATTCTATATTTGCTAGCAATAGCAAATAGAACGAGGCCCTTTTGAAGCAGAAATGAAACATGTTATAGAGTTTTTATGTCAATAAGCCCACAGGAAAAGGGCCAGCAAATGATTTCACGAATTCTTAATCCGTGCTAATTATCCAATTTTGTCGCTGCAAATTACGGGCATGTTAATAATTTATCGGGCACGCCCAAAGTTTGCATTTCCTTGCCTTTAGAATAGTTTTCTCCAAGTGGTTTGCACATATCATTCCAACTGAACTGTACAATTTTGCAACCACTTTGGCCTATTGACTTATCAAAGCTGCATCACTTTTCTTTGAATTTAGAACAGATTCTTTCCAGACCTTTGCATATTGTTTCTCGCACATAATTTTTCTCTTCTAAAAACTCTGCGCTTTTTATACCAATCTACGCGTATCTGAGGCTAGCAATCTCTTTATCACAGTTTTTATTCCGATTGTTGACAAGTCACCCGTAGAATTATCTTTGTGAAGAACAAAGGTATAAAAAACTCAACACACCAAGGATACTGAGTTACGTAAAATTAGTCAAAGTCTGCATGACAGCCGAGAGTCTGAAGTAGTTGTCAGTTTTTTTCAAAGTTTATGAACACTGTGAGAGTGTAAATCAATTTGATTTTATGAAAGTTCCTTGGTTTGCGAAATGCCTAAAACAGTTGCTCAGATGTTCAATCCCACCCCTGCCTAAACTGCACATTTTACTGGTAGTTTGTACCTGAAGATAGAATTGGAAACAACGTGCCTGTGCCTTACTCATGTAGAAACAAAGATTGATGCCATTTTGGGTAATAAATGAAAGTGTTAAAAGGAATTTGTTTGTCAGTCCCTTGGTCAAAAATCATAAACTTTAATCCTCTTTTTCTCCAATTGCTTAAAGGCAAACAGAAAAACCCACGGTAGAAATTTAAATTGATTTCCATAGTGTCCGAAACTTTCATTCAACTGTCATTAATCCTAGCATACAAAAATATTCTTGTACACAAAGTATGCTACTTTTTAAGGCTAACTTTCATTTCAGCGAATTCTCGAGATTTTGACAGTTTTTTTCTGCAGTGGAGATCACTTGATGAGAAAATCATGTTGTAGTATTTGAATGTCAAACCAAACTTTTTAGGGCTTCATGTGAGAATTTATGGTTTTTGTGAATTTTCGCCAAAATTTTAAGTTGCCGCAATTTGTCGTCATGTGCTGTTCGCATGATCTGCAGACTTTTGTCCTTTTGCCACCCTGACTGCCACCCTGGAAATTCCTAAATAGATGTCATGCTCCATTAGGATGTTGTTGCTGTTGTTCAGATTTAATTCAAAGAGTTTAATTTTCCTTGTTTGTTCTCGGAGAATATGACATTGGGCTGTCCTCCACAGTACCATCATTGTTGTCCTGGCTTTGAGATGCAGCTATTTGCAAGATTATTACACTTGAAACCGTTTGCCAAAGAGTAGGAGAGTATTTAATAGGTTGCAGAGCCTTCAAACACATGAAGCTACATCAACTGAAGATACGCTTATAAGAATAAACCCCAGATTCAGCTGCTAAGATGCCTGTTACAGGCTGTTCCGAAGGTCAATCACTGCCCAGCAGATTTAGGCCCAACGATGACATTGATGAAAGAGAGACTAATTGCAAATCAGAGGATAATGATAACGAATATGATGCTTCAGAAACTACACCAATGATTAATACAACTATCAAAGATGTACCAGAGAAAAACTCTCAAATGTTCTTATATTTTCTGACATTTTTTGCAGCCCTTGGAGGACTGTTATTTGGTTATGATACAGGAGTAATATCAGGCGCCATGTTGCCACTAAAAAGGTTGTTTCATCTTGATGATATTTGGAGAGAACTCATCGTTAGTATTACTGTGGGTGCTGCCATACTTGGAGCTGTAACCGGTGGATGGTTTAATGATAAATTTGGTAGAAGATTGGTGCTCATAGCGGCTTCCTTGGTATTCACTGCAGGAGCCATTGTTATGGCTTGTGCAAATAATAAAGAGACATTGCTCGCTGGAAGAGCTATTGTTGGCATTGCAATAGGTAACAAGAGTCACATTTTACCACAATAGCTCCAAGAGTTCACTTGAGCATGTGACTGACTTGTTTGCCTTGGCTTGCCTGATGGCTTTTCCTAATTTAAGGCCAGGCCAGGTTGGAAAAGTTGTATTTACTTGCAACTAAAAATCTGTATCAGACCTCACTGCTTGCAGTGAGAAACAAAACGTTATTGCATTAGAGAACAATTGGTCCATTGTTACCATGATGGCTCTCAGCTTTTTCTACGCTATTTGCAGCTTGGAGAATGCCAACTATGCATAGGCCAAATTGTTTGTGTTTTCCAACCTGGTATGGGCTGTTCAGTCTGCCGCATGAACTCTTCCGTCTACAACGCAGGTAAAATAGCGGTGCACTGAAATATTGTATGATTGTTCCATGCAATCACAGTGATTCAGAGATTTTACCAAATGCTTCCAGTGCAATTTGTACTGAATCTAAATTTATTTGCAAGCAAAATATGAGAAATGCACTACAGTTCTGTCTGTGTTATGTTTACCAAATGTAAGAATTTGAGAAATAGCAACCAAAAATTATTTCATGAAAATTTCTTGTTCAAAAAAATCAAACCTTATAATTTGATACCTACCCACAAAATAATTGGATAAAGTCTTGACCCAAAAATACTGCAAACATTGCATGTTTTGGTCCCAGAAAATTGGAACCTCCTTGTCAATTTTTTTTTGGGCTCCCAGGGACATAGTTTCTGTTGCTATTGATTGGCATGCTACAGTACTATTAATTGATTGAATGATCAATTGAATGATTGATTGGTTGATTAATGATTATTTGAAGACAAAGGAATATCAAGAGCTGTGATCAGTCAATCTGGAAATAGAGACAAAAGGACCTTTTCTATATATATTGTATCTATTTTCTTAAAACATAGTTG
This sequence comes from Aurelia sp. 3 sensu Dawson et al. (2005), assembly GCA_964020215.1. Lineage (NCBI taxonomy): Eukaryota > Metazoa > Cnidaria > Scyphozoa > Semaeostomeae > Ulmaridae > Aurelia > Aurelia sp. 3 sensu Dawson et al. (2005). The sequence goes on from OZ026578.1 coordinate 22,722,668, forward strand.
GATATCTCAGGTGTCCCTATGCCTTACCTTTCATACTGGCTACTGTCCAATCAAAGAATGTATTTTCTTTATAGCAGAAAAGTTACTTTATATTGCATTAAAAGTTGTTTTTTATTTATTCAAGGCTACGCTTCTACAACGGTACCAATGTATATAGCTGAAGCTGCCCCTGCTGCTATACGTGGCAAATTGATAACAATGTACCAAATGTCAATCACTTTTGGCCAGTTCTTTGCTTCAGTCATGGATGGATTCTTTAGTCATGATAAAGAACATGGATGGAGGTAATGTATAGCTTCTCATTGCCATCAGTTGAGGCTTTAGTAGTTTTCTGTAGATGGTTCCAATTGCTAAACCACAAATGTTAATAATAGACTTCTGGGACCCTAAAGATTTCATTTAATTGTTTCATTAGCCCCCAATTGCCAAATGGCAAAATGGCTTCTTTTCAAGGTTATAAACAGACCTTGTTTATGCCTTATTTAGGGATCCCAAAGGGAACAAGTTCTATGCATAGGTGTGGGCTCCCTATTTTTAGTTTTAGATATAACCAGAAATATTCCTGGGTTGGGTGTTTCTGCATGATTGTTTGTACATTTCATTCATACTGTATCAGAAGTATCTTTAGATCTGAGGAGCAGTGTTGTTGTGCAGGCTTTTTTCTTGTTAAATTTCCTTCATTTTCTGTGTCCAAAATCACTGTGTAGAGAAATGAATTCCAGGCCTTAGTATGTTTTTTAATTATTTTCAGAAATTTTGGTTGTCTGTCTTTAATAAATTTCTAATTGACTATTTTACCAAGCTAAACTGTGCTTATGTTGTTATTTCCATTTCATTTTCTCCTAGAATTTCTGGAACTTCTCTATTCCTAGGTATATGCTTGGTATTGGAGGTGTCCCTGCTGTTGTGATGTTGGTTGGAATGATATTTATGCCAGAGAGTCCCAGATATCTTGTCAACAAAGGTACCACTAGCAATAGTAAATACTAAATGCCCCGCCCCCAGCCCCTAGGTGGTTCTATAAGGCTTCACGGATGACGGATTGGGTCCGAAACCAAAAATACCATATTGCACTGCAGGAATGGTGAAGAAAATATAGTTGTTGATTTCTTCATGAATAAATACGTGGGGTCTGGTAGGCCCAAGGCCTATCATTATTTTATATTTGCATGCGTTGTGGTGTTGACTTCACCTAAATATGGAGGCCATTCGGACTCAAGTGAAGTAAGATCAAACGTGAATCTACATCAATATTTCTCCCTTTGGCTTCTTATGCAGCTTGACAACGCTATCGGCTAGTGGCAGTGATCCGCATCTGCCATTTTGTCAACTTCGATGATCACAGCCTCTTTTCCAATTGGAGGTCAAAAACCAGTTTAACCAGAAACGAAAAAAACAGGTTTTTTCTGATGCATTGAGATGGTCTTGCCGTATATATTCTTCATGCACGGAGTACTACTAAGCCCCGCTTCGGTGCTGGGCAATTAATAGGAATTTATTAGTCTTGATTTTGCTTCAGTTTGTGCAGTGCAGACCTTGCACACATTAAGATGACAGGACTTCACAAGAATTCTTTAAGGACTTGATGATAAAATGCAATATTATACTGTTATGAATCCTACAATCAATCCTTTGGTTTTCTGCCAATTGCAAGCTTCTGCCAATTCAAGGTCTTCCCAGTGTATGCAGCAGAGTTTCCTGTCAGGTTGTTTAGATGTGTTACAGGCTACTAGCCAAATATTATACACTACATATTATACAGGGTGTCTCAAAAAAATTGTTCGACGTTGGATTAAATAATAAAAAATGACGATACGCTGAATGGATCTTTGGTCAAGTCACCCTTGTCTTGAGATTTTAAATTAATTTTTGACACAAGAATCTTGCAAATCCGATAAAAATTCATGGGGTTACAGATTTTTGAAGTTCAAGTTTGTGCGAAAGCTGAAACCAGAGGCCTCGAAATGCCATTTTTTGTAAAAGTCCCATAGCCCGTCGTTTCTGTTATTTCTCAATTGTTTCAGGGCGAACCAAGTGGGATTCAAACAGGTATTCGATAACCTAACTGTCAAGCATATGGATGCTTTGAGGAAACAGATTCAGTCTCTCGCCGATTTTGTTTTGAAGCACTGTTTTTGGACCTATGCAATGTTAAGGAATTTTGAGAATGATCGCAAGAAATAATTTACTTCAGAAGATGTATTTGGTTTGCTCTGATATCAACGAGAGGTATGACATTGGATAAGCTTCTCTTACCTCCATCTTTGAGCTTTTTGCAACACAAGCAATCTGGGGGGTCTCTGGTTTCAGCTATCGCATATTTTTGATCTTAGAGAGCTCGTAACTCAGTGAATTTTCAACCGATTTGCACGATTTTGGTTTCTAAAATTATTTCATAATCTTGGGAACAGGGTTATCTTTTCATGAGCCTGTTCATGTTGTCCTTATTTTTCAATATTTAATCAAACGTCGAACAATTTTTTTGAGACACCCTGTATATAAAAGATGTACTACATATCATACTTTTCTCACCATTTTTCAGTGAAGTTGCATATTCAGTCAAGCAACCAGAGGATCATGACTTCATAAAAGTGAAGAATCTCTGCTATTTCTAATATCATGCTCTACAAAAATTAGGCTACCATATTGTTTTCTTGCCTCTTAATTGCTGCAAGCTTCTTTATCATGTTTGGATGAAAAATGGGGTGATGTTTACCTAACTTTGCAGACTGTTTAACTAATTTTGAGCTATTACTGATGCTAATATGTGGAAAGAAGTTCATGATAATTTTGTTTTCTAGCATTGATTATACCAACCCTGGACTCGTCGTTTAAAATTTTGAGGAGTTGCCCACATTATGACAGGAATTCTTGTGCCTTATGAAAGACTGTTAATTTTGTTACATTAATTCCAATCTTAAAAGTTTTTAGGAAATTAATCACAAACTTTCTTGAGAATTCTTAGGCAGGAAGACCAATTGTTATGTGTGCAAGACCTTTACTGCAGTCCTAAGCAAAACTGGAAAGTAAATGTGAAGTTGCAAGGAATCTCTCTGTCACTGGAAGGTTTTGATTTTAGAAAGAACAAAATGCAGTATTACTAGGAAAATAAGAGAACAATGGACAAAGGGGTTTGCTACATTTTGTGGAGCATTTTTCATTGATAGGATTTTCCCAAAAAACAGATGGCAAAGGTTTATTTTTGACCAACATAATGAACTAGCAAACTTTATCTTGTTTCTCTCTCAGGAAAAGTTCTACAAGCAGAAGTGGTGCTCAGAAAACTGCGTGGAGGTGCAGATGTGAAAAAAGAATTGACAGGTATCATCAACTCCTGCCAAAAAGATTCTGAAATAGGTAAAGATCATTTTCCTTGTCACTAACCCTTTTTTTCTGCCTGTCAATAGTGTAAATACAAAACCCATCTTGTACCCCTCAGCTCGTATTGCTATGTATAGGAATATCACTTATACCAGGCGATTCAGTAAAGACTTGCGGTAGTGAGCACAACTCAGACAGTGTTTGCTGAAACTCGGTAAGGCAAAAGTAAGCTTAAATTGGTTATATACAAAAATTTAATTTCATTAAGTCAGTCATTCTTTTCCATATCTGTTTGTTATTTTTTGTTTCTGTTTTGTTTCATTTCAATCCAAATTTGTATTGCAAATATCATAGATTCATAGCATACATGCCCTCTCCTAGGCATAAATCAAAATTTGTAATTGATATTTTGTCCTAGATCGTTTGTAAACATTGATATAAATTTTAAATTTGAAGGCAAATGAATATGTAATTACTCACTTTTTTGTAATACAGCAAAGCTTGTTGAGAAGCTATTCTTACAAGAACTTCCTGCTTCCAAGCAATGCCAGTTTGTTTATGAATATGAAAAGATACCATATTTTAATCACCAAGTATAATATTTTGTTGGCTTTATTTTATCAGAAACTACAAATGCATTTGCCACTTTAATAAGGGCATTAAAAACATCATATACAAGAAGAGCTCTTGTCGTTGGTTGTGGATTGCAGGCGATTCAACAACTTTGTGGTATCAATACTGTTATGTAAGTGTTCATCAATATCTTCTTTCTTTCATAAGGCTCACTTCAGTTTTTGTAGTTGTGCTCTTATACTAAGATTTGGTTAAAGAGAATGTGTAATGATAAACAGGTTTCTATATAAATAGAACAAAGAAGACTCTTTGCTTGTCCATTGTTCACAGCATGTATGTGACATTGATTTTAATAGGATATTTCTAGATTTTTGTGCTGCTTTCAAGGGTAAGCTTGTGACGTTGCACAAACCGTTTAAAGACAAATGACGGAGATAAAAAGCAACTTAAATAAGGGGCCTGGGCGATCTAAATATAGTGTATTTTATTGCATTGTATTTGATGATCTTGAGAGATTATCAAGACAATTGGATATTTGATGGCAGGCACCCGTCCTTTGTTCTAATTTTAAACTAGATACTATATATCTGTCATTTGTCTTTAAACACTTGTACTGTAAGGGTGCACAAGAGTAACAAGAAATTTTTTTTCCGAATTCTAACAATTGGCAGTTGACGTTGAAGGCTTTCTGCTATCCAGTAGCCTTTGTGGTCATTATTTGCAAAACAGAATAGGCAACGTCCTTTTTGTGACAAATGTAAATAACACATGCAGGGTATGCAGTTTGCAAAGACCCCTAAGAAACGGAAATATTGACTTAGTGCCCCATTGCCCAAAGTACTTTATACTGAAAATGCACAATGATTTAAATGCAACTAAATTTACCTGATAAATTTACCTGATATCTTAAGATAGCAAGGGGGGCTCTCTCCTCGATTAGTTTACCTATTGAGAGAGCTCCTCCTTTAAGTAATTCCTTGCATACAATTTATTTAGTTCATCTTTTATTTGTATTTGTATATTGTATTAAGTTTTGTAACATCATTATCTTTGTAGTTTAGTTATTTGTTTGTATTGTTAGAACTATAAATTAGAGAATTTAAATAATATGAAACTGAAAATGAAACTGAAAGTAGTGCTCCGTTGCTCTACTTAATCTAAAATATCTTTCCAGGTACTACAGTGCTACTATCTTATCATTAGCTGGGGTCCAAGATGAACAGACAGCAATATGGCTAGCAGCCGTAGTCGCAGGTAGTAACTTCTTATTTACTTTCATTTCTTTATATCTCGTTGAACGTATTGGTAGACTCAAAATGACACTGTCAAGTTTGTTTGGTGTTACAGTTGCGCTTTGCCTGCTGTCGACAACATTCTTGTTATTGAAATCAGAATCACCGAAGACTATCGTCAAATATACTGCAGACAAATGCAGCAATTACTCGACATGTTACACTTGTCTAAAAGCTGACAGTTGCGGATTTTGCTACACGAGTCCCAAGACAAATCAATTTACAAATGGAGCGTGCTTGAAATATCAATCAAAAGATATAACACCTCAGTTATGTAATGCAACGAGCGCCCAGTGGACTAATGACGTATGTCCTACGTCCTATGCTTGGCTGGCAGTTTTATCCATGATATTGTATTTAGCAGCATTTGGACAAGGTATGGGGCCAATGCCATGGGCAATCAACGCTGAGATATACCCATTATGGGCAAGAGGTACTGGTACGGCTTGTTCAACTGCCACTAACTGGTTTTTCAATTTGCTCGTTTCTATCACATTTTTGAATGTGATTAACTTGGTGTCTAGAGCTGGTGCCTTTTTGGTTTACGCATCCTTCTCTGCCATTGGTTGGATATTTTTGTTCCTGTTGTTGCCAGAGACGAAAGGAAAAACGTTGGAGGACATTGAAGACTTATTTAAAGGAAATGTTATTGTACGTTGTCGGAAAAAATAGTATTTTTTCAATTTGTAGTACAGTAACACCTGCGTATAAGAACTAAACATTTGTGTATAAGAACCTACAATTTTGGAAGTCAGCTTGGGTTCTTGGACAATGAATACAATGGATTTGTTTTTATGGATGGGAGTCTAATTTGTCAATTTCAGCCTAAAGATTCTTAACCAACAAGGTTCTCATACGTGGGTGCTTACTGTAGAATAGAATTTTATAGAAGTATCTGATGATGAATACTTCCCATTTAAGCTTCAAAGAATTTAGATTAAATTCAATATAATCATAAGCTCCTTCAGTAAGTACGTAGGTACAAGAAAGGTCACGTATGTAAACACTTGCTTCGACGTTTTACTTTCGATTCCTCAGAGTATTGAATGAAGGAAGTTTTGAAATGATTTCATATATTTGATTAGAGCCCATTCTTTGCAAATCATCAAGGATCGATATTGTTTGTATGTATGCAGGCCTGTCTTTACTTCTCAGCCATACGAACGGCATTACGATGAATCATTAATGTAACCCAAGCCTGCTTCCTTACAGCAAGTCAGTCTTAGTCGTTCTCTGTAACGCATATCTGTTTGGAGAGATATATAGTCCTTTCTGGATAGACAGTTTGAATGAAGATAGAAGTGTAGTAATTTCTAAAATAATACCAGAAATCTTCCAGACAGCCCTTTTTTCAAGCAAGAGAGACTTTTAAGAGCCGAGTCTCTCGTTCGAAGCTTTATTTTGCTGAACTGACAGTTGGTGCTACATGGAGTCCCAGGAATAGTTTAATCATGATATGATGCTAGGCCCTGAAAGACGTGCCTTTTTGTGGCATTGTCTCTTTGTTTGTCGGAAAAAAACAAGCATAAAAGGAAAGGGAAGTTTTAAAGGATTATTTAATGATTATTTTACTGTTATGTCTGTTCTTCTGTTATGCTAATTTCTCGTATTTAGGTGTATGTATTCTTTAATTGATTGACCACTGGACTGGTCAACATACATATTTCTTTCTTTTTCATATTCGTAACAACCTTATCGGCCCTTTTTTTCGGCCGGCCGTCCCAAGATTTGCTCCATATTCGTAATAACCTTATTGGCCCTTTTTTTCGGCCCGCCGTCCCAAGGTTTGCTCTAACGCCATTTAAAGTCCGCATTTCGCGCCACTCCAAAAAAAAGCTCATTTTGCAAATTTCTGTTTCAGGACATTGACGTTGTTGATACAACATCGTAAAGCGCTTTCTCATAACTACTTAATATTTTTTTTTATTAATATGCAAGCAAATTTTGGCCAAAAATGTAGAAAGAAAACCAAGGAGCAATTAATTTCTGCTACATTTGCAGACAGTTCATGTTTGCCCCATTAATGTCTCATATTTTTCATAAATGACAGTTAATTGCTGCGAAGCAGCCACCTATTCCTGCGCAGTTGCTTCTCTTGGCGTGATTGATTCTCGGTGCTTGTATATTTTTCTGTCTGTTTTCAACAATTTAGCAAGGTGACTTCGGTCAGCGGCTTTTGAAATTGCATCGGAATGGTTGGAATTCACTTTGTTGGTGACGAAAAAGCATTTACCTCACGCTGTTCTCCTGTTGTTGACTGGCTCAAAGGCAATATACCAATTTGTCATGCATCACAATTCAATGAGTGTAAACTGTGGAACCAGGGAATGGACCTGTGCAAACAATACAATGCGCAGCGCAGCACTCACTGACAAAATCGTTATTTCTAGTTTAAACTCTTAGACTTAAAATTACCTGTCTTCTGTGAACAATGCCTAAAATATGGTGCACACTAGCAAAAATAAGAATTAGAAAATTAACGTTGCTTGTCGAAAAATATTTCCAAATTTAAACACTGGTCCTTGTTCCACCGGGCTTGTTAACGCAGCGTAACGAAAATTAACGCCATTTAGGGCCGGTGTAAAAAGGGTTGATAAGGTTCACAAAAGTTTTCAACATTAAATGACGAAATCGGGAGTTCCAAAGAATGAAGGCTCGTCAGAAAAATCATCAAATTTCTATGCCAATATCTATCTTCAAAATATCTCTTTGCGTTTAACCCTTTCTTTGGCAAATATTGAAATACCTTTCAGAAAATTTTTTTTTCTTGGGAAGTTAAATAGTTTGATGCAAATAAACACCTTGATCAGGATTTTCAGTGATGAGGCCAAATTTTAGGGGGGTTGGAATTTGTTGACATATGGCAACATTGCCAAGAAGTGGTATAGAAAGAGACTGAACATTATAAAACACATTACTATCAGTTTCAAATGTATAGATCTCTCATGAAGATTATTCTTCCTACCATAACAACCTTATCATTATCTGCTATTTTTTTAGATGTACTGAAGGGATCCTGTGCAAATATTGGGGTTGCTGTGTCCATATCTTTGCTCCATGAGTACATGGCACACCTAGAAATCACTGAGATACATGCAGTTTTGTCCATTCTTTGTAGTAAAAGAAAACATCTTTAGTGTTACCAAAAAAAGATCTATACCTATTTATGCTGCACCTAATTTGTTATTGCAGTGTTTTGTGGGTTTTGGAATATTTCTTGCAGCAGAGAAGAAATTAACCGTCCTTATGTTCCATCAATTATTAGTTGCAAATGCCATATTATTTTGTCTGAAAGAGCCCTTTCATCCCTTGACTATCAGCATACATTATTTGTAAATCATTAATGGTCATTGTCCTCTCTGTGTTATGAATGTCTTTTTTAAAAAACCTAAATCACCATATATACACTAATTGTGAGATATTTCACTGATAGAAATCAAAAAAGCAGTTTCTCTGTCCTGTAAGGCACAAGCAGACATCACATTTCTTGCAGAAAGTTCTGGAATATCCAGAAGGGCAGTGGCGACATCTTCCCTTCTGTTTGCTTCGTATCTCTGGCCAGTGCCCAGTTTGATCCTTCTTAGTCATGAATCCAGGTGCTGGGGAAAATGGTTTCCTCCCAGCCTTAGGTGTCTCATCCATCTCTAATGATCTTCTCTTTGGTGGCCGGCCAGGTAGCCTTTGCATTACTGGGGTTTCCTTCTTGGCAGTGAGTGTGTCTGACAACTGCAGTACAAAATTTAGCAAAGGAAGCTGCCTCTTTGCTGGAATTCCCTGTTGTTTGCAATGGCGCCTATACAGGAGCCAGGCATTTACTTTCGCAATATCGACACAGTGCCAAAAAATTTTCACATACCACCGTTTGGTCTTCACTGTTATGCGATAAAGCGATATCAACATGTCTGCCAGATCAACTCCAAACATTCCCCCATTGTAGCACATGACAATCTTTGGACACTGAACTGCAACTTTTGCCTTTTCTTTTGAACACCACCTAGAAACCTGCATCATTGGTTCAACACCAACGAAGTTTGATGCCAAATGAACTGAACTGTTGTCATACCACTTTGACACAATCAAACCTGAGTTCATGTCACATTTGAAATCAACAGAGCCCCTTCCTTCTTTCTTCATCTCTTTGTCTGAAGCTAATGGGCAGCCTTGAAGCCTATTCTTTCGAATAGTGCCACAAGCCAGAATGCCTCTCCGTTTCAGGTACAGCAGGAGATCTAGGGTTGTGAACCAGTTGTCGAAGTAGACTTTGTGGTTTGCATTAGGTGGAAGGTTTTTACATAGCTTTGCAACCACTTGGGCTGATTTCTGAAGCTTACTTATATCATCATCATTGTTTACGTCTGTGTTTTCTTTTCCATCATAAACAAAAAAATCATACATGAAGCCAGAAGCTCCAGCTCTTACTAAATTTTTGAATCCCCATTTTGAGGGTTTCCTTGGATTGTACTGTCGAATTTTGCTAAATTTGGTTTTTGAGGGGATGATTTGCTCATCCACTGAATGAGTCTCCTCTGGCTTGATCAAAGTGCATTGTTGTTGAACCCCTTCTATAATAGGCCTTACCTTGAACAGCTTATCAGACTCATGCTGCAAATCATTATCAACAAAATGAAGGAATCTTCGAACACTCTGAAACCTTTTCAGTGGCATCACATCAGCCACTGCAGGATATCTCATCTCATTTGACCAGTAAAGGAGATACGATGGCAAATTTATGATCCCCATCTTCATGTGCATTCCAAGGTATCTTTCAATTTCCTCCTTACATGTGTTTATACTCTTTCCCTTTTTCTGGAAACTGTAAAGGTTTGTGTTCTCAACAACAATATTTGTAAGTGCATCTGTCCAAAACAACTTGAAATAGTCTAATGGAGTCATTTCTCCTCCCAGCTCTCTCACATCATCATCACCATGGAATTGCATTTGTGCCTGTGGTATATCCTTTCTCCTCCATCGAAACACATGACTTTTCTGATGGTGGCTAGCACTGCTGTGCGCTGTAGGGGCATCCATGTCTTTCATCTCACTTGCAACATTTTCCTCATCTGATTCATTATCACTACCATCAGTGCCTTGTGCACTCTCACAGTGCTCTTCTTCTTGGGGATTGTACGCATCTGAATTGGTTTCATCCTCTTCATCTGAACTAAGATCTGAAATCTCAGAATCAGCTCCATTCATTACAAAGTCAAGAGCATCAGTTACATCAAATTTCTTTGATCTTCGATTTGCCATTTATCTGAAAAACAGGAAATAACAATTCAAAGCATCATGAAAGCCAGCATTGAATCGTATGGTGAAATGTCATTTTGTTTACATGATAGATATTACATCAATTGGCAAGTTGGAATTTTTCAGATTTCAGGAGACTGATGTTTCACAGTAAACACTGATAGATCGAAAGACATAGCATGAGCATGTCACAGAAAAATGAGTCATTTTGTATCAATAAAGTTATGATCTCACATGTTCCTGCAAGTGTTTAGTTTGTATGGTGTATCTATGCCATGATAAACATGTAAATTGGCACATGTGATAACCCAATATCAGCTGATCAATGCGGGCCTAACCAGTTGAAATTTATACACCAGTTCTTGGCAATGTTGCCATATGTCAACAATCAAAATCAAAAAAATATTTTACAGAAAATGAGGCGTTCTTGTTGTCAGTAAATACTGGATTGCCTTCTTTGACCCTATGCCTAACAATATAAACAATTGCTGTTTTTATACCATTTACAAAGGCACAGATCAATTGCACTAAGAATGACATGTAATTACTTACCTCTGACTAGTCAACTTCTGGATTCTTGGAGGCCACCAAAAGTTTGAAGTGCAGCTCACAGCGAATGAGACTTGATTCAAAAAGGCATGCTTTGCAATGCATACTGGGTAAGATATAGCACAGGATAGAGGCTATTTTAAAATTGCTCCCAAAATAATTTGTTGCCATATGGCATCATTGCCAAAGAAAGGGTTAAAGATGAAAGGCAAAATTATGTTTTACTTTAAGATTGTCTCCTTTACAGTTTTGAATTTGTAAATTTTTGAAAATTTTTTTCTCATATTTTTTTAAGTCAAGATCACACGCATTTTACTACTCTTGATTGTAATTTAATCGTGGCAAACTTTGACTAGATCATGATTTTAGCGATAGGTATTGCAATAGAATTTAAGTGATTTTGCAAACGTGTACTTTTATGAGAGACACTCGATAATATTCTATCTTTATCTTTAGATCGATTTCATTTCACTAATTTTGTACAACTTATTCTTAAAATTCTTACAACTTAAAATGGTATTCCTTAAATTTATTGATCACTAAAGCAATGGATCTATACTTATAAACAAACAGTGTGAATTTGTATTAAAATCACAGTTTTGTAAATTCCTATTTTCTAAATCAATGTGACATTGTTTTGTAAACATTAACAATAAATGTGGACTACTAACTATTCTTGATATTCTTTTGGTCAAAATATACGAGAAAATAATGAAACCCCTTTTCTGTCTTTCTATTTCCAAGATCATTATTGGTGCTTGAAACTTGCAACGTACTATCTTCGTGTTGTTGCATATAAACCAAAGCTCCTAAAGACTACCATAGACTTTTGACCTGGAGTCCTCTGTTTCCCTGTGCTCCTTTGACTTGATGATGGATGATGGCGCTTCGGTTGACAGAGACCCTGAAAAACCTGACCCTATTTAGGCCCAAACTCTGAGCTTCCTAGAGACCAATCAGATTGCGAGTTTTTCGAATTAGTATGGTTCTGGCAAATATGATAGAATTCTCGATTCGATTGAAGAACTGATGACATCCCCACGGGATTCGAGATTAGAAGCCGTGATTCCATCATAATTCCATCGATGAATGCAGAAAATAGGGTCATCTTTTTGACTGTTTTATTATGAGTCCCTGTTGAGCAAGGTTTACCGTAAGGATACAACGGATATAAGTCCAAGACTGCCATACCTTCATATTTTGAATTGTTATAGGCAACTTGATGGGATCTTGATATTTCTCTAGCGAAATTATGTATGTCACTGATTGAGACAGTGGAAGAACGAATGGAGACGATGGCTCAAAAATTTGCGGATAGAAGCGAATAAATTCAGGAAATTTTTTGTTCAGTCGCTTGAAATAGGCCAGCCTGATCTGAGGCAAATCATTTAATTATCAGATGTAATTTTAGTTGTGGTTATTCCTGAGTTTAATGTTGTTTTTACTGTTTCCACCAACTGTTTCATTTCGTGTTGTTTTATAAGAAGAAGGAGCTTCGAACAGAAATCTGATCAGTTTTATCTTCAGATGCCTATGCCTTTGGTCATTCATCGATTTCAATTTTCATTTCTAAAATCTTATCTGCTATTTAATTTTGTAAACTGTAACACTTTTCAAAAAGGAGGAGCTAGAATAAATTGCATATCAACTTGGACGGTGCGATAAAGAAAATTTCAATTGAACTTTGGAAGTTGGTTTAAAGATGGTTTGGAAGGTGGTGAATCAATGTTCTGTCATTATTGAAAAGAACTGGCGCGAAATAATTGAATGCCAATTTAGACAGTTTGATATGAAAAATAAAATACACGTTAAATGATGATATTATCAAAGATCATTCACTAATACAGAGGCTACTTATAATGAAATTTCATGATATCTGATGAATGAATTTGAAAGTATTTGGCAGTATGAAGGGCTTTTGTAAGAAAAAATTTAAAACCAGAAGGAATCTGGACGAAAAACAGCTGCTTTTTGAAATTAGACCAACGACATGATGCCATGTATTTGTTCAATACTTTTAGTCTGATTTTGTCTCTCATACAAGGACTCATGGGCCATGGAAAGATTCTTGACACGGGCCATGGAATTCTTGACACTGCAATTATGTTTCAATGATTCTGCGGAGAAAGATTTCATAACCATCTGCGGAGGAAGTTTCGAAATCCTCCGTAACAGTATTGAAACTGTTCCGCCACAAAAGCGTAGCTAAAGCTACGGCAATCAAGTGCAGCTGCAATGTCTAACGACCCATTATTGGCAGTACCTCATAAAGGTGAAAGGAGAGGAAGACTTCCTTATCTCCATAAGCACCCTCGACCATTGAACTATATCATAGTCACAAGAGAGAACTGTTCTGTCTTATGACTATGATTATATTCATAGCTCAATGCCCTCAACTTACGCTTTTCTCATTTAATTGCATTGATGTTGTTGTTGTCCCACAAGTGAGGGCCGCATTTCCATATGCTCGGTTTTCATTAAATCGTAATTCATCGCCGATCATTGTCTTAGAGCATCGCCAATGTTTCCCTAATTGGTTTAAATGTACGTAAACGTAGTTAAGAAACCTGTCGTTCCGTCACCTCAGCAAATGTAGATAAGAAATATTCAGTTTGAAAGACCCTAGTCAAATGTACTAGCATTAACATTAGTTGGTAAGTGCAGCGTTTTGGGATATGGGAAGGAGCTAAACCAACATATGGAAGGAATGGAATAGATGTAATATCATAGGCCTTTCTCATTCTTTTGACATTTGAAGATGCCTTTGCCCCACCCTCCCCTGTAACCCCTCATTCTTGCAGTCAGTTCAGTTCTGTTGGCATTGTGTCACAAAATGACTTGCTGTCTCCCCGCTCACTGTGTGAAGATCAAAACCAAGTCAAACAAATACCCATTCATTCTATGGAATAAGAGACAATTAAGAAGTCTTTGATGACACCGCCTCTGTCTGACGTTATCAGTATTGTGTAATAAAAATAAGTTATTTGGAGAAAAGCGAATTGCAGGAGTATCATATTTCCACACACATACAGAACGAACGAAAGAAAGATATTGCAGCTTGCTGATTCTTTTGAAATATAATGCGGCTGACGCTGCAAAAACTTATGTTTGAGCTTCTGTAACTGGCTACTTTTGCAAGTGCCAGTTTCCTTACTTCCTCACTCCAGGCAAGTCCAATTCAAACCAGAATAAAAAGAGGCTCAATGTATTCAATTATCGATTCTGGCAACGCATTTTCTAAACGTAATTTTAGCGCGTTTTTGGTAATCGCTTCTGAAGTCTTTGATTCCGTCCAAATGCATTAGAAACCTTCAATTGCGCAGGCAAAATCTTAGATTGGGTAGAAATCATTTTCACACTTTTTTCAACCCATTTTCATTGCATTTCTGCCGTGCTTTCGTCCTAATTTGAACCAAATTTAATTCATTTTCGTATTTTTCAATTTTGTTTCTGAGCGTTTTTGTCTTATCATTGGTGGCTTGATGCTGCAGTTGTGTTCGATTGGCTTAGCTAGCTGCGTCTGCAGAGGATAGATTCGAGGGGCAAATCACTTCTCAGATTAGCGTACGTGACTTTTGTGATTTTTAAATTTACATGATTGTTTTCCGTGATTTTTTGTGATTTTAGTGATTTTTAGTGATTGTTTCATGTCATTTTGCAGTAATTTTTCAGTGATTTGTAATTTGGTGCTTTTTGCATACGATTTTGTTGTGATTTTGTGATTTTTGTATGAGAATTTTTTGGTGATTTCAAGGAAGGTGTACGAAAAAATATCAGTGATTTTCCAATCAGAAAAAAACTTTAAAGTAAAGTCACGTAACTGAGCGCACAGGGACCAAACGCAAATTGAGTTTGGTTGTCGAGAATGACAAAACAATTTAAAGATGCAGAGACATCGAGAATGTTTAGACATCAGATTTTTATGTTGTTGAAATATTGAATTTAATAGTTAGGTTAAACCATTAAAAATCATTTTATTATTTACTATGCCTCATTTCTACAACTGACTAATTTATACAACTAAGAATTTAGCCTTGAAATTGGGTTAAATCATACCACGATTCAATACCAGTTTAAACCTATGCAAGTCACAGAGAAGTTCGTCATAAAACAACACATTTCTTTCAATCTTATTCAATGGATCAAGCTTTCACCACTCATCCTCTTCAAATGTGCTTCGCTTTACTTCCACATCGCTTCGATTGCATCGACTTATGCAGTTATGTCGGGCGTTGATGCAAATCTTGTGTGCTGCGATTGTCACCATTGCAGGATGGGCTTCACATTGATGAAAGATGCCCCAACAGCCATTTCGACATACTCCTCGTTTGAAGAACGAGCGAAGTTCCTCCGAGTTTCCTTCTACTTCTTGATTTGAGAGCATGCTGACAAGAAGCACACTTAGGATCATGATAAGGGATGCTGTTGATGCCATTTTCAATCTGGTGAGAAACATGGAGTATATTGATCAGTCAATAGTTCAAGTAATGGTTGAGTCAGAAAAATGAATCCTCTGCTTGAAAAAGCGTACAGGAAAAGCTATGCCACCCCAGGCGGTACTCTCCCTTGCCATGTGATGTGGGGACATGGAGTCAGACACTTTTTTGGGACTGGGAAACGTTGTCCAGTATATCTTTAGGTACGCTATTTGGAGCACAATCGGTATAGTTTTAGGGTTGCTGATGAGAAAATTTGACAAGGTGAGTACTAAGCTGCGTTTTTACCAAAATATTGCAGGGCTGTTGCGAAAAAGCTATCAAACCTGTAGCTTTTATGAAGCAGTGAGTATATTTGACTCGACTAAATGAGGCTAAATGAAATTAAATATGAAAATATGAAATAAAACATGCTGTGTCCGACTTCCCCGTCACATACTAATAGGCAATTCCCTATGGGTATGCAACTAACTCGTAAAGAAATTTGATTTTTTCATCTCATTGAGGCTTCAACTTAAAGACAAATGACGGAGATAAAAGGTGACTTAAATCAGGGGCCTGGGCAATCTAAATATAGTCTTTTGTATTCCATTATATTTGATGATCTTTAGAGATTATCAAAACAATTGGACAAATGATGGCAGGCGCCCATCTTTTGTTCTATTTTTAAACGAGATGATATATATCCGTCATTTGTCTTTAATTCTTAAGATTTATCTCATAATCATAGGTGCATGATTTCGCTATGAAATTAGGAATCAGCCGAAAGTTCTATTTAGTAATATGCCAAAAAATAGTTAGAAATGGCTTGTTCACAATCAGGTAGATTTTGCCTGTTTCATGCTCAGCATTGCTAGGGTAGCATAATTACATTTCAACTGTTTCCGTATCATTAGAAAGCTGTGCCGCAACTAAGAAAACTGTTACTTTGCCATTTCAATTGTGCATCAAAACCAGTCTCGAACTAAGTCCACATTGTTACAACGGTATAGCAAAGAAACAAATAAATAAACAAACAATATTTAGCTTGATTTGGCTTGGCAACTAGTAAGCATATCATCTTATTACTTTGCTATATCATGGACAGTTTGGCAATCACAACTACAGTGTCCGTCCGAATTGCCCATGGTTGGTTTCTGTGTCCCACACCCTATTTTCCAAGGTGCCCTCCTATAAAAACATTAAATACAATCTCACCAGCTCGCAAAAATTACTTTCCAGACGATTACTCGGTGCAACTATAGTTTGCGTGGAATTCTTGAAGCAAAACACTTGGCGATAAAAATTGATGTTTTAATTTGATTTGAAAGGATGTTATCAAAATGAACATCAGCGATGTGCAGGGCGTGGTGAAAAGATCAGCTCTATCTTCTTTTTTGCGTATTTTCATTTTGGATATTCTGATTAAAACACAACCAAAATAGTGATATGGATATTTCAAGATAACAGCCATCAAATTTTTATTCTTTCCCCACTCTTTTTAGCTAACGTATTAGTCAAGTTATGCCTGAAAAGGAAGCGAAGATACCATATCTGATGCAAGACGCCATTGTTCTTGTTATTATCATTCTGGTTGTTTTTTATCGACATTGTAAAATAGTTTCAGAGCTAAATTTAGAATGTGTTCCTTACGTTTTTCTCTCAAAACTCAAAGTAAGAACATTTTTATGGGGAACAGAACATATTCAGCCAAATGCTAACAGAACATATGTTCGTGAGTAGAAGAGATAGCCCAAAATGTGAAATGCAAATTGCTGACATCAAAATCAAGAGGGAACAAGGACAAGAACTAAGAATTATTCAGGAAAATAGGAACTGCAAGGAAACTGCTGCCAGCAGTGAGAAAGCAGCAATTGGGATTTTTGTGGCATATCATAAGGAAAGAAGGTTTAGAGAGTTTAATGCTCACAGGATGCAGTGAAGATAACACAAGCAGAGGTAGACCACAGATAAGATACTAAGTGAGTCTGAACACATGGATGGCAGAACGTATACCAGAAGGACAAAGATGGAGATTAAAGGAGCAAGAGCTGCTGAAGAAAACAAGAGAGCTGAGGAAAGACGTGCTCATCTACTTCTTGAAAATACATGGCGCATGAGGGAGACAGAGAATGAGAAAGAGAATGGTTTCTGTCATAATTGCACTCTAAGTAACATTATGAAATAACACTTTCTTTTGTCGATCTCTTCTGTGTTGTGATTGAAGTACCTGTTGAAAATGACATTTTAATCAAAGTTTGGAACATTTTTTCCCACGAAAAAGCAGTTTATAGCATAGCACTATGAATGAGGTTTCACATTCGACTGATTATTTTTACATTAACAACTGTTGTTGTTTTATTGTTGAAGTTTACTTGCGTCAAAGAAGATGAATGAAATCTTTACGGTTCTTAGAGGGGATTTTACGGCGCAGCCAATCAGATCGTTACTTTCTTAATATGGTCAACCCACATGCCTATTCTTAGCGCTTGATTGGCTGGTTAGTTTCGTTAGTTCCAAGTTCGACGTTTTGAAGCGAAGTGGCCTTCGAAGCGACGTTAGAATCTGTTTGGTTGTGAGTCCTTGCCAGAAGCGCCGGGAAGGGGGGGCAAGGGGGGGCGGTTGCCCCCCCAATGTTCTCCAGGACCACTTTTCTAATTCTTCTAATTCCGGCGTAAAAATTGCGGGGGGGGGGGGGTAAGGCCGATGAGCTTGGCAATTATGATGTGTGTGAGTATGGGTTTCTACAACCTTGCCATTTTTATTGCATTTTCCCATGATCTGTACGGCATTGATTCGAATTTTTTTCTCATGGTGAAGCCCCCAGATCCCCGTTCTATGTACGCTCCACGTATGCATATCTCATCAACATAGCTACGTACTCTCCACGTTTGCATAACTCAAGATCTTTTTCACGAACGAGGAGAAAGAAGTTTGATAGTTGGGAAGTGCGTGGTAACAATCTTTCGTCGAAATACTGGAAAGTGACTGGGAGACTTCTTCTAAGCCATAAGCATTGGCTTTCAATCCTGACCCACAAAAACAAGCTGTTGAATTAACATTTTCAAAGAAGAATATTGAAATTGATCATCCAGTGATCCTTTTCAACGACATACCTGTGAAAAAAGTTAATGAACATAAACATTTAGGGATTATCCTAGACTCAAAATTATCCTTTTCAGCTCATATCAAATCAGCTATCTCTAAGGCAAGAAGGGGCATTGGTTTGCTGAAATATCTCTCCAAATATCTGCCCAGGCATACCCTTAACGAATTATATAAGCTCTATGTTCGACCCCACGTGGACTATGGTGATGTTATTTACCACATTCCTGCCAAAGCATGTGAATTCAGTCAAAATATCATCTTACCAAATATGATGGAAAAGCTAGAGTCTGTTCAGTATTCTGCTGCTTTGGTTATAACAGGAACATGGAGAGGAACGTCTCGCGAGAAGCTGTACACGGAACTTGGCTGGGGGTCATTAAGTTCCGGAAGATGGAGTAGGCGCCTTACCTCGTTGTACAAGTTTGTAAACAATCTTAGCCCTGAGTATACAGTAGATCCAATTCCCCCACTTCATCAGTCGCAGTACTGTCTTCGTGACCAGGATGTCATTGGGCAAATGAGGGCAAGAACAGAAAAATTCAAATCTAGTTTCTATCCCAACTGTTTATCCGAGTGGAATAAGCTTGACCCTGAGTTGAGACTTGCACCCTCAGTTGCTGTTTTCAAGAAAAAGCTATTATCAATAGTCCGTCCCCCTGCAAAATCTGTTTTCGGAATTCACGATCCAATAGGATTACCCTATCTTACTCAACTTAGGGTTGGTCTCAGCAAGTTAAATTTTCACAAATTCAAGCATAATTTCAGGGACACCATAAACCCTATGTGCCCAACAAGTGATGGGATTGAGGATACGGAGCACTTTTTGCTGCTCTGCCCTTCTTTTGATCTTCAACGGAGAGATCTTCTCGCTGGAATTGTAGAGTTACTACGACCATTTGTACAAATCGCTAGTCTTTCAAATGACGCTTTGACGCAGCTATTACTATATGGCGACCAAGACCTTTCTAATGATTTGAACAAAAATATTCTCGAATTGACTTTACGTTTCATCCACAAAACTGGTCGGTTTGATTAATATCCTTTGAAACCTCAGCAATGTGTCAAGTCCCAACCACCAAGTCCCTTTATGTATGATGTATCATCAATCAGTTTATTTTCTTCGTTTTAATTGCTTGTAATGTACAGTAGTTGTATGTAATTTACCGTTGCTTGTCTTTATGTTTTGGCCATGGGGTAGTCATTGTCTTTCGCTCCCCTTGGTATCGTTCCTGTGGTGTTGTAGAGTAATTAGATAAGTAGAGTAGTATGTAAAATTTGTTGTTAATTCTTTTTGATGAATAAAAAAAAAAAGCATTGGCTGTTTGAATACTGTCCTAGACAAACTATTGTAGAATTTTCCAACACTTACAGTTTTTGAGGCCATGGAAATTGGATTGTGAGGACCGTTCTAGGAGAAAGTAGAGTATGTTTGCGCAAAATTTTCCTACGGAGGTGCTTCATTTAAAATAGTTGCAAAATTGTGAAGGTTTCCCATTTGGTCTTGGTAAAGATGGCATGTAGGATAGGCACTCTAAGCCAAATAATATTGGTGTTTAAAATTTTACCGGAGATGCTAATTTAAATAACTGTTCCATAGTGATCAACAGTTCCAATGCAGCACAGGCTAAAATATAATATGTATAAGTGTTCTAAGCCAAAGTAAAGAGTATATCTACAAGAAAAAATTTCCTGGGGGCTTCGCCCCCAGACCCCCTCAATGTCTACTGAACTTTTAAGTTTCTGCTGATGTGATGCCCCCTTTTCACAAACCATATATATTTCTATTTCTGAATCTGAGAGTACACGACAGCCGTGTGACAATCCCATTACAGAGTGGCGTGTGTTAAATTGGTGGAGATCAAAAGGTTGGACGCTTGGTGGCCGGTTGGACGTCATTTTCTAATGGTGGTACCCTACTCGTGTTATTAAACAGACTCATTTATCTTTATGTCAGCCTATAAAGGGGGCGTTGGTCGCATTTATAGCCAAAGTAGAGGGCGTGGTCCAAGAAAATTTTTCTGGGGCTCCGCCCCAGACCCCGTCCTTTTCTGCCCCTCCAATAACAAATCCTAGCGGCGCCACTGGTCCTTGCATGAGTGAAAATAAAAGCATCAGATTAAGACCGTTGAGCGAATATAAAGAATCATGTCGTCAGTCTACTGGAAAAACATCATTCAATGGCTCTTTGACACAATAGAAAAGCTTGCTACACAATTTTGATTTCAAAGTTATTCTCATCAGTTCCCACCCAACTACTTTTAGATTTATCTTTAATTTCTAAAGCCTCTTTCAGACTCCATTTTTAAAGAGAAAGGAGAAAAGCCATCTTGTCTGCTTATGCGAAGCTCTTTGTAATTAAACTGAATTCCTGGTGAGAATTCGCTCAATTTAGCAATCAAATTTCGAAAATTAATCAAAGTTTTGAATTGATCTCTGTTGACTGGTGTTCCGAATCTTCTATGAAATGAAAATTGACAAATTTATTTTCAAGACCATTTTCTTTAAAGTTTTCATCGAGTTGATATCACAATGATGAATTCCTAGATTTTCAGTACATCTTATGAATTCTGAATTTTGGTAGATTTGATTGGCTAACAAAAATAAACATTAATGAAAAGAAAAATACACGATAATAAGTTAGGAAGAAGGCAGTCTGTGAAGCCTTTTAAAGGCAATCTGTTCTCTTGATACCAGATTATATCGACGACCGGGATCTGTGTTGTTCAAAACGATTTTCTCCCTTTCCTTTACTTATCTTAGTCATTTCATTTATTTTTAATAAAATTCTCAAGATACATTCATCAATCTTTGCTAGAAGGCTTGTTTGATAGACAGAGGAAATGTTTCAACTATCAACTATTTTCAGCTGCTTCAGAAGTCTTGGCAGTTGGAAAACAATGTTGTGAAAAATTGATTGGGATTTCCTGGATTATTTAACTTGTAGAGGACATAGAAGATCGCTTTGAGTACATGTCTTTTTGTCCAGCAATTTTATGCCCTAAGGCAAAGGTGATAAAGTACTATTGTCATAGGGGATATACGGAATTCATCTTCCTGCGATAGATAATTGACGTCTCAAGATGTTCGACCTAGTTATCACTTGATTGGAAGTCAGTCAGTTCAAAAGAAAATGCGACTTGCGACAGATGCCTCACTGTCAATTCAGTTTAAACGAATCAATGATTTGAAAATGTTGTAGCAAGTTTTTCGTAATTTCCTGAAAAATTTGATTGCCTCTAGATCAAGTTTATCAAGGCCATGGTGTCAAGGAGAGTGGAAATGGGCGTGGTAAAGCTTTTGATTACAGATACTTGGCACTCCGAAATACTTAATTTCTTATTCATATGAATTATTTAGATATTTGCTGCAGCAGGCAAGAAAAATGATTCTGTTATCTGAGAAGTTCTCGCGTTGTAGGTGCAAAAAAGCAAAGTGAATTATAAGTATAATTAAGTGATTGTATAAGCGTTCGATGCAGCATGCAAATT
Organism: Aurelia sp. 3 sensu Dawson et al. (2005); assembly: GCA_964020215.1. Lineage (NCBI taxonomy): Eukaryota > Metazoa > Cnidaria > Scyphozoa > Semaeostomeae > Ulmaridae > Aurelia > Aurelia sp. 3 sensu Dawson et al. (2005). The sequence continues at coordinate 22,744,661 of OZ026578.1, forward strand.
AAATGATCTTGTATCTGAAATATCGCACCTAAAAAATGAAAAAGAAGCAAATGGTGTTTGAAGATTAATAAAATGCTTCAATGTCTCAATTTAAACATCACACCAAGTCAGGTTAATTTTTAAATGGTGTCACCTGACTTTTACTGTTCGAGCTTGATGGATGTGAGAGGTAGAAGGTGTGCCAAGGCCAATGGCATTATCCAAGAAATTTTTACTGTTGGGGAATCTATTGAAAGGGCGTCAAAGTAATCCCAAACCAAACGGCATTTTAAATTACAAAGCCAACAGAAACACCCTAGAAACAGCGCTATTTATGTCTGAACTTAGCAAGATGAGTTGCCTTAACTGTACTTCAAAGCAAACGCCATCAGTTTAGAGCTTACTTGATGGTTCACTCATTGAAACAAAGTAGATGTCTGAAAGCGGCTGAACATCCAAGAAGCAAACTGTAAATATAAGTAGAAAACCTGAGAATAAAGTTGATGCAAAGGAATTCTACAAAAATGCTCCGTTCACTGTTATTTACCAAACCTGTCATCATCTGCCTTACAAACTTATTTAGGATATCATCATGTGTCTCCTCGTGTGCCTCACTTATTGAGGATACGGAACATTTTTCCTTGCTCTGTCCATCTTTTGACATTCAACGACGAGATCTTCTCGCTGGAGTTCTTGCATTAGTACGACCATTTGGATTCAGTAATTAATGTATGGTAATAAGGACTTCCCCGATGACATCAATAATTGAAATATCCTTGAGTTAACTCTACATTTTATCCATAAAGCTGGTCGATTTGAATGAATTCATCTAAATTTCTGCCACCCGTCAGGCAATCACCAACTCCCCTTTGTAGTGAATCTTCCTTTTGAGTAGTTATATGTAGTTTTGTTTTTATTATTTTCTTTTCCTCTGTCAAGCCACATTGTGGATTTGACATCTTGCTCCCTCCTGGTTTGGTATTCGTTGTATTGTAGGGTACTTTGTAAGTAATGTAATTGGTATCGTGTATTGTAAAATGATGTAAAGGAAGAACACATGTCATCATTTGCATTGATCATGTGGCAACCCTAGCCCTTAGCCTCACAGAATGTGGGCTGGAAAAAGATGGCCATTATTTCACTCTGATTGAGAAATGTAGAACGTGAAGACCTGTTTGAATCCGATTTTTTTCACACGGTAGCCATAGATTAGCCTACGCGTAGACCCAGGGGTCTACACTTAAGCTACCATAGCTTAATTGGACAAGGAGTACCTCAAAAAGGTAGCAAAGCCTTGCATCTACACAGTGATACGAAGCATATGCCTATGACCTTTGATTTCAGGAAGGTAGTCATTGTCTACCGTGAATTTGGTTTTTAGGTTACAGTCAGGCGGTAAGCCAGGCCTTACTTGAGTAAAATATGTACACATAAGGTAAAATGGGTGAGACAAAAAATATGGATAAATTTTATAACAATCTTAGAGCCAGGTTTTCTCTAGTATGGATACATGCATTAGAACTACCCTCCTGAAATACTGGTTGTTGATTGCATGGTTCACGATCTACCTTTTTCAGAAATCAATATACCCATTTAACTACCGCAGACCCTACTAAGGTTTCATCAAATTGTTTGCTTTGTCGAATCACATCAATATGTCTATGTTTCGTTAGGGCTTTCAAAGTACTTACAGTAGTTTGTTTTTATACGCTGCCGTACCGGCAAAGAAATTTGTAGTACACTAGGTACAGTAGATTAATCTGCACTCCCCAGTTTATTGTCCTATAAACCACCATGTTTTGTGTTAGAAAATGCACTTCTGCATGCTGTCTTCGTGCAAAGGTAGCCAGAAGAAGTTTGTGGAAGATCTTTTATTGTTAAAATTCTTCTGTGACCTGAGAACCTCCGAAAAAGGTGCCTTGAACTGAGATGGATAATCCAAAACTCTTGACTTTAGTGGAATGAATTTTTACGTCTGAGGTAGCCTTTGGCTTCAACATAGTACATTCTTCATTGAAATTGTTGCGTCTGTGGAAATTGAAATGATTGTACGGCTCAGCAGGGCCGAAGTCAATGGATGAACATTTTGCTCTCTTGTCGGAATTTTTGTGATTTAAATGACGTTTTGGAGGATTTTGCGGAGAAATAATGCATAAAAACATGAATTTGTTAGTGTTAAACATAAATTCCAACAGAAACTATTGAATTTATGACATATTTTATTATTTATATTGACTAATGGTGTGGATTTCAATGTTAATGTTGGATTGCGAAATGTTGTCAAATTATAGTTACCGAGGAGTTAGATCGGTCATATAATGCATAAATTTAATGCATGTTCCTAGAACTGTTGTTGTTGCTGTTGTTGTTGATGGTTTTTCCGTCGGAAAATTTTGGTTTTTCGCCCCCCTACGCTGTCATGGCTGGTATCGGCCCTGCGGCTCAGCAAACGCCGATGTATCATTTTGGGACAAACAGTTAGTTTAAGGTGGGTTAACACCTTTATGAAGTTACTTCAGTAAAAACTCGCATGAAAGAGTATCCGTAACCGGCTCCTATACATTTATATGGTGGTTGTTATCTCGATGGTGCTTCATTAGCCAAAAATCCGCCTGCAGTTCCTTAATCCGCACTTTCTTTTATGCTGGTTTTTGCTGTGTGAGTAATTAGGCTCTTTTAGCAAGAAGCTGTGAGTCAAGAAGACGCCAGCACAATTCTTTTATTCGAGGATGTAAATTACAAAGTGAAATCAACTTCAAAACTTTTCTGAGTCTCGAGAGACTTATTGTACGTTCTATTCTGAAACTGACAACCTGAACAGTATACTTCTGAAGGCTGCACTGCAAAAATTAGGACGTCGAGAAAGGAAGCAAAATACAATGTGAGCTTATTCACAAATGATGAAAATGCGAGAATGGAAATTTTTCTTGGGGAATTCGTTTGCCTATGAGCAGCTTTCTAGGAGGGTAAAGGCTTGAGAATTAGACTGCTCTAAAAACAATGTAAAAACATAAAAAAAGTAGCTGTGTTTTCAAAGACGTCCGCGCGCGTCTTGCTGCTAAAAGAGCCTATTTTGAACCAAACAAGCAAACGTGGAAAGCTCTACCCACTGTAATTCAGCCAGGAGCTTTGTCAGCGGCAGGAAATAATTTTCTTCAAGAGTTTACCGAAATTTGAAAATATTCTCCGCTCTTTCTCTAATTTTTGCAAGTTTCAAGAGTTCAAATAGAAGTGCTGCGAAACTGTCAAAACGAAGTTCAAGAATTGCAGCGATTACCGTTTTATTTCTCTTATTTCAGTCATTGTTAGGCATTTTTTAGACCAATCGAATATACAGATAAATCAAGTTCAAATTGGCGACTATTTCATAAATATCTGTGATATTACAGAAGGACGAATCCAATTTAATGATTCATTTGAAGACATGACCACGGTTGATGTCCCACTTCCTTAAGCGACTGCGTTTTCACATATAGATATGGTATGTGTGTATGTGATAAAATATATATGAAATTTGTCACGAGTGGGCTACCACAATTGGAGAATTAAAATGTGCTCCTGCCCGGGATCGAACTCGGTACCTTCGTGTCGACAGACATTCCAAAACTCCACTGCGCCACTCAAGCGCAATGATATATTTGAGAGATCTGAAGTCATTCAGATCCCAAGTCTTACACCACAACAGGAGCCATTTATATATATAAAGTCAGAAAATACAACTTCGTGTAAACGTTTCGGCGCAAGCCTTCATCAGTAACTCATGTAATTTCAGTAACTCGTGTATACATGTAATTTCGATATCCTTATGTATGCTCCAACTGATTTTGAACAGTCATTACTGACGAAGGCTTAGGCTGAAACGTTTAGAGAATATGTTTTCTCTGAGTTTTTATATCTATTTTATTACATATTGAGTTGGAACTGATGAGAGTATATATATATGTGTGTGTGTATATATAAATATATACACACGCACACCTATCAGCTCATCAGCTCACCAGCTATATATATTACGCATTGTAATAAGTAGGATCCCGCTTGGGCTATTGTCTCGTATTGCTTTTGAATTTTATAGTCTATATGTATGCTCCTCCTAATTTTGAAAAGTCAGACTGATGAAGGCTTTGGCCGAAACGTTTTACGAATGTGTTTTTCTTGAGAATCTATATATACTTATATTATAATATAAGTAGTACCACCGCGAGAGCTACTGAAAGATGCAGCCTCGTATTACGAACAAAAATTCTGCTACAAAGAGAACTATATTGCATTATTACGAGGTTGTACTGTTGACTAGTTGGTATTGAGTTTAACGTCATATGAAATAATCGTGTACAATTGTCTTAATTTTACGCATTATACGAGTAAAACGTCTTTAAAAGGGCGTCTAGATTTGCAATTTGTCATTAGGCTGAAGATTCCTCGTTGAAAGGATGAAACTAGTTCCGTGATACTTCATGGCTTTTTATTTTTAGTTTTCTCTATATTACCAGTTAGTATGTGATCCATTTGTCCTACACTATCATTAACCATACTAGACTAGCTAAGAAGCCTCCGAAGAAATAAAAAGGGAGAGACTTCGACTGATCAAACAGCAAATAAATTTGAATATGGAAAGAAGACGGAAGCGTGTAAAATCGCCACAATCAAGGAAGAAATTCTTCAGATGCAACAATTTGAGACGGAGACAAGACCATAATCTTAAAACAAAAGAAGATTATCTACAAACAGAGAAAAGTTTACCGGTAAGGCGCAACCGAAGGCTAATGCGACCCAAACATGGTCTCCATGATGATGCAACAACACCAAAAGATTTCCCAAAGGAAATGACGAAGATGTTCCATGATAGGAAAAAACAAAGAATGACCTATATCACCACATTTTTGAGAAGAGGACGACCTCCAGATTGTTAAATTTCTCCCCCAAGAAGATTCTATCACAAATTGCAAAGGTCAGATGTCCTTTCAACCTGACAAGTCAAAAGATGATTAACAACACAGATTCAAACAAGTAGATCAACTGAGAGAAGCCTCAAGAAATATCTTCAAGTGTCAGCAAATTTTTGGTTATTTTATCGAGAGTCTAAAGGACCTCGACACTTTACCGGTATGGCGCAACCGAAGGCTAATGCGACCCAAAAATTCACAAAGGCGCACAAAAATGTGACGTCAAACTAATGGACTACGAAATATAAGTAGTACCACCGCGAGAGCTACTGAAAGATGCAGCCTCGTATTACGAACAAAAATTCTGCTACAAAGAGAACTATATTGCATTATTACGAGGTTGTACTGTTGACTAGTTGGTATTGAGTTTAACGTCATATGAAATAATCGTGTACAATTGTCTTAATTTTACGCATTATACGAGTAAAACGTCTTTAAAAGGGCGTCTAGATTTGCAATTTGTCATTAGGCTGAAGATTCCTCGTTGAAAGGATGAAACTAGTTCCGTGATACTTCATGGCTTTTTATTTTTAGTTTTCTCTATATATATATATATATATATATATATTTATCGATATTAGCACCTTATGGGTTGCTTTCGGCTTTCGCCTTTTTCAAGCAGCGTATTTTATAAATATTCAACAGCTATATATATATATGGTGGAGATATCTAGATGATTGCTTCCTTATTTGGGACACACGAATTGATTCATCAGAAAATTTGTTATCAATTTTACAAGGCCTTCATCGAAGCATCAAATTTACTGCCGAAGAGAGCAAAAAAGAAATTAGCTTCCTTGACATCAAAATAATTATAGAAGACAATAAAATAGTAACAGATCTCTACCAAAAACCGACAGATAGCCAACAATATGTTCATTTTAAATCCTGCCATCCCTCGCACACAAAAAGAAACATCCCCTTTAACCTTGCCCGACGCTATTGCACTATAATAGAAAAAGATCTGTCCAAAAATGAAAAACTGAAAAGCCTAAAATCAGTGCTGATAAAGCAAGGTTATCCCAGTAGACTTGTAGATAGTGGAATTCAGAAAGCTAAGAGCATACCTTTGGAAGAACTACGCCAAACAAAACAAAAAGAAAACACAACTCAACCATTAGCTTTTGTCACTACACATAATCCTCGTAATCCGGATATGTTTAAAGTCATTAAAAACACAATTTCACTTCTAGATGCCAGTCCAAAAATGAAAAGGGCCATGGAAAAAGTACAACTAATCAACAGCAAACGCCAACCCCCTAGCATAAAACAAATGCTAACTAAAGCCAGGTTTGTCTCAAATACCGCAAATTTACCAACTCACAATAATGATAATGATTTAAAAGTTACAAAATGCAATAACAAAAGATGTGGCACTTGTTCTCTGATCTTTGAATGTAATGAAATAAAGTTTAAAAACTCAGACAAACCATTCATAATTAAATCTAGAATGGACTGCACAGCTATGGATATTGTATATCTGATAAGATGTACTGGCTGTGATAAAGAATATATTGGTCAAACATCAAACCTACGAGCAAGAGTTAGAGTCCATAAACAACAAACATTAGATCCACGTCTACGTCACTTATATGTGAATCACCATATAGCGCATTGCGCTATTGGTAAACCTACCTTGTTCCAAATAACACCTTTTTTCTCAATCAACCGCGGCGACAAAACATATCGCGAAGAAATTGAGCAACATTTCATAAGAAAGTTTCGCCCAGAACTAAATCGAGATCGATGAAGTAAAAGCGAGGCTGTACAGACGTAACTTGTGTATTTACTGACTGATTTGACGTCAAATGTAAATTTGTTGTATATAAGATCGTAACTTGTTGTAATTATCTTTAGGCTGAAGATTCCTCACTGAAAGGATGAAACGCGTTCCGTACTTATAACGCCTTCTTTTTGTCTTTCTACCTCGAATGTTTTTCCGTATATATGTATATATATATAAGCACACGCGCGAAGGCAAATACGACCAAAACAGTGCGCGAATACAATTCCTGCATGAACAATAGATATAGGGCCATGAAGGACATAATACCTTAAAACATGAGTTCAGCTTTCTATTTGGAAGATATGAGAAAGATGAGATTAAAATTGACTGAGAGTTTGCAGAGATTATTCTTGTTAAAGATTGTAAACACTGCCGGACTAAGGACGTATGAAGAATTCATTGTGCTTCAAGCTTTTTACTGTAATGATAATGGAAGATTGATGTTTTTACAATAGTTACTTTACTGTCTTAAGCATAGTCATTTCTTCCATATATCTTGCAAAGGTTCTAATGTTATCTATATTATCTCGAGAATTCTCGGAGTATTTGCAGTCATTTCTTTGTTTGCTAAACTGCTTCAATTCACCATTGATTTCCACTCACTAGAGATGCTGAATTTTAACAAGATATATGCATAAATAATGCCACTCTGTATACTTTCAACAGTCAACTTAATTGGTATGTAATACAAATAGTTGCATAAGGAAATTAATTAGCAGTTATGGAGATGTTTGAAGGAATTTCAGCCCAGATAACACCGACATAAGATATTTCTAATCATGCACAATCGCAGAAATAGCTTTAATTTTAATTTTCAGATACAATAAACTCGTAGCTCATCTTTTACGGATCTATCCTGACAATTTCTTAAAACTGCTAATATTTCTGTCATATATAATAAATACGAAGCTCGCCTTTACGTATCTATCATGATAAATATGTAATGAATTTGAAGCTCATATTTTAAGCATCTATCCTGATAAATTCTTAAAACTCGCTGGTTTTTATTTCTTAAATGATAAAGACGAAGCTCACCTTTTAAGTATCTATCCTGATAAATTCTTAGCAATTGATAGTACCATGTCATATACAAAAAAGACAGAGCTCACCTTTAGGTATCTATCCTGATTAATTCTAAAAAATTGATATTATTTATTTTATATATGATAGATAAGAAGCTCACCTATTAAGTATATATTCTGACAAATTTTTTGGCTGGTATATAGTGTATCTCTTGCTTTGGAGTCAGGACCTTTCGCTGGCTGTCTTCTCTGTGAGTGAGGCAGAAGACGGGTGCACACACCTTTTAAGTATTCCAAAATGCTAATGCGAGCAGACGCTTAAAAGAAATTTGCAATTCACAGCACACATCCGTTCTGTTACCATGTGGGCGGTGAACTTCAAAGCATATGCTTTGGGTTGGCTTCCTATAAGGGCATCACTTAACAAATACTCCGTAAAATATTGCACGTGTGATTATCAAATCTTCCCTTGTTAAATATTAAATAAGTTGAAAGCAGATGTTTAATAGCGATGGAAGGAAATCATCCCCATGCTCAATCAAAATTTCGATTCTTTTATGTCTAATAGACACCTCTATCAGCAACAACAACATCTTGGCTGTTAGCTTTTGTTTCTAATTAATCATTCAAATGAATGTGTATCCGCAGGTACCACCAAATTTATGAATGTACTTGAATGTTCCTGAATCGACCTGTCTAAGGAGTTTCCCCATTTTTCCTGCCTCGTGTCCTTATTCTTACATAAACTTTTTGTGTCGATAAAGAATTAGAAGATTATGCCATGGAGACATTGTCATATCCCACGTAGTTTAAATGAAATGTCATTGTATCAGATGGAGAGAGATATAAAAAGTAGTTCCACCGGGCTTCAAAGAAAAGTTGATTTAGGAATGGCTTTTAGCTATGTCAAAAATTCAGCATATGACAGGCAGTAAGCAAGAAAGTGAAGTAATAACACATTGCCATAAGCATTGCTATCGTTTAAAATAAAAAAGTTTTGTGAAACATTTGTTGTAAAATATTTTGAAGCGTTGAACTTTGAATTCACAGCTGTTGAAGCGTTGATCGCGTCGCAGTCCCAATCGTAATGAAACGCGGCAGCGTGACAAAGTAGGATTAATTCTGTTCGCCATGCGTGCTGCATCGCATTACAAAATGGCCTCAAGTGTCAACTCAGCTTGATACAGGGCGTTCCAGAAAAATTGCTTGATGTTTGATTAAATATTAAGAAATTACGATAAAATGAATGCTCTCCTACTTAGGGAGCGGTCATAAAGTATCTGCTATATGGGGGTGGATGATTTTCCAAAAATCTTAGCAAAAATTAATGGCCCCTACCAGATTCCTATTCACTTATTTATGGCCCAATAGCAAGAACTATGATATTTTTCATGACCCCATAAAATAATTCAGTTTTTAGAATGCAGGCTCGATGAGTTTACAGGCAGTGTAATCTCAGAATTTTAACTTAATAATGAAGCACTGGCTAGCCACTGAACTAAACAAGAGAAGGACAAGAAAAGAAATCAACAGAAAAGCAAGTTTCAAGTGGGAAAAAGTAACAGAAAACAATTTTTGCATCATTTGCAGCCGTTGCCAAACTTCAGAAATAACATTTTTCATAGCCCCAAAAAGTCATGGCAGAATTTTTCATGGCCCATCCAAACATCGTCCAACCAGCAGATACTTTATGACTGCTCCCTTAAATTGATTATTTACAAAAAAATTTTGCAGATCTACAAGGTTTTACCACGTTTGAAATTCAAGTTTGTCCAAAAGCTGAAACCAGGCGCCTCCTAACTTGACTTGTTTTGTAAAAAGACGTCCCAAAATTAGTAAAAGAAGAGTGAGAGAAGACTATCCAATGTCGCATCTCTCGTTAATATCAGAGCAAACCAAACAGGACTTCGAAAGTGATTTAATCCTTGCAAGCATTGCCAAATTTACTTAAGCATCCGAAAACATTAAATGAAAACTTTATCGATGAGAAATGGGATCATTTAAAATTTTACTCAACAGGATCCTTCTTAGCAAGCATAACCGTGATTTAGTGTTAGAGAAAGTCAGGTTATCGAAAGTACTTTTCACATTTCATTTGATTTGCTAAAGGCTGATTTCTAGTCAGTGGAATTTTCCGAGCGGGCGGAAATTCTGTTGTTTGCAGAAGAAAATGTCGCTCTGTAATTGAATAGATAGTTACGGCTGAGCAACTTTTAATTGTCTAAAATTCTGCCCGCTCGGAAAGTTCCGCTGACTAGAAATTGGCCTTAAGGGCTGAATTCAAGTCAGTGGAATTTTCCGAGCGGGCAGAAATTCTTTTGCTTGCGAGTGAAAATGTCGCTCTGAAATTGAATGGATAGTTACGGCTGAGCAACTTTTAATTGTCTAAAATTCCGCCCGCTCGGAAAATCCCGCTGACTGGAAATTGGCCTTTAAGACTATGCTATGAACAAACGAGATTCTACTTTCACTACCGATGCTAATTCATAATTAGCGGCATCTGGTTTCGGCTTTTGCACAAACTTGAATTTCAAAACTCCGTCAATTTTTAGTGGATTTGCAAGCTTCTGGTTTCTAATATTAATTCACAGTCTTAGCAACATAGTTATCTCACTTAGCATGAAGCTCGTTTCGTCAAATGCCGAACAACTTTTCAGAGGCACCCTCTAGACTTACCTTGTTTGTAATGAGAAACACGTTTTTTAATGAGAAACCAAGACTTTGGGCCAGTACTGAAAGTTTTTGCAAATTATCAGATTTTAAGTCTCGGATTTTCTTACGGGTTTCTTAAAGATTTAAAACAATCTTCATGTTCACTACGAGTACCTTTCTGAGCATTTCAAAACAATGTTTATTGAAGCCTGTCCAATGTTTACACATCACTCAAGTACCTTCTGGGTAGTATGGTGCAGGAAATTAGTGAAAATGGAGTAGAGCTATGTGAAGGAATTCCTTTATCAAAACAACTAGTTTCTTAAGTTATATCTTCCCAGTATTGGAGTTTCTTAATTTTTTGACGATCTGAGAGTTGAGAGTCTTATCAGCAGTTTCTTATAAATAGAAAAACATATACATGAACACTTTGTCCCGCAAATTCTGCTTATTTCTGTTCATTACGCAGTGTTTTGGACGGGGCAGGATAGAAGTTCAAGGCTTGGAGGAAAGAAAATCTTTAAGGGAATCGACTCAAGGGAGCCTTGGGCAAAGTTAAAAATAGACCCTATCATACATGACAACTTATAACATGCGCCTTTCATTGTGTAGCTGAAGAAGGAGGCATAGGTGATTTCTTTAGCATGTTTTTAGCGGCCATTTAATATAGCTGTGTCCATTTCCTTTAAATGCTTGATAAATGTTTGTTTAATCGTTCTGCTTAACCCAGGATATCTGAGGCTTTAAGTCAATATGAAAAATAGCTCTCTAAGTGAGCGTTCCCCCAATCAATTTGCATATTTAACTGATTATACAAGACAGCTGATAAAACAAATTTTGAAGTCTGTTTTATCGAAAGAATTTTGTAAGAGCTAGATTTTCTACAGAATTAATGTCATTAGCCCTAACTATCAACATTTCGAAGAAATTTAGAAAATGATTTATTCTGCAATGCTTTTTTTTCGAAATACTTGTTTGCTAAATGAAGGCTGCCCCAATCAATTAGGTTGCTTCCCTGATTTTAGCCAATTCAGAATGTGTTAAAAGCTTCCATTGGAGACAGATCCTAAATTTCATCTGCTTTACATAGATTCTGCGACCTTTATTCTGCGAAATGGTATAATCTAATTATCAAACCACCATCAAATTTTAGCAGTAGCTTGAATTAGAAGTTATCTCTTTATGATTTAATTCTGATATTTTGGTGAAATCTGCAATGTGATTCTAAGGTTTTGTAGATTTTGGTTCCTGTTGGGAGTTCTAGACTTTGAGAATCAAATATTCCAAGAATAACAACACTTTGAATTCAGGACGCTTAGCAAAACAATCATTTTGATCAATTATGTAGTTTGTATAACGTGTCCTGGTGTCAATATCAATTAAAACAAACACGACACGGTGAAATGAATGAATAAATAAATAGATAGATTAATGAATGAATAAAAAATCATTAATAATTCTTCTGAAGGTTTCAAGCGTTTAAAAAGTTTAATTTTCTTGTTTCTCACAAATATTTACAATAATTATGATGCAAACATTCTATATCCTAACAATCCAACGTTACAGCGAAGTTTTAGAGAAGCTAATTTATTGTTTTAGATGATACTAAAGAACGTACACGCAGTTTGAAACTGGAGACCATAAGCTGTCATCTCAACGTTTGTTTCATTGTTTTCCAAAATCTGAAGTACACGTATTTTTGACAAGAAACTGCTTTTAAGAAACTCAACTCTCAGATCGTCAAAACGTCAAGAAACTCAAGTACTTGGAAAATATAGCTTCAGAAACTGTTATTTTTGATAAAGGAGATCGTTAACATATTTTTACTTTATCTGCAGTTGTTTCCTGAATCATATTCTTGCTCCATCATATTTGGACTAGGAAGGTACTTGTGTAATGTTTAAACATAGGAAAAGCTTTACAAAACCTTGTTTTGAAACGTTCACGAGGGCACAGGCAGTTGACATGATTGTTATTGAAAATTTAAGAAACTTGTAAGAAACTCTGAGTACTGGAAATCTAATAATTTTAAGAAGCTTTCAGTTCCAGCCCAAATTCTTAGTTTTTGTAAGAAAGATACTTGTGTGATAATTTCGGAGCGGTGACTTACAGCTGAATTTGAAAAATACCGGCTACATCAGCAGGGATATTGTAGAAACTCTTATATGCCAGCTGATGCCTGTTAATGCACTGACGCTGCTTTTTGACAAGCAACAAAGTTTTACTGATTCTAGATTCACTTGATATATATTTACATTCCCACAAGTGCTCAATGTATTCATCCAGGGTTCCACATCTCCTGAAGAGAGTGTTTCAAAATTTTCCCTCATAAGTTGCTTTGAATTCGACCATGTTTGGCTTAACTGTAAGTAAGAGAGGTCCTTCATTACATTTGATGTTGGTTCATTCCAAACTTGCCATCTTTTATGAACTTTAGTTTGATCATAAAGTTTTAAGTTTACTCTGCTACTTAGCCCTCCGCAGGGGCTACAGGTATCAACATGTGAGCAAAGCGAGCGCTTTGTCTTGCTAGTCTCAGTGCTTCAGCTTCGGAACACCTATGGGAACACTTACCAGAACATTTCTTTAAGTCAGGGATATCAGCCTATAGATTTTCGTGTTTTTAGGAACATTTGGCCGTTAAGAGTGAGGGTTTTTGGATTAGGTCCTTAAGAAAATGAAAAATCATAGACAAACAGGGACATTTACATCCCCTTTGAATTGGGCGTCTTCTAGGACGTTGAAATTAGATGGGCGTAAAAAGCTTTGATGGCGACGAAGTAGGTTATTTGCAGAACTGCGATCATGGTTTTGGTGGAAGGCTGTCGAAGGGAAAGGGAGAGTCCCTTACAAAACAACTTGTGATTCTTATTATATGGATGAAAACTTTAAACTCAAGGTTGAATCAAACAGCATGGAATCTATCCATTTGACATCATTTCAAAAAGTTTGAATTTGTTTTGAGGTTTTTCTACTTGTGTGAGAAACATCAGCCCTTGCGAGACCATTTTGAACTATGTTTTAGTTCATTATACAAAAAACCTTCCCACTGGAAATACAGAGTAATCACCCTGTGAAAATGAGCAACTTAGACAGAATGTCGTAGGTCAAAGGGTCAGACCATCAATCAAAACCAATTTGATTGATCATCACGTGATCTAAAAACTACAAAATCCTTGTTTATTTTCTCACAATCAAGAAAACGTGAATTTATCATAATTTTCCTTGTTGTTTCTGCTTTCTTGAAGACCGTCAGTTTAGCACTGTTTAGTTAAAATTGCTGGATGACGTCATTTTATGCTGTTTCTGCACTGACTTTCACACCGATTGACAGTTTGAAAATGGGCGAGATTGTCAATTATCTCAATGGGTGCCTCTCATTCCCGACTTGATTGAACCTTTGAGTGAAAACTTGCTTAAGTTTCTTGATTATGCAGACATCGTGACTACATTGTCAACTTTTTGAACATAACGATCAAAGTTTCTTATCAAGAAACTTCTATACCTAGTGACTTAAACTCCTGCAATGCCACGAAGAAAGTTCATGCAAATTTATTATGCATTAAAACTGATTTTTGATCACGATTTCAGGCGCTTATACATAATCAACTTGGGAAATGGCTTTCGAGATCATTCACTTGGAAAATTTCGAAGTTTTGAAATTCCAAAACTGATCTGCTGGCCCTGCAAACAAAAGAAGAATGGTCAAAAGGTAGTTTGCTCCGTGCTTCAACGGCCTGGAATGAGTTGGGCTGGAATGAGCTGGAGAGAGGTCATTTTAGCCCCATCTCTGTCTCTTTTTGAATTCAGACTTCTTGTCAAAAGCTGTTTTTTATTGATGGTATTTGCCAAATTTCAAAATTGTAGATGCGGAGTTAGATGCTTCAATGCAAAGTTTTATCGCCCTATGATAGGCAACTTCCTTTCATTGATTAGGCTACCACCGTGTTAAGAGAATTGAAAGGGGCGTTAGATTGGTATTAATTCTGAAAATGGTAGACTCAGGATTTCTGGTTGATGGACCCCACAAACTTTTCATTACGGCAGATCCGTCAGATTTTGTAGGTTTTGGAAGTTCTGCTCCTAGTAGCAGACTTATAAGAGATTCTCGCATTCGTAAACATATCGCCATTGTGAATGCGAAATCTACCTTTTAAAGACTTTTTGTTTGAATAGGAAATACATTTAGTCCTTGCGAAGTCTACTGTTTTTAGAATTTGGTAGGTTTGGTATTACCACACAAACAATTTAAAGTGAATACATAACTTGAATAAAAAGATGAGAACTTATAGGTTTCAAATTAGCCTGTTCTATTTGAGCCAAAGCCAAAGAAAACAACAACGTGTACCAGCCCTTCTTTGTCCTACTTATAGAGCCATTTCGTGTAGCTCAGGTCATCAGCCTTTAATGAATGAACTGCATCAATTCAATCCAATGAGCTTAAATGAGGGGAATCTTTTTCAACCAACGACACTATGCAAGAGGTACATGGTTTCTAACAATTAACTCAAGCATTCAATAATGAAGGCTAAATAAACCATGACAAAGTAATGACAAACTAAACCAAGTAAACCAAATAATGACAAAGCAAAAAGTAAAAGAAACAACAATAATATTTAATGAACAGGGCTGGGGTGAATGAATAGAGATGTTGAGCCTCCGCTAGCTAATATCTGTTTAGGTTTAACGATCTAACTTTTATGGTGAAGCGAAGCTAGACGGTTTATTGATGGACAAAACATACCTGAATTGGGCATTAATCAATCATTAATCATTAATCATTAATCATCGGCTCGTAGCTATAAACTTCTTTAACTTAATCTTGAAATAAAATGTCAAGTCTAGCGTTCTTCTGTCCTTGGTTTTATTTTTGAATAACAACAGCTGATGATATGAAATTAATTGAATCCTTGAATTTCTATGCCGAAATGTAGTCCCATATGTTGAACTAATCATCTGATTCAATTAGAGAAGTTTCGATAAAACTTTTGCCCTGTTGCTGTGTTCATTATAATCTTACCGAATGTCCTAAAATGATCTATCAGCATTTGCGAAGCCGTTGTCTGTCCGTCTGTCTATCTGTGGACTTGCCCAACTCTTGACTCTTCCGCGTCAAAAATACAAAATGACAAAATGATGACCTTTGGGAAGGGGAGGCAGTTAACTTTCAAGTGGCAGTTTTTGTAGAAATAAAAATGGGAGAGACTTGTGCACGTCCAGTCTGTCTGTTTGTTTTCAACAATTTTTGGCAGACCAGATTGTGGCTGCCATCATCATCATCATCATCATCATCATCATCATCATCATCATCATCATCATCATCATCATCATCATCATCATCATCATCATCATCATCATCATCATCATCATCATCATCATCATCATCATCATCATCATCATCATCATCATCATCATCATCATCATCATCATCATCATCATCATCATCATCATCATCATCATCATCATCATCATCATCATCATCATCATCATCATCATCATCATCATGATGATCATGATCATCATCATCATCATCATCATCATCATCATCATCATCATCATCATCATTATCATCATCATTATCATCATCATCATCATCATCATCATCATCATCATCATCATCATCGACATTGAGGGGTCCATAATAAGTCTCCAAATATGTCTATTTTGTGCCATCTTTTCATATTCTTTTACTTGTACTGTGTTGAAACTACCATCACATTATTGTTGTTTTTACTAATGTCTTAAATTCAACCTTTTCCAGATCTTTTTCTATTTTTTTAATCCATGTTAATTTTTGCCCACCCCTTGACTTTTTAAAGGGGTTTTTTTGCTTCCTTTAGTGACTTTCTCGCCGGTGTATCATCTGGTAATCTTAATAGACAATTGCGCTAAAGATGGCGGCGAGGAATTTTTTACCAAGATGCACTGCGTTTTGTAATCGAATTCCTATAGAATCGTTAAGGATCCGCAATTAGAATGCAATGCATCTTGGTAAAAATTTCCTCACCGCCATCTTTAGCGCAATCGTCTATTGATGACCATACCATGTTAAGCTTCACTACTTAGCTCCATGGAGTTGAATTTGTTTTTTTAGAGTTAATCATTGCTGACTTTTGTCTTGCCAACTTATATGTTGCTATCAATGATATTACAGACATTAGTGCATGCGCAGTATGGAAAATATGATATTAATATCGTATTTGTTAAATGGCAAAAACAGTATTATTTGCATGGTCAATTAAGTTAATCAAAAAATGCAGTATACCAAATAATTTGCAAGCAACTGTAGCCATTTTTGGAGTTTCATGATTTTCGTGATCTTAGACGATTCATACATGAAGGCATTGCTTGCACAAGTTTGCCTCTGACGACAATCGAAGATTTTGACAACAATTTTCTGAGTAAATCCAGTACGCAGAACTCCTTGATTATTTTTATTGCTAGTTTAATTGCATAAGTTCAACAAATAGAATTGATCGACCGTTTTCTTTGCTGCTGAAAGGAGTTTTGACAACGCCTTAAGGTTTAGTCACCGATTTAGACAGTGCTGTATGACTTGAAATGTAAAAAATTTATTACATTTATAAACAAGGTTCAAATATTTAGATCTAAGATTTAAGAACTATTTCAACGGCATCAATTGATATACCTTATTGGGCTTGCTTGTGCTTTGCAGTGCTCATGCTTTAGCACCACAGCCCCCCGGCTCCGCAATATTTGACCTCTCATAATTTCTCAAAGGTTAATTTTTGTGGCATTCCACATCGCCTTGGAGTAACTAAGAAATGCTCGAAGACCATAATTATTCGTTTCATGTAAAGTCCCAGAAATTTTAGGATTTTATTTTTGTACATTCCTAATTGTGATTTTGTGAGATATCAGAGCTCCGCCAGTAGCAAGAGTTTGCTCTTTGAATCAAAGGATTAAGACAAAGCAATTTTGGTAACTTCCAGATTAGCTTTCGCAACTTCGACGCAGCTGACCATAAATTTTTGCTTTGTCTGTTCATTTTGAGCTGATAGAGTTCACTCAGAGGTGCTATAACTATGCTCCAGAAAGGCAGGAATCTCGCTTTATCTTTTTGGACACCTAGATCTTTTTACACTAGCTCTGAAAAATCTGAAAGAAATGGGGGGGGGAGAGATTTTGAAGTAATTGTTCCATCTAATGGTATACCCAACAAGTTTTATGCCATTTTTCCTTGCCAATTTTTGCCAAATTTTGGGATTTGGAGGATTCGAATATTGTTTCCGTTGAGCGAAGCATGATTATTATTATTGTTATTATTTTACTAGTATTAATCATCTATTTAAAGTATGCTAGGAAAAAAGATGATGCTCAGTTACAATAGGAGTTCTGTCCTCT
Source organism: Aurelia sp. 3 sensu Dawson et al. (2005) (assembly GCA_964020215.1). Classification (NCBI taxonomy): domain Eukaryota; kingdom Metazoa; phylum Cnidaria; class Scyphozoa; order Semaeostomeae; family Ulmaridae; genus Aurelia; species Aurelia sp. 3 sensu Dawson et al. (2005). The sequence goes on from OZ026578.1 coordinate 22,762,411, forward strand.
GCAAATCAATGAACAATCAACAAATGGATGGAAGGATTTTGGCCTGCAAAGAAAACAAAATTCAATGAAGATACGATTCTTGTTTGGAATGACTCTGGAAGCTACAATTTCGTTCATCGAAAAACGAAGCAGCTCCATTAATGTCCTCAGCATGCTAGCATTACCCTGTGTAGCAGCTCTTTTTTCGGCTTTTGTTTGTTAAATTATCTGTGTCGTAAATGCTGCAGACCAAGACGCTTTGGTTTTTGCGGAGGAGAGAGCCTCTGTGGAGGAGAGAGCCTCTGCGGAGGCGACTTACGTAGAGGAATTACGATGTTTTTTCATTGTAAGTGTAATCGAAGAAAATGAATATGAATGTAAGAAATGAAAGGAAATGAAAAGAGTCGAAGTAATCAGTCGAAGTTAGCCAGTGGGGAGATCATCTACATAGATCAGAATCAATTCATATTTAGAGTGAGTTTGTTTACCTCATCATCACCTTACTAAAAATCTACTCATTGTCGTCTTTAATCAGAATTACAGGAAACAGATTTCATTAGATTTGATGCTTTTATACTGCTAACTTGATAAACATTTTTTATTTCATTGATGTGCGAGGAAGCCGAATTTCCGTGAAGATCATAGCATGATGTCAGATGTTTCAGGCAGAAGTTCAAATTGGAGATTTCACAAGTGCAGGTGTTAATTACTGCAAATAACATATCCAGAAATACTTTCTTCGAAAGAAGTTATATCCTCTCTTTATCTGAATTAATAAATGAATCTTCAAATTTTATGGCATGCTCATAATTTTGGTGTAAACATTTAAATAAGAATTGTACAGCTGTATTTGGCAGATGAACTGAACAGATGAACAGTAAATAACATGTACTTCGTATTCCAGAAAAAGGATCCCAGTCCTGTTCCTTTTCAGAGACTCGAAAATCGAGAAGATTTGGGCTGCGTTTACACGGGGCCGCTCTAGTACTTGGCCGGCCGAATATTTGGCCTTTTAGCTGTACCGTGCAAATATTTGGTCGGTATGAATTCGCGTTTACATGAGGCCGGCCATCTTTTATGGGCATGCGCACATTGTCTAATTACTAACAATATGTCTCCAGTTTCTCTGAGGACCATATTCCATTCGCCTCCTTTTCAAAGCATTCCATCCTCAATTGTGGTACCGTGCAAATTTTTGTTCGCTTAGAGTGTTTACACGAGGCCGCTCGCAAATTTGACCGGCTCAGTTCGCAAGAAGGCCACTTCCCTAGGTGACCGAGTGAAGGTCGGCTAAGCGTCCAAATATTCGGCCGAGGCAGGTCTCGTGTAAACGGGAAGGCTTAGTGGCCAAATATTTGGCCGGCCAAACGTTCGGCCGGCCCCGTGTAAACGCAGCCTTGTTTCAAGATGTTTCTGTCCCAACAGTAATTTTTCACCATTCCAAGGAGAAGTTTCCTTGATATTTGCCAAAATTGGGTACTCCGTTATAACTTGAATAAGTAGAAAGAGTGGACTTCGCCAGCTCTCGTGTTTCTACTTGGCATTTGAGGGAAATTTCTGAAAAGCTATTAGCTAGGTTTATTAAAGCATACCCAGGGTAAATGAAGCAGTGCTCTGCTCCTTCTCTTCGGTGTGACCACGTCTCGTTGGGTTTCCTCACTTTATGTTGTAAGTCTAGTCTGCCATTGCGGGGATTCGAACCACCAATCTTCAACCTGGCAGGAAAGGATGCTGTCACCAACCTCATTCCCAAGGTGTTCTTACTCACTCTGGGGATGAGATTGTGCTATCACTGAGCTATCCATAGATGAATCCATGCACTGAAATTACATTTGCAGGACGCTTGATGACCATATTGGAAGGGTTTCCGTTCGAAAGCGTTGAACGACCGAATGCAAAAAGGATTTTTACGGTTTACTCGTTTTGACTCCCAAGTTTAAATAAACAAAGCGAAAGAAAGATGATACCTTGAAGCGTGTGTGGCTACTTCACTCGTGATACATGGGAAATGGGGCTGTTTAGAGAAGATAGAACGAAGTTATCACTTCGAGAGGTACACTTCTCGGAAACACTTTTTGGAATGGGACGGGCAATTCTAAACTTTCAAAAACGGCTGAAAACAGGACACTTTTGAGGTTGAAGTGGGACACTTTCGAATACTTGAAGCACAGTGCCCTCTGGCCCTAACCATGGCTATTACGTCTCAGAGAAGGCATGCATTGATGTCAAAAGTGGATGAATAAATCGGAACATCTGCCGTGAAATGTTTCTGGGCAAATTCAGCAGCATCAGGTGTTTAAATTTCTCACACAAACTGCATTGCCTTGGGCACTGATCTCTCACCAGTACGATCAGCTGTTGAATAAATTATTTTGTTTATTTGTTGAAACCTTAAAAATTAATCATGGTTGGGGGCGATCAAGGGATGCGTCCCAACACAGCTTTACGTTCTGAGAGAAAATTATTTGTTGCGTCAAACAGAGAGATGAAAGAAAGCTAATAAAGCTCTGTTCCACCAAATATCGAATTATGTTTTTACTACTATTTAAGAAGTAAGGATTCTGTGAATCTTCTCAAGATGGCGAATTAGAAAAATTTAAGCCGATAGATTTGAATCCCACGTCCTGTTTGCATAATCAAATCAAAATCTCATGATTATTGAATCTCCAGGACAGGGTCTTTGGCGTAAAATTCTATGACCTAGTCCTTGGAACTGTATGGCTTCTACAAAACTGTAGCTATTTCGCTATAATCCCACGGTTGGACGTTTCTGAAATCTTGTACACTTTCAGAGAATTGGGTTTTTTCTTCTTTCTTGTAAGAATTCAAGAAATATTTTGAATCTTTCGAGAAGTGACAGTCACAGAACTATTTTCCAGGAAAATTTAGTTTAAGAATCTCTACAATATGGGATCAAGCGAAAGTCGATCACACTTCTTCTTTATGATTTAGAAAAAATTATAAAATGAGTTGAAATGTGAACTTCGCTTTAATTTCACAAATATTTCATGATTTCTAAAAAATTTAACGGTAGAACTTTAGAGAAGTAACTAAAGTTTGTCTCAAACCATTCAATTCGAAGAGATCTGTCATACAAATTTGCATCTATCTTTTTGCACCGATATAAGATTTGAACATTTGTTGCTTTACTGACCCTAAACGCGAAGCGAGTCTCAATTATTAGATCTAAGAGTTAGGATTTTATAAACTCCGTCAAAATGATATTCAAAAAGGATTTAACGGTTTAGTCGTTTCTTTACTCCCAAGTTTAATTAAATGAACCACGCCCAAGAAAGATGATACCTTGAAGTTTGTGTGGCTACTTCACTCGTGATACATGGGAAATAGAGAAGATAATATTCTCATCGATTAACATATTAGCCTACGTGCAGACTCTTGATCAAGAGTTTACATGCACGCTAGTAACATATAGTATCAAAACAATTCTGACCAAGACACAGTCAATGGCTTAATGCTCTTCTTATGAACATGAACGTTCAAAATTACGTAATCAGAAATCAAAATTAATGCTCTTACCAAGGGCTCTATGAGAACCCTTACGTTAACTTGTGTTAGTATTTAAAAGTAAAAAAAAACCATAGCAGAATGTCCCTCCGTTGTTTCTTTCTAGATTAATCTAGTGGCTTTGCTTTTCAAACGACATAAATAGTTATTGACACGTTTTCTTTTCTTCACTTCTTATTGAACGACTTTGTTTGGCAACCATTTCTAATTTCGAAAACGCAACAAATTCGTTCAATTAAGAATGGAGAAGACGTGCCGTTTATGTTGCTTGAAAAGTAAAGCCAAGAGAGTAATCAACAAAGAGACATCGAAGAAACATTCTGCTATGGTTTTTCACTTTAGATTTTAAAATATAACCTCTTTATCAAGCCCTTGGCTCTTACTGAGTAAATTCAACAAACACAACTGGTCAAACTTGCTTTCAAAATAGCTTTAACACAATGGCTACATTGGTCAAATGCCCCCGACGCCATCTTTTTCGTAATCGTCTTTTCCAACCTCAAGGATAGACAAATCTAGAACGACACTACTTTTAATGTTTAGCAGGTGCAGTGTGAATGTGGGTGGAGTGTGGGAAATACACGATGTACATATTGAGACGCTACACCTATGGAGTGAAAATGTTGCTTTCAACTTTCAACTTGAAGCATATTTCAGTAGTGATTGTGCAACTTCTTCAATAAAACATACGGTACTTTCTTGTATGAATATTTGTACCGGGTGCATCAACAATGAACTTCACAGATCGGACACTCAGCCGCACAAAAAGTTTTAATTTTAGAGTAACGGAACTTTCGAACGACGTAATTGAGCGTAGAAATATGGCAGGATTTTTTTCTACATCTACCCTGGGTACCAGAACCTAAAAACTTAAATGAAGCGACTTTTCATTATTGAAACATTTACGCCAGCGTAAATGTGCTTTAACGACAAGGCGATGCAATGATACTTCCTGTTAGTTCCCAGTCCTTCAGCAATTCTAAGGTGTGCTTTGCATGTTTGCTGAGGATCTAGAAATCAGCTTTTCATTGCCTTCCAAATAAAAGTCATATTACTGCTTGACATTATCAAACCAGCTCATGATCCTGACAAGTGACAAGTCATGTTATGGCGATAAATTATGGCTATGGTTAGAGCATCTACTATTGTTGGTTGTACTGAAATCTTTCACGGGAAAGGCCAAAATTAGGCCGACATCAGTGGAGTGGATCTTGTGTCCAAGGCTTGTGTTACGGACGTTTTGTGGCTGACAAAAGTTATGTATCCAGTGAATATCTTACCGATAAACACTTTAACTGACAGCAGAAGCGAGTTGCGGAGAAGAGGAACTGCATGCGCTGTGAAATATTTTCCGAACGTTGTCTTGAATTTATAACGAAGTGGAATGGAAATCTTCCTGTCGTCATTTCATGGAATGCAATGCGGAAGCACAGTTTTCAGTATGCACTGTTTTGTGACCAATTTCATAACAAATAGAACAACAGGGGAGGCAATTACAAACCAGAGTTGTCAATCACGCAGTGCAACCAGAATTATCAGCGTTTTAGCTGTCCACAAGGGTCAAGCAATGAAAGAGTTCTCAGTCAACTGCATAACCGGAGGTGGAACAGAGGTAAAATCCTGCTACCCGCGCAATGTGATGGAAGAGAAATATACGCAGAAATGGAACACTTGTAACCTCAGTTTGTTCCCTGGCAAAGGAGCAATGAAAAGTTGTCGAGTTATTGATGAATTTGCAGTAAGAAGCAATAAAAAGTTCAACCGGGAGCTACAAGCCCAACCCAATTAGCCACAGTTGCAGTGGTTGTAGCATAACCATTTTCAAAATGTGGGGTCACTTGGCCAATGTTCAAGTCTTAACTTTAGTTATGTTATACATACAAACAAAAAACAAAACAAAAAACAAACAAAAACAAACCCCCTACCCATACACACTGCTTTGCTGCTAAGGCAATTCCCTGTTTACTGTTTGGTCTGCGCAGTTAAAGCTTGCTTAGGGCAGTTTATATTAACCTTTCTTCTTCTCAATCCCTGCAAATTCAGGTCAGCCATAAAGCAAATACAATGCAGTAAATATCCTTGTGTTTAAAGAAAAAGAGAGAAGTTTTTCCAAACACAAAAGCATTTACCCCCCCCCCCCTCCACATAAAGGCTCATTAATCCTGGTGCCCACACTATACAACTCAAATCAGGAGTTATCAGGTAAATGTCAAATACAGATTTCTGGCCAATTTTTTTTTTCAAACCAAAGTCATGCGCAAGTAGAATGTATGTGATAGATGTAGTCATACGTCAACAATACTTGGATAAGATATTGTCACTGAAAATCAAACAAAAACAAAAAGTAGAAGGCTTCAAACTCCCAAATTGGATTCAGTTTATATCAAGTACCACTGAGTCCATCCTCGAAACAAAACATCATTTTCACTTGCAGGGTACTTTTGCTTTTCAGGTATAACCATTTCTATTTCAGGGTTCACTATTTATTGCAGGCATACAAACAGCTTGGTTTCAAACTTTACACAAGTATCCACGTTCAGTCACAAATATCAATTAGATCAAAAATTTTTCAAAAGGTTCAATCACAAACATCATTTAAATAAAAAATTGCAAAATTATTAAGTTAAGTTAAGCAAAATAATTACATGCCATATGTAGACCTTTCTATGGCAACCTTGAAAAATGGTAATGAAAAGAAAAAAAAATGAAACAGAGGCTGCACTCTTCTAAATTGGACTCAGTTTAGATCAAATGATGCTGAGTCCCTTATCTAGTAACAATTAAAATCATTTCATTCACGTAACACTTTGTTAAGGCCTGATTACTTCTGTCAACAGGCTTGGTCCCAGTTGGTCCACAATGTAATTTTAAATTTCACTCAAGGACCCAGGAAAATCCCTGTATCAACTTAGCCTTTGTCAATGATATCCTTCAGAAACCAAACAGTCTGCTGGTGTATCCAGAACAATCTAAAATATGTTAAGCTTAGTGCTCTCAGCAACGAAATATAGTAAAACAAATCAGAGCTCTCCACAAAATGGTGCCTTGTAGCAAGGGGCTGGGTTCTAATGTGATTGACCCCTTCCTATGGTCTGAACGAGGCTGGGTGGTAGTTTTGGGCGTATCTTGGCGGTCAGGCCACCATACAAGAATGGTGGCAGATTTGTTGTAACAATTCAATCTGTGAAAACAATGAACTTCAATCTAGTCAACCATTTCACCTCAAAGTCCAGAGTCCAAACTGTGATTACCAAACATGACTCTGCAAATACCATTAATTCAAGTCAAGCATTCTTCAAGAACAATGAACTTAATTGTAGCATACAAATTTAATCAAAAGGAATTGTGATTCCTCATTTGCTTGTAATAGAATAAAATTAGCCGATACGACCCAGTTTCTGCCACCCAATGCCTCATTATTCATGCCTCCTCTTTTCAAGTGAGCTGGCTCACATTGCAGGAGCCACAGGCGTTAATGAAACATTTACGCCAGCGTAAATGTGCTTTAACGACAAGGCGATGCAATGATACTTCCTGTTAGTTCCCAGTCCTTCAGCAATTCTAAGGTGTGCTTTGCATGTTTGCTGAGGATCTAGAAATCAGCTTTTCATTGCCTTCCAAATAAAAGTCATATTACTGCTTGACATTATCAAACCCCCCTTTCCCTCCCTCCCTTTTAGGTACTAATAAGCCATCGGGCAGCAGGTACTCTTGTCAGCAAGCCTGCAAGATTCCCTGCTGCCCCAAACATGGTCGTATCGTAGTTAATTTGTGCAAATGCAACTTTTCTGTTCATCTATGTAGATAATTGTCCCCTACAAAGAAAAGCAAAGATAATGATAGTAATAGTTCTCACAACAATTTGATTAAAAAGGGGAGTCCCAAAACAAGGAAGTCCTTGAAAATGCAACGTAGAAGTTGTTAATTGTAAATGGGAAGTCCCCAAAGTATATACAAAACAAGGACGTCCTTGCAAATGAAATTGTTGTAATTTGAGTAAAAAAAAGGGAAGTCCCCAAAGTATATACAAACAAGGAAGTCCTTGAAAATGAAGTTGTTGAAAGTTTGATTGAAGTGGGAAGTCCCAACAAGTGTACACAAACAAGGAAGTCCTTGAAAATGAAAGGGGAAGTCCCCAAAGTATGTAAACAACAAGGAAGTCCTTGAAAATGAAAGGGAAAGCCCCCAAAGTATATAAAAATCAAGGAAGTCCTTGAAAATGAAATGTAGAAGTTGTTAATTGTAAAGGGGAAGTCCCCAAAGCATATACAAACAAGGAAGTCCTTGAAAATGAAGTTGTTGAAAGTTTGATAAAAATGGGAAGTCCCAAAAAGTGTACACAAACAAGGAAGTCCTTGAAAATGAAAGGGGAAGTCCCCAAAGTATATAAATAACAAGGAAGTCCTTGAAAATGAAGTTGTCAAAAGTATGATATGAATGGGAAGTCCCAAAAAGTGTACACAAACAAGGAAGTCCTTGAAAATGAAAGGGGAAGTCCCCAAAAGTATATAAAAAACAAGGAAGTCCTTGAAAATGAAAGGGGATGTCCCCAATGTAAAAAAAAAACAAGGAAGTCCTTGGAAATCTAGTTGTTGAAAGTTTGATAAAAATGGGAAGTCCCAAAAAGTATACACAAACAAGGAAGTCCTTGAAAATGTATTGATGTAATTGTTAACAAAAAGGGGAAGTCCCCAAATGCGTATTGAAAAGAAAACAAAACGGAAGAATCCACAAAGAGCGTGTGCGTAAAGAAGGCAGGAAGTCCTTCAAGACCAATGTAGAAATTATTAAGGGGAAATCCCCAAAAGCGTATGCTTAATTAGTTAAAAGGGGGCAATCCCCAAAGAGCGTATGCGTAACCAAGGAATTCCTTGGAAATACTTGTAGAAATCGTTAATTGAAAGGGGAAGTCCCCAAAAGCGTTGCGTATTTAATAAAAAGGGGAAATCCCCAAAAAGCGTATGCGCAAAAACAAAGAAGCCCGTCAAAATCAATGAAGACATCATTAAGTGGAAGTCGCAACCCAGGTACAACAAACTTAAAAGAAAAGAGCAATTTTGCAAGGATGAAGAAGTATACGTCAAGCGCAAATTTAATGGTATATGTCTATCTGAGGAACACACTTTCAGGAGCAAAAGCAAGTGTTGACACGTAAATCTTTAAAAAAGTGCAGTCAATTACCAAGCAAATGAAGAAGCGGTCAGGCCACCATACAAGAATGGTGGCAGATTTGTTGTAACAATTCAATCTGTGAAAACAATGAACTTCAATCTAGTCAACCATTTCACCTCAAAGTCCAGAGTCCAAACTGTGATTACCAAACATGACTCTGCAAATACCATTAATTCAAGTCAAGCATTCTTCAAGAACAATGAACTTAATTGTAGCATACAAATTTAATCAAAAGGAATTGTGATTCCTCATTTGCTTGTAATAGAATAAAATTAGCCGATACGACCCAGTTTCTGCCACCCAATGCCTCATTATTCATGCCTCCTCTTTTCAAGTGAGCTGGCTCACATTGCAGGAGCCACAGGCGTTAATTCATTTTTTGGCTCAGGTACCCAGGGTATTCTACCTCTTACTTGTTGAAAAAGACTCAGGTACCCAGGGTATTCTACATCTTACTTGTTGAAAAATGACTCAGGTACCCAGGGTATTCTACATCTTACTTGTTGAAAAATGACTTTGTAATTCATTTCAATTCATTTCCTACCTTGTTGCAGATAAAATTCACTTTCGGTAGAATTCATTTAAAAGAACAATCAATGCAGTTATTAAGAATATCAAATTATTCCTCAAACCTTAAAACAAACGCAATAGTTGATATTCCATCAAAATTCAATTTCGATACTTAAAGACAAATGACGGAGATATAAGGCGACTTAAATCAGGGGCCTGGGCAATCTAAAAATAGCCTATTGTATTCCTATATATTTTATGATCTCAAAAGATTGTCAAAACAATGGGACAAATGATGGCTGGCGGCCATCTTTTGCTCTCTTTGTAAGCTAGGCGTTATAAGACATAATCTAAGACAACTTAAATCAGGAATCTGGGAAATCTAGATATAGTCTATTGTATTCCATCATTGTATTTGATGATCTCTAGAGATCTTATCAAAACAATTGGACAAATGATGGCAGGCGCCCAAGTTTTGCTCTATTTTTAAACTTGCCGCTATGTATCCGTCATTTGTCTTAAACTTACATGATCAATCACCTAAAAATACAACGGGAACCCGGTCTATAATAGATATAAATTCGGCCAAGGTTTGTTTGCACCCATTACAAATTCCATTCGAGTGATAGTCTCTTCATAAACCATATTTTTTTATTTCTGTGACATATTTCACACCATGAAAATTTGTAGCATGAAGGCAAAGAGTGCTATTATACTGAAACTTGTAAAGAGTGTGGTCACATGACTTGAAATGGGTAAAACAAATCTTTGCCAATTTTGTCTACAGGCGGTGAATGGTGACAAAGTGCGAAAGTTTGTTATAAAGAAATGAAATTGCAAGCTAAGTATATGCAAGAAAGTAGCCTGTTAACACGATTTTATCGAACGCTGTTTACATTAAAACTACTTTTTTGACGATGAAATGCTAAGAAGCAATACATTCATGTGCCGAATTATCTATTACCTTTCTCTGGCAAGAAATAATATATCGAGTATACTACCTGAGATCCTATACTGTCGTTAATAACGACAGTATAGGATCTCAGGTATTTAGCCGTACAGCTGGAAAGTTTGGGGGATCCGCATTAAAGACCCATTCCTAGCCGTGATCCTTTGTGGTGCAAGTCGGCTTTGGTATCATCTGAAAGTCATCTGTCGCCAAGGTTCTTTGTCTTCTATTTTTCGTTCGACTAGACAAAGGATCGCAATCATGGCCGTAGGAAGGAGCAGCTGATGGGGGGGGGAATTGTTCTTAAGACAATAGAGAACATATACATCTAAATAATGGCTGTGACGCAGCACAGTTGTTTTCAAAATTTGGGGGGGGGGGCTTGAGCCAACCTGCCCCCCGCTTCCAACGGGCCTGCTCGCGGTGAAAATAGGTCCTTGAAAGTTTGATACTTTAGTTGACCACTGGAAGGAAGACTGCAAAATATGTCAACTAAAGAGACCTGTCATCTTATTCGTTTTCGAAAGGAGAATCTTTCGATCATGTTCTATTAAAACAAAGTGTCTATAATTTTAGATCCAGTACCAACAGAGCAAAGGATCAGATAGACCAACGTAAGGATCAGGCCTCTTCATAAAACATCATTCCAAGATAATTCTTTCTCTCATCTAAAACATAGTCAACCACTAACGCTTGGTCCATACCTGAGTAAAAAAGTGCTAGGATTGACAACCTCATTTCCTGAACTCATGCTCAACGGTTTTCAATGCAATCTTTCTTAGTTATAACTTCCAACTAGAGTCAATTTTATTTGCTTCCACTCAAAGGCACCAAAAAATCTCAAATTGATGCAAAAATAATTTTGAAACTTTTTCTATAGTTTTCTGATGAAGTTTCAACCCGTTGGCGTTTTTAATGTTTGGTGTGACCAAGATTATGGACATACGTTCATTAAAACAAGATTGCATTAGCAGAACTAGAAGTAGTTTCAGTAAATAGATTTCCATCACCTTTATAAGTTGAATCATTGTCAATTTGCATTTCTTCCCCCTCCTCTTTTGCATTTTCCCCATCTTTGATGTCTCTGTCTTTGGTCACTATTTTCTTTCTTTCTCTCTCTAATGTACCAGCAAGGTTTCCATAACTGTTTGGCATATATGATCCTAGATCACTGGAGGATTCATTAGCTAGCTTCTCCTCCACGTTTGCAACAACGTCAGCCTCTGACTGATGAGATTCATCAAACATCTCCATGGCAGCCACCTCAGATGGGTACATATGGACCTGAAGGGTTTCATCTGGGCTGAAGGATACCTTGCCACTTTTCTACAAAGAAATAGCCAATAACTTTTTAATCCTTTAGCTTTGGAAGGAAATCAAAATAGCAAGACTTTTTCCTCACCAGCATAGAAAGAATCTTTACACAATAAGAATTTCCCCAAAATTTTACTGTTACATGAGATGTATTTTTCACACTTCTGTCTTGGAGCGTATTGATTTTTTGCCAGGAGAATTATAAAAAGACATGCTAGAAGTTTTCATACCTCACCATAACTTTATCATTGTGTAACCGAATATATATCTGACTAGAACATTCTAACACTATCACTCTTAATCTTATTAACCCTAAAAACTACTCCCTATTGTTTTCTGTTTTAACTGATGTGCCGACTTTCCCGTAGCTAAATACTAGCTTCTAACAGTTTGTAGCATTATTGCCTGATGATCGTATCAACGTGAAACTATTAGTTGCAATACAAGGTTCTCATTTTCTGTGTTAACCTGTTTATAATGCTCTGCTAAATGCATTGAGCACTTTGGTTACATGTACAAATCATAAACAATTATATATATATATATATATATATATATATATATATATATATATATATATATATATATATATATATGGTACAATAAACAGTAAAATCGATTTATCCAGGAAAAGCAAAGAGCTCTAGCAACAGCAAGGTATTTGAAATTGATGGAAAAGAATCAACCGACCAAACTGACATTTCAAATGGATTCTGTTCGTTTTTTATGAATATTGTTGCATCTTTGAAGCAAAAATCAATTTTGTTGAAGAATTTTGCATGGCAGTTTCCTGCTTCCATCACAAAGAAGACAGAGAGTGTCTTTAAATTTCAATTGGTAACAAATATGGACGTAGAGAAGATTATCAAATCCATAAAACGATCAAAAGCCACTGGAATTGATGATCTCCCCCCAGGTCTCATCAAAGATGCTGCTGACGTGCTTTCAGTACCACTTTCTCATATAATAAATCTGTCCCTTGACACTGGCCAATTCCCACAGGAATGGAAAGCGGCTAAAATCATTCCCTTGCACAAGTCAGGATCGACAAAAAGCTTTGATAACTACAGACCAATTTCCGTACTACCTGTAGTGTCAAAGGTAATAGAGAAGATTGTACACAAACAGTTGATGAACTTTTTAGACAAAAACAAACTACTTTCTACAAGGCAGTTTGGCTTCAGAGCAAAAATGTCAACAGAACTAGCAGCAACATTGCTGCTAGATGATATCAGGAAATACGTGGACAAAGGGCAACTAGTCGGCGCTGTATTTGTTGATCTTAGTAAAGCTTTTGACACCATCAGCCATTCCAAATTGTTGACCAAGCTTCCATCATATGGCATTGACGGCAAAGAACTTGCATGGTTTGAAGACTACTTGTTTAATCGGTCAACACAAGTGAGCTACAACGATGTTCTATCGGAAGCTAAGCAGTTAAAATCTGGAGTTCCACAGGGGTCAATACTTGGACCTCTACTCTTTGTTTTATTCTTTAACGATATAACCGATGTAATTGAGACAAACATTGTCAAATATGCTGATGATACGGTTATTTATTGGGCGGATAAGGATGTTACAAATTTGAGCAAAATCCTCACCAATGAAATGAGAAAGCTTGAACAATGGATGGATGAGAATGAACTCATTCTAAATGCGAAAAAAGGAAAAACAGAGGTGTTGGTTTTTGGGACTGCCCAGCGTCTAAAGCGACGGAGTGAAGAAATATGTATTCAATACAAAGGGACCAAAATCAATGCTACAACTTCGTATAGATACTTGGGAGTGGAAATCGATTCAACTTTAAATCTAAACACCAACTTTGAACTGTGTTATAAACGAGCTTCTGGCAGACTACGCCTACTATCGAAGCTAAGATGTTTCTTGGATAGCACAACAGCTTGTAAACTTTATCGCTCTATGATTGTACCTGTTGTTACATATTGTGGGATTTTAAACCTGAAACTAACAATTGGTCAGTCACGAAAGTTGGCTGCTCTTCGTGAACGTGCGATACGAATAATTGGCACGAACTCAAAGGAATGCAGTGTTCTGTCACCTGAAAAATCGAATATAAAACGAGCATGTGTCCTGGTACATAACATTTTGAATAATGATATATGTGATGCCTTGCAAAGTCATATCACAACACATGAACACATCAAGACGACAAGAAACAACAAATGTTTAGCCACTTTGCCACGCATCAAAACTGAATATGGGCGAAAGGGATTTTATTACATGGGGGCAAAGTTATACAACGATTTGCCTATAAACGTAAGAACTGCTGAAAACAAAAAGGATTTTAATGAAAAACTAGATTTATTTTTAAAAATGAAGTAGTTTTAATATACTAGGATTTTAAGAAAAGAAATCATCATGGACTGTTTTGCTGTAAATGGACTCTAAATGCGATATTTATTCAGAATTGTAAACTAGGTTTTAACATTTTCTTTTCTTTTCTTTTAAGCAGGACAGGCATTGAAACCAGCAATTCATTTGTTGAAGCTTTTATCCTGTTGAAATATTCGTATTATTATTATTATTATTATATAAATAAAAGATTAGTCATCAAACACATCCTGAAACATGATTTCTTAGCAAAACCATTGAAATGAATGGCCATTGCAAAAATATTAGCACAAACGATTCTTTCAGTTGTTTGATTTCACAGAATTGGCTTTTGATTTGTCAGTTCACTTATCGTCCCGTAGATTTGAATTCAAACCTTTAAAAAAGTTCCCAAAATATGCAAAGAAATTACCTTGGCTTTCTTCTTTCCCTTTGGACTCAGAGATGATTTTAGTCCAGTTACTGGATTTTCAAAGAAAACCTTTGGTGCCACAAGTGCCCTTCTGTCAGCATCATATTTTCCAGGTTTCTTCTTTGGAGGAATAACAATTTTGCTTTCACTTTTATTAGCCTGTTGATTCTCTCTTTTTAGACTGGATGGAAGAACTAAGCCATTTGTTACTGGCACTGATGGTTCATCTAAATTTGTGACTGGAATATTTTTGATACTCTCTTTTGGCAGAGGTGTTAAATCATCAATATTTGTAACTGGGATCACTGATTTTGCTTTGGCAATTTCATCAACTTGAATTTCTTTTTCTGCAGTCTCATGATTCCCATTCTGTAAGATGGTTTTATCTTTGATTGACTTCCCATTTCTCTTCTCTTTGGCTTCTCCATGTACAAAGTTGTTTTCCTTTGCTTCCTTCTCTCCTGACAAATTTGTCTTCTTGGCAAGGATTGATCCATTTTGCAATTCTTGCTTTTTTGAATTTGATTCAGTATCCTCAACCCTTTCATCTTCAGCCCTCTTGATGCTTGAAATATTGTTCTTCCTAGATTTCAACTGTTTTTCTCTTTGCTCTCCTGTCTGAATAACCAATTTGTTGATTTTCTTTTCATAAGTTTTCAAAGCAGTAAAGACAATACTTTTATCTATAGCTGAGCTGTCTAATTTCTCTTCATCTTGATTCTTGTCATAACCCACCTTTTGTTTGGGTAACATAGCCTCTTTGTAAGCATTTTCTTGGTTTGTACCTTCCTTGCTAACTGGCCCACATTGAAAAATATCAAGCAATGTTTGATGGCTATTGCCAGATATATCATTTTTATTACCACTATCACTTATGCTTCCTAGTTTTTGATCATGATTTTTCATTTCCTCCATCATTGTTAAATTGCTAGAAGGTATGTCAGTTTTGATATCTGGTTTTTTATCATCCCCACCTTTATCAAAACTAACTCCATTCTTTTCCTCCACAAAACCAATTTGTTTTACAAATGGAACTACAATGGCTGAACTCTCTTTGACTGATTCTTCATGTTCCTTTCCTGAGTTTTCACTTTCTGATACATTTGTCTTTATGGTAACATTTTCAGCAGTTTTAGTGACCATGTCAATCTTTTTTATTCCCTGCAATGGGTCATTATTAACCTTGGAAATTTTTTCACTTTTTGTGCTAGCTTCACCTTTCTTAACTTTTTTTAACTCTTTACCCTGTTCCTTTTTATGTTTATCAATATTTTCAAATGACTTCATCCGTTCAAAAACAGAAAGCAGAACTGACATAGTCCCTGAATCTTTGTTGTCACTTTCAGTGCTTATCATGTCATTATTTGTATTTTGTTTTTGTGCTATATCAAACTGATTTTCCTTTGGCTGATCACTTTCTTCTGGCTCTTCATCAAAATTATTTGCAACAATCTCTTTCTTTGTTTTATCAACAGTTTTTTCAACCAATCTGCTTTCTCTGACTTGATAGTCCTTCGGAATATTGTTGTCATTTTGTTTTTGATATAGCTTGCTTTCAGTTACCTTTTCTTTGTCAATAATCAAATCATTAGAAGTCTTTGCCTTCATGAATCTTTTCCATGGAACTTTTGCATGAGGTGAGATATATGCTTTTGGTTTTGACCTTGATGTACTGTTATTTTCAAAACTGTTTTTGTAATCATTTTCCATTTCCTGGGTCATAGCTGGCAATGACTTTGGACGTGGTCTTCTGTAATTTTCTCTCAGTTTTACAATTGTCCCCTTGTTCTCAGCAATGGAAGAGCTTGTATCAAAGGTTTTGTCTTTGGGTGGTTTCTGCAATGATGGTGAAACTTCTTTAACAGAAGATGGATCAATTTTTATCAAGTTTGATTCATGAAAACTACCAGGCCGTAGTTTTATTTCATTATTCTTTCCAACATGTCTTAATTTCACACCCCATGCATCAAATACTGCCTTTTCTTCTTCAGGTGTTATCAATCCAATATCCTTTCCATCCAAGATGTTTTCATTGTTTACTAAATCCTGAACATCATGTGATACAATGCTATCCCCAAAATCATTCTCAGCCTTTTCAGATTCTTTTTTCTTTGGCTTGATTTTTTCTTCAAAAACATTCTCTTTTGACCTTACTCTGCCTCTTGGAGAGGTGACTTCCAGGTCTAAATGGTCAATCGAAGCTCTCCTGATCCATTTCTGCCTCACACTACGTGGGATAATGTGCTCATAAATTACACTATCATTATCTAATGGGATGCCTTTAACAGCGGAAGCCATAATGTTTTTCTTTCACCTTGATTTCAGCAAATGGCCTGATGAAGACTGTGAATGGCCTCCTTTGATTTTGCGCGTCAGCTGCCGTTCTGTAGAAAATTAGGCCCAAAGGCGAAGTGGTGTGATCAAAGTTTCAAATTCTTGGTGAAGTCTTCATAATTCAACTCCTTCCAAAGGAGGTAAATAAAGATGGACGTTGAAGGGCATTTTACGTAAATAAAACCTTTAACTTCAGTTAGCTATGACGTATCTTGCTTCTTCCGCAAATTCCGATTCCGCACATCACAACAGGCAGGCCCACCATTTCCGTATAGATAGCGCTTGGTAACAGACAGCTTTACAACCACATCAGATGTCTAATCACCTTCGAGGATCGATACAGTAATATTCTAATGACACCAAGAATGTTAACACTGATGAATATTGGCTTTATCCAGAAATCAACGCTGTAATAGAGAATCAAACTGAAACGATCCGTTGCTTCGATGGCACGCCAGCCGCCATTATGCCAAACATAAATATTTTACAAATGTTTCACAATTGATCACAGGGAACGGAGGAGATATAGACAACAAAAAGATAATGAGACAAACGAGATTTCGCTTCAGTTGTCCCAGGGGGTTGCTGTAAATAATGTTTTGTTGTGGTCTTTATTTTGCATGTTTATCAATGAGTCAGTAGCAACAATTTATCAAAATTCAATAAACTAAATCGTTTATTTACTTATTTTTTCAAAGAATTGAATTTATGCATTGTTTAATTGTTCTTTAATGTTCATAGGTAAAGAAATGTTTTATTGTTGACGCAAAATAAACAACTCGTGACTCGATTTCAAGGTACTTTCGTAGAAATTTTAGCATGCATTACGTCATAGCTTATTTGTCTCATTGGTTGAAATTTCGAGGGGTGAGCTGTTTGAAGGCTTTCAAAATCTACTGTGGATTTCCTTTGCAGAAATATACTGACTGAGTTATATTTTCCTGGTTATTTACTCGAGCTTCTTGATTTTTAACTATCTGAGAGTTGAGTGTCTTGTTAGCAGCTTCTTGTGAAAGGATAATGATAATAACAACTCCTTTGAATCATATCTTTACTTCAAAAGCCTTAAAAAATTTGCCAAGATTGATCGGATTGATCATCATAGACCTATCGAAAATTCATCTTTGAAGAGGCAGAGCAAGGAAGAAATAGCGTTTTAATTGACCAAAGATCCTTCGAAACAACAGAAAGAAAATTAGTTTCCTTGATAAGTTCCAGTTTCTTCGAGAACAATACATACAGCAAGTTGGGGACTCCTTTATGATCACATTTCTCCCATTCCCCCGGGCAGGCTGCAGTATTCCTGCGCAGTACTTTCCATTATCCTCCGCACCAAACAAAGCATTTTGGCGCGAAACTGAAACGAGACAAAATCAAAAGCATTTGGTCTTTTGGATCAGCATAGATGGCAAGAAGCAGATGTTCTTTGTCGTGGCTGTGAAGTTTGCAAATGTAGCTTTTGCTGTATGCAGA
The DNA here is from genome assembly GCA_964020215.1 of Aurelia sp. 3 sensu Dawson et al. (2005). NCBI lineage: Eukaryota > Metazoa > Cnidaria > Scyphozoa > Semaeostomeae > Ulmaridae > Aurelia > Aurelia sp. 3 sensu Dawson et al. (2005). The sequence goes on from OZ026578.1 coordinate 22,780,431, forward strand.
GACTGAGCTTGAAAGATGCAGACCATGAAATGAAGAAAAGGTAAAGATGGATCTGTGTGAACACAAGTTCGGAGTTCGCTATGGTGAGTGCGGAGATTTGTTCATGTTCAGGGTTGGATTAATGGCCTAAAATGCTGACCGGTTCCTTTTCATTCTCATTCCACTAGAGAACTATCGCCCTTATCAGACCACTTTTCAGAAAACTAAAATTTTCGGAGAGGTCAAAGAAGTTCTGGAAGAGAACTCACCTTGAATAGGCTTCTCAACTCTTGCTACGAACCTCAAAGTGAGATTTGTTCCATCCGTTTCCTTGTTGTCATGCAGGAACCACACAAATACGGACAGGTCTGAAACGCATAAATCAGGCTGTATCGCCCTTATCGGACCACCGTAGAAAAACGATGAATTTAGCACATCAAAATCTATTCAAGGCCATTGAGAGTTCAACAAAGTATTTTTTTGCTTTCCCAGAAAGCCAGAAAGTTACATGACCAATTCTAATTTGATTGAAAATGATTTCAAAATATTGTTAATTTCACTCCCGCTTTTAACTCTCTAAGCCTTGACCTCAGTCAACTCTAACCACACGATGCGTCAATAGTCTACAAAACTAAAGGGTTTCACGTGATGGATGCACTTGGGCGGCATAATGTCAGTTACAGTGCTCTTCCAAATGGAGCCTTAGGTCTCGCAATTTGTGTGCAATTCTCGAAATTTCTTTGGATATGAAACAAGAAGAGTTGGAGGAAACATTCATCAAGACTGTTCCTTGTTAACTGAAAGAGATATCGAGAAACGACACAAAATAGACATGGTGTGTGGAAACATCGAAGGAAATGTGAATTGTACTGTTGCAGGTAGGTCAACTTCAAAACTTTATTGCAAGACTTCAGAGCAAAACAAAACAGCGATAAGCGAAGAAATATCAAAGAGATGACATCAGCAAACAACTTTCGCGCGCTTTTTGGATTAGCTAGGCCCAAGCTCCCTTTAATTTTAACATTTTATTCAAGGCCGTTGCACAATACGGAATCGATGGTGGTCTGATAGGGGCGATATTACTCTACATAAGGCCATATAAAATAAATTAATAGATTCTCATCGCTAAGTTTCGAAAAGTTAAGCGAGGCGGGAGGTTTATATTTTATATATAAAACGTTTTGGTTGATCTTGCACAATCTATGAGGGAGGTATGATTTTCTCGTAGATTTCGTTGTCTGGGCTTGTAACATGCCTGTAACTGCAATCTGCTGCTTCATTGTTGACTGCTTATCGCGTTTACAAACAACCTTAACAGATGCGCAGGATATCTGCAAATCATCTGCAGATATTAACTGCAAATCGTCAACGGGACATTGACAAGTATGAAAGCACAGAAGCCCCTGAAAGCTGGTCAAATGATCTGTTAAGGGGCAAAATATCAAAGTAAGCTTGTTTCTTACGGCGTTTGATTGAGTTTTCAGGCAATAATAGGCCATATAAAATATAAAACGAATCACAAATCTTGCTAGTGACGGGCGGGCGGCACTTTTATATTTTGTAAATAAAATATAAAAAATCTTAGACGCGGAATACATTTTTCATGCGGGCGGTGATGAGAATCTATTAATTTATTTTATGTGGCCTAACCTCTAATCTAATAGAAATTTATAACTGAACTACAAGAAGATATAAAAAGTTTTACAGAGAATAAATTACAGGAAAACTTCCTGAAAAGAAAGAGTACAAGATAATTGTATTATTGACGAAGGAATTCTTTCAATTATTAAGTGTTCCCTTTCACTTTGATTTTAGGTTTGAATTTTCAACTTCATTGTAAATAGGTTTTGAACATTGTAAATAAGGTTTTATAGTTTAATTTATTTAATAGCTTTTACTTTCTTTCCTAAAGTGTAGTTATATGTTTTTATCGGAGGACCCCTTTGAAAATCAACTTGTTGAAGGGCAACCCTCCTTAAATGTATAAAATGAGATGAAATTACCTGAGGCACCACCAATTATTATTGATGGTTTTTTTTCAATCTCAGATTTGGCATTCAAAACAAAATTGTTGAATCAATACTGCCCACAATTTTGGAGGGAGTTTCCAGTCTGGGTAAGTTAGTATTTATTTGGTCTCAGTTAGTTAAAAGCCATGCGAAGTCCATACCTGAAATTATGTCAATACAATTGAAGAACAATGGATTATCATGACTTCATGCCAGAGATTTGTGACTCTCAATCGGTCACACTACTCTTGCCTTGACTATAAAATCTTCTGCAACCACCTTAGTTACTGGAACAGACTTCAAGAAATGGTTGTTTTGCCACAAAATTAGCTTGGCAGAAGCCAGGCCCGTAGGAAATGGGGGACAGGTAGGGCTCAAGCCCCCAATAATTTTGAAAACAATGGTGCTACATCACAAGTATTGATTGGATCTATTGTTCTTTATTGCTTTAAGAACAATCCCCCCCCCCCATCGACAGCTGGTTCCTACGGCCCTGGCAGAAGCTAGATAACAATTATTTGTTGCATGGATAACACTTTTCTATCACTTTCTATGACCATGAACTTCTAATATTTTGATGTAACTTTTACAATTGAAGACCCCTTGCAAATCAGCATTGCTTAAGAGCTATTCCTCCTTACATATATGATTCAACATAACACTATCATGTTTTCATATATGTCCCCCATCATTGAATCATATATGTAAGGAGGAATAGCTCATAAGCAATGCTGATTTGCAAGGGGTCTTCAATTGTAAAAAGTTACATCAAAATATTAGAAGTTCATGGTCATAGAGAGTGATAGAAAAGTGTTATCCATGCAACAAATAATTGTTATCTAGCTTCTGCCAGGGCCGTAGGAACCAGCTGTCGATGGGGGGGGATTATTCTTAAAGCAATAAAGAACAATAGATCCAATCAATACTTGTGATGTAGCACCATTGTTTTCAAAATTATTGGGGGCTTGAGCCCTACCTGTCCCCCATTTCCTACGGGCCTGGCTTCTGCCAAGCTAATTTTGTGGCAAAACAACCGTTTCTTGAAGTCTGTTCCAGTAACTAAGGTGGTTGCAGAAGATTTTATAGTCAAGGCAAGAGTAGTGTGACCGATTGAGAGCCTAATATTTTGATGTAACTTTTTACAATTGAATACCCCTTGCAAATCAGCATTGCTTAAGAGCTATTCCTCCTTACATATATGATTCAACATAACATCTCAAAGGTGTTGTGGAAAGCTGATTTAATCATTTTACTTTGTCACCAAAATAGTCAAACTGACAAGCTTTGAGCCCCATTAGTGCCACTTGGGCCCCATGACTTTCTCAAGGATCATAATCCCAGTGCTTTAGGATAAAAGATTCAACTTCACCAGTTTCTAATTAGCAAAGTATGTTCATTCATTTTATCTCTCTTTTGGATTTTATCTAATGATTTGCTTTGATCAGAGCCAGACAAAAGGAATTAGTACACCCAATCCTGAATAAATTTTTGCATCTGATTATATTACTGGAAGTGAATCAAGCTACATCAACCATTTTTATAGGATCAATCATCAGTATGGACACTCAGCCAAAGAATTCTGACATTATTCAAGTCATTTCATGATAATGTTATGCAACATTCATCTGGAATTATCATTGGAAGGTGAAATGATAATTTGCTTTTTTCTACTGTATGTCTTTGCTTTTATTCTGTGGTAATCTATTGATTCTAGACATAAACATTGTTTCTAATGATATTTTTGTTCTGAAGTTTATTCATGATTGCTTCAAGTAATTCTCAATGTTCATTAGTTCAAGTTTATTTTATGCACTTCTGATTTGTGTTTAAAAGTGCACATTAACTTTTTTCCACCTGAGAATTTTCTCTGTAGTTTCTCAAGGGTTCTTGTTTTGGTAAATTTGCAGTCTTTTATGCAATTCAACAATTCTTATAAGAAGATCTAAAGTTTTTCAAGTGTGCACGGCCTGTACTGTGTGTAATAAGCTGAGTTTCATGCTGCAATATTTTCTGAAAAACATCATTTCATGATTATTCATTGAGAGGTATATGATGCAATGAGATAAAGTCATTCCTTACTTTGCAGCCAAGAACTAAGTTTGGCAAGAGCAGCTCTGCTTTTGGATGAAACAAAAGCTTCCAAAGCACTGATGGTGAAATATTTCACTTTGGCATTCAAATGCTACAATACTGTTATGGAGAAAGATGATAAAGGTACATTTCAAATACTCCTGAGAAACATTAATCTGGATGATGATGCTGTTTGCCACAAGTTTACTGTACCACGATGACTTGTACAGTTACATCGAAATAGAACTGTGTATATCTTATCATCCTTGCCGCTCCCTGTCACTGCCAATATTTCATTCTCTGAAAGTTTTGACACTCAAAGATCTAATTCACTTCTATATGTTTATAAATCAATGAATAAGTTCACTCCTGTCTTTCATTATTTTCCAACTCAGCCAAACTATCCAATTGTATGGAACTCCTCAAGCCTCTAAAGGTGATGTGTTTCAAGCAAATAAAAATAAAATACAGTATGGTCTAAAGTCAATGCAGTACTTATGTTCAAAACTATGGAATACCAGTCCAATTTATGTTAGAATTGCCACATCGGTTTCCATTTTCAAATCTAAATTGAAAGAATTTTTAATAAATGCTTCTTTACTTCAAAAGTGATTATTGCCTTCTGAATTTACTTATTCTATTTTTGGCCATCTGGTTCTACTTTTACTTTGAAAACTTTCATTTTTAATTTCCTTTTATGGGTGGTGGGGCTCCTTTCTCAATTAGTTTAATCTACTTTGAGGACTCCTCCTTAGACTGTCATTCTAAATACAAATTGCAATGTTAATTTTCTTTTCATTTTCATTATTTTTTGTATTTTTGATTTTCATGTATTTAGATTTATGTATTTTGTTTGTATTATATATCCTGTTATTGTATTTACAATGATTGTAAATAAAATGAAACTGAAGCTGAAACTTACATTTCTTTTGATGCTGAAAAAATCTTATATTCTGTCAATAGATTAGACCTCTTCATTTTAAGCCTGCAGTAAACGTCATAGGATATTTCAAGCATCCAAGAGATCTAAAATTACAGTATATGGCTCACCAAAAATATCTTTCTATTTTAGATGCTGAAGATGAACAAGAAGAAAAATCTGAGTCATGCAACAATTGTTTGCAAGTTGCAGAGAAATGTTGTTGTCAGGAAATATTATCTCATTTCAAAGAATTGAATAATCATTTGAGTGATCTTGGTCTCCTGGAATACATTGCAAGCCCATCTTTGTCTGCTGTTGTTTATGATCAAGTCAGTGTTGCCATTTAACTTCATTTTCATAATTTATTCATTGCTTCATTCATCCATTCTTTCATCTATTCTTTTTTTCTGATTCTGTTTACAACTGATGGTGAAATAGTATAACCAAAGTGATGATTGAAATGAAGTCTGAAATGGAATGACTTTTCACTGCCAAAGTATTGTAAAGTCATCATCAATTTCTGTAGTTAGTCTATCAATGTTGTATATAGCATACCATATGATATAATGACTGATTTTTGTTAAATGACATTCAATATTGTAGATTTCTAGATGGTTGTTTACCACAAATCATCAAAAACTTAGAAATTGTCTTTTGAAATATTGCAGCGGTAAATGCTATCTCATTGTTGGTAGTATTATTTTGCAATGATTTTTAGCTTAGGTTGTGTAAATATATCATCATGTAATTAAGGTTTCCACCATGTATAAACACTTGACTGTCTGTTCCCTGGTTTTTGTTTAACTGAGGAAGATTTTCATATCAAAATGTATTCACATAAAGTGTACGATTGAAGAAGATGCAACAACATAAGAAAGCAGGCGTCAAGTTGATCTTTTGCGCATTTATTTTTCTTTCAGTGCTGACTAGTTTTGCCCACTAGGGCATCTTCAGAGCAACTGATTAGATTTTAAAGAGAACCTCTATTCATAGCGGAAGCTAAATCCTTATAAGGTTATGCAGTTATAAAATAAGGTTATGTATCGTTATTGTCCTTATAAGGTTCAACAAAGTTTGTTTCTTTCGTTGTTGTGTTGTGTTGTCTTCCTGTTCATTGTCGTTTGACGTTAGATACACCTCTGTGTTTTGTCGTTGTTGTCATTGTTGTTGTCTGTTGTTTGTTTCTTTCGTTGTTGTGTTGTGTTGCCTTCCTGTTGAGTGTCGCTTGACGTTAGATACAAATCTGTGTTTTGTCGTAGTAGTAGTAGTTGTTGTTGTTGTCTGCTGTTTGTTTCTTTCGTTGTTGTGTTGTGTTGTCTTCCTGTTCATTGTCTTTTGACGTCAGGTTGTAAATCTTTGTTTTGTCATTGTCGTTGCTATTTGTTGTTGACGCTGCTGCTATTTGTTGTTGACGCTGACGTTGCTATATGTTATTCACATATATATATATATATACAGTTGTGTATATTTTATGTTTTATTTTTTGTTTATGCTTGATCTTGGTTTAGTTTACAAATATACAGTAATATTATGTTTTGATACTTAATCAAAGGTCTTCTGTTTTGTTATTGAACTTCAGCTTCGTGCAGTAACTGTTTGTTTTACACAACAGATGAAAGAATACTTGGAGACCCTGTGCAAAGATGAGTTTTCAAAACATTATTTAGGTGCTGCAACCAATTGGATTGAGAACAAAGTTCTTGGATGGCTGAGATTGATAATTGGTGAAGAATCTGGTAAAGATATTATTTGGTTTACGTCTGATAAAGAACTTTGTTTCCTTCATTAACATTTTTCTCCTCCTTTATCATTTACTTTGTGGAAGTGCATTCTTCCATGAACAAATTTTTTTACTAAATATCATTTCAATAAAATGTTGATGCTTGTAAGTGCAGTACAGTACATCACAGTACTGGCTTTGGGCAAATCAAAAATGGTTTTCCTGCCTAAGGATTCTTGTTCAGAAAGTTTCATTGCTCAGTCTTTCATATGGATGAAGAACTCTAATACAATGTATATAATTCTTGTCATGTTGATGTATGACACAAGACCTGTACTATATGTGTAGCTGGTATTGCCAAGAGATTATTGTATCTCCTGGTATGCCAATGTATTTTATGTATCGTAAGATGGCTGTGAAAATTTGGTTCTTTTTTGATAGAATTCCAAGTGCATGGTGATGGTAGTGATATGACCATTGAATCTTGGAGACCAAAGCTGGAGTACTTTTTATCCAAAGTTTATGCAGAGCTAAGGTATTTCTTTTGACAAATCATATGTTGGCAAACACAAAACAAAGGGTTCAACTTTTCATCATTACAAAGCAATTTACTCTTGAAGAATAGATTTCCAACCTTTAATGTAGTCAATGGTATTCTTTGGTTCCAGAGATGTGAAATGTCTTCTCCAAATGGCAAATGTTTTCATGATGATGGAAAACTGAATCCTTTTGTGATGCAAAATTCACTCTTGCAACACTGCCAGTGCTTTATTTTGTTCTGTCCAAAGATTAATTGTATGTTTGAATAAAAACCTTTGAACTATTTCTTTGCTGCTTGTTAATGAAGATATTAACAGGGGATTTTTGAAGCTCAGTTGGTCTTAAATCTTGGCAGAAGATTTCTGTTCCTTTGGAGTATCACTTCACCCTGACAATTTGATTTGTTGACCTTCACTTTGCTATTTAGAGTAATAAAGCCAACTTTGAACAATATGTATCTAAATACAAAGAAAAATGAAAGGAAAAGGATACCGTGAGTGGTATTGATCCTTTTGTAGTCCTTTGAAAATACCAGTAGAGGGCATACTTTAGTTTTAGCATTTGAGTTTGGCTGGTTCCAGAGTCTTACCCCACGATATGAGAAGGACTTTTGCCTGTTCTTTTTTCTTATTAGTGGGACATGAAGATATCAACTTTTCTCTCAATCTTCTCTCCTTTTTAACGCATATTAATTGATCACAGTTTGATCAACCAATGAAACATTGTGGGAAAATGAGATTCATTTTTATATTTATTTTATTTTCACAAATTAGATAAATGTCTATTTTCAAGGATTTCACAGCTGTTTGAGATAATAGTGGAATTTCCTGAATCGCTGCCAGCTATTGAAGATTTAAGGGTGAGTTGCTTTTGGTATCTAACCTTGATTTATTTGTGCGCAGTTTTGAATATCATCCCTTCTTGTTTAAAAAGGCTTGAGAGCAAGAAGAAATTTGCTTTAAGAATGGTGCAAACAGGACCAAGTGGAGCCTTCAGTGTTGAGGTTACTGACTATGAATGTAGGTGAATTTTTGCATACAAATTAATTATTGTGAGCTGCAACGAAAACATCGAGTTATTTTAGAGATAGAATGAAAACTCATGGTACTCATTTTCTGCTTAATTACTGTAAGGAATAACTCATATCGCATTATAAGTATGCACACTGAAAAGTAGCAAATAACATTTTGATATTTGACTTTACTGCGAAAATTGTTCTTTGAATTTTCCATTTATTTCCTGTAGGAATGCTTAGAGAAGACGGAAACTCGAGGCTTATTGACAAATTCATTGAAGGAAGCGTAAGTTCTACGATAATATTGTTTCCTTTTTGTTGCAATATGTATTTATAGTATATATGCTGTATGTACTATTTATGTATGCTATATTTTTAAATTAAGAATTTACGCATTTAAGGTGATTTATAACAGTCTATTACATCAGAATTAAGAGCAACATCAACATTATAAGTTGTGTGTTATAAGAAGCTGTAAAACAAAATATCTTTCGTGATAACCTCAAAACACGAGCATGCTCCATACTCCATATTTTTATTTACTTTAGACGATTTCGTCTTTACTCGAAGAAATGAATGGTGAAATGTCATTGAGCATGGTGCAATAGTTGCTGATTTAAAATTTTGATCTTATCTAATTAAAAATATGGTACTTAAAACTATCATTCCTTCATCCATGGCTTTCTCCTCCTAGTTTTACCAACAGACTTCTTCAACCAGCCGTTAACACTGCCGATATCTTAACTCAATACATTTCCACAATACGCACCTTACGAGCACTTGATTCCAGTGGAGTTATTTTGGAAAATGTTTGCGAGCCTCTAAGAGAGTATCTCAGGTAAGAGCTTTTCAAGTTTGCTTTCTTAACTATGCTGTAAACGTCGTCAGATATCATTTATTGCCTTAAGCCTTCTGATTTTGCCTTCAATTTTCCTTCTTTTAGCTCTTACTATGTTTCAACAGTAATTTGATCAGATAGTAAAGATTTTAGTGAGACATCAGACATTCATGAGTCACAAACAGAGACTAAGGAAGTAGCCATGCTTTTGGAGCCTGTAAGAAAGTTTCCCAATACTTTTTAAACAAGAGCAAGCTCCTTTGTTTCTCGCATACATTTCCTAACCTAGATAGTTCTAATGAACTGAACATAAAACTTATAAGAACATGAAATTTCCCAATTGTTATAACTGATTCATTGGAGAAACAACTTTGTTCAAAGTAAATGAACAGAGATATAGCGACATAATCTTAACATAGCACAAAAGAATGCCAGGCGCCACGTATCTTCCTGTTGTTTTCATCGATTGAAAACACCAAGTACAATCGGTTATATTTAGATTCACCCAAATCCCTTAGCTAAGTTACTTTTAACCCCATTGATTTATTTTAATATTGCCAAACAGTGCTGATGATAGAATATTGTCTTTTGGCTAAAATAACGCAAAGGCTTTTGCTTATTGTCTCTCGTTGTTCCCAAAATACCACAAACCCAAGGTATTGATCTTATCTTCTCTGTTTTGTCTTGTAGAACAAGAGATGATACCATAAGATGTATAATTATGAGTCTTACTGATCAAGAGAGTGGAACAGACTTAGCGGAGGTAACAGCATTTAAACTTTGGTCGAAAACTTACATTGTGACATGCCATCTGTCGGTCTTATATCTTAACAATTTTCCTTTTGTTAGTTTAGTTACATATATGATCCCCTCTCCTTTGCTGCCAATTGATAATGACAGAATATGTAATTTAGCACTTACACAAGCCACAACAGCATTCTCGCAACTAAAATTTGAATAAAACTAATTGTTGAACCGTTGATCATTGTTCTCTTTTGAGTAAATGTTGATCAAACTTTGATATTGTGAGACTTCAAAATTTCATTTTCACCTTTTCAAGCGGTTTGAACAGCCCCACTTCAAATTTTTGGACTGGATAAACTGACACCATAATTATAGATCTGATTGTAAAGCTCTATGTTCAATTCTTTATTTCAAATTTGAACTCCTTCAAGGAGGTTTGGCCTAGTAGAAGTTAGTTTTCAAGGGGGCCCTCCGATGAAAATGTTAATGAAAATCTAAGAAACACTATTGATCAAATTAAACAATATACTTTATTTACAATGATTAAAAGCTCTGCAAAAAAAAGTTTAAAATTTACTGTCAAAGGAAACGTCAATCTCTAAATTGTTATCTGTAATCAATGGAGAGAGGATGCCTGCTTAGACTCGGCTGAGAGGCAGTTCTACAGTTTTGCTGCTCTATAAGAGTAACATCTTTAGCCATTTGTTGGCAGCCCTCGTACTACCAGGGTTATGAATTATCCATTTACTGAACTTGTAGCATCAAAAATACTTGTTGCAGTAAATTGTTGTTTATACGTTTCATTTCTTTCTTTATAAAGGAGTTAATTGCAAGTGAACCAATTCCAATTGATATTGTTGAAAATGTTGACTCAGATTCAGATGAAGAGGAATGGATGCCAGAACCTGTTGATGCTAATATTGGTGAGCTGAAGATATTTGCTTGTTGATTTTTCTACTTTGGTGATTATTTGACGTAACGGATAAGCCAGAATAGAGTTTCCACTTTTACAAATTCGACTGTAATGTAGGCTGCTGCAAAATGGTTGAAAAAGGCCTTATATACACAGAACAATAAAGAAATTACAATTTTGCATGGATGAGTGATATCATCTGCACATTTATTTTCATGGGATTGAAAATACTTCAATATTCGTTTGAAAATCGATTTCTTATCGTTCCTGAGAGAGGCGAAATGCTAATACCTATTCTGTGTGGCCAGATTCCTCATGATTTGATAAAGTATTTTACGCCCTTTAGCAAGCATTTCACAGCCATCACACTTTCGTGAAGAATCAAACCTACCTATACTTTTACTGCGGATAAACACGCGAGCAAAATAAAAAGCAAATACTGTGGTAGTTTGGCTTTTAACTACGATGAATCAGTCAAATCCATCAAGAACACTTGGTGCTTTGAATTCTCAAACACCTGAACTTTTTATAGCGCATCCGTTACCTCTGATTGTTGAACTTTGATTGTTGAACTTTGATTGTTGAACTTTGATTGTTGAACTTTGATTGTTGAACTTTGATTGTTGAACTTTGATTGTTGAAGTAAACTAGATATCATTGCTTTTCTTTCTCAGATTTATCATCAAGAAGTCAAAGAACTGCAGATATCATAAACATCCTTGTCAACATTTACGGCAGCAAAGATTTATTCGTCTCTGAATACAGAACACTTCTTGCAGACAGAATCCTATCAAATTATTCTTATGATGTCTCACATGAGCGGAGATATCTTGAGTTACTCAAACGACGTTTTGGTGAATCGCATCTTCATTTTTGTGATATCATGTTAAAAGATGTGCAAGATTCTCAAAGAATGAATCGTCATATTAAAGATCAGTTAACAAAAAAGGAAGTGGTGGATGATTCGATAGATTTTGATGCTTTTATTCTTTCTGGTGTTTATTGGCCAGCTTTTAAAGATGATCAAGTCAAGGCACCACAAGAAATCGAAAGGTATGCTTTTCAAGACATCCACGAAATATTGCATTATCATGATATTATGCGAAAATGCGACAATAGAGCTTTTAGCTATTCTGAATAGAATCAGAATCGAACGATGTTTAGCTTCATTTTGTAGAATTTTCGAATGTGCTCAAACGCCACTCGATCGAACCTCGTGTATAAAATTGAATAGAAATAACGCTCGATCCAGGCTGTTTTGTAGAATAGCTAAAAGGTCTTTATACAAAGACTGTAGAAGCATTGCTTATTACTAGGTTGATACAAACGGTGCAAAAAACGCATAACAACATAATGATATTATCTGAAATAAGACAATATACGCAGACCAGAGAAGTGGTAAAATAATTGGAGCTGTACTAGTTACCAGGCTGAATATGGTCACATGAATGTCGTTCAACATGCACACAACAGCTTTTAAATAGGCCAGGGATGGGCAGCATTACTGCTAATGTTATTTATGCAACAGTATGTTTGACACAGCAGAAATGATTTACTTCAGAAGTTTTCTTTAAAGAAAAGGGAATGCTGCAATATAGCCCATTTCATTCAGCTATATAATTTTCAAGTTTTATGTAAGGTAGAGGTCCAAGTTTACAAAGTATTTTTGTACTAACTTCGGAAATATTTAAATGATGTTAGCTCCCCTTATCAATGGTTTTTGTAGCGACTTCTGAGTATTTTATATTCTAATATAGATACTAACATATGATTATGGAATGGATGGCATCGAGGCGCATTTGACCAAGATACATTTTGTTTGATCATAGAATTTCTGTAGTATCTAGTATCACAGTTGATTTGACCATAGAAGGCAATCCACCTTTGTAAACCCCCCCCCCCCTTTCCCAGATGCCATCCTCTTTTCTTCAATCGCTTATTGCATCCACCTAGATTTCTTCCCCATACTCTGAAGGACAAGAGTTTACAATCGATGTCCTGAAAAGACCGTAATTCCAATAGGGTGTTTAAGCAGATTCATACTGTCTGTTGGATTTATTTTAACTCACTTTTTTATCATGCTTAGGATCATGGAAAGCTACACAAAAGAATTTGAAACTCTAAAAGGTATGAGATCATTGGAATGGATGCGGCATCTTGGAGAAGTGGAACTTGATATTGAACTGGAAGATGGAATGAAATCGTTTACTGTTAATCCTGGACAAGCTATGATTATCATGATGTTTCAAGAAAAAGGTAACGTATTCGTTGATTTTTTAATGAGAACATGAGCGACAGTCAGAACCAATCGCGGCTGGCAGGGGTAGTAGCGGTACCAGTCTAGTTCCACTTTGAAAGTTTGGAATTTTTTGATGGTTTATTTTCTGATATTTGAACAATGCAAGGGCGTTGGTTTTAGTACGTCAAAGGCTTTGTGTTTGTGTTGCACGGAGGCTCTTCATTCATTAAATTTAAAGAGTTTATTTTATTTTTGACAGTCAAGAATTGCATTGTGGTATTGCTGGTCCACCCCAAAGCATGCTGGTTGACAATAGGTTTTTCAGTTACCGCATATTATTTGTTTTGTCAAAATGAATAAATCAAAAGAGTACAAACAAGGCACTCACAGTATTTATCGTTGCGATTGCTTCATCACACTTCAGCATTGCTGTGCAGTGGTGAACCGTGTCTTCCAGGGCACTCATTTGACCTAAAGAGGAATTGGACCATCGTACAATTGTCCCTGCCTTATCATGCAGTACTGAGTGACCATTGTCATTGCTAATTTATTATATATTTCCCAAGGCTCAATTGAAATTAAAAGAATTGTTTTGAAATTTTGAGGATCTGATTCTAAACCATGTTCTGATAACCAGAAAGAAAAAGTTAAAGTTGCATCCTGCGTCTTCCCTGATTTTATTTGCTTATCTCCTTGATTTATAAAATTGTAAGACATTTCTTTTGCTTAGCCTCTTCGATAGAGAGTGCTGTGAGTACAGCCTTTCAAGATAACATTGGCTAACTGAAAATTCAATGTATAGCATTTGCTGCTGAACATAGTTGCCGTATATATCTATGAAGCATTGTTACCATTAACTATTTTGTCTTTTTGCATCATTTCAGATTCATGGACAATGTCTGAGCTGTGCGGTGAACTAAAAATTAATGCTAATGCAGTAAGAAGTAGGCTTTCGTATTGGATTGGCCTTGGTGTCATTTTAGAGAAAGCATCAGATGTTTTTCAAGCTGCAAAGTCGTATCAGTCTGTCGTTAAAGGTAAGATCAATTTGAAGTTGCATACTCGCGTCAATTCACTTGCAAAACTGCTTTTAGAAGTTTATAAAACACTCCACCACTTAACTCTATTATACCTTTAGGGCGTAACTTATAATTTCCGCAAACTATTTCCTTATTTTTCATTGTGAATGTGAAACTAGTAGGTTAGTAGATTTTATTTTATCGTTTGTGAAAGCCGCGTGGGAGCCATTTACCACTAAAATATTGCTCTCCCCAGACCCTTTTTCTAAATGTCAAAATTGCCTATTAGGATTATTAGGCTTGTTAAGGTTAGCTCATAATATGAAGGCTCAAAGAATTTTTGTAACGAGTGGACGTTCTAGAATTGCAACATGGGATTGAACAAACTGCATTTTGGTGTATCTTCATTGCGGAGGGGACGCTAGTTATTGCAGAGTCTTTAAGTCGCTCAAGATTTCAGTTGAATGTTGCAGCCAATTTATTGACTGATTGATTGATTGATTGATTGATTGATTGATTGATTGATTTGTTGTTTTGTAGTTTTGTTGTTTTGTTTATTTCAAAGTTTGCTGTAAGGAAAACGATCGGCAAACTTTTTCTTTTGACTTACTCGTTCTAGGTTTTTAATAGGTTTATTGAACAGTTTCAAAATTTGATTGGCTGTTTTAAATCTAGCAAGATTAAAAAGATTTCGATGAGATAGCCCGTTAATAGAAAGAATTAACTTCAGTATTTTTACAGGACCAGGATTTTCTCGATGCCGTTAAGTATCGAGAGCTTATCTGACAGAATATTTTCAGATCAGTTATTTATCAGTCCTACGACTTGAATTTAAGATTTAAAACTTTGCATTTTTGAGGTAACCTACTGTCTCTCCGCCCACAATATGTTTTTATGTTGGCTCGTAATCGTTAAGCCAGGTATACCATTGGTGGATACAATCGCTTATCATAACTTGCCAGTCATAAACTCAAACTCATCATTTTTAATTTCTCTAATAATCCATAATCCCTATATTTTCAAGTAAGTTGTGGCTATGAATGAATGAACTTACATTGCTTGAGATATTTAAATGTTTCTCGCTGCTAACTGCTCTTGAACGGTTATTTTATCATACAATGCCAATCCATTGAAGGTTTTTTCTGATTGGCATGCTTTGCAGATATATTTAAATTTTTCTTAAAGTAATGTTTGTGAATGAATGAATCTAAATCGTTTCGGATTTCTAAATGTCTCTTGCTGCTTTATGTTAACTCCTTTAATCATGGCTTTGAGTTTTATTGGTATTTGAATTTGAAATTCGTTAAAGGATAAGTTTAAGTTTTTTTCTGTTTTACGTATTTTGAGAACCTTTTTGGTTCAACGAAGCCTTCGCAGAGCGTCAATAGTTTGTAGCAACCCTCTTGTCTTTACGGTTTTTCCTCGATTTCATGATCCAGGTCGCGCGCAACATGGATGATTTCTTTAAAATTCAGCAGCATTTATTTAAGCTCGCAGAGTGGAGCAAAATCACAAAATACCTGTGTATTTGTTTTTAATAGTCCAATACATTGTATTCTTTTAGAAAGCCTCCCTCATTTAGGCTCATTGAAGTAGTAACTTGGGCCTGTTTCGAGTTTTGCTTGCTCAAAGGGGGTGCATTATATAGGAATCATTTTCTTTAGGCTTGGTACCGCTCGTGGCATCTGAATATGCCTTACATAAAGGATTTATTCATAAGTAGCTGCCATAGGCGCTGATTGGAGTAAAAATGGTTTCTGTATTTAGTTGTTTGTTGTTAATTGGTGTTGTTTTTGTTTTTGATTGCCGTTTTGTTGACTGCATGGGAGATCTGTCTCATCACACCTTTTCTGCTACATCATGCAAATCGTCTTCCAAATACAGTGGAACCTCCATATAACGGACACCTATAGGACCAATTTTTTCGTCCGTTGTAGAGAGGTGTCCGCTATATGGAGGTGTCACCTTTTGCCATAGTATATTTTGGGACGAAAATATTTGTCCGTTGTTTGGAGGTGTCCGTTGTATAGAGGTGTCCGTTAATGGAGGTTCCACTGTAGTCTTGCATCATGTTGTGATCATATTGTCGATGCAATTAGTTTCATGTCATAAGTTTCTTTTAAAACTTTTTGAATTGAAGTTGCATTACTTTCGTGTTGCTTTTTTTGTAGTGTTGTAGTTATTCATTGATTTGTGAAAAGAAAAACATTGAGACTATTCAGTACAAGATTGAAAACATCATCTACATTTATTTCATAGAAACATCATTTTATGAAAATGACGAATCTGTTACTGCTACAGCTCAGAGCCAAAGAGAAGATGAATTACAGGTAACAATCCAATGTTAAAGTTATTCTCGTGCATCTCAGTTTATTTCTTTTCATCATCGTAATCTAGTAATTTCTATAGAAAATACATTGAATAAGATCAGATGCTAATCTCAGATCGTTATCAGTGTTAGCTCGATTGAAAGCTTTCCCGAGGCACAACTTGATTTTGTTGTTACTTTTCAGACGTTTTGTTGAAACACGATTATGCTTTGATTGAAGTTTTAGCACAGGCATCGCTCAGAATGATCTGACAATTTAAGTTTAGTTTTTAAGCCAGTGAATCGAAGTCACTCACGCAGAAAATTATCTTTGGTGTCAGAGATTTTGCAAGCACTGTTGCATTTACTTGTGGATATTATTTGCTTGATGATGTTGAAATTGAACCATACACATTTAAACAATTTCCTCTTCATCAGTTACATTTGAATGATCATCTACAATATCTTGTAAAGAACATTAACAATTATCACTTGAAGGTGAAATTTTACAAGTTTGCAATGTGTAGCATTTTCCAGTTCTTCTTTACAAGGCTGTAAGAAGTATCTTAATTTTAGGCGGGCACGACACTTCCGGGGCACTTCGTGAAACCACAAGGACATTTTGTCGTTTCGATTGTGAAATCTTGGGGGAGGCAATGCCCCCAGTACCCCCAGTTCGTACTCTTCTGTTCCTTTATTAATTAATGTGATATTTGCATTGATTTAACATTGTTTTATGCCATCCATTCTTTACCACTTTTTGGTGATTTGTGGTAAAAATGTCAAAAAGAATATCGGAACTTAACCATAAGAGAGATGTCCTTTGTCTGAAATTAAAGCTCAAATTATTGTATTTTTGATTATGTCTGTTCTGTTACTTTATTTTTTCATTTGTTATGCTCATATTGTCCTTAGGTATATTGGTCATATGTGGTAGGAATGCTAACAAACATTGGAAGTTTACCATTAGAAAGGATTCATTCAATGTTGAAAATGTTTGCTATCCATGGACCTGGTGGTGCACAATGTACGGTCGAAGACGTGAAGCAATTTTTAGACAAGAAAGTAAAATCAGGTGAACTTCAGTTTGCTTCCGGCTGCTATAAGCTGTCAAAAAGTTGAAGGTGCGTTTATATATTTATTGTAGAATCAAACAGGAAAGAAAACTTTGTGTAGATTTCATGAAAATCACTGTGAGACAGCAAAATGTCATGGAAAATACAGGATCTTTAAAGAGTTATTCCATGAAGAAGGAACGGTTGTAGGACTCCCTTGCCAATGGTAACAGCTGATTAAATAGTCTGATTCACCGCCTATATTTTTATCGCATGCCGTGCAAACTGATTGATAAAATGCCCACACACATTGGCTGTTCTTCAAGTTATGACGCGATCAGAAACCAATAAATGACCTAGCAAATTACCAAAAAACAGTTTTTAATTAATTGCATGTCGCATATTGTCAGGGTTTACAGATATGATTTAATTGCTAATAAAATGATAGTGGTATATTCTCAATTACTTTCTGCTCTCCTTTCCAAATATTTAGACATGGTAAGTGCGAAGGAGACTTGGCGTGCGCTGCCACTGAGGGAGGGGTGTGGATCTATTTCTAGCTCACCGAGGTTCATTGTTTCTTGAATTTTGAAGTCGTGCTTTAGACTGCGTTCACACGTTGCAGGGGTGAGTGGCCGAATGGCTTAAACAGTTTTCGTCAGGTAACTGAAGTTAAGCTCGGTCAAGTGACGTCAAACTCCGAATGGGTGACCTTGGAGGCCTGACCTCACAACTCGCCTCGCCGTCCTTCGGAAGGGACGTTAAACTAGGGGTCCCGTACCTAGATGCGGTATGCACAGTGGACCTAAATTAGCTTGCAGTAGCTCTAAATCCCGACAAGCCACTCAAAACAAATTGAAAACATAACAAACGATGCCGGCCCATTTTGAAAACGGTGAAAAATTGGACAAATAGGCCTCCCGTTCGATTGAAGACGGCACAGTTATTGTCGGCAGATTTCGAAAACGGTAGATTATGAAAACGGAACTCTAACCGCACATGTTGGAAACGGCATCGTGTGCACACTCGAAAATGATGAAAACAGAGCATTTTTCGACGCTTTTGAAACAAGACTGATCGTTTCTTAGGGTGTAGATACATTTCTTTGACATCAGAGTCCTGCAACAACTTTTTTACCGTCAAATTTCCTACCGTTTTCAAGTTGTTCCGGCATCGTGTGAAGGCTAGCTGAAATTTTGCTACCGTCAGATTTTTCACTGTTTTCAAAATGTGCCGGCATCGTGTGAACAGAGTCTCAAATTTGAGAATATCTTGCACTGTTTAGATGGATTGAAGGCCATCTTGATATGACGTAAAAATATTTCTCTTTTCTTTTAACAGAGCAGTTTGTAAATCAACTTTTTGTCATACGTTGAATAACTACCCTGTATAGATATTATAAGATGAAAAATGAAATGAAATGAAACGAAAAAGGCTGAAACTGACCCATGCTGTAGCTTTAATATGCCCCTTGAATCGTAGGGACTGGGACTAGCCCTGAGATATGCTGTTTGGCGTAAACTAGACCCATGCAGCTCAAATATTTGAAATTCCAAGCATCTGGCCGTTTGTTTGTTTGTTTTGTTTTCAATTTGTAGTGAGTGGGCTTGTCAGGATGTCTAGCTACTGACAGCAAATTTAGGCCCACTGTGCATGCCACATCCAGGCATGGGACCCCTAGTTTAACGTCCCTTCCGAAGGACGACGAGGTGAGTTGTGAGGTCAGGCCTCCGAGGTCACCCATCCGGAGTTTGACCTCACTCGACCGAGCTTAACTTCAGTCACCTGACGAAGACTGTATAAGCCACTCGGCCACTCACCACGCTAAATGACAATCGTACGGCCGTATGACAATAGTACGGCAGAACTAAGGATACCTTCTTTAATCAAAGCAGGTACCGATTTTTGCGTCATATCAATTGAGTCCATCAAGACGGCGCAATATTCTCAAATTTAAAGCACAACTCCAAATAAATTGACCTTGAACATGTCGTTAGGGTTTACCGTAATTAAAGGGTATGTCCAAGGTTAACAACTTCCAGTTTGCAAAGATCTGAAGACTTCTCAGTCTCTCTTATTGCATGCAACAGCATCCCTATAATTATCAGGGTGCCTACCATCACGCAGTTCAGAGAATTTTAACAACTCATCTAAATAGCTAAAATAACATGAAACACGACTCCCTGGAAGAGCAGAAAATAGGTCCTAACAGTTCTCAAACTACTTTATCTCCTTGTATGCATTGTATTATAGATCATAATTCAATTTGGATGATTTTGTTTATGCTGAAGGGATTTTGTGTCATAAATAATTTAATATGAAATAATAATATGAAAATACAATTAAATAAAAGTTGCATAAATGCCATGAACAATCCATAGCAAAAGGAACAACGCTGTGTGTGTGTCCGACTGTTTGTCACTCTGCAACTGAAGCGTTGATGTTTCAGTCTCTTGTTTGTTCAGAACTTTGGAAATTATCTAATCAACTGATTTGTTGCTTTAGCTAAACTGGTTTCAAAGTGCATATTTTGAAGAATCTACTTTTAGAGAGATGTTTTAATCCAAACTTAGCATGGACAAAATACACTCCCGTAACGAAAGTATCCGGACAGCCGAAACAAAATGGCGTCGAATTTGACCGTTTGCCCTTCGACCCCCAAACGGTATAGCCGTTATGCGGCCATTTCAGGGACTGGAAACCAATAATTTTACCGCCAAAACTTTGTTTATGGATCACGCAATCAAGGAAGAAATTAAAAAGCAAAAAACAAAGAAAAGTAAACTTGCTTTGAAAGCAAAACTTGGTGTTAGCTGCGAGGAAACAAATCAACCGAAAACAAAACAGTATGCTTAACAAATTGCCAGTCTTGGAGGCTGCTACATTGGTGGATGTGATTGTTTCTTCTATCAAACAAAGCAGAAAAGATTGCAGTTTTGAAAATCGTGTGAATGGCATGGAAAAGACACGTGCCTAGAAAATGGCAAATAAATTTGAGTCTCGCATGGTTGAAGGGTTGTGACATCATTGTTGCCAAGGTAAGATTTAATTTGTATCAAAGCCTCACAAATATAAATAAGAGCAAAGGTTGGCCTAAAATTGGTATCAGTTTGTTTATCTGTCATAGGAGAATCAACTTGAGCAAAATGATCAGGTCCCTAACAAATATCATTTGCAAAAAATCCGTTTTGAATGTGAGGGCCATAATTCTGTTGTTACAAATCCTTACCTCGATTGCAGCAAATGTTCCTTTCGTTTATCAATAACTCCTTCCTGTCGGGATATGACTTGAAGTTTCTTCCACATTTGCAAAGTCCAGACTTTTCTTCGCAAAGTGATGCTATGCAAGTAAACAATTTATTTGGAAGTATATTTGAAGTACCATTTTCAAGTTAGGATGATTTTTCTTTTGCGGTTGCTTTGTTACCTCACAGCTAACTTCATGTTTTGCTATCAAAATACGTTTACTTTGGTTTCTTTTTCAATTTCAAATTTCTTCCGTGATTGCGTGATCGATAAACAAACTTTTGGCGGCAAAATCTTTGGTTTCCAGTCCCTAAAATGGCCGCATAACGGCTAAACCGTTTGGGGGTCGAAGGGCTAACGGTCAAATTCGACGCCATTTTGTTTCTGCTGTCCGGATACTTTCGTTACGGGAGTGTATCCAACTTCTCCATGCTAAATGACGTTTCACGATCTTCGTTGCAATGGATGTATTTAGATCGAAGATGACAGATTTTCTTCGAGTTCGCTTAAGAAACCAAGTATTTTGCCTTAGGCGTAAGAACATTTTCAATTAGTGATATATCATGCCCTTGAATTTGTTGTAAGCCATTCAAATTATGTGGTTGCTCTTTGGCAAGCGGTCCTGTGCAAACATTATCCTGAGCAGCATGACGTAAATCTAAGCTGCAACGGTACTTCCTTGCGACCAGAAATGAATAAGCAGTGTCCTTAGAGAGATTCATACTGTCAAAATGAGAGAAAGATGCTTTATTTACTGCATTTTTACTGTTGCCTTGAGGAAGATTAAGATAATTGTCTAACGATGCTCAAGAGTCAATATGAATAATTAAAGGATGTATACGGGTGATGTCTGAATTCTGATGAATAGGCTAAATTGAGAGCAGTTCGTTTAATATGCATAAAGCTATCGCAATACAGTTGGACGTCCAACCAATGTAACTAGCGACAACGCATTCATCAAGCAGGTTGCGATCTTGCTTATGTTTCTTTTGAAACAAATTGTTGTCGTCACAGGCCATTAAGAGACGGCTATGTTGTCATGAGCCAACGGCCTGTGTGTATTACTTGTCTCAGCTTTTAACAATGTATTGTTTCCTGATTGAAAGCGCCATGTATCCTGATGAATGGTATTAGAGTCTGATGGTACAGAGTGTCATGTATCGAGAAATGTTCAAAGTTTGTCAGAATGTCGAATCACAGCTGTTAGGCGACACCTTGCACTGATGTTTTTCCCTCAGTTTTAACTGTTTTCACTGTCGCCAGACTTCTTGTCTCAGTTTGTGATAGTCCTTTGTTTCCTGACTGAAAGCTCCATCGTCATGATGAATTGTATCGAAATTCATACATCAAGAAAAGTTTTCAAAGTTCGTCAGAATGTCCGAATACAGCTGCCAGTAGACAATTTGCTCTGATGTTTTGGACTCAGTATTAACTGTCTTTGCCGTCCTCAGACCACTTGCCTCAGTTTGTGACATTCTTTTACTTGCTGACTGAAAGCACCTAGCATCACCATAGATTGTATTCATTGTTATACATAAGAGATTTCAAAGTTTGTCAGAATGTCGACACGCAGCTGCTAGATGACATCATGCTCTGATATTTTTGTCCCAGTTTTAACTGTATCTACAGTCCTCAGACTACTTGCCTCAGTTTGCGACAATCGTTTGTTTCAAGACTGAAAACTCCATGCATCACAATGAATTGTATCGAGGTTCCTGCATCAAGAAGTTTTATCAGAATTTCGAAACACATTTGTCAGTAGACAATTTGCTCTGATGATTTTCATTCATTGATTTGTCTTAAGAATTCGTCACAGCTCAGATATTAAAAATCTATAAACAACAGCAACAGAATTTGTTAGTTTTCCGGCCAGATGTTAAGTATGGACATTGCAATGGATATGGAAGAATCTTATAACAAAGAGAGTCATGTAAACACAATCAGGTAACGACAATTTCCTTATTTTCTCTTTCCTATTCTATCATTTTGCTTCTCTGTAATTGAAGTTTATATTGAAAGAGCCCTAAGAAGCAGATTTTGTTGAAGGGCATCCCTCCTTGAATTAATTGAACGCAGATGTAGCGATCTAGTCTAGACATAGTGCAAAAGAACGACTCAAGCCACTTTTATGTTCCTATTGTTTTCATCGATCGAGAACATCAGGACAATAGATCTTTTAGCTATTCTATAAAAAAGTCTGAATCGAACGATGTTATGATGCATTTTGAAGAATTTTCGAATGTGCATAATAGTGCGTATAAAATTGTATAAAAATAACGCTCGACAGAGCTGCAAAAAGTATAGGAACGTGGGAACTAGGTTCCCAGAAAATTTTTCAGCTGTACCAGAAAATTCTTCAATAAAAGTTTTCTCACTCAAAAAGGAGATGACTGCTTTACAATTTCTGCGAATTATTTTGACTCTTCTAATCTGCTGATCATAATCCAATCCTGGGTAAAATGGAAGGCCTTGCAAACATCAATATGTCCAAGGCTTCTTAAGATTTTTCAAGAACTATTCACTAAAGTAAATGCGGAGAGTTTGTGAAAGATAATTTTGAAATTCTAGTTTGGTTGTAATATCCATTGGAACTTTTCAGCACAATATAGCCAGTTAAGACATTTTGCATAACATAATGTGACTTCACAGAAAATGTTTCCCGTTTGCCAGGTTCCCTGAAAGGAAAATATTTTTTGCACCTCTGTATCATGGATAGATTTTTATTCATCTGTCATGGATAGATTTTTATTCATCTATCATGGATAGATTCTCATTCATCTATCATGGATAGATTTTTATTCATCTATCATGGATAGATTTTTATTCATCTATCATGGATAGATTTTTATTCAGCTATCATGGATAGATTTTTATTCATCTATCATGGATAGATTTTTATTCATCTATCATGGATAGATTTTTATTCATCTATCATGGATAGATTTTTATTCAGCTATCATGGATAGATTTTTATTCATCTATCATGGATAGATTTTTATTCATCTATCATGGATAGATTTTTATTCAGCTATCATGGATAGATTTTTATTCATCTGTCATGGATAGATTTTTATTCATCTATCATGAATAGATTTTTATTCATCTATTATGGATAGATTTTTATTCATCTATCATGGATAGATTTTTATTCATCTGTCATGGATAGATTTTTATTCATCTATCATGGATAGATTCTCATTCATCTATCATGGATAGATTTTTATTCATCTATCATGGATAGATTTTTATTCATCTATCATGGATAGATTTTTATTCAGCTATCATGGATAGATTTTTATTCATCTATCATGGATAGATTTTTATTCATCTATCATGGATAGATTTTTATTCAGCTATCATGGATAGATTTTTATTCAGCTATCATGGATAGATTTTTATTCATCTATCATGGATAGATTTTTATTCATCTGTCATGGATAGATTTTTATTCATCTATCATGGATAGATTTTTATTCATCTATCATGGATAGATTTTTATTCATCTGTCATGGATAGATTTTTATTCATCTGTCATGGATAGATTTTTATTCATCTATCATGGATAGATTCTCATTCATCTATCATGGATAGATTTTTATTCATCTATCATGGATAGATTTTTATTCATCTATCATGGATAGATTTTTATTCATCTATCATGGATAGATTTTTATTCAGCTGTCATGGATAGATTTTTATTCATCTATCATGGATAGATTTTTATTCATCTATCATGGATAGCTTTTTATTCAGCTATCATGGATAGATTTTTATTCATCTATCATGGATAGATTTTTATTCATCTATCATGGATAGATTTTTATTCGTCTATCAGGGATAGATTTTAATTCATCTATCATGGATAGATTTTTATTCATCTGTCATGGATAGATTTTTATTCATCTATCATGGATAGATTTTTATTCATCTATTATGGATAGATTTTTATTCATCTATCATGGATAGATTTTTATTCATCTGTCATGGATAGATTTTTATTCATCTATCATGGATAGATTCTCATTCATCTATCAAGGATAGATTTTTATTCATCTATCATGGATAGATTTTTATTCATCTATCATGGATAGATTTTTATTCAGCTATCATGGATAGATTTTTATTCATCTATCATGGATAGATTTTTATTCATCTATCATGGATAGATTCTCATTCATCTATCATGGATAGATTTTTATTCATCTATCATGGATAGATTTTTATTCATCTATCATGGATAGATTTTTATTCAGCTATCATGGATAGATTTTTATTCATCTATCATGGATAGATTTTTATTCATCTATCATGGATAGATTTTTATTCATCTATCATGGATAGATTTTTATTCAGCTATCATGGATAGATTTTTATTCATCTATCATGGATAGATTTTTATTCATCTATCATGGATAGATTTTTATTCAGCTATCATGGATAGATTTTTATTCATCTGTCATGGATAGATTTTTATTCATCTATCATGAATAGATTTTTATTCATCTATTATGGATAGATTTTTATTCATCTATCATGGATAGATTTTTATTCATCTGTCATGGATAGATTTTTATTCATCTATCATGGATAGATTCTCATTCATCTATCATGGATAGATTTTTATTCATCTATCATGGATAGATTTTTATTCATCTATCATGGATAGATTTTTATTCAGCTATCATGGATAGATTTTTATTCATCTATCATGGATAGATTTTTATTCATCTATCATGGATAGATTTTTATTCAGCTATCATGGATAGATTTTTATTCAGCTATCATGGATAGATTTTTATTCATCTATCATGGATAGATTTTTATTCATCTGTCATGGATAGATTTTTATTCATCTATCATGGATAGATTTTTATTCATCTATCATGGATAGATTTTTATTCATCTGTCATGGATAGATTTTTATTCATCTGTCATGGATAGATTTTTATTCATCTATCATGGATAGATTCTCATTCATCTATCATGGATAGATTTTTATTCATCTATCATGGATAGATTTTTATTCATCTATCATGGATAGATTTTTATTCATCTATCATGGATAGATTTTTATTCAGCTGTCATGGATAGATTTTTATTCATCTATCATGGATAGATTTTTATTCATCTATCATGGATAGCTTTTTATTCAGCTATCATGGATAGATTTTTATTCATCTATCATGGATAGATTTTTATTCATCTATCATGGATAGATTTTTATTCGTCTATCAGGGATAGATTTTAATTCATCGATCATGGATAGATTTTTATTCATCTGTCATGGATAGATTTTTATTCATCTATCATGGATAGATTTTTATTCATCTATTATGGATAGATTTTTATTCATCTATCATGGATAGATTTTTATTCATCTGTCATGGATAGATTTTTATTCATCTATCATGGATAGATTCTCATTCATCTATCAAGGATAGATTTTTATTCATCTATCATGGATAGATTTTTATTCATCTATCATGGATAGATTTTTATTCAGCTATCATGGATAGATTTTTATTCATCTATCATAGATAGATTTTTATTCATCTATCATGGATAGATTTTTATTCATCTATCATGGATAGATTTTTATTCAGCTATCATGGATAGATTTTTATTCATCTGTCATGGATAGATTTTTATTCATCTATCATGGATAGATTTTTATTCGTCTATCATGGATAGATTTTAATTCATCTATCATGGATAGATTTTTATTCATCTGTCATGGATAGATTTTTATTCATCTATCATGGATAGATTGTTATTCATCTATCATGGATAGATTTTTATTCAGCTATCATGGATAGATTTTTATTCATCTGTCATGGATAGATTTTTATTCATCTATCATGGATAGATTTTTATTCGTCTGTCAGGGATAGATTTTAATTCATCTATCATGGATAGATTTTTATTCATCTGTCATGGATAAAATTTTATTCATCTATCATGGTTCGATCCAGGCTCTTTTCTAGAATAGCTGAAAGGTCTATTGGCTATATCACAGTCACAAGAACAGACCTAGTCTCCCTATTTAAATTGCTTTCAACTTGCAGATACAACACAACAGCCCTTTCTTTTAGAAGTCACGTGATTTTGACATTTTAGAGAACAAAGAAGGTGTTCTGTTTGAACGAATCACTTTTTCGACTTTTTTGTGTCATAAATGAGCAACCATTTGCCGATTGGCAAAAACATGGTCTCATATTCTAAATTGAGGGCCTTTTGTATCAAACTGTGTCAAGAACAGAGCGACATAACGTGCAGCTCCTCTGCAGCTGCCATATAAATGGAACACGGATTGTAGAACACCCTGTACATTCAAGAAATAGTTTTCATGTAATGTGGCTCATTGATTGAAGAAAGACCTAGAGTTATTGTTGATTTGGCACGGAAGCTGCCTTTTGAAAAGCTTGACAAACGAACAGAAGTTACAACCAAATTGTAAAAGACTTGCAAAGTTGCATCGTTTGAAATAATGACAACTGCATCAAAATCTTCTAAAAAGCGTACTCAAATGCAAGGGATGAATTCTTATTATGTTTCCCATGTTTGTTAGCGTTCTTTTTGTTCATAAATTGAAAACTACAGACAATTTGGCCAACATTTCTAGTCCTTCATCCAGAAACACTCTGCAACGAATTACGAAATTGCTGTTTGTTCTACAGTGAAATGAGCAATGTAGTGAAAGAATTTAACAGCGAAGTTAGCCTTATCACTATAAAATGGCATTGTAGACGATGAAATCTGTATGTTTTTCGTAATGTCACAACCTTTTAGATAACTGCTTTTTGGCTCAAACCCGCCGCTTATGCCAGATTGTCTTACTCTAACATCGATTTATCGATTTTCTTTTTTGTTTCAAAAATGCAATAGGTAACATAAATCTCTTCACATAAACTTTACAGGACAAGTCCGGGTTTGCTTATGATTGATAAAATAGAAGATAATACTGTTATTAATGGTGTATCATACTTTTCCCGACTATTTTCCGCCTTCTCCTTGTGAAATTACAAATTCAATTACGCTATTTTAGCGAAATGACGGCATATCGTGCAAACGAAAACGAGGCTGTCTTATTGTTTTCTCGCCTCGTAATCGTTGCTAAGCTCTTTGTCGTTTGCGCTTGCGAAAAAGTAGTGACATCGAGACAAGATGTGGCCTAAATTTTCAGAACGTTTTTTGGAACTGATAACCGTTGCAAGGCTTAGAATGTGAAACAAAGGTAAAAAGTCGCATCAGTGGATGATAAGTTTCCTTTGTATAATAAAACATACCAACCCTGGATTTGTCCTTTAATATCATCTTCATGTAGCAGAAACATCATTTCCTTTCATGGAGGAGGCTTTCTTTTGTTGTAATAATGAACTGATAAAATCCAATAAGAAATTTCACCATTATTCCTTTACCTATGAATCATTTGCATGCAATGTCACTGTTTTCAAAACACATCCTACTCCCTATATAATTTCTTTCTTTCTTATCTTCAGTTTTCAAAGATGTTTCTTCGCTCACCACTTTACAGTTTCAAAACGGCTTTTCTGGAGGCCGGCTGATTTCCTGACACCTTTCCATCATTCTAGAATGAGATAAGACTAACCAATTACAGTGTGTGATAAAAACTGTTGCGTTAAATTTTCTCCAGTTTTAGGATAGGGTTTGAAGAAAGTTCAATGATACTGAGTGTAAGACCCAGCCAAATAGAGACACTCTTGCGGCGAGAGTGCCCTGATTCTAACCCTAACCCTAAGCATCAAGAAATAGGGCAAGTTCCTAAGAAACCCTTTGATTATTCAATTAACCAGGGATGGTACACTGGCGAAAGAAAACTGCTAATCACCTAAATAAACCTATAACTAAGGAGAAAACTTCTGAATCCTGCCAGAGAAAATGCATTTATCTTAAACCCACAAATAAAAGAAATAAGTTAGAAGCTGCAATAAAGAACATGGATAACCAAAAATGCGTATCGTCACGAACCGAACAACCGAGCTGATGAGTATGCGATGAAACGCATTTTTGGCTACTCAAAGTTAGTCTTTATTTCAGTTACTACCTTATTTCTTTTCTTTCAGGGTTTAGAATTAATTCAGTTTTCTCTTGCAGGATTCAAAAGTTTTCTCTCTTGTTGCAAGTTTATTTTGGTTGTTGTTCAGTTAAAGGAATTAACAGATTTCTTTTTGAACGGATTTACATTGTGTTTAACTTTTTTTGTTGCGTATATGGCTTTAGTACGATGTGTCCGTTGTTCAGGGCTATTCGCAAAACGACAAGTCATGCATCTATTTTGAAGCGGACGTTCAAATCCAATTGGAAATACTTTTAAAATGAATAATCCAGTGTCCATTATGGTTATTTGTTTTGCTTTCTAAGATCAGCTAAAAGGTGCAATCATCTGGAAATTTTTTGTAAATATCAATTTCCAAGTATAGCGTAATTCAGGACATTTTTGTTGTATCACACATCCCGTGTTTTGTTTATTGATGTATGTTTGTTCACATATGCCACCTGCTGTTTTGCTTGCCATCCAAAAATACACCAGAAATGAAGAAAACAATAGACCTTTTAGCTAAGCTACAAAAGAGTCTGGATTGAGTAAAGTACCAACGGTTCCCAATACATATTTTACATTCTGCTATGCTTCTGTAGTTGCTGTACTATACTACGGGGACGACCCATTAAGAAGCGAAAGACACTGAATAGACCGAATCGGCTAATGTTTGTTATACCCGTTTCAAGTCATGTGACCATACTCTTGGGAATTCTTAGTATTATTCTACTTTTTGCATTCATGTCAAAACTTTGCATGGCACGAAATATGTTAGCAAAATCAAAAGAAGTTTTGTCAAGAGACGGGTCACCTCACTTGAAATGGGTGTAAACAGACCTTAGCCGATTTGGTCTGTATCGCATGGTCAATACATAAAGACGCATAACATTAAAAACAGACTGAAATGTAACTAAGTTAGGTTAACTAATCATCACTACAAAATAAGCTGACAAAAAGTAAACCTGACTTTGGGCTAACTAATGACGTCCCAAAATAGTTCAAGGTTGCAAAACCAATTAATGAGTTTTGCACAAAGTCTCACAGTTGGCCTTGTGAGAACATGGCAGCAAGCACTTGACAGAATCGATAGATACTTGATCCCGAAGTAGATGTCTGAAGCAGAATTTTTCCGTTTACTGTTTTAAAGCGATTTACCTGTTCTAGGATGGCGCAGTTCTGCAACTAACAACATATCTATCATGTTTGTCCTTTTTATGACGAATTACACATTTTATGGAAACAAATTGTACAGTAAAAAGCCCGATAAAAGAAACCTCGAATTAAGAACCTCCAGGCTGAGTTTTGATCAATTAAGCAGCTTAAACATAAGAATCATTTAAGGCTGTCAAATGAAATAGTTCTTATACTAATGACTAAGGAAGATTGAAACACTTATGCAAACCCAGGTATATATGTTGATAATTAAAACACATGCCTACTAGCAGAGTATGTAAAGTTAGTCACTTTAAACGAGTTTTAAAAATGTTAAATTAAAGTCATAATCTTTTGGTCCGTCCAGTACATAAGATCACAATAATTTAAGAACTAATTTATAACTTATTGACACTCTTTTCCATTAATTCATCCTATACATAAGAGGTATGTCAGCCTTTTACAGGAAATCTCTGGTTCTATTTTGCGTGGTTTTGCTGTATCAAATATATTCACTGACCTCGAATTCGAAAATCCTGCAAAATGTCTACAAATATTGTTTGATTCAGATTCTTTATTCTTTTTCTGAAATAGCTAGAAGGTCTATTGTGACGAAGCTACTGTCATTGCCTCTGCTAAAAGAGCAGTCTCGTATCCCCAGGGGGTTTTGTTATGCCATTACATACCGCAAAAGGCCCTTGCCCTGGAGACGAGTTTCAATTCTCAGCTGGGTAGGCTTGATGAAGTTGCTTCAAAAGCAACTGTTGTTAAATAATTTAGATAACAGAAATTTAGATTTTGAGAATTCACTATGTATTATATATTATATTCATCCGTGTTTACACTGTTGTTACGGGTGCGCATTTTTCATGAACAATCCGACATCACAGCATTTGATTTTTCATAATATAAACTAGGTTTCTTTGCTGAGATTGCAGGGTTAGATAATCTTCTTCTTTTTTGTCACGTTCATCATAGTACCATGCCTCTGCATGCAAAATCACTGCATATATGGATGATTTACTGTTCTTAGTGCGTAAGCGGAGGAAGAGACAATTTGTAATCGAATTAAGAACAATCTAAGCGAACGTAATTAAAAACATCGATAACATCAAAGAATGTTAAGAAGAAGTGTCAACGTATTTCCTAACTTGCTGACACGTTTGATTACCCCCTGTTATAAAAGACAGGTCTTCCCTGGTCAGTTTCTCGCTTCCTCGTTCATTTGAAGCAGGTAGTATGCTAATGCGGTATCTAATTCGTAGTTTGTGATATGCTTTGAAGAAGTCAGATGCTGCGATGGATTAAAGCTATTTCGGGTGACTTAGAGAAAGCAATGACCAATTCGGGATAAATCAAGGAATTAGTTCATAAATAAGAATGTTTTTAAAATGGAAAGACGACATTTTGGGAAGGGGCACACTATTTGAAACGACGTGATTTGCTAACATGGAAACTGAAACTGTCGTGAGTGAAGTTGAACAGATAAAAACTTTGGAACGACAAGAAAGGTGAATTTAAATTCATGCGATTCTGTTGTGCTTATAAATATTCACAATGTCAGTCCTTTTACATGTTTTTATTTGCTCTTTGTATATGACATTTTTTGTTTGATAATCTCACCAGTTGATTCAAGCAGAGACAGTGCAACATATATCAGACAGTCATGCCGCCATAGAAGCAGTCGTGTTGTGTTATGTTGTGTTGAGTTGTGTTGTGTTGTGTTGTGTCGTGTTGTGTCGTGTTGTGTCGTGTTGAGACTTTGAAACATTGGCTCTCGATATATCACAAGATGAACTTTGCATCATGAATAGAAATCGCTGTTGCTCCACATCTGTTCTTCTGTTTTGGTGTCAAACGAAGCTTTTGCTTTTTCCTTTAAAGTAGTGATGCTTGTTATATCAGCGGGCCCTTTTAACTTCGGAGCAGCTTTGTATTCTTGCAAGCGATCCTGGTTAGGAATAATGCTTGATGTTTGCTTATCTGGGTTGCTGCTGGAGTGTCGCACTTCATGAACTGTCTCCACTGCTAGTTTTGAAGAATTTTTGATGAAGCTGAATTAGAGTATGTTGCCAAGTTCGCAATACTAGTTTTTGATGATAAGCATGTCCATGCAGATAATCTCAGATTTAATGACTGTTATCACAGGGTTCGCCAAGGGGGTGGGGGCACTTAATGGTTTTTGTTTGCACTGGGTATCTGCTGCTGAAAAGGGTATCCATTTTCTCAGATGGTGCTTCCCAAAGGGTACACATTTTCAATTAACTACTCGCTTACAGGATTTTGGTCGTTGATTTGCAATTTATCTTTCGATTTGCTTCCAGACGAAGAAAAGGCAATCGGTTGGAACTGGTCGGAAGAAATTGCTCTGCATTTTTCACTGTCGCGGAAAATGCTCGCAAGCATATTGTTTGCATAACAATAAAACATATGATTTAATTCATACTCTTTCGACACACTTAAAGTCAGCTAAACAGTTATAAAACAGTTGTGAAACATGTTTCGACCTTCCGGTCCTTATCAGTCGATGCCATATTGTTATGCGCAGATTGAATGCGCAGTAGATCAGTTGAGTGATAAATCTACTACTTTAATTACTAAATAATTACTTAATTACTAAATTATATTCCATCTGCGCATAACAATATTTTGTCGACTTTTGAAGACCGGAATGTCGAAACTGTTTTATAACTGTTTAGTTGACTTTTAAGTGTGTCGAAAAAATGTGAAATATTTTATATATTTTATTATTATGCATTACACCAACTCTTTTCTTGCCTCGGCAACAAATCGATCTTCACGAAGCATATTGTTTGAACCAGTATATTTCTCGGTCTAGTTCCTTCCCCCCGGGGGGTTTTGCCTGTCTACGTTTTTGAAACCGTCAAAATACTTTTTATCAGATAAAAGCCTGTGAGGTTGATGTAATGCAGTTCAGATTCATAGTAAATAAAACATTTTTCGTTGCCTGTTAAATTTTAATCAGAAATTTGCTTTTCTTAATATTCTCATCTTATCTGTCTGTAAAACTCATCTTTACAATCAAATTCACTTCTGGTAATGATCTTATCATGTCATGATGTCTTCCATGACAAATTCAAGTTGTTTTCTTTGATAATGCGAAGATCGTATTTCTTAATACATGTCATGTTCAAACAGAGAGTCGCCTTAACACTTTAGCACTAATTTAGCGTACTTTTGACATTTTTTAAAAATATGTATAGACAGCTACACTACTTACAAAATCACTTTACAGTACTACTAGGACGATAGACTCCAGGGAGCAAAAAGCTGTGTCTACCCCGAGGCCATTTAAATTAAGATGATTAAAGGAAAGAAAAAATACTATTGATTACATGACAGTTCCTACAGACAAGTTGCAAAACTGGGTGGCTTATGACGGGATAGGGTAAATGATAGAACTTTTTTTCAAATCGACCAGTTTCGTGGATAAATGCAGCGTAAGATCAAGAATATGTCGATTCAGTGAAGTGGGAAAATCATCATCGCCATACAATAAGAGTTGCAATAAGGCATCAATTTTTAAGATTTACATATCCAATTTGTCGTATTAATGCATAGATGCCAGGGAGGAGGTTTTGTCTTTGTAAATCGATGCATTTAACTGTGTTACAAAAACACCATATCAATCGTAATTGCTCTTTAATTATTTCTTGACACACTCAGTTAATTTGAAGTTTTTCAAGAGGTATTTCTCCCAATTCATTTCAAGGCAATTTGTGTTTCAATTTAAATTTGTGAATAAAAATGTCCATCCCTCGAAGGCATATACGATTAAAACGGTGTTCAAATAGTCCTAAATGTCCAACTGTGGTTATGTCTAGAGCAGATCAAAGATATCACAGAAGTTTTTCGTGAAATTAAGAGGGGCATTTTGAATTCTTACACAGGGATGCTTATTTGAGTTACTCCTGCCCGATAAAGCTTCAACGACCTAAAGAATAGCAAGTCAGTTTGAACCTTAAGAAATATCGCCAAATTTCAGGAACCATAAGAGTTACAAAAGGTCCAATTTAAAACAAAAAAGTAAGACCGCGAGCAGAAGTTTTGAAGTGCTCCTTTGGACAATTATTCAACTGTTCTGTATGAGTTCCTCCTCAGACCATTGTTTAATAGTTAGGTATCTTCGAGTCTCTTTCAGTTTGTAAAAACCTCCTTCTGTTTGATTTAATGTAGATTTAGATTTGATAATTCTGTAAGTGTTTCTTTTTTTGTAGCCTGCGTGCAGACTTTACTTGCCATTGTGAATGAGAGCCAAGGCGGAACTTGTAAAGTCTGCGAATTAGCGTCCATAATTGAGTTCTGACACCTTGCGTAATAATTCTCGCCTTTTGTCCAGGTATTGTCTTGCAGCCAATCAGCATCTGGTTTGAGATTCTAAGGACCCAATCAAAGTTGACAGAATCGTCTTGGGTTTCGCGACCCTTTGTGATCATTGTTTGAGAAACAAAAACAACAAACCGTCATCGTGACGTGAAGATTGAGGAGCGTGCCGCGGTAAACAAGTTCGCTGACAAAGTTTGCTCAGTTTGTCTGTCTTCGGGACTTGATAACTTGGAATGAAACTATGTTTTGAAAGGAATTATAAACAGATAAGCATGTTCTCACGGTTACGGAAGTCTACAACGATCAAGAGGCAATTCTTCGAAAGTTTCTCCGGGGATAGAAAGTATACTCGACTCGTTTACTTCAGGCTTAGGCCTGTGTTCGTCAGCGTCATGTGTGCAACGATGTGTCGCTGGTACCCTTAGCTTCTTAGATATTTGTTAGCAAGTGGGGGTTTTTAAATTACTGGTGAGTTTTATATCCTTATTGCCTCTGCAGCTTGTAAATTGTACGCACTGAAGTTGTGTTGGTGGAAATCTCTTCACATGACGGGATTATTTCTTCCCGTTTGAGGAGTCAATTTATTGCGCAAGATTGAGCTCCTCTTCGCAGGAGGGACCTGTCGTTCAGAACTCAATTATGGACGCTAATTCGCAGACTTTACAAGTTCCGCCTTGGCTCTCATTCACAATGGCAAGTAAAGTCTGCACGCAGGCTACTTTTTTTGCAGCTCCATTGTCATAACAAATCCACATGGAGAAGAAGAACTAAGGTAAGATATTATGTTTTGTTTGTATTTTCAAACTTCTCTGTGGTGGTGTGGCCAGAGGCACAATGTCTCAAATCTTGTGGGTTGTACTCGCGCGGGTCCGAATCCTTGGCACTACAATCTGCCAGCTAACAGTCAACTCAGCTGTCTTTCATGATTGCGAGCGACGAAGGAGCGAGATTACTATAGTGATCCAGCCAACCTTCTGTGATGTCCACGCATATGTTTATTGTATTGCTTTGTTACTTCTGATTATCTATTGCCGCTGGTTAGTTTAAATTGAAAGATTCGCTGGCCACATTTCCTTTGTCACTACAGTTTGATTGTGTACTTGTTTGTCTTCGTGAACAATGATCAGTAGTCTGTCATGATATTCTTTTGTCTGCCAAGGCCTGCCAAGATGCTGTGATGGCGGTCGGGCCTATCCCAGAGAAGGGGCGACTAAATTGAACTTCCCTTACGTTTCATGAGGCACAGGCAATAAGTTTGTGCACCTTCACACTACTTTCAGATCTTCCATCGACACATTTCGCTACTTCGTTTGGCCATAAAAAGACTAAGATACCAAACACGGCGTAAATAACTGTAAGACGGATTTGTTCAATGATTCAACTTCACCCAACGAAACGAAGCTTGGCTTGGTATGAGCCCGTGTGGTATCGATACGAAACATTCACAAATGCTGCACAACAATGATATCGACGTCATTCAGTGTTTACATGCAATCACATTTTCAACAGGATCAAGTCAACACAATAAGCAATAATCTGTTGAAGCTGCGTTCAATATCCTCCTTTACCTTCATAAAACATGGAATACGGAATAATGGAACGAACAATTCCACTTCAAGGGGACAGCAGAACATTAATTTACGAATTTAGTGTGGCTTTATCTGAGTTCACAAATATGAAAGAGTGCGAGCAGTTGATAACTTATAGTTACTTCTAGTATATATGTGTATAGATATATATTGACGAAGCGATCTCCATCGTTGTTTGACCTTACATTGTTACATCCGATATCTTGCACTCATATCAACGTATCATGTGCTCAAATCAGCGTATCATGTGCTCAGATCAACGTATCATGTGCTTAAATTGGTCTATCATGTGCTCAAATCAATTTATCAAGTGATAGGCTTCTTATCGTTTGCGTTATTGGACTTGTGAAACTCAGTTTATTCACAATTATTTGATATCACAGGTTTCACTGAATTTAGTTTGCCATGATATGAAATTTATCATCAGATTGCGTTAGATTTGTCATCACATCTCTCTTTACATAGAAGACTTTACTTATAGCAGCTGTACCAGTTAAGCTTTAAAAAAGCTGCGACTTTGTCTCCCTAATGTAGGCAACTAGCAGCAGATACATGACAAAGAAAGATATTTTCTATGTTTGAATTCCGTAGAATTCACTAGTGCAATCAGATTTTTGATGCCATCTACGATGGTGCAGATGCAGTTGGATTCCGAGCCATAAATGTTTCATGGGTTTTTCATGGGTTCGGCGTAACAAAAACCCCTCCAGGCTTAAAAACGCGTTAACATATTGTGCAGTCCCTTTAGGCCACTGACGAAGATAAGGGCAGAGATGATTAGCAATAGACCTTTTAGCTATTCTACAAAAGAGCCTTGATCGAGCGAGATTTTCATATATTTTTACTCGAGAGAGGCTCGATTATGTGGCGTTAGAGCTTCGATCGCAATTGTTCACATTCAAAAATTCTACAAAATGTAATGAAAATATCGTTCGGTCCAGATTCGTTTTCAGAATAGCTAAAGGTCTATTTTTGGTATATTTGCCAGTCCTCGTTCATGACTCATCAAATTTCATCAGCCCATCTGAAAGCCTAAGGGCATAAACATTGGCGAAGGCACTGGAAATATATAAACTGAATCAAAACTTGCTAGACATCGTCAACCCAGTTTCCAGTATCAATAAGGCGCATTGGTGTAGTGTCTTTGTGGTGAACAGTTGAACGGCTTATACACTTCCCGTTGCGTAGCTGAATTTGAGCTAAGTTAATGTAGATAGCGATTTCACTCAGTGACATTTCAGATAGCTTCTCCTTTGCAATGGAAGGGTGAAGTCTGCATGCAGGCTATGCACTAGGCACTTAATGTTCATAGTAGGCCTAAATTTGCTGCCATGTGATGATGATGATGATGATGATGATTATGATGATGATGATGATGATGATTATGATTATGATGATGATGATGATTATGGTGATGATGAGGATTATGATAATGGTGATGATGATGATGATGATGATGATGATGATGATGATGATGATGATGATGATGATGATGATTATGGTGATGATGAGGATTATGATAATGGTGATGATGATGATGATGATGATGATGATGATCATGATGATTCTGAGTATGGTTATAGTTATGATAGTGTTGATGGTACCATGAATATGATTATGATTATAATGATTGTTTTATGGTAATGTGAAGCAATTTAGCCCTTTGGAAAATGAGAGGCACTATGTATAATGAATCAGTTAATATTCAGAATTTTCTAGCTTCAAGAATCAACTCCACGAATATTGCAAAAGCTCTGTTTATATTAGAAATTGAATCTTGTCTAATTAGAAACTAATAATAATCTATTGCAGACAAGATCTTGCAATTTCTTGACACAGGATGTTTAATATGACTTCTTTTACATCTTTAATCTGCCGATTTCCTCCATGTTTTGTAAGATCTTGTTGCACCTGCCTTGGCGTCAAAATGACGAGCAATCATTTTATTCAGCAACTGAGTGAGAACGAATAGCCTGATCACATCACTCCATGAATCAAAACTGTTTCGAAGTTTGCTGAAATATTCGAAGTTTCTGGCCTAAGTTGTATTTTATTTGCTTTTTATTTGATGTGGTTGGATTATGGTTAGCAACGAGTCTTTAATGTTACTGCCTCCAGCTTGTCAAGATGAAATTTGTTTGATATCTTTGTCTACGTATGTAATCAGTAACGCCCTTGCAGAGTATCCCACTGATGAGGATCGGACTATTAAACTTGCAAGCATTGCGAACATAAAATATGTCACTCTCAGGAGCGGATCCAGGCAGGTTTTCTGACCGGTTCACAAAGCATGAGGGGGTCTGGGGGCGAAGCCCCCAGAAAAATTTTCCGTGACCACGCCCTTCAGACTCTCGGAAAACATGGGCAACGCCCTTTTCAATAAATGAAGGTTGTTCCAGTTGAGTATCCACAATAACGTTTTCAAGGTGAAATCAACGAAGATTGCTTACAAAAAATGTAGAAGTTGCGAAATTCATCAGATACTTTTGCAAGTCCACGTCTTAGGCTTTTTGAAGATTCCAGAACTCTCCCTTCAGGGCTCCCTATTTTCTTTCATTTTATCGTATTTCAAATACATTTGTACTCTTCTTTTATCTTCTTTGCCTCTCCCTCAACCTCCCCTGCAATGGCAGTGTGTACAAGCTACGGAGATCTTTCTCTTCTGGTTAAATGCTCTCAACTTCCTCTACAGGCATGGTTTACTTCCTTCAGAAACGGTTTACTTCCTAATCGAAACAGGTTCACTGATTTTAAACAATTGCGTACCGGTTCACGGAAATCAATCCACCGGTTCACTCAACCCTTATTGGCTCATCAGAGTACAAAAGTGATTATATCAAAACAATGTGAAAAGTCATGACCATTCAAAGCAAATCACATGCGGAATTCATTGCGCAAGTTTCGAATGACGTGTCCCCGAGAGGACCATGACAAATAAAGCATAGCCAGTGCAACCATCATGACGTTTCTTATTGTTTCGAGCGAATTATGAGGAGCCACAGTGTGTCATGCCTTTAAAGACATCTCACCGTTAGACTTGCAATGGCTTGAAGATCGCACGAAAGGGTGACGCTTTTTAATTTTTCTAAAAATTTTGCTAAATAACGTCATTCTTTCTTTGGTTTGGAAACCTGACCGATGCACGGAAACCGGTGAAACCGGTCTGAATCCGCCCCTGACTCTGAGTTAAAGAGAAAAAGACGAAAAAGGGGGAACTGTGTTTAAATGAGAGCTCGGTATATTAACGCTTTCACGTCCTATACCAAGGCAGACAAAAACAGGCAACACAGCAGTTGACTACATGCTTTGACAAGACAAGTAAATACTCTTTAGCAGCTCAAAAAAACTGTTTTTTGCCTACTCCAAGTAAGATCTGGCTGCCCGTTTTGGAAGTAACGAGCTTTTTGGGACATAAGGTGGAAGATGGTCCTTCGGAAGGGACGTTAAATCTGGGGTCGCATGCCTGGATGCAGCAAGCATAGCGGGCCTGAGTTGGCTAGAAATAGCACAAAATCCTTCCAGACTACTTTGAGTAAACTGTTGGAAAACATGGTCCCACTCCTACCAGGTTTATTGAACTCATGGAAGTCTCTCTTGACATAAGGTTGTGTATCGTTCAGTGCTTCTCCTTACATACTGACATGACAGTGAAACAAGGCGCAAACCACCTATCAATATGGTAGCAGTATTGAGGCTGCTTGTAGAGAGAGCATAAAGCAGAAGTTTAATTGCTCTTTATTTTACTTTGATGTTTTCAAATTACGCGGTTGACAGCGCTTAAGAAGCCGAGCATATGGGTCTTAAAACGTTGACCTTCTTTACCAACAAACGCTTTTTCAACAACTTTCGATCATACAATAAAACCACCAGCTTTTTTATTATTCTGCCAGGTGAAAGGAGTTGTTAATTCCAGTTAAATTTTGGAATAAATATCTATTAATAGTTCACTGTTAATTTTCATGGCTGTGAGAGTAGTGAAGGTCATGAGTTGAAAGGAGATCCCAATTATTTCTAATGTCATGCCTCTAATGGGGCTCTAATGTCATTTCTAATGTCCTTGTTAACCCTTACATTTTTACTGACACATAATATGCTCAGTGGGGTCCGCTAGAGATTTCTTTTTACCACGGCAGTGCGGCACAACATTTGACATGCAAAAGCTCGATTTTGGCACTGCCCTTGGTGGGATCTTATTATCATCTAAACGCGCAAAGAATCATTGTTAATAAAAGCCTTTAAACTTAAAGGACAAGTCCGGGGTTTATAAGTTTTGTGTCAAAAAGCAACCTTACCAACTGCTGAACACCAATTGAGACTTTTTTCATTTCATTTTGAATTCTTTAAATTCTTTTCCGAGTTTCGGGATCTCTACCGGCTGTAACTTCGCATAATTTTATTAGTAAGTTAGGCCAAAATATCGTCGCCATTTTGTATGATTGCGCGATAAGAAGGTTAGCCTCGGTTTACAAGCTTAGGTTTAGAGGCTATATTGTGACATCGGAAAATCTTCAAAGTTTTTTTGCGGGAAAACATCTTGTACGCAAGTGGCACGAAAATGCCGAAGTGTAAAGGATGTAAAAATGCAACTGGCAGGAAACTTTCGTTCAGGTCGAAAGTGAAATGTGCGAAATTATGACGTCATTTCGCACATCTTGCAGATTGAAACACGCAATTTCGCAGAGAAAAGAGAGAAAACGTTGGAAAAAAGTACTACACACCAATCACAACGACGTAATCTTTCATTTCATCGACAATTATACCAACCCTGGACTTGTCCTTTAAGCCGAGCCAAGGTCAGAATATTCTCGTATTGTTTTACATCCTTTATGTACTTTTCTCGTAGGGAGACTTTATTGTAATTGCGTAAGTTGCTGTCCTTGCTTTGCTGTTGAATTTTTTATGTTTTGTGCTGCACGTAATCATATATCAAAGGTAAGAATACTACGTAATCATACATCAGACATCAGAATCCTACGTAATATTACATCAAATATCAGACTTGACATTCCTGCACGAAAAAGTTTTTATCCATAACAGATAAGCAGAAAATTTGAAAAACTGAACTGAAAAGTTTGTAGTGAAGTTTTAAAATATTTACACTAATTTCGAATGAGACGCTTTCATGATTTTTTTATCCAATATGAAAATTTACAATAACGAAATTACCTAGAACAGCACCCTACTTTACTGCATTACAAGAACGATGCCATGAGGAGCAGAATACCATGACTACCCCTTTCATAATTTTGACAAGATTCGAGACATAAAACTGCTTTCCTTCAGTGCCACAGCTCTGTTCTTTCTCCATTTCTGTTGATTTCCTGTAATAGTTGCCATCAATTGCTTGAAAGATGAAGGAAAGTTCAGAATTGTTGATGCTTTTTGCATCAAAATTGCTTTTATCTAACTGGCAACTACAGAGATAAATCAGTTTCATAAATCGATAGATCAATTTTATGAAGATCAATTTTGATGATACGTATTCTTGTGAAGCTTGATGATACGTATTCTCGTGAAGCTTGATGATACGTAAAATTTGACAGCTCGCTTCATGTTTTAGAATATTAGCTAGTGACAAGTTTTTGATACACATTTGGTTTCTGAAAGATCAGCTTAAAATCATTCATTTTTCTCAGAAAGTTTTACGTTTTCTCAGTGACAGAAAGGAAATTTGCCTCTCTTGCGCTTTTTATCAAGTTTGCTTTAGTTTTTGGTTTAAATGATGAATTTTACTACCTACATTCTTCATTGATAGGACATCTTTATCGTTATTGCTTACCACTATTTATATGAAATATATTGATCAACATATAAAGCTACAGGAAAGTTAACATCTCATTTCTCCAAACTTGAAGAAAACACTTACAATTTAAGTGTTAACAGTTAAATTAATGCTTTCATATTTTGCAAATTCATATTCTAGACAACGTAAATTTCCAATTTGAGACACCAATCAATGTTTCCTTCTTTTAATTATGAATTGGTTTTGACTTCAAATTATCCACACCTGCCTGTTTTGTCTTCCTCAAGCTTTCATCTCTTTTTCTTCAAAAGATTGCGAACATCAAAGTTAAGTTCTCGTGCTCTTGTTTTCAAGACGTTTTAAATATTGTTTTGTAAACAGCTGTAATTAAATGTTGACAAATAAGTTTGTGTTCTTGTTGTTCTTTGTGTATACTTAGAGTGCGTCTCTCCACTGTGATTCACATGTTCATCACTAATGATTTGCATGATCCTATCTACACAACATTTCTGAATAGATTGCTAAATGAAGCTAGTGAAAGAGAAGGTCGTTTCTTTCGTACCTTAGTTTTTTATATATATATCAATAATCATTTACATCACACATTACTAGCTACACTACTTACAAAGTCACTCTACCAATTACGCTACTTACAAAATTACTCTATTACACTACCAAAAACGATACCGCAAGGAGCACAATACTGTGTCCACCCTGCGGACATTTAACATAAAGATAAAAACTACAAGCAAATATGAAGGGAAGGAGAAACAGAAAACCAAACAATACATATAAGTCCCCGAACAGGTTGTACCTTAGGCAGTGCCTTAATGGGCCTGGGTCACGTAACCGTAAACAAACCTGTTATCTCTACAATGTATAAAGTTGTCCACACACGTGACCATCGTGTTCTTTACAGACTTTGATGGGCGGGGTGAATCCACAGAAAGTTACTTCTAAAAATCCACCAATATCTCTGCAATCGTACAACATATTTTTTTTTCATCTTCAGCACAATAGCTTCTACGCTATACGGCTACTAACTAAAAAATAACATAACATGTAAAATAAAAGAATACAAGAATGGTAACTAAATGCAACTAGTAAAAAAGGAAACACACAAACGGCAGGGTACAACATATGAGTGTTTTTTGTTTCCCTACAAATTCGAGAGGTAACCGCTGGAAGACATCGAGATCAATCTTTGTTTAGAAGAAACGACATTACAAATATGTCATTACAAAAAGATAGTTATCTTTAAAGTTTAATCGTTTCTGGTCGTTTCGCAATAGAAGATCGATGCCGCAACTTGTCAAAGCTACTATAGAACACTCTGATTGCAAAACGAAAAATACTGTCTTATCGAAATTTGAAGCTAAATTTTCATTAAGATACAAAGCATGAAATTTATGATATTCTATCCTCTTAATTGCAAAACCAATCCTGTGCTTTCTTTCCGAAATTTGAAGCTAACTTTTGATCAAACTGCAAAACTTGAAACTTATTTGATTTCACTTGTAATGTAATGCGAGTCTCTTTAGCTACCCTTCATACAGGAAATATAACACCTGATATAAATAAACCCTGATTTAGTAATATTTTTCTAAATTTTAGCTTTTTTTTCAAGTAAAAGATAGAATCTAAATGATTTTTAGTTCTTGTTCTGTCTTGAAGCTTCTTACTTGAAGCAATAAAGTCATTTAAGTTTGAAGAATTCCATTTTTACTGATTATGAGAGAACGGGCCCTTTAAAATGATCACCAAAAATACCAAAAAGATGCTAACCAGACCTACTGTTACCAGATGTATTTATATTACTCAATTTAATATCAGATGATGACAATATCCTTGTCGAATTAACTTAAAATCATTGCAAAAAATGCATTTCCTCCTGGACTATCAAGAGGTATTCAAGTTAAAAAGATCACCAAAGAACGCTTGTCAGACAGTGTGTTACGAAATGTATGTGTTCAGCTCATTTTGATTCATGAGGATAATAATATTGCTGTCGAACTAACTCTCAAATCATTACAGAAATATATTATTCATGCGTTATTTTCATTTACCAACAATACTTAATTCATAATGTTTACAATTTTAAAGCGTAATCGTAACATATGTTCGCAATATTTTCATATTCTTGCAATGCATATTCATCTGTAAATGTTTCCCTGCCATCTGCTCGTCTAGTAAGACGTTTTAACTTCGACAAAAGCATGAACAAAAGCCTGTTAATGGGACGTCTTTGCTCAATTCGCTGCAACATGTGATCTGTAAATCCTTCATGAAACGCATCTAACTCTTGAATGCATTTTGATAAGGGAATGTTAGCAGGTGCATATTTCGCAGCTAGTGTTCGCAAGCCCGTTACAAATCCCAGTCACAATCGTATTATATGACCCTTGTCAACATGCGGCCTATTCTCATGACATGGAAATTCGCCTAGTGCTCCGGATCGTATTGGCAATAAAATTATAAATGGATTCAGGAAGAGCCTTTCAAGATTCGCTTGGTTTTTATGAAGAGAAATACAAGAAAAGTGGAATTCCTTATTTGCATTCTCCGTTGCCGCCAAGAATGGCTGAAGATCCTAGGTAATATATTCAGTGTCAGTCTCTTGGATGTCTACATCCCCTCTTTATCATTGTTGAGAATTTGGCAGACATTTGTTGTTGTTTATAGTCGAATTCCTAACGAGCAAATTCGATCATTTTCGTTGCCTAGATAAATGCGATTTTGAAGGATGCTCCGTTGCTAGTCTCCGCACGTAAACAAGCAACGTCCCTACTTCAGCGGTTGGAA
Organism: Aurelia sp. 3 sensu Dawson et al. (2005); assembly: GCA_964020215.1. Lineage (NCBI taxonomy): Eukaryota > Metazoa > Cnidaria > Scyphozoa > Semaeostomeae > Ulmaridae > Aurelia > Aurelia sp. 3 sensu Dawson et al. (2005). The sequence goes on from OZ026578.1 coordinate 22,824,740, forward strand.
TTAATTAAAATGCAATCGATCTATCGAGAGATATTCTCTTGAGCAAAATCAAACAGTGAAATTATCTGACATGAGAGATACTGATAAGATTCACCATGCATCACAGACTTAAGAAGCTATGTTCTTTTCAACAATTTAGAGCAAAAGTTGAGGCAAAATCTTTTGAATATTGTTTTCATGGAAGTTATTAAAATTTTATTGCGATTCTTTGATTGTAATACGGCCTATTGTTTAGTGAATAGCTTGATGCAGGAATAGAAGTCGATATATTCTGGATACCCCTCTAAATGTTGTCATGCAGGTATATAAACTAATGTTGATGTGGACGCGTGCAGAGGCAACCTGCTTTTGTTGTGAAAACAAACCAGGTCTAGCAAGAACCCTCGGGTGCTGCCGCGGAGAAGGAATGCATGCTCGTCGAGGATATTTCAAAACATTTTCAAGCTGATAAGACGTGATATTTCTCAACATTTTAAAGATTCACCTTAGTCCCTGAACATAGCTAAAACATTTTCTCTTTAAAGCTAAAAAGCCTGATTCAGGCTCGATTCATCAACGTTTTAGGTCCTGCAGAGTCACATGCTCACCACTTCAAGTTGATGCCATTAGCAGGCCTTGAGTAAACATAGACAGCATTTTATGCAATCGGTGCAATACAATAAGAATGTTGATGTACTCTTCGATTAAGTTGACAGCAAGACACTTGATCCATGGCTATTTCTTAATCCTGATTGCATTTTTAATGATGAATTGTTATTCCTTCTAGTAACTGCCTCGTCTACACAGCTTCGAATATCCTTGAAATTAACAGTCAGATCTTCTGCAAGCATCCAGAAAGTTTGCTTGCTTTTATGATCATCTTTCAGTGTATATTTGCTGAGATAGATATTCATGAACAATGAAGCATTGAGTTGTTATGGTGCTTATGGATTGTAGTGCTCTTGAACAAAGAGCTGTTTGAGTTTTGAGACAGTTTCCTTTGGCTTGTTCTATCTACTGTGAACTTAAATAATGTTTGCTTGCTCTCACGATAAGTTTTTAGTCTCTGTTTTTCACGAGCACATATATGGTTTTGTTTCTGTTTTTCACGAGCACATATATGGTTTGGTCTCTGTTTTTTTCGAGTGCAAGCAATATACGAGGACATAATCTAAGCCTGATATAAAACATAGCAAGATGGTTTCATTTTGATTGTAAATGTTCTTCAGCAAAGAACTCTTTGAGTGTGCTGTTTGCTTTTGCTTTCTTTAATGTCAATGCCAACGTCTTTATTTTTAATTTTTGTGAGAATAAATATTAGGTTAGTCATAGTTTCAGTTACAGAATGCGTATAATTATCGCCTTAGTGCAGCTTATTTGAGCATGCAATAGCTGCAAGCAATCTATCTGTTGAAAAGTTCCTCTACTCCTTGTTCAGTTAGAGGAAGTATGCAGCTTAAGGCTCAAATCTTTCCATGAACTGAGTGACTTTAAAGGAACTTTGAATAATTTACTGTAAATCTGCTGTGGCAACTTTTTTTTATATCTTGATTATTTTCAAATTGGGGGCATTTTGATTATTTTTGTAAAAATTCATCAAAAATTTTTAAGACGTTAAAATCATCGCAAATCTCAAATTACTTGAGGAAAATTGATACAATCTTCATGGAAACCATATTTTGTGACTGCCTACAATATGGTCGCAAGCAGAAATCTGTAGCTCTTCTGGTTAAGGATTTAGAAATTTAATGACGTCACAACATCAAAATTAATAAATGCCGCCATTTTGAAACTAATCAAGACACCAAAAGATTGACATGGCAGATTTACGGAAAACTGCCCTAAGTTCCTTTTAAACACTTTCATTCAAAGAGAAATGTAACAGAAGTTTACATCCACCTTTTTAAGGATTTTGGCTCTATACAGAAGTGTGTAAACAAAGAAAAACATTTAGGCACAGCACTATTTCTTTGCCTAGCGATTGTTGACACGGCGCGTGTGCGACATCAATTTGCATAGGATATCTTTAAATTGTTTTGCTCTTTGCAAATGCAAGCTTCGACATGGAGCACTGCGGACACGTTTATTTTGAACGAAATATTTATTCGGTACTACTTGCTCTAACCTTGTAAAGCTTTTTAGCTCCCTTGGAGCATACTGTCTTTTACTCTTTCTCAACTCTGACAGGCAGTAGTTACATCTCATGATAATTTCAGTTGGTAAGGTCACTAGCTACAAGAGTATATGTTATCTCAGGATCACTCTCCCGGAGATATAAGATAACCATATTGTCAAATGACGTAATTTGTGATCAGCTGGATATCAACAAAAGATACCATCTTTGATCTAACCTTATTTTGCAAGGCAACAAGCTTGCACAGCCTGCTTTCCAAAAGCGATAAAAATTTCATCTGTTTAAACAACGAACGTTTACTAACCAGCAATTTTCTTGTTTTTGTTGTAACATCAATTTCTCCAAACAGTCATACATAAAATGTGACGGAAAGTTGGAGAACTAGTCAGAAAGTGGAGACAAAAACACAGGACTTTAAAGGCAATAAATATGTAAATAGATGTCTGGCAAAAGCAACTATTGACATGACGTAATTGTAAAAGCACAGGTAAATATGTATATTTAAAAATAAAACAAGACATTTCTAAGGATGCTTTGTTTCCTTAGCTCATGCACATGGCAATTACAATAATTTCAATATACTCTCAATTCGAACTAGGTATACGACTATTCCACTAAAGTCGATTCCTTTAAAAAAGAGCATTCATGGATCTTATGAACTTATATTGTTCTCAGCCTGTGGCCATGGTTTGAATACCAGTAACTTGCTGTTTCAAATTTTTACTCATCTTTTATTTTTCATCCAAATTATTGGCACTTATATTTTCTTAGCTCTTCGACTTTGTGCATATTTCTTAATGTATTGTTATCTGGTTACAAAAAATTGTAAACTATCCCAATTTTGAATATTTCGAGAAGTGCTGTTCTGTTAATATCATTATTGACGTATTTTTTCATCTATGTTTGCAGTGAAATACAAAAAACGATTTTCTCAGAATGTTACTTGTTCGTTTACCGAAAAATCATATAACTCACATAACGTTTGATATGAAAAATATTGCCTTTCTTTTTAAGATCTTAATTTTCATATTTTTGCCAACCACATATTCACTGAGAACATTTTAGATATTTTTTGTTGGCTACCACAAAATTCACATAATTCTTTGATATCAAAACCAATATTTCTTCTTTTTAACATCGTCATAATATTCATATTCCTTCAACCATATATTTGCAGATAATTTAACCTGCCATGATTAATGATTGCCACCTGCAATCCCCTACTGTTAGTTGTTTTCCTTTCTAATCTTGCACGATCGACTATTATTTCCTTACATCGCATCGAGTACCAGTAATTGTTTGGACACGTAGTTAGGCCATCAATTATTTCTGATTGCTAGGAAACTTGTGTTCTCTGCGGATTAACGAAATTCGCTACTTCTAAGTATTTTGCTAAGCAAAGAACAGTATATTTTGGAGATTATTGACAGAAACTGCGTATTTGAGGCGTTGCTTCACAAGGAAATGAGAAGATTACGGCTCATATCTGTTGCGCTTTAATCCTTGTTTTTGGGGTTTTGTTCTACTTACTCATAACAAATGTAAAAGGACTTCTAGATAGCTTATTGCCTCAAGATAGGTTCCATCGATTTTTTCTACATATCTGCGAATGTTTATCAAGAAATGTTGACCTAGAGTAGCATATAGCAGCTCTTGCAAAGACGCTTCTTTGTTTCGCATTTCTTACAATTCTCAAGATTGGCTCTGTAGCTTTATTGTTGAATTATTTTAAAGTTGATCAAAGACAGGCAGGTCTAGAATCTGGAATTAGAATCCCTCGTACCAAATGCTTCTAATCGTACTCTCGGGTGCCTAATGCAAAGAGGGTCTTAATAAACGGGAGGGTGGAAATCTTTCAAAGACATTAATAAATTTCTAAAAGAAACCTTCCAACTGGTTTACGAGTACACGAGTACACTTAATGACTTCTCATCTTTCGAAAAAAATCTCGCATAAAGATCATATTAAGCCTTGGACACTGTTTTGCCCAAAATTTATAAATAAGCGTCTTAATAAGGGCCAGGGGGTGGGAATATTTTTTGAAAATTAATAAGCATGCCCTTCCTTGTATTAGGTACCCGAGAGTAATACAATACCTGCGGAATTTCTTGAAACGTTATTATGTTTACCCACCATACCAAAATGCTTGGCATCGAAAACTCTAGCTCCACATGAAAGTGAACTGGCCAATTTTACTCTTACTGGCCAATTTTACTCTCTTACTACTGATTTGGTTCAAATAAAAATATTTCAACAACTACTAGAATTTTCTTTTCTTCCATTAAAATTTTTCTTTCATTGACACCTTTGGAGGGACCATTATGGAATCAAGGTCGCACTGACCTTTTAATGCTATCCCTGCCATTTTACCTAAGGGTGTTTTTGATTTAGATAGCTGTATATATTTTAATATCACACGCCTGTTATTAGACTTTTCTTTTCTTTTTAAATAGATTTATTGTATTTTAATATTTGATAGTATTTGTTATGTTGGCGAAGTTATACATACATACATACATTTAGCTGTTTTGCGACTTATCAAGAAATATTACTTTTAGCTAATTGCTGATTTCAAAAGAAAGTAATGTAAAAACAAAAAACTATGAGAAAAATCTTAAAAAGTAACTTCAAGCCTCTGTATGTTGAAATCAAAATTGTACAAATTGGTTGCATTGGTAATCCTCCATGATCTTTCAAGCTGTACGTACATCTTTCTGACCCACCCGGTAGAACCAATTTGACAAACACAGACGTTATTTGCCATCGATGGTCATGCTTTACGCTTGATCCGAAAAGCTTTTTCAATATGGTTGGGTTTTTATTGGTCATCTCTTGCTGCGAAAGATCTCCGCACTTTCCAACTATTGTGCAAAACTTCTTCAGTTTTAGACGGATTTAATTCAAAATGAATATCATATATATATTTCAGCACTTCTTTAATTCTCAGAACATCTGCAGTCTAATCTTATCCTGTCTTTTAATTGCGAACCGCAAAACCATACTTTTTGTTGCATTCAAATTTTCGCAAATCTAAAACAAGATCTGATGGTATCCTGCTAGCTTATCCTAACGAATTCTCTTTAATTTCCTCGCCCTTAATTGCCGCAAGTCACGTGAATTAATTCCGATTGTTCATTATCTCTTTGTAATCAAATGAAAAGCTTTGCTTGTGACTTTAATTGTTATTGGCAGGTATATTCATAGTGTTGCTTTGCTTTTTGCAATTTCGAATTTGTGCTGTCTGAATTCTCACACCTCATCATGTCGGCAGCACGGAGAGCTCGTGCGAAAAATGCTTGTGTTCAAGATGCCAGCTTAGACATGAGCAGAGGAAGGAGTAACTGGTGAGCAGGCTAATTTATAAATATGACATCTATCTCATGCTGTTCACACCTCAAAGATCTATCACTTCTCAACTGTAAGACTCGATTATTGTTGTTGGTTGTTCGTAATCAAGCAGATTCCCTGAATAGATTTATTTTTAAAAGAAACCTGGCATTTGAGCCAGTACTCAAAAACATTATCAGACGTTGAGTACTCACAGGTAGTTATTAATAAGTATCACACCTAAACTATGAGACTTGCTTTTGTTGTTTGTTGTTTGTTGTTTGTTGGTAAGCAGACTGCCTGCATACACGTACACGTATTTTTTAGTTACCTAGTGGCCTAATAGTTCTATTTACCCAGTACTAGAATTTCTTCATTTTCGGCTGTCTGAGAGTTGAGCTTCTTATAGATGTAGGTGAAGTTGCGGTTTCTAGCCCCAAGCGCTGGGATTGCAGAGGTAGCTAAGCACTAATTGAGTCCACGACCTGTCATGACTCTCAAGTTGTTGGGTCCTATCGGGAATTGAGCCCACTCTGCCTGATTGTTCTGGCTGCAAAGTCAGAGGATTACACCACTGCGCGACAACACCTTCAAGTGGAGACTGGAGGGCAGCATGCAATACCCATGAAAAAGAACAAGTCATACTTCGTGAAAATTAGGAGTTTTACTTGTAAATTAGCATTGAAATGACAAATGTTTATCCTTCTTAAAATATTCTTATGTTTAGTTACTTCGATAGTTTCTCACTTTATGCTTACAATGGCTGCATAGGTATTAAGAAAATGGTCATCTGTTTCGACGATCATTACATCACTTGCCTTAAGGTGTCGTTCAAATGTGTTTAAGTAGTGCTTATTTACTGGTACCAAACTAACAGGTTTTCTTGTGGCAAAACAAACAAACAATAAAAATGTTGTCTGAATTCGCTTTCTGCTTCATCTTGTTTAATGATTTGATATGGTTTCAACATATCTCGAAGGTGTTGTTGTACAGGGTGTAATTCTTTTACTTAGCAGCCAAAGCAGTCAGGTGGTCAAGGTTCGATCACCAGGTAGAGCCCATCACTTAATCATTGAGGCAAGAGGAAATGGGCTTACTTGGGTCTTCTCTCCGGCAAGAGAGGATAACAGGCACTGATTTTCATTGAGTACTTCCTGGCACACGATGTGCCTACGGCGCGTCTCCCTCCCCTCTGCGATCCGATTTTGTTTAAAGTTGCACAGAGGTCATGATATTGTCAAGAAACGATGGTTGCACTTTGAAAACCTTTAAATGATGACCCCAAATGTTTCTGGCGTCATTTTAATGGACAATGATTGTAGATCCATGTTGTCTGCTATGAAAGAATCCGATTTCGATTGCAATCGAAACCACTTGCCCAGGTCAAAATTATCCTGGCTATCGAGACGAGATCTCTCTTACTGTGATCAGCAGGCTACGTTGACGACTTTTATTGACTTCTCAGCCACTGTTCAAATTTAATAAAGGTTGTTATTTGCTTCGTGAAAACATTTTCTTGACAAGATGGTGTGAAACTTTGACAAAAGTGATTCGCTTCCAACTGTTATTTCTAACTCATTGTCTAGATCAGAGATTTTATCGTCACCAACAAGGAAGATCTGTGTCGCGATCTCTTAATTTGACGCCCCAATTCGATTTTTTCCTAAAAGTAGTCTTCTCCGTGAAATCTTTATCTTCCAAGTCTTCAACTCGTACTCACAGTGACCTGAAAAGCCTGTTTTATAACGTTCATAAATAGATCTTTTAGCTATTCTAACAGCATAGGTTCCAGATCTTTAAATCGATATAGAAAGATGGATGTAAAATTCAATGGCCTGGCCTACTTCTTTATACTGCATGACCTGGAAGAAACTTTAGCCACTGTTCTATGATTCTACCGTTGGACTGTTCAGAAATCTTGAATATTTGTCGAAATCACAGCCTATTTTATATTTCAGCTCATTCTATGATGCGACGTCATCAAATTTCTAAACCACAAACCAGAAGAATGAAAGAGTTTTGCTAGATACCATATTGTGGACATCTAAAAACTATGGTTTTCTTGAAAATAATTTGATCTTTCCTCAATAGATTTAGAAATTACGATGGTTTTAAATTTCTTTCGAAAATTGTTTTAAATTCTTAAAAAAGAAGAAAACCACTGTGATTCTTAAGATATTGAAGATTGCAGAAAAGTCCAACGGCAGATTTACTGTAAAATAGTTCAAGTTTTTTTTAAATCGTTTAGTTCAAAGAAGTTGATCATAGAATGTTACACCCAGCTTTATAAAGATACGAAACGTATGTTTAATGGGACTGGATCAAACGATAGTCGCACATATTTTTGTATTAGAAGCTCGATTGATTGGCGTTAGTCGAATATTCTGCAAATGAATTGAAATCTGGTTCGATTGGATTCGTCTTTGGAATAGTTAAAAGATGTATGGATGTGACATTTACCGTAAAAGCTCTATTAAGCCCCCCGGGGGGGGGGCTCGTTTAATTTTGGACCTCCCAGAGGGGGGCTTAATAGAGGGGAGCTTATTAGAGAAGGGGGCTTATTCATAAAATCGAGTGACAAGGATATATTTGGTATCTTTTCGGTTCTTTTATCCCATATTTTGCGGAATCAACATGCAATTTTACGGCTCAATTATACAAATTCGACACAGTTCATCAAAATCTTATGAAATATTCAAAAAACGTATCAACAATGCCAACACCGAATGCTGAGTCTCTCTTTCATGTTATAGTTAGCATCATTTAATTTGTTTATAAAAAGATTTTGTAAATAGGGTTTTTTAGTTATGTATACTTTGTAATTTTTGTATTTATTTGCACGGCCCACTGTAAATCAGTCCTTTGACTGACGTGGCCACCGTGCCTAAAGAAATTAAAATCAAATCAAATCAAATCAATCAAACAGTTTTATCCCAAACAATGCCAAAATTAACATGCAAGGTTGTGTAGCTAAATAAATGGAATTCTAGGACTTTCCATAAGTGGGGGGGGGGGGGCTTAATAGAGATGGGAGCTTCTTCCAAATTTTGACTCAGAGGAGAGGGGCTTATTAGAGAGTCGGGCTAGAGCTTTTATTACAGTATTTTTCTTTTGGCATCATTCTTTCTTGACGTACACTTTCGCATCGTTTTCTCAGAAAAAGCTCACTACAATTTACTTATGAACGTTATTGTGAAATCTTCTGTTTTGGCTTGTACAGGGGCACAATCTAGACGTATGACTGTTCATCCCTTGTTTCCCTGTGTTCTTTGATTGGTAGAAAACTAAATTGTAGCAATTTGATTGGTGAATACGGAATCACTCTACGCCAGTCTAAATTGGGCCCACTTTCTAAAGTGTAATATAATGAGTCCCTTTTGACCAAGTGATGTCAACAAAGCAAAGAGTGCAGGGAAACAAGGGATGAAGAGTCATATCTAAACTCCATTGCCAACATTTTAAAAAATCTGTAGACTTCATTCGTTTGGCATGTGTCCATTGTTTTCAGCTGTTTGTTTGGTGTCTTCAAAGTCTGTGTGCCATTGCTGAAAAGAAACTGCAAAATTACTCTTTTAGAATCATTGGATTACTGATGACTGTACGTTTGTCAACGACCGATAATTTTTACCCAGTCAAAAACATCTGCTCGAATCTGCCTATCTTGATGTAGATTTTTCATTTGCACGAGCCAGTTCCCGTGAGAATTTGATCAAGTCGCGATCAAGTGAATGGTTTTGTGGATATCAATCAGTGTGTTGGCGACAGCATCTTTCATAAAACATCATTTATCTTGATTTAATCAAACCATGCAATGATCCTTCCTCTGGCTACTTAAACGTTCTGTTTCAACCATCATCATGCTTTGCATTTGTCAATTCTTGTTACCGCCATTTTCATGGACAGTGGACAATGAAAATGGTGACGAGAAAGGCCAATGAAGAGATGGCACACAAGGAGCGTGTTAGTTAAAACAGACCCTCAGAGAGTTCGATTTATGAACACAATAGACCTTTTAGCTATTCTACAAAAGAGCCTGGATCGAACATTATTTCATAATACAATAGAATACAATAGACTATATTTAGATTGCCCAGACCCTTTCAGATACGGTGAAAAATCTTGAAATGGCTTTAAATTTGTGGGAATTCGTGATTTTGAAGCTTACTGCAAGATCACAAGACGTGATGCTCAAATCGAAGATGTGAACCCCCGCCAATATCTCATCATATCATTAGATATTTTGTTGAAATGAAATCCCAGCCAAGTTGTAATCCAAATGATAGTCTATTCTTGGTTCTGTGAAGATATTCCGCTAGCGTTTCACCAAAATACCAGATGTCTTTGATATATTGAAATTAAATGCCTGCCCTAAATCATCCTATGTTAATAAAAGTGACTAAATTGTTATTTACTTTAGATATAATCAGTTACCTGCTGAAAACCCAAGAGAGACATTCTTAGATATTTGATTAGTTGGGATGTGCGGCCCGGATGGATGGACTTTACCCGAGAATATTGTCATCCGATGTCTCCGGTAACGAAACATGGTGTTTTTGCAAACCAAGAAAGGTTTCATTCACCGATATCAAAGCGAAAGAGTAGCCTGTCAAAAGAGATCTTGCTTGTGTCTGCTGACGTTTTTTCGTGTCTAGAAATGTTTGCAATTATTCAAACTGTGACTCAGTGAAGATTGTCACTTCTTATTCCCGGTAACGACACATAGCTGCGTTTGCAGATACAGACTGCATATGAGAAAGGTTGTCTGAGCTAATATCCTAAGCTAAGCTCACATTACACCGAAAGGTTAGAATGAATGAAGAAACCTTGCTTGCGTTTTCTGATGCTCCCTCGTGTTTACAAGTGTTTGTAAATGTTTACACTGTAACAAGTTGAACATTGTCATCTGATGAACAATGGTCATATCTGGCAATAATGCATAGTGTTATCGCAGACCAAAATGGTACTGTTACTTGGCCGGTACTGTTCTTGCAGCAAATATGCAAGAAGTCAATAACAACTTTCGTTTCTATTTCCTGGTGTTTCAACATGTTTACAAGTGTTTGCAAGTGTTTAGCCCGTGAATAATGAACATTTTTACCTCATACATCCGGCAACGATACATAAATGCTATGCAGACCAAGAAATGTTTTCTTGGCCAATATTGAAACTACGGCAAAGGGAAACTTGCAAGTAGAAACTTTGGCCCGTGTTTTCTAATGTTATTTCGCGTTTGCGTGTGTTTGCAAATGTTTCCCATGTATAGATTTTGAGTCAGGATATGTTTGCTGTCAAAGTGGAGGTAGAGTAGATGTTAATCGGTGGTGAAGGTTGGCTCTCATCGATAGTGTTGCAGAAATAAAGTATTTGTTGGTAGAATTCTGAGCTCCGTGAAGATGGAAAATACGCAGCAGGAGGTCTTCGTACTTTCTTTCCTATGATTGATGTAAACAGTTCCAATTTTCTGAGAGTTATGAAGAATAAAGAAAGAGGAATTTTGAATTATTTGAATTCTTCAACATAATAACAACTATATATTTCGATTTAATGAAGTTGTTATGAATCATTGAGTTTGAGCGAAATCAGGTTTGATGTCATGGCTCAAAGAAAAAACAAATCGAGAAATAATTCATTTAATTTTGAATACGAACATCTCATTGTTTTGAGTACTTAAAAAGGTGATGGTTTTGAAGAAGGTCGTTTGTCTTTGGTTTTGTGTGTTGATTAATGATGTATGAGATAATTTCAGATGTTTGAGAAAAGGATTTGAAACCAACTTACTTCGTTAAAAATCAGTCACAGCTCATGGTAATGTTATCTGGGGCTAATATCGATGGATTTTTGAAAGCATGTTGACTGATTGAGTTCATTTTACAAGATGTTGCCGTTTTATGATTGGATTAGAAGACCACCTGTCAATCTTCCTTGCTAAGCATATGACAGTGTGTAAATAAAGCGGTAATCGCCATGCTCCTACAGAGGGCTTGAGAACTGGCGGATCCTTTTCCATGTTGTAGAGAGATCAATGCATATACTTACTCGCGTTTTGGGTGAAGTTGAACAGTTGGCCTTTGCTGTTTCATTTAAAACTACGCCATTTAGCATATCTTTTGTTCTCATGGCTGCTGATTCATTCAAGACTTCAGACAATGGACTGGTTGAAGGGAAGTGAATACGTTTATCACAGACCAAGTCGATTCAAGTTGAGCAGTCGGTTTTTGCTCTGTCATCTAAAACTGTGTTGTTAAATATGAGTTTTGTTCAAATGACCTGAGAGCTGACTGAAACTGGCTGATAATGCATGAAGCTTGATCAAGCCGAAGAAATTTACCAGAAACTGAATTGATTGAAATTCGAACATTTGATTTTTGTTACCCTGTAATAGATCATCACATTTAATATGACTTTTGTTCACACGACCTCGGAGCTGATTGAGGGAAGCAGAAAAGTAATGGCTTTATAAAGCTTGACCAAACTGAAGAAATTTGTCACAGAGACAAGATTGATTGAAGTCGAACAGTAAATTTGTTTCCCTTTCATGTACTACTAGGTCATTTGATATGACTGTTGTTCACAAGACCTAAGAGCTGACTGAAACTGGGCGATGATGCAATGGTTGCATAAAGCTTGACTAAATTGAATAAATTTACCAGACATTAAATTGATTTAAAGTCGAATATTTAACTTGTTGCCTTGCCATATATCACTGGGTCATTAAATATGACTTTTGTTCACAAGACCTAAAAGTTGATTGAAGAAAGCAGAGAAGTTATGGTTTTGTAAAGCTTGATCAAACTGAATGAAATTTAACAGACGTTAAATTGATTTAAGATCAAACAGTTAACTTGTTGCTTTGCCATATATTACTAGCTCATTTAATGACTTGTTCACACGACCAAGGAGCTGACTGAAGGAAGCAAATAGTTTTAAAGCGCTTATTATCAGAAACTGAATCAATTTAAAGTCGAACAGTTCTTTTTTGGCCTTTCATATAGCTAAGTCGTTATTTATGACTTTTGTTTTCATGAACTGAAAGCTGATTTTAAAAGGCAGATGAGTTAAAGCTTCAGTCTCCTTGGCTGCACAGCACAAGGTTATCAGACAGTTCAGGAGAAGTTACTGCTAACCAGATTTCTTGTTATGGTCTTGATTTCTATGAGGTTACTCTGAAAATTGATTAAAGGGCAGCAGAATATTTACAGCTTGCAAGCAGCTTGTTCAAAATGCTGAAAATGATATCAGGACGTTGAGCACAGATTGCAGGAGGCATGAAATGTTGTTTTGATTTCAAATCTTCTGGGTATTAATAATTGTATGGTTTACAATTTGCAAGATATCTAGATGATTTTATCTGTGGCATGTATACCTTGATTTAAGGTTGACAGCATTGCAAAGAAACTTCTGTGAGCTGTTGGCATTCTTAAACGACTGTTGTCTTGTATCGTATACAGATATATCAAAGGTGCTCAGTTTGCGGCGTGTGAAGAAAATAAAATTTATCGTCTAGAATATCATATCTGATCAAAGTGCCTAGCCACAAAGCGCAAAGAAACGAAATTATGCAAAGGATTCAGGATTCAGGAAAAATGTGAATGATTTCAATCCACAAAGAAGATAAGCTGATCAACCACTGCTGATTTTTTCATGTGCAGACCTTCAAGTCACAGGTTGTTTTAAAAAGCCAGAGATATTGGACACGTTTTGGAGAAGAAATCACAAACGGAATCATGCAGAACAAACGTCTGTTCATGAGAAATCACACAGTTCCAATTCCAAAGCTAAGGATACAGACAGTTGAAGAAGAAAAGTCATTATTTCATCGTGATGACAGTCATTTTAATGATAAATTTTCTTCTATTGACAGGTACAAACTCAGGACAAACCTAACTAACGAGAAACCGTCAGATGAAAAAGAAACGTGAGTAGAAGTTTATCTTCTATGTTAATAAAAACCTAAAATAAGGTTTGTCGAAATACTCCATGTGATAGTTTAGAACGTAGGCTACTTTGTTTACCAATCATGTTCACATTTGTTGCCATGATGATTAATAGAAATTCTAAAATAGTTATCCACAATGAAAGCAGAAGATATCGATCGGAAATTTTTAAGATTTGGAATGAAAGATTTATGCTACCGGGTGAGCCGAAGAACTATCCATTTTGATAGGTGACAATCGATCGTACACAGCACAATTTCGAAGACTTATGACTTGATTTTATGCAGAAATCCAAACTTTGAGTGAAGGATTTTTCGTATACTTTTCTTAGTCTTCTGTTTCTTCAACTATTAACGAGATTCTTAAAATTTTCTTTCTCGAAAACACTGAAAACGATCGAAAACGTCGATCAGAAAACTCCATTGTAAAGTGCACGAAAACTTGTACACAAGACTCCTCAAATATTGACTTTTCAACTTGAAATCAAAATTCTTTGAATAGATTGATAAACTTGAAGAGTTTTACCTCCAGAAACTCATCTCTAACGACAAGATGATCTTTAATCACTCAAATTTCAAAGATTTTCAAATCGATGGAAAATCATGAAATTAAGTTAAAATCTTTTTTAAAATCGAGTTAAAATTGATGAGATAGTTCCACGCACTTTGGTTAAAGCAATTATCTCGTTTATTTTGTTGCTTAATGAGCTAGATTTGGATTTCTTGTAATCAATGTCTCGCTAAATATGAGACCTAAACACCTGGCTCAAATGGAATACACAGTATTAAGTAAATTCGATTTGTTAAGTCATCTTTTTGAATAGAAATTATGATTTTGTTCTAAATTTAATTAAGACTGAAGATCTTTAATGCATTGAATACGTTATTATTATTATCTTCTGGTTAACAAGGCGGACCAAGCTACTTAACGTGAACTTCTTTCGAGTTTTATGTATTTAATATTGATAAAAAGATACCAAGGTGTGGTAAATTTAGCTATGAATGTTTTGTAAATATTCCAAATATGGTCGTCTTTCAATTCACAAGCAAGTATCAACAAATGTAAAACTGATGAAAGAGACAGCGATCATTTGAATAGGAGGCGTTAGATTTCTTGGTCAAGCTAGGAGGTTATTGTCTCGTTGAAGAATGCATTGTCGGGTTGTTTGCAAATGTACTCCAAAAGTGGATTTATCAAGTTATATGTAGTCACCATTCTCATATTCAAACAATCCGAAGTGATATTACGTTTCTCCCAACGTTGAACAAACTCTCATGCAGCAGATTACAATTAAAATTTGCTTTCTAAATTCCCAAATCAACACACAAACACGCACACACACAAATTTGGTAAAGCGTTAATGTGGGAACAAGAATTCCATGTTCGATTCTGGTCCATTATTTACCTGCCATTGAAATTGAAGGACTATTTTTGAAACTTACAATTGTATTGAATTTGATTGTCAGTAGCAAGTAAATCATGGACCGAAATCCAACATGGAATTCTTGTCCCAAAACAAACACCTTGCCAGTATTTTCGTAATTAGTAGGTCTAAATGATGAATGATTTTAACAAACAAAATTTTCACTTCTAAGTTAGCCTTTGACTGATAGATTAAGACTGCGTTCACACGATGCCGGCACATTTTGAAAACGATGAAAAATGTGACGGTAGCAAAATTTGAGCTAGCGTTCACACGATGCCGGAACAATTTGAAAACGATCGGAAATTTGCTGGTAAAAAGCTCGTTGCAAGACTTTGATGCCAATTAAGTGTACCTAAATCCTAAGAATCGTTCAGTCTCGTTCCAAAAGCGTCTGAAAATGTTCTATTTTCATCATTTTAAAGTGTTTACACGATGCCGTTTCCAAAATGTGCCGATTAGAGTTCCGTTTCAAAATCTGCCGTTTTCAAAATCTGCCGGCAAAAAATGTGCCGTTTTCGTGTGAACAGGAGGCCTATCCGTCGAATTTTTCACCGTTTTCAAAATGTGCCGGCATCGTGTGAACGCAGTCTAACATTCTTGTTTTGAATATCTATCACATACATTTTATTCCACAGCTCAGCTCATCAAACGTGTTGAGTTTTTTGACATATCCGGTATGAAAGTGATTGGATATTTCTCTGTTTTGTTGAATGAATGAAATATGTGTCTCTTCTTCCTTCGCCCTCTTAGCATCTGCTGTGATTCTTCAAGAAGAGTAAATGACAATTTCCACATGGCAATAAGCCGAAAATGCAGAGATCAACTTGACCATCAAAACGCAATATTGAACAAAAGAGCTCAGTCTTTAGTCACTTCTCATGGATTTTTGAAAATTTTTCATGGGAAATCCGATCTGCTGTGTTACGATTGTTGTGTTTTTTGCTTCGAAAGTAGACCTAAATGTGAATTTTCCATATTAAATATTCATAATAATGCTTGTCCGTAGAGTAACCGAACATCCAATATAATGGCCTCCCGAAAGCAGACGAAGATTTTCTCACAGGTCCGTTTTCAAAGATCAGGTCATTAGAACGAGAATAAAACTTCGGAAATTCTGGAACCCTTTGAACCCTATTCGTTACCTAGAGCCAACACTCTTGAATGATATCCTTTCAAAACTCAAGCTCCTAATATAGTGCAGATACCTTACGTGGTGAATATATGTGGTCAATATGTTGACTTGTTGTTTTTGTTGTTAATTTATTCTAATTCGATATTGTGTATAGCAAACAATGTACATTACAAACAGTGTTTGTTGTTTTTAGTTTCTAAAAGTTGGAAATGACTTCAGCCATTTAGCAATGTTAACGATGTTCATTGATTCTTTCCTTGATTAGCTAACGCTAGTATCTCTGCCAACTTTAAATAAATTATTTGTTATTGTTATTATTTATATTTCGTAGAGTTCGAGTAAAATATTATATACACGAGAAAACATTCCGAGAAAGATTAAAGACGCTGTTTATTACAAATCAGAAATCAAGTGAGTCCATTTTCACATTACTTCTTTGTTATGTTTGGTTTGATCATAATCATATGACTATGGTTTGATCAACTTCAGCGTAAAAAAGTTTTAAAAAACCATTCAATGAGATATTGCAAGATATTATTTCTTTGTTATTTAGACAGCAGCAGCCTTTCAAACTTGTATTTCATATTCCATATTTAATTTTTTTGAGGAAGGTTGCCCTTCAGCAAGTTGATTTTCGAGGGGCCCTCGGATAAAAACGACAATTAAAATTTAAGATATAAAATAGATAAGATATTAATTAATCTAAACAATAGAACCTTATTTACAATATTCAAAACTTATTTACAATGGTATTAAGAATTCAGACGTTAAATCGAAATGAAATAAAACAGTTTCTAGATTGTTTCCATGAAACTATACAGGGAGGTTGCCTGCTCTGACTCTGTTGAGCATACTATTTTTTGCACCTCTATATGAGTAACATTTCTGGCCATTTGCTGACATTTTCATCGGTAACCTTGGATCAATCCCCGTATTACAAAGGCTGTATGATGAGTAGAGCGAATTTCGTGTGAAGAGGTCACAAAGGTATTGAGGAGCCAGCTGATTCAGGGTCTTAAAGACCAGTGTCTCAGATTCACCGGTGATCAGTTCCTCAACGGTCTTCTATCCCATCCCTTCGATAAGAGGTCTGCTTGGGGCATCAAAGCTGCTATTCGTTATTATCCTAGCAGAACGGTTTTAAAGTTTTTACAACTGATTAATTTCAGGTAAGCCAGCGCAGCTTCAGACGAAGGCGCACTATCGAAAGTGGCGCTCCACAATACCTGTGTTGTGCAAAGTTTCTTTCGAAGGAAAAGACTTCGCATGTCATGAAAAATAAAAACTAGTTGCGGGCGTTTTCTTTTTACTCACCCGGTAAATCTCAACTTTTTGCAACCTTTAACAACTGTCTTAATAATCTGAAAAGAGATTTTATCTCGCACTGAAGATAATCTGAAAGATATTCATAATCATTTCCATCTGATATTTCTTTCTGTAGGCATTCGATGGCAGTCGGTTCGATTTGTCGTGTTCCTGACGTCATGTATCGTATATCTAGTCCGAGCTATGTCCGACAGGGATCCCAAAACAGCAGGATGGTAATTATCATTATTATTTTGAAGTTCTTCTTTTAATATTAGGCTCTTTTAGCAGCAAGACGCGGACATCTCTGAAAACGCAGCCACTTTTTTGTTTTTAGAGCATTCTAATTTTCCAGCCTTTTCCCTCCCAGCAAGCTGCTCACAGACAGACCAATTCCCTTAGAATAGTTTGCAATCTCGCATTTCCATCATTTGTGAATGTGCTCATATTGCATTTGGCTTCCCTTCTCGACGTCCTATTTTGCAGTGCGGCCTTCGAAACGATACTTGTCAGCTGGACGAAGCCTGATGTCGCTGAACACTGCTGTGTAAGATTGAAATTTATGGAGGCAGTTATAACATATTGATGCGCAATCTGCTGAAGGCGAATGATGGTGATAGTGATGATCGATCCTTTTCCGAATATAGAAAAAGTTCTATGCAACGCTTAACGCAAGAATCTTTTCTTTCGACATTTGCTTGATTTTTACTTATTTGGAGATCAAAGGAATTGCTGTTTTCGACGTAACCACTTATTTTTATTTCCTTATGGCATAAATCCCCAACGACTTGTCACATTGACACAAACGAGGTATCAAACTCTTATTTGAAGCCTGAAATATGCAACTGTGAAAAAATCCGATATAAAGTTGGCTACGGCCACGCGAATGGGGCACATTTTTGAGGATTCCCTGTGGACCATTTAATGAATTTGTTGAATTTTTTTTCTAGTGGAGGATGCCCAATAAATCGACATAACACAACGAGGTGGTGCTGCCCAGATCTTGATGGACATGGTCATATGTAGTAAGTTTATTTTCTTTCTTTTTACAGGGTGTCTGTCTCCAATTTAAATCAAAATGGTGTGATAGCTGATATTACACAAACTTCTGTTTTCGAATATCTTTTAAGGTTACTCTTTCGTGGCTTATATGAAGCCACCTTACAAACTGCAGGAAAAATGGACACATGCCTAAAACAATGTTGTTTGCTGATTGTACATTTGAGATACGGAGATCCTATAGCTTAAAAGTGGCAGATGCAATGAAAGGAAGCGAAAACAACTCTAGTTTACCTTGCTAAAGTACAGGATACCTTGCAGATTTACGTTCAGTTAAATCCTCACAACTGTATTACAGAAAACCAAACGAAAGCAATTGTTGCAAATTTTTAGCAACCAGATTAAGCTAAGTATTAGCACTTTTATATTTACTGAATTATTACGAGAGTGAGACAATAAGATAGGCTACATCTTTCGTTGTTACTCGAAATTTCACGCTATACAGGAAGCATCAAACAACCAAATATTTTACTCAAATTTCTTATTTAATATGCACATTGATGTGGAGGTATTTCGTTATTTCATTATGACTCAGAGTTTACTTGTTTACTTGTTATAACTTCACTGCCTTCGCAGCATTAAGCACTGTTTCGACATGTCAAGAAATTTGCAACGTTTGTATCAACAGAATTATAAACGCTGTTTGCAGCATTGCCCGTTATCAAGTAAAGATGTTTGCTAACCTTGGAAACAGGGTAAAAATTGGCAGCAAGTTATATACCAAATGTGCAGTTGAGGCTGGATATTTGCAGAAATTCGTGGGTTTTAGTCCCTGAAATGGTTTTGTTTTTGTTTTTACTTTTTGTCGAAAATACTGGTGTTGGAATGCAACTCAAGAACTTTGCCATGTGAAAAGCAATCAATGAAATCTGCATCTATGGAAAGAATCAAAAGCTAAGTTCAACAAAACTTCTTTTTTCTGGATGAGTTCCTGTCAGTTATCTCCAAGTTTTCTTTGTTTTTGAACTGAAAGCTTTTCATATGATTGCTTGTGTTGAAATCTGAAAATTGTCTCTCCAGGATTCTTTCTTTGCATTTACTGCCTACTTATGACTGTATACCCTTTCTTAATTTTAGTTGGACATTGTTATGGGTTGATAGACACGTGGCAATATGGGGAATACAGGTATGTTGTGTTTCAGTTGCCCACGCAGATGGATCACGTGATCATTTCAACGCATTTTCGCGCTCTTTTTGCTCTTTTTGGCCTAGCCACGTAGCCAGCGCAATATGAGCAGTGCTAAAAGCTGTGGAAGTTTGTTTTACCTGCCTGGAAGTTCGTTGACGGAAATGAATAGCTGATTTAAGAACAGCATATGCATGTCAAAAAGTAGCCTATTGTATTTGATAATTTGATACGTGTGTGGTTATTGTTTTGTGAGAGGAACAATAGCATGTATAGACATTGCTTTGCCCTGTCTTTAGATTACCCCTACTTAGCTCGGCGAACTAAGTTTGAACGCACATCGTATGTGGTTTAGGTGGATGATAGAAAATTTCAATTAATTTTCTACGATAGCTGGTCTTATGGATCTTTTGTCTCTGTTGCGTCTTGTTTGCTGCCATCTTTGAGATTTGCGTACCAAGTATAAAGTGTTGTCCGTTTGTGTAATTGCCAACAATGTTTTTGAATCCTTTCTTGAGCATTGCCAGCCATAGCCAAATTCTGCTTGACGAGTATTTTTGTGACGTTGCCAAAAGGGAAAACGTTCTTTGGTTCAGGGTGAGTCAATTTTTGCATCCAATCCTGCTTTTTTTCGGGTACTTCTAATACTGATTGCTTCTCGTAATTTTGTAGGCGGCCATCGCAATATTTGGGATGCTGGATGCAATACTTTCTGGATACTTGTTATACAAGGTACTTCAACTTCTGGTCCTGAATTTTTTCTTTAAGGATATCAATTTTTAATACTAAATTTTTTGCAATACATATACTAAATTATACTACTTACGAGCTTCTCTACAACTACTACTAGGACAGGGCCCACGAGGAGCAATAATTATGTCTACCCCCGCGGCCATATCAATTACGTGCAAATAAAATTCTGTTCAGAGTGCTATCTGTCATACTGTTCTTTTATGAACGAAATACTGAGCGGCACTCTCACAAGAATTTCGTTTGTTCACTAAAAAATGGAAGGTTATTTGAAGCAAATCAGTGAAATATTTAGACTAAAAGTAATACAATAATCACAAAGGAGACCATAGAGTCAGTTTTGTTTTGCAGTTAAGGTAAGAGATCAGGAAAGGATATTCTTTCTGATGGTTCATTTTGTTAACATAACATAAGATTCCATTCTGTAAGAAGTCCGTCTTGCAACACCTCATCCTTGCAGTCAGTTCAGTTCGGTTGGCATTGCATCACAAAATCACTGCTTGTCTCCCCGCCCACTGTGTCAAAAACCATAACAAAGTCAGACAAAAACGGATTCATTCAATGGAATAAGAGACAAATAAGACGGCTTTGATGACACTGCCTCTGATATTTTGGTTATTGTGTAATTACAAGTGTCTACCAACCGACAGAAAGTGAGACGGAAGTCGCAGCTTGCTGATTCTTTGAGACATTTTGCGGCTAGTGCCAGCAATTACTTGTTTCTTTGAGCTGAGTGGCTTGAGAGTGACTTCAGGTCCAGGTTAAGGTCCTGCAGTTCCGTACTGGATATTTTGTGATATGTTGATAATTTTCCAAATGGCGACAGGATGTGACGTCATCAAATCTTTAAATCGTAACTCAAAAGATTGACAGATTTTTGCTCGTTGTAATATTGTAGATCTTCTTGAATTATGGTCTCCTTGAAAATTGTCCATCCTTCCTCTCTCGACTTAAGATTTACGTTGACTTTGATTTTTTTAAAGATTTATTATGGATTCTGAAGAGAAATCCCGCAATTTTGAAATGATTATATGAACAATATTTCCATGGCAGAGTCACAGCAAAATACCTACAGTTCCTGGTAAGCCGTTCAATTCGAAGAGAAGGGTGATAGAAATTTACGTTAACATTTCAAATATTTGAATTCTTTGCTTTCTAATTGCTATATTTTTTTTTGTATCAGGGTACCCTGTTAGGAGCAATAAACAGATACATGATACTAGAGATCGTCACTGGTATTCCATTCATCATTGCGGTATGTCTTTGCTTTTAAATCAGTCAGTTAATCGATCTATTAACGATCAATCAATCAATTAATCAATCAATCAATCAATCAACCAATCAATCAATCAATTGTATTTAAGGGTGCGAGATTTAAATATAGGCATGAAGCTATCTAAATACAGTTAGTCCGTTTGTCATATCACACACGGATCTCATCAAATCATTGGCTCAAAGCGCCAGCGACCGAAAACATGATCAATCATCAATCTATCAACATATCAATCAATCTATCAGCTCTTTCATCGTTATCTATGTCAACCTAATGTTATTCGTACAAATAAGTCTTGTACGCCTGGTACTATCAGAATGAACCGACAATATTCATGATGAAGTGGTTTTGGTACCGTCAGTTATCTAAGATAACAACTTCATGTCATGTCGTGCACATACTCAGTCTCAAAAGAATTCCAAGGCACATACAGTCAGTAAAGCCCAATTTTTACATCATCCTTTTGTTCTTTCTTGATATGCCTATTGTTCCCCCATTGTTTTAGCAGAATTCAGGGTCTGAGTTCCTTGTAAAATAGTTTATTAAAGGCGGGATTTTCTCCATTGTGTTGTATGGTGTTTCGTAAATTTTTGGTGGGTCACTGCTTGCATCTGCTGCTCATAAACGTTAAAATAGCTTTTGGATACAAGTAAACGACAGGCGTACCTTGTATCACAATGGCACACGAATCAATAATTTATCATATTTTAATATTTAATCTGGAATGAAAGAATGTTATGAACTGAACATACATCTGCAGCAGTTTGACCATGGGAGAAACGTCCCTGATGCATATTAGTTTAAACAATCTGATTCACTTATGTATGAAAACATTTAATGTTAAAATAATCAAATAAGAGCATTCGTAGATCTTTGTGTGAATTTTTCATGTTTGTCACACTACTTTAAACGCAAACAACTAAATATTGTAAAATATATGCATTGGGATATGAACAGAATCAAGCAAGACGTTTCGAGCTCAGCCCCTCATCAAGCAAGGAAATATCATTAGAAGCAACACTAATCAAGCTTGAAGAAGTGCAGATTTGAAAGTTGAGGATAGTGATCGAGGAAATCGATGTAGCATGGAAACAAATAAAACTATGATTCATAGAATTTTATTGGAGATACGTAAATAGGCCTTTTAGCTTTTCTCCGAAAGAGTCTGGGCTGAACAATATCTTTATAATATAGTTTCCGTTACTTTTGCACATTCGAAAATTCTACACAATGTATCAATATATATTTCGATTTGGATTCTGTCATAGTGTAGGTAAAAGGTCCGTTTTATGTTGCGTTCTGAAGTATACAAATCTCCAGGTTGAAAGTGACCTCAATGAGGCGAATTTTCCCTTTCGAATTCAAACTAATTTTCCAGAAAGTCAGACATATTCACAATCAGAAATTTTAAAGCAAATTTACATTCACTCATTGATGAATGCGTTGTTGTCTTCTCTTGTTGATGGGAAATCTTACCACAAGCAATTTTTCATTAATGAAAATATTTGATTGTATCTTGAATAAAAGGAAATACGAACAAACAACCGGCATCATTAACTATTAAACTAGCAAGAACAGTAGTGAAGGAGTACTGCGTTCTGCATGCGCCTCCTTCATAGTACGAGCATATAAGTTTTCTTGACAACCATTTTTGGTATTACATTTTTCACTTTGCACATATTTGTTTATTAGAAAACGGGAAGAAAGCTGTCAAATTTCAGTTTGAAAATATTTGGCCACCAACTGGTTTTAAAAAATAATGATTTTGGCTGAGAATTTAGCTAAAATTCATCGTTGCAAAAGTTGCATTCATTCTCCTCTCGTTTGAACGCTTTGAATAAATGTGATGCTACCAGCCTTTCCCCCTGGCTGCCATTTGATTTGAAATATAATGACGTAAGCTACAGGTATAAGATGCAAGCTATGATGCAAATCTGTCAGCTAACTGACACTTTTCATCTGAAAAGATAACACTTCTTACTTGATTTATAAACATCTTTTCAATCTTATTGAGAAAATAACAGAAACAAATTTATATGCTAAATAGATGTTTACATGTTTCACAGCGTGATCGTTACGTGCATTTAAGGTCGTGACAGGTTTATTTGCGAATGTCGTTTGATGTTGTATGCTGAAGATAAAACATACTTCGATGCCACTTAAATTCAACGTAGATTTGTATTTAAAACTTTGGAGAATACAATCGAAATTGCTGGAAATCAAGATACAAGGACAAAATTACTTCAACGCCGTTTTTTAACTCTGAAGATCGTTGTCAGTTCATCGGAACACATTGAAATTAGAGCAAGAGTGTAAACTAACCGAGAACTTTTTACTTGAAAATAGTTGGCATCAAAGCTGCAACGATATTTGCAAATGTAATTGCAACTCTTCGGAGACACAGGAAGGACATATGACTTCACTTGGATACTGAAGCCCGTTAAAATAGGCTGTGTAGATCAAAGGCAGATATGAAAAATCATTCCAATTAGAAGAAAAGAAAACAATAGCGATTCATATGAACATCAGTTGCTTTCGTCGGTAGTCCAAATTTGTTGATGACGTCATTTGAGCTGTAGGCATTGCTCAAATTCTGCAAATTGCTGGAATTTATTTGCTGGACTCAGTTGTGATGTCATTCTCAATATTTATAGCCTGTTTTCATTGGAGAGACTTAATTATGCAATTAGTTGGTAATTGATCTTGAAGAAAATTGTATCAAAATTTAAGTTCAAGCTTCTTCTAAAAGAATCAAACAAATACTGCATCATTGGAATCACAGTTCTTCCAAAACAATCGTTCAAACATGGGAGCTTTTGTAGAGCTTGTTGGAATTTTGTCGCTTTGTTAAAACAGATTTATCATATATGATGAGCTCAAGGAGACTTAACTGGAAATAATCGTGGAATCCAGCGCCTAGTTGACTAAAAAGAAAATGTTTTGAAATCATTTTCTTTGCTGATATTCAGTATCGATTTATCAGACCACAGACCTGTTTCTTCTGCTAAATCACAAAAAGCCACGAAATTAAGAAAAGAACGCAATTTTCCCCAGAGATGTTTACATTTTTGATAAGGCAGAATCAAAAATTTGCCTTTAAAGAAGCATTTTGATAAACGAAGATTTGATTTGATTGAAATCATCCTTTTGAAAGATATTTCTCGCGCAGATTTTAGTATCTTTTTAATTTCATAAGAGTACTTTATGATCACTCAAAGTTGAAAGCTAACATTCGGCAGATACAGAAAGAAATTATTATTTGCTAAAGTCGCAGCTAAATCAACGTAAAGTTAATAAATTCTTTGCCATAGAAGCAAGTCGGATGAAGAGTGTTTGTAACAATAACGCATAACATTCGTAGGAGGTCTTTGCAAGGACGTAGGAGGGACATTTGAGAGGTCAAGAAAATTTGAAATCAGGAGTGCGTAACAACAGTTTTTAAGACGAAGGTCTGCAGCGAACTTTTGGAGCAGGAGTAAAACATCGCAGTTGCTACTTCTGTTCAAATTACTGGCTCTGTTTTTTACAATTGAATTGTTGAAGTTAATTCCTTGAAGAAAGAACAGTATTTAAAGGGATCTATAAAGCAGGGACAGAAAAAGAAAAATCGTCTTTTTGTGAAAACACACTTTTAGTTATGAAAACTGTATAATGCATGCTAGAAGAGATTAGATTCCAAGATCTCAGTTAGAAGGTGTTTTCACACATTTGAACTCCCATTTTTTGCAATTCCTTTGCTTAATTGCAGGACTACGTTACTCAAGACAGACAACTTTTTCGATTGTAATCATTGTTCAAGGAAACGTGAAAGCGATTTCCAATATATCGATTACATTCCTCTGCCGGACAATGATTCTTGGACCGCAGTGCTAACCTGTTGACGGGTTTGGCTCGATAGTGAGTAAACAGGAAATAAATTGAAGTACCTGTCTATGTCTGTAGTGGTCAGAAGCTCTTTGCTAGTCAGCTTTCTTGATCGAAATCCACATTCAAGGAAAGTAGACTTTGACATACCCCGAAGAGTAACTTGTCTGTTACAACAAAGCATACTGATTGGCTAGAGTTTGACAGCAATTGACTTGAACCACTTTTATATGCTCAGAATCCTGAATTCTGCTTGTTAATATTACTCAGAAGAGTCGAAAGAGAGCTGCATCATCTGGCTCCAAAGTCAAGCATCTTCCTGATCTTGAAACTAAAGAACCAATACATTGACCAAATATATTGATACTGACCAAAGAACGACTTCGATTTGCTTTCTTTCCGGGGAAACTGTGCAGTTTTGACATTTCATCATGGCAAAATCCACGTTCCTAGTTCTCTTTTTCGCCGCTTGCTCCACTATATCTGATGGACATGATTGTGGATCTCCCTTCCCTCCTAAGGGTGAACAACATACACAGTTTGATTTTAGTGAGTGCAGTCCATTTCGTGAAATGTGGACACCAACGATCGATTTTTGCCGAGACCGCTGCTTAACATCTGACAAAGTTTGCAAGTCGTTTAGTTTCAATTGCAAGGAGGATTCAAAGTATAATTGCCGATTGTTTGAGTTGACTTGGACTCAGTTATCTCAGCAGGACTTGCTCGCCGTGATAAAATGCAGCTCAAAACCTATCAGTTTACAACTTGGCGTAATGTGTATCCACGAAGACCTGACAAAATCGAGCTGGCCACCTCGAGACAAATGTTGATACTCAATGCGATCCTACTATATGCTAAATTTTATGTGTAGTATATTTTAACTCATTTAATATTGTGACTTTAGTTTTAGTGTGTTAACTCATTGTATATAGTGACTCTGGTGTAGTGTTTACTGCACATGGGCCCTTTCACGTCGGCTGGATTAAAAACTATTATTCTTACGTTTTAAGTGCATTGTTACCTTGTTGACTAGCAGTAGGGAACCAATCAGTTTTATCCATCTTACTGTGATAAACCAAACAGCATCTCTACAACAGAGCCTTATAATCGAGCCTTATCTATACACATCTTTGTATTTAATTTAATTTCATTTTAAATTCTTTATACACAAAAGTCCCGTCAGCTTACAAACTCAATACCAAATAAGAACATAAAGATCCTAAAATCTATATAAAGTTAAAGGTAAATTATGTACAGTAACCTATCCAGTAGCAGCTGCTTTTTTAGGGAGTCGTGTTTTACGTTGTTCTCATCTCCCATAATAACTTTTCACTTTTTTTTAATCTGCTAAATGTAGGGAGCTCTCTGATATTGATGGGAATATCGTTCCAAGCTTTCAGAGCCGGATAGTGAAAGCCTTTCTTGGCATGTTCAAGATTATTTCTTGGGATTTGTAGGTCCCTCCAAGGGGATACGATTGAGTGGCGTAAGAACTTCTATCACTATTGTGCAACATTCGAAAATTCGAAAAAAATATTGTTTGATTCAGATTCAATTTTAGAATAGCTGACAGGTCTTTTTCGTAATGAGATGAGGATTATGTTGTGTGTCCTTACTTTGTTCTCATGCTTCATCGATTTTAGCTGCATATTTGCTGAAATTGTTAGCTTTAAATTGATTTTTGTCAGAATTGCACTGTTACAGGTATTGTTTATGAAGTGACTATATATCGAATGAGAAAGTTATTGACAAAAGATAGTATCTTGAATCATGTTATTTTAATTACAACTGCTGTTGCCTTATGTTCACATCATTTTTCAGCTTTGAATTGAGTTTCTTTATGATTTTGTACTGTCTTTCCTGTTGAATATATGGCTTATGAAGCGCTTCCATCGTTCGAAGACTCTTTAAATTAAAGAAAGCTGTTTTGGTACACAATATTTATGTTTCTTGTCAATCTAATCATAAGATTTATTTTTGAATAGATGTGATATTTTTTTCGTTGCAAAATTAAATTCGATTGTTTGTATATTTCGTTTGCAAAACCAACAATGTTCTCTCAAATTCAGTTGAAAAGCTAACTTTGCTTGGAAATATTCCATCTGCAAAAATAGACCAGTTAATAGACATTTCATGAATTTGAACACTTTTAAGATCCTAGCTTTTTACTGCTGTATTCGACAGAGCAGAAACTGCGCACGCATGCGCGACAACTCATAACTTTGAGCCCCCATATCTCCCTGCAACAGATTCGGAAATTAGCCAACACTTGATATTTTCTTCCTTGGGGCAGTTGGGCTTTAAACTCTTGAATAATTACTTCAAGAGCTTATCTATTCAAACACTTCCTTATCTCCGATTGGTCGATGACGTCATTTTACGCAGTTTCTGCTCTGTGACTGTCTTCTAGTTTAATTTTTGCTTTTATTTTTGTTATTGTAAAAATTCTCGTCTTCGTGGAAGTTGATTTGAAAACAAGCCAACAGTGAATCTTTGACCTACGTTCAAGTAAACTATCGAAGAACATTGTGAACCTGATTAGCCATTGATTTAAGCTAAGTTCTCATCTGTAAACGTTTTTCTTGGAGACACAGTAGACCTTCTACCAATTAGAAGATGAGATTTAAAGGACTGATCCTTTTTAGAAAGTGATAGAAGATCAAATTCGTTCTCCGTCGTTTAGACTTCGAATATCGACAATTTACCATACTAAGCTGCTTTGGCCTCTTGTTCTAACTTTCGGTCTGGTAAGATAAACAAGTCTGTTGTCGAGTTGTCTAACATGAAGTTTTTATGAAAAAGCAAAACCGTCTAGAAGATTGAGCATTTCTCAGCATACTAAATTTTTCAAGGTTATCTTGTTTGATCATTATTTTCCTCGTCATTTAATGATTGAAATTATTTAATATATGATTTCTTTTTAAACTAATTGCTTTTTCTTCCAGATTTTCTGGTCAGATTTGAGAAACCTTTTTGCCATAACATTTCTTCATTGCTGGATTGCCAAAGACAGTGCTCATACAGTATTAGTGAGTATTATTATGAAATTGAGACTCTAAAGTTCACTCACGCAACTAAGCACTCTGACTTCTGCTGCAACCCCCAGCGCATGGACGCATCCTTGCCTTGTAAGTGTCACTTTAAGTTTGTATTAGTTAATTTCTTCTTGAATGTTTATATTCATGGTTATGTGTTATATTGTGGCATCGTTCTTGTAATCTTTGTATATTTTGTATCTTTACTAGATCATATATATAAAGCATTTCAGATTCGCCGTTGTTTGTTTGTTTGTTTGTTTGTTTGTTTGTTTATCTATTTCATTGTAAACAACTTCAATTTATTTGGCCTTTCTACATTTATCTTTGAAACAGAAAGTCTCTCTCTCTCTCTTCACGAAACATTCTTTCTCTTGTAGAATGATCTGCATCGCCATAGACTTCAAAATCGTTCAGCTGTGACGCAAAAAGTTATCTTGGTGGCTTTAAGTGTTATCTGTCTCATATTCACGAGGTACGTGATATAATTGATGTTTTTGGCAGTTATCAAAATTGTTATTAATTTGTCAAGACATGGAAAGATTTTGATAAATCTTTAGGACAATTGCACTTTAGCTCACCAGCTTTATGTCAGATCTCTCAAGACCATATTTAACCACATGGCCCTCTCACCTTAAACTAACCCTATCTCATCCAAATTAACCCTGACTTATCCTGACCAGCCCTACCTAACCTTACAACTCCTTTTCCCAAAACCTAACCTTGATGCTAGCTCTTACTCCATGATGCATAATGAGCCGACATTAAAGCTGGTCCTACAAGCAAACATTTTATGGCAAACATTGAAGTTTGCTGCTCAAGAAATTTGCGGTTCTTTGGCAACACGCAAACATTTTTATCGCAAGAATGTTTGCTTGTGACAGGCAGAAAGATGTTTCTGATTTTTTTTTATTAAACTCTTTTATATATACACAGTCTGAAGTTTACAGGTAAACTAAAGTCAATCTCAAACTGCATTTCACCTGGGATTTGCGATAACGCGAAATTCCTGTGTAAACTGTTCTCTATTATAATTTTTACGGGCTTTTTCAGGTGACGTCTAATTTGAGACAGAACATAATGCTAATCCATATTTATGACAAACAATATAATGTGGAGCATAGTATGTGTGGCATCCCTATTTCCTTCACAGTCAATGAGATACAAAGATATTTAAGGCTGTTACAAAGTTTCTGTTGGTCTCTCCTTATAGAAAACCGGCTTGAATTGAAAATATGGACGTTACTATGCTTGATTGATTATCATTGCCAAACCATTGGATTAGAAGTTTGCAACATTTTGAAAAAATATTAACCTTCTTTTGCAGTATATGCGGGTTGCAGCAACTAGAACGTGCCCATGGCAACTGGACAATATTCCAAGCATTATGGTTTGTTGTGGTTACATTCAGCACTGTGGGATATGGTGATACTGTACCACGTGACACGATTTCAAGAGCATGGGTCATCATCATGATCATCTTAGCTTTGTTGGTCCTTCCTGTTGAGGTAAATTCGTTCTCTCGTCTTTTTGTGTAGCATTCTTGTCTCTTCTTGCTCAAAAGCTTCTTTGATGAGCACAACGAAGATAGAGTGATCTTCCGCCAGCATTTTGAAAAAGCTACTGTTGGCTTCTCCTGTCTTCCGTGAAAGGTTCTGTCATACCCCAGATTAGTTTACCACCAGGCTTTGAGTTATTGATCCTTCCTTTTGAGGAAATTCCTTCCCTCGTCTTCTTGTGTTGTATTTTGTCTCTACTTGCTGTTGCAGCTCTGTGATGAGCATATGAGCACAGGACGTTTTCGAGCGGTTCGAGTGTTTCGAGCCGGGCGAGCTGCCAATATTGAAAAAGAGTACCGTTGGCTTCTCCAATCCTAAGTGAAAAGGTACTGTTATACCCAAAGACCAGTTTTGCCGCTAAACATTAAAGAGCTATTGTTACCCCGGATCCTTTGAGGGCACGCTACAGTTTCAGACTTTCTGAAAATCAAATTTGGCCTAAACAAACGGGAAATATAGATTCACACTGCAGTAGTTAAAGTGACTGACACGTTGAACCTTTCTATCAATAGACCTTTTAGCTATTCTGAAAACAATCAGAATCGAATGACATTTTACTTCATTTTGTAGAATTTTCGAATGTGCTCTATTAGGATAGAAGCTCTAACGCCACTCGATCGAACCTCGTGTATAAACTGTATGAAAATGTATGAAAATAGCGCTCGATCCCAGGTATTTTGTAGAATAGCTAAAAGGTCTATTCTTCAAGCAAAGAAGGTTGGCAATTTGCAAGCAGACCATATCCTATCTCAAACATATTAGGAAACATCATGTAGTGATTAGTCTTAACCCTTTCACGCCCGGCTAGAATTAAGCTTAACAGGAAAACCTAATGTAGATCGTCATTTTCCAGGGGGTATCGTAATCAGTGATTGAGCAAGCAGAAGATAAGTGCAATGTCCATAACCTCTTAAATCACTCAAATTCTAAAAGCTTTCCCCCTGAAAAATTTGCAGTTCTCAATGAATACTGCTGGGCCATATGGCCCTTCCGGGGGTGAAAGGGTTAATGATTTTGGCTAAACATGTTTAAATATTCGTGTCCCTTAATATTTGATATTCCTCTTACACCTCTTGTCATCTCAATGTATCATTTCATTTCTTCTTCAGCTGGAAGAATTGGCTTTCCTGCTTGTATCAAAACAAAAAGAGGGTGGCGTTTACAGTACAGCATACGGTGCAGATAGACATGTCGTTGTTTGTTCAACTGCATTAAGAGCAAGTACTATGATCGATTTCTTAAACGAGTTTTATGCTGATCCTAAAATGGAGGTTAGTTATAATGACATTTGTCATCTCCTTGTGCTGCTTGTTTGTAAGAAATCTTTTAGGGGATTACGAATGTGATCCAAGATTTTGGAAATATTTTGGCAAATGGAAATAGATCATCCTAAGATGGAAATTAGGCGCAACAAAACGTCTGATCCTATTCGGTTGTATTTTTTTAAATATCCTTTTTGATAAAAGAAAGGTTTAATTCAAGCATCTTAGAAGTCTTGGCAGTTTACCGTTTGTTTGCTTCTTACCTTGAAGATTTTTAAGTCTCCCGTAGAACTGAAGACGAAAAATATCAAAATAGGATCGAGTCTGTTTGAATGTGCTTCCTTGTGAAGGGGGTCTTCTTGCCTCTGCAATAACGATTGGGACTAGTAGATATTAAAGCGTCTTCAGATGTCTTAAATTAATTCCTGCAAGACCTCAAAAGTTTCGTCATCCGGATTCATCTCAGGGCTTTGGGAGCTGCTAAATTTAAACCTGTTCTTCTTTCAAGAGTTGAAATGTCAGGTCTGATTTAGCAGCTTGCTAATCTTCAGAATAAAAATCGTATTTAGATTTACCTTCTGGAGTTTGTATTTCTCCTGCCAAATTTAGAATGTTTTTGCTTATAATTGTTAATAAACGTTTCTTTGACAGGATGTCCACGTAGTTCTTTTATCACCTGCTGAGTTAGAAAGTAAGCTGCGGATCTTGTTGCAAGTCCCGCTGTGGGCGCAAAGAGTGACGTATCTTAAAGGATCAGCATTGAATGATCAAGACCTTATCAGAGCGAGGTATGTCATGTTGTCAACAGTTATCTTGTGATGTCATTTCGTACTGACTTTACGTGCACAGTACAGCCTTTGTGAATATCAACATGGTTTTCCTGCATAAGAGTTCTTGTTCAGAAAATTTTACAGTGTTTCATGTGGCTCAAGAATTCTTGTCATGATATAAAGAATTCTCATATGTTTATGTGCTCATGGCCTGTCCTGTAGGACGTCAAACATGATCATTTATATTCAGGTTACCCAAATCCCCCTTAGCTAATCTTTAACTCAATCAAAGAACTTTAACTTGACTCCTTGTTTCGTTGGTATGTAATATTTAGCTTAAGCCAACGAAAGGATCGTAAATTTGTCCTTTTATCTTCCTATTAGTTAAATCTTTTCTGAGTGGCATGATATTTCTTGTTGCAGAGTGATCGATGCTGAGGCTTGTTTCATATTAACGGACAGAGGGAATCCGGACGTTGATGCACGGGTATGCTTCTTATTTTATTTACTATTAACCTGTATGTTTATTCGAATTTTGCCATCCACTTTTGACAACTGGCCATTGATTGGGTTTTTTTTAAATAGATTGAATCAATTTTTTTTTATATTTCAGGACCATCAATCTATAATGAGGACATGGGCAATCCAAGATTTTGCACCTTCAACACCCTTATATGTGCAAATTAATAAGCCAGAGAACAAATTTCATGTTAGCTTCGCAGGTTAGTTTTTCTTATACTACTCTACTGCTTTTTAAATCAGGAATTCCTCGCTTAAATATTTTGTTTCACAGAATTTACCTTTGTTTTGATTTACCGGTTGAGAGAATTACCTTTGTCTGCAGTCATCAATTGCTTTGAATTGAGGAGTCAATTAAAGTAAATGTTGCTATTGTTTTATAAAATCTGTATTTGTCCTTGTTCCTCTTCTTATGTCATTTAAATTTTGCTGTTTCTTTATCCAGAACATGTCGTATGTGAAGATGAGATCAAAAATGCATTGTTGGCATCAAATTGTATCTGTCCTGGCATTTCAACTTTGGTTACCCTTCTCTTGCACACCTTACGTGAACAGTACGTGTCTTTCCTTTTTTGTTTTTTTGAAATATGCCTTGCCTTTCACCAGCCTTTCGCCAGGTCTTTTTGAAAGATATTTACGACGAAAAAAACTTCCCTTCTCTGCACTGTGAGTAAAAGTTGGAAATGTAATGTAAAGAAACAATATGTGCCTAGAACTATTTCAAGAAATTTTAATGTAGTTCAAAGCTATTGTATAACCTAATCAAGAGAGACAGAGCAGAACTTGTCAAACATATCTGTTCATATACAAATTTCCCGTGAACAAACCATATCTTGAAAGCCTGTCCACAGGATAATGTACAAAAACATTTGATTTAAAATCTGCTTTAGTTCAAGCCTATGAAGATTGTTGATAGTAACTTTTTTGTAAATTAACACTGAACAATTGTATTTCTATAATCGTACGTTTATTTTATCTTGCAGGAAAGGAACATCTTCAGATATGTGTGAAAACATTTACGGTCGAAGTGCAGGGAACGAGATTTACGATATTCAGCTTGGCGATAGTAAAATGTTTCGAAGATTCGCTTACAAAAGTTTCACATATGCAGCATACAATGCATTCAAGAGGTAACAATTTTCTTTCATAATATCTTCTTATATTTATTCATTTGTTTATTTATTTATTAATTCATACATGTTGTTATTGATGTATTTATAGATAGGCGGTTTCAAGCTTTTAAAAACATATTTATGAAGTATAGCTTTTTAAACGCAACATTACTGACGACAAGCATTTGAATTGTTTTTCGTAGTCATTTTCGCGTGACATCTCATTTGAGACTATAATTTCACTGTAATCCTTCACGTTCTTCAACATTCTTCGTAGCGACAAAATACGACATCTTCTTTTTCGGAGGAGATCAATTATTTCTGATAACAAAGTAAGACTTGTAGCAAGTTTAATAGCTATGGTGAACGTTTTTTCAAAAACAAAGTAACTTCGTAATTTTTCATCACGAACTTTTCATTCTAGATACGGCGTAACATTAATTGGCGTTAGACGACAACCAAAAGATTCTCAAATATTCCTAAATCCCGGACCAAGTTTCAAATTGGCCTACGATGATACGTTATTTTACATTGCAATAACAAGTGAAGAAGACATGGCCCTGGAGGAGCTCACAAAACATTCATCAAAAGCAAAGTTTTCTTCGCCACAATTAGATGGGAAACGAACCAGGAAATTGACGAGGCAAAGTGAATGGGGAAGTTTTATTTCTGTCATTGATAATAGTGAAGAAGAAAAGAAAATTAATTCGAGTAAGTCTCTCCTTGATTTGTTACATCGATTCATTGGTTTCTGTTTTGTACATGGGAGGTGCATGTAGCAATACGTAAGTTCCTATTAATCCTTGTCCGGCGCCCTCCTGCTGGTTACTTGCAAGATAAAAGGGGCTCTGTTACGAAAGTGTCAACAAACCTGTACAAACCATTGTTTAGGCACGTGTTCATTGTTTTATGCAGTTTGCTTAATGGCTTCACCCGAGCCATCAAAAATTAACTTTCAAAAATTCGCTGATATCTTAGCAATCGTAACAGATACGACTGTTTGGTGCGTTCGTCTTTGAAGCACCTGATGAGTCAAAAAAAGTTTACTCGTTTGGCAAACTATGGAGTAAAACGTATGTGGTTGATATTCAAAACTGAAACGTTAATCTATCTGTCAAAGACTAACTTAGAGAAGAAAACTTTGTGGTAAAATCACACATTAAAAAAATGCATGTAATGAGTTTGTATGGGAATTAAGAATTCCACCTTCCATTCTGGTCCATGATTTACTTGACACTGAAATTCAAATTCAATGGTATTGTCACTTTCAGAAATGAATTTTGATCTCAATGGCAAGTAAATCATGGACCAGAAAGGAATGTGGAATGTTGGTTCCCAATCCAACCCCTTTCCAGCATTTTCTTAATTTCTGGGTCCATTAGATGAGTGATTTTACCAAACAAAATTTTCACATCTAAGTTAGCCTTTGACTGATAGATTATCATTCTAGTTTTGAATATCGACCGCATACTTTTTATTTAACAGTCCTCAAAACGCATAAACTTTTTTTTAACTCATCCTGTATGAGCATTTATCTTTAGAATAACATCTTCATTTTGAAGAAAAGATTAAGTGTTTGTGTGATATGGCCTATCAACGAAATTGCAAACCCACTATTTTGACTGAAATTTGGAGGAGGAGCCACCTTTACGACTGAAAATTCATGCGCTTCTGAATTTTTCGTTCTTTTCATCACATGGCAAAAATTCCCACGCTGTTTGCAGCGCCATGTGTCAAGAAATGGTGCACTCTGAAGAATCTCATACTAACAAGTTTGGGAAAGAAAAGGCATATCTTAACTGACTACGGCACTTTAAGAAAGAATGAATTTGCATTCTTTCTCTTGCAGGTATTGAACTAAAACCGGCAGCTTCTAGCCCAAATGGTTCTGCTTTACATGGAAATATAATTGGTTCTCCTTCTGCAAGTTCAGTTATTGACGTCAATATCAGTACAAGTGATTTCAATGAATTTCCAACCTCTGATATTTCTGATAACGTCAGTGATGCTGAAGACCAAAATTTGTCAATACCAGCAACTAATATACCCAAGTAAGTTGTTAAAATGTTGATTAAAATTTTTGCAGATCAATCTTTAATTAGTTTGTTTCATTCATAGTATAGTTGAATTATATGTGCCACTCACAGTGGAGACCAGATGGCCAAGTGTCCTTCTCCGCTCTGGCTGGTACATAGAAATGTATCTATTTTGTATTTTTAACGTTTTTTTATCAATATAAAAAACTCAGTCACCAGTTTCTTCTTAGTAAGAATAGACGCCTGTTTATGAAACAGTAGGCTCCTATTGTTTCCATGTGCCAATCAGCTACGTGACAAGATTCTTGTAAAGGCAACGACAACTTTTACCATGTCTTTATAAAGAATTTGAAATACTTTATGTCATTTTGTCATGGAACACTGCGGGCGGACTCATTTTTTTGAATGAAGTTTTATTTGATGCTACAGCTACGCTAATTTGTATTTCCGGGAGGTAGCTTACTACGCTCACAAGGAAGGCAGCAGCCTTGAATGAAGATGGAGGTGGCAGTATCGAATAAACATTTCATTCAAAGTATTTCATTCAAAGTATGCTTCATGGTTTGCAAAAGAAGCGCTTTCCGAAGAAGTTTTGATTTATCCCTAAGAAGATGATGCGAACTTACAATCGGTTAATATCCATGTTTTCAGAACGATGACGTGATCTGTTGTTTATTCCATTTCACATTATTCTGTTTTCCATTTTAGTTACATAATTGGCATGCCTCCCATTACACCATACGTTGGACGATCACCACTTAAATGTCATCTACTACCAGAACCAAAACAGTTTTGCTGTATGGAACTGAATAAGGTATGGTTTAGTCAATGTTTGATGTCAATGCATGGAGGTACAGGATTTTAATCTTGATGTCTTGATTTTAATCTTTATTAAATCAAATGAAATACTCTAAAGAAGCAACAGAACGCTTTAATTATGCTTCAAACTTATTGGCTAGCCAGGCAGCTTACAACTTCACATTTACTTGCATCTCACGTTCATTACACAACTTTATTGTCGAACGTACTCTCTTCAACGATCAGATTTAACAGTTTCTCTTTTTACAATGGATAAACGTTACTGAAGTAATACTGCATAACATTTTGTAAGTCTTTCTTGACTACATGTAACTTCAAATTTTCAAAGCCTTCAATCTTCATGGCAACTAAACCCTGCTATTCTTTCTTCTCAGGCATGCACAAAAATCCATAAACTGCAGGATCGAGAAGAAAAAACAAGAACGTTGACTGGAGGAGTAATTGTGGCTTGTCCTAGAGCAGGAGCTGGCCTCTACAATTTCATTCTGCCATTGAGGGCATATCATCAACCAAAATGTTATTTGAAGCCACTTATTATCATGCTAAATGAAAGGTAATCCTTGGTTCTAATTTATTCGATAATAAATCTTTGAACCCACCCGCTGAGTTCGATTCCAGCTGTAACCCTAACAGTCAGATTTCTTACCTAAGTTGTTGTCAAGAGAAGAGGCTCTTCGTACTATAGCTTTGAAGATGCGACTTATTCTTTATCCTGTTGTCCCAATTTTCTACAGCTGTCGGTAAGAATTACAGAATAAATGTAAACATTGTAAGATGGCTTTGAAGAACTTTGGAACGTGCATTTGTTCATTTGCCTCTGATTACAACCGAGAAGTTCATTTGTAATAATATGCGCTCCATGAATGATCTGCTCTTTGATTTAAACACTGTACAATTTAGTGCTTCATCATCTTATTTCTATAGTGTCGTTTGCTTCCAACAGGCCATCTCCAGCATTTTACGAAGCAGTGTGCTCATTTCCTTTGCTGTACTTCATGGTCGGATCTTTTAAAAAGTAAGTTGTTATCATTGAGACCTACCTAAGAAGCATTAAGAGATATATCTCTTGGATTAAGTGTAAGCTTGCATACAGAAATCAATTAGCTAATTGACAATTATAGTGAACAATTGATGAGTAAGAATGAATGAACGAATGAAGGAATGAACGAATGAAGGAATTAATAAATGAATGAATGAAGGAAGGAACGAATGAACTAATGACTTGATAAAAGAATGAGTTAAATTGTGATGAATAAATATGTATTAGAGCACACGTATTTTTATAAGAAACTCAACTCTCAGAGCGCCAAAAACTTAAGAAACTCCAGTATTGGGAAAATATAACTTAAGAAACTATTTATTTTGACAAACGAAATCCTTAATG
The DNA here is from genome assembly GCA_964020215.1 of Aurelia sp. 3 sensu Dawson et al. (2005). NCBI lineage: Eukaryota > Metazoa > Cnidaria > Scyphozoa > Semaeostomeae > Ulmaridae > Aurelia > Aurelia sp. 3 sensu Dawson et al. (2005). Next base: position 22,862,545 of record OZ026578.1, read on the forward strand.
TAATATTACTTTATTTTCATTTGTTTCCTTTATCATATTATTTGAAAGGTACTTGAGTAACGTCTAAACATTGAAAAAACTTCAAAAACATTGTTTCAAAATATTCACGGGGGAACAGGAGGTAAACATGAAGAGTGTTACGGAACAGTTAAGAAACTCGTAAGAAACTCCCAGTACTCAAAATCTGAGAATTTTAAGAAACTTTCAGGACTGGCCCAAATTCTTAGCTTCTTATAGAAAATACGTGTAATTGAAAATAAACTCTATATACCGACCATCGTTAACTGTTTGTTTGGAAACATTTATCAAACTTGAATTTTTAGTATTGATGATCTACTGCAAGCTGGGATCTTGGAAGCAGAAACAGTTGTAGTGACAGATCAATTACAATCAATGGAAGGAATTTACTCAGATGAAGAATACATGGCTGATGCATACACTGTTGTAGGCGTGCAAACTATTTATAGGTATGTAACCTTTCAAATTTTCCCATTCATATGGACAGACGACTGGGCTATCGCAATGTGACCTTTGGCTTGTGATGCTTTTATTCACTTGAAGAAGCGCTGGCTCAATCGCTCTTACTTCGCAAGAATATTCAAATTGTGGAAGGCTATTCATAAAATTGTCGCTTGTATTTATTGGTATCATTTTCAGTAGCATAGAGAACCTACCAAAGTATGCAAACCCATCATAAACTATTGAAAAGTCTTTGTTATAGGGACGGCGCTCTATCGGTGTCAATGATTACATTAGATTTTATTAGATTTGATTAGATTTGATTAGATTTGATTAGATAAATAGAGTTGATTAGAATGAGACGTTAGATTTGTAATCATGGAAGTAAAAGAACAAAGGAGTTAATCTGCCCCTGGAAGAATTTATATTAAAATGGACTAATGAATGAGAGAATGAATGGCCTAATAGAGAATTAAAGGATAATTGAATGAATGAATGAATGAATGAATGAATGAATGAATGAATGAATGAATGAATGAATGAATGAATGAATGAATGAATGAATGAATGAATGAATGAATGAATATATTCATATCTGAATTCACCTTTTTTATCATATTTACCTCACCATATCATATTTATTTTACTTACCATACCTATGACTTTTCAGGTTATTTCCAAGTGTCGATTTGATCGTTGAACTAACACATTCAAGTAATATGAAATTTATGAAATTTGACGTACCAACGATACCAGTTCCTCGAAATGCAGCATCAACCAAAGAAAGTTTAAGAAATACTATCAAGGTAGGCCTTGTATTTTTCATAGTTAGCCTTTAGTAAGTTCTTGCTATTCCGAATCTGAAAATTAACCATCGACTGTGCTGAAATAGAGTCAACGTAGAACCCAGGGGACACTAAGGTTCAGTAAGGGTAGGGGTGCTCAGGCTGGGTACAAAGCATCAACCCAAATAGAAAAAATTCTAGCAAAAAATAGACCTTAAAAATGATATTTCTAACGCCACATACCCGAAGGTCATGAAGTCAGTATTTTGTAGGATGTGGAAGAATGCCCTAACTTAGTAGTAGATTTTCAGTACTTTGATTGTAGTATTGTTGTAATCTATTTCTTTTCCCAAGTTTTTACATTTTCCCATATTTGAGACACAAAAAAGTCATCCAGAACTTCAGGAACCAAAAAAGTAATTGCTTCGATGACTGACCCAGAAAATAAGCTTTGCCCAAATTTTAGACCCGTAAAAAGTAAACTGAGCATCCCTATTCTAGATATACCAGAGTACACCCTCCGGGGCACAGAGACCTAATTTCTTTGGACAAGTCAAGAGATCCTGCATTGCTAAATAAGTCTTTGAACAAACTCTGTAGAAGATTTGAATATTTATGGCAATACTACTGCTGTTTCTCTTGTGAATCATCTCTTAGGGATTTCAAACAGTAAAAATCACAGTGTAACTAACTATACCTGAGTTACTCTATCAAAAAAGTGAAGATATAATCTGAAACTGTTGTATTTCTTTACAAATTTCAATTGAATCGATCAAAACTGGGACATTTTTTGGGACATTCTTTCAATCCTTTTTATTTCGTTCTTTTCAGATGAGAAGAAGAGAGATGAAATCACGCCATGACCATTTAGATTATTTATTTAGAGGACCATTTGCAGCTGGGAATGTTTTCAGTGCTAGTATGATCGACACATTATTATATCAGGTATATAACATTTCAACATTTTGAATGCATTTATTACGACAAGGAGAAGTTCCATTTTCGGTGAGCTCAGAAGGAGCAGATATTTGACAACAGTCCTGTGAAATGCAACTCCCTGTCATGAACCAAACAGTCTTATCTCTGCTGTTACAAGATTTTCTACATGATCAAGTGGAATGTCATGATGACTTCAAACTTTTTTCCAAATTATTTAGAGAGGGGAAAAAGACATGTATGTGTTTTACTAAAACTGCACATCCTCTCTCACATTCATGATTTGGCCTTATTGAATTATGCTTTAGGGAACCATCATGGAAATCTCCATCTTTTAATGCTATCCCTGCCACTTTAATTAGGGGTGTTTTTAACTGGTACTTAACAAATCGGCTGTGTAAATTGTAAATATTTTGTTTATCTATTTATTCTTTTTTACCATTGCAGATTTTTTTTATTTAGTGGCAAGTTTTTCCCTACCTACCTGCCTACCTACCTATTTATTCTGGGCTATTGAAATAGTGACTGAATTTTGACATAGGTTCTTATTTGACACAACGATAGTTTACTCCTGCGGACAAAATGAACAGCCTATTTGTTTTTGCAGACTTTCATGAAAGATTACATGATTACGTTGATTGCATTGCTGCTTGGTTGCGAACAAAACTCTGGATCTGGTTATTTAGCATCGGTGAGTGAATTTTCCACTTTGTCCCTAATACCAGTTTACTTCATCTTTCATTTCCTTTGATATTTAACCCTGAGAGATTGATGATTCCCTCAGATTTACATTGCAAAGCCGAGCCATGGTGAAAATACGTAGAGCATTGTGTTTTCAGTGAATACTTTCTTTTATTTGTAAAGATTCAATCAAACTGCTGGAAACACAAACGATCTATCATGATGTACTTTGGGCATGTGAGACAAGATTTACGTCAAATATCTGTGGAAATCCAGCAGATCGCGATGTCATACTAAATACCCAAGCGAAGAGAGGTAGAAAAAAGTTATCATGTTCTACAGGACTTGAAAACTGCGTTACTCAACGTTGCATAGAAGAAGAGAATTGGAGCTTCAGGACAACTCACAACTCAATCCTCCCACCTAGCTTCGTGGATTTATTTCCTTCGCATTTTTACATTCCAGTTTACATCAAATCCCACGATCTCACTTATCGAGTTGATTTAATCATTTTTTTATCACTTTCAGATCTCGATAACAGAAAATAATGTTTGGATAAAAGATTATGGTCGATTATTTCAACGTCTTTGTACAACTACATACGATATTCCCATTGGCCTGTTTAGACATATCAAGGTAAGTCTATCGAACGATTACGTCACAGAAGCTTCCAGGATTCTTTTACGTAGGAGAGTTCTTTCCAGGTAGTTCAACGGGACTGTCTACAAGACTAAGGTCTTTTAGATGAAAATGATCATGGCAAAATTTCCCTAATGCCATCTTTAATAGACCTTTTAGCTGTTCTAAAAAAGAATCTCAATCGAACGACAGTTGTTTACATTTTGAAGAATTTTCGAATGTGCACATTAGCAATAGAACGCCTAACGCCACTCGATCGAATCTCGTTTGTAAAAATGTATTAAAATATCGCTCGATCCAGGCTCCTTTGTAGAATAGCTAAAAGGTCTATTAGATTGTCTGTTACGTAAGGAGACTATCAAGTGCTTTCTTTGCGTTCTATTTTTAATTTTGCAAGTTTTCCGTGTTTTGAACATCACAGCCCCTTATCATTCATTTTCAGGGAACCACGACCAACGTTACAGATCGAATTCCAGAAAATAGAGATATTTATGGAATAGTAACCAATCGTATGAAGAGGCTGGGACTCAAAGGAAAACGTAAGCACATAATATTATGTACTGTTTCAGATTGTCACGTGAAATTGCCCGCGAAGAACAACATTTGAAATGTTTTGCATGTAATTTTGCGTTATCGCAATCTCACAGAGTTTAAGTTACGAGAAGCAGAATGGGAGAGTAATTCTTCATTGGTACTGGTTGATAGAGGTGATTTTCTGAATTTTTCATACATTCAATAAAATCTTACAAAACCCCACATATATTACCAAAACATCATTGATATTATCAAGCTCTGCAAAGATACGAAGAAGAGCAAAATATTTAGTTCACCCTTTGGCCTTTATAAAATGATCTACAGGGAAAGAAAGATTACAATTAAATTTCTCCCACATTAGACATCAGGTAAACTCACGACATAGCCCCCGTTATTGCAACAACAACAACAACAACAACAACAACAACAACAACAACAATTTTTATTTTGTTCAAACTAGTTTGAGCGTCCATTAGTCAATAGCGATAACTGCGAATATGTAATCAGTCTAGACATCAGGTTACATTCGCAATAACATTGAAGAGAAAAGTTCAAATTTGTCAGTTATCTTGTGATGAGATAAAGTTTGAGGACGGGTGCAAATCTTATAATAGTCCACATCTCATTTGATATCAATATGTTTTCTAATTTTCAGATGACTTGTTTGCAAGGCAAGGAAAGTCTTATGCGTTGGTAAATCCCCCACCGGATTTTGATTTAGAAGAAGGAGATATTGTGTAAGTTAATTTGTATATTTCTGAAATCATGAACCAAGATTTGAAACATTGTGAGTCTTTTATCTTTCGATATTTTGAAATGTCCTAGCACAACTCAATTAACCCCCTTTTACATCTTGAAAATATTCAAATGCCAAGCTAGAACTCTTTCTTTCAATATTGACTTGATTTCTACATTGTTGGAAAACAAACTTCTTTTCAGCAGCCATCTTGCCAGACTGACTGAAACAAAGTCTTTTCTCAGACACTAATCTGACGCCTATCGTTTGCAACTGTATCGTATGTGTATCGAATTAAGTTTCCTCTTCTCGACTCCTAATAACGTTTCACACTATTTTATTTGCTTTAGAAACATTCATACGACAACTCGTGGTATATTCTTTGACATAAAATAGAACATAAAATATAATTCCACTAAAAGATTTTCCTCGTCTTCCTCATCAGATATATAATTAGAAGATCTCCATCAATGGCTGCAACACACAGTGAATTATCGCCAAATGATGCAAACTCCAACACAACTGCCTTGTAATAAGTCGTCAGCAATCGACTCTGCTGTTACTGATAACCTTGTTTGAAGGCAAAGGGTCTCGCTGCAAGCCAAGCTAGAAGGAACAGTGAAGTTGAAGATGGAATATAGCTCGGTTGAAGAGATACAAGGAAACGATTGTGTTTGCCTTCTGTAGACTAGTGTAGTGAAGATTCAGCAGTTTAATGTTTCCTGAGGAACCATCATGGATCAAGCCAGGGCTTGGGTGTCGCTTATTCTACCCTTGTTAGGGTCTTGACTTATAGACCATCATTTAAGGAGAGTTTGGTGTGTAAGAGAGAATCCTCAGAGGAAAATCACGGCCATCAGTTTATCGTTTCCTATAGAACCTTGAAGATCGAGCTGGGGCTTCAGTATCAGAGATTCTAGGCTTGTTGGACCTCAAATTATTTGAAGAAATCTGGTGTAACCATGACGTGAGGAAATTTTAGTGTGAAACAGAAAATCCTCTGATAAAAATCTGCGATATCAGTTCATCGTTTCTTATAGAACTTTGGAGATCGAGCTGGGGCTTCAGTATCAGAGATTCTAGGCTTGTTGGGCCCTCAAATTAAAGAAAACATCCTCTGATAAACGTCTGCGACATCTGTTTATCGTTTCCTATGGAACCTTGTAGAATTAAGCAGGGGCTTGAGTATCAGGGATTCTAGTTTTGTCATAGTCTTGATTTATGTAAAGAAAATTGTTGTAAGGGAGAATCCTCTGACGAAAATCAATACCTTCAGTTAATTGTCCCGGGCTCTAGGTTTGTTACAGCCTTTAGTTGCAGACAGTTGTATGAGGAGACTTTGGTGTGTTAAAGAGAATCCTCAGACGAAAGTCAGTCCCATCCATCAATTTATCGTTTAAATAGTCCAGCAAGGTCTAATTATCATAAATTTAAGTTGATTAAAGTCTTGACTTAAAGTGATTTGAAGCATTTTCCTCACCACTTGTTATCAGTTACATTTCAGAATTAGAATATTTCCTCAAACCGTTTCTTTTTCTGCAATTTTTTGTTAATATGGGTAAGGACGCTGCAGATTGTCAACAAATTTCATTCAAAGTATTGTTTATAGCTGAGATTTATTTATTGTTAAAATGTTGTTTATAAGTTGTTTTCAAAATGTTGTTTACAAGTATTTATTTGTTGTGCATTTTGAATGCGATGTAAATAATTGTTGTGTAAGTTGACGCAAACAAAGTTTGATCCTCTCATCAATTTCAGGAGTATTGATGGATTAGTAGATATAACGTTGTTTATTTTTCTAAGTCAGCTCTCGTGAACAAGGAAGGTGGCAGTTTTAATGTTGCCATCATTTATACTTAAACGGAATTGGAATCACTTCACTTATTTTATTGATAAGAAACTGCTTATAAGAAATTCAACTCTCAGATCGCCAAAAAAATAAGAAATTCCAGTACTGGGGAACTATTTGTATTGACAAAGAAGTCCTTGACATATTTCTATTCTATTTTCACTTGTTTCCTGTACCGTTTTACCCAGAAGGTACTTGAATGATGTCTGGACAGTGGAAAATCTTCAATAAACATTGTTTTGAAATGTTTAAGAGGGCACAGGTAGTGAGCATGAAGGTTGTTTTGTTTTGAAACCTTTAAGAAACTGGTAAGAAACTCTGAGTACTCAAATCTCATGATTTTAAGAAAGTTCCATTACTGGCCCAAATTCTTAGTTTCCTCTAGAGAAATATGTGCATAGAATAATTTGATCAATGGATGCACTGAAAGTGTGAACTATATTCTTCAGAATGGAACGACAAATCGTTTTGTGATGTCAGATAGCTGAATGAGGTTATATAGCTGGGTAACTTTTCAAAGTGCACCGTTGTTGCTTGTGCAAGAGCACCGTTGAGTGTCATGCAAAAATCTCAAGATTTGTGCACAATGGCCTTCTTTTCCGGAAAAACATCAATGATTTGATGTGGTATTTGGGCAATACGATCATATTTCGTTTACCATAAAGCACTTGAATGAGTAAGTGGTATAGCTGACAATTCTTTTACATGAATATTTGCAGCAATGTTTTGGGGAACGATTTCCACAAAACATTTTCCCCTTATTTGTGTTCAGATTTCTAGCGGTGTTCTTAAATACCCTTCTACTTTTTTTTTGGCGATTTCCATGTTAATAAATGCCATGTAGTTTCAATTACCTTGCAGATCATGTGCTGTAACAAAAACAGTCGTCGTTGCTTATTTATTTCGGATAATGCTTGCCACGGGTTTGGTCTACAAATGGTGCTATTAAATAATTATACCTATTGAAAACTTTAGCCGTAAACGTAAGTGCAAAAATCTACTTTTTACTTTGGTGATTTCTGGAAATACAACCATGCAATGAAAAGTAACTTTAGCAGAAAGTTTTCTGCTGCAAACTCTGCAGAACTGTAAAGTTGCTGAAGCAATCATTTCACCCGAGTTCAGCTTTTGAGTTTATTGACATGAGATTAATAACACATAAATTATATCTTAGGCTGAAGAAGTGCCAAGGAGCATCTAAATTAGATAAGTTAAGTACAATTAGAGAAAATAATTACTTTGCTTTAGAGTAGTCAATCATGTGAATCCTTTGTTTAAGAAAGGCGAAGAATTGCTTGTTGCAAAAACCAGTGAACTTGTATGTTACTGCATCGTTGCCTATTAGCATGGTCAGTTATTCACAGCATAATTAAATAAGGTCACTTTGGGGCACACTTGAATCACATCACCAGTTTTGCGCACTAACATGTTCACTCAAAAGTTAAACACGCGCGAACTGGGCTACGGGTGAGCTAAGTTAAACAACGAGGGACTAAGCTCATTGAAAAATGAAGATTATCTAGAAATTTGCTTTTTTGTTATGATTAGGCCAATTTTGAGGCGAAGCATCAAGATTGATATTTTCAAATGATTTGGAAAAAGAGATAGATCAAAAGGTATGACGAGAATTCTTGTTTATTTGCTGTGTTTGTTAAATTTAAAGTAACTATTCTTGATTGCCGTTGAGTCATGGTTTATTTGCGAAAGGTTGATTCGGGAAATATTGAAAAGATAGCGCCCTTGGACGTTGCTTTAGAAGAAGCACAAGAATTTCGTTGCTCCACAAGAAGTTTTCCGAAGCCCCGCTTTCAAGACCAAATATCCAATCATATGGACGTTTAATGATATGCTGCTGGAGAATTTTAAACAGTTTAAGATCGTAGCATAAAAATGGAGATGGAAGATCTTCATTTTGAAATTAAGACCTACTATTTTGAAATCGTCATTTATTTTAGCGGATAGGTTTCAAGGGAATATCATTGCAACTTTTCCTCTCATTCGACGGCCCAAAATATCATCTTCTACAAAAGGCCTAAAAATGATCTGCAAATAAAGACCTGCAATGCAAATATGAAACTTTTTATTGGAATATCTGACTGGTTAAAATCATCTTACTCCAAGCAATAATTTGTTTTCAATATCTTGTTTCGCACAAAGCTAAGTGAGAATAGGATTGGGTTTGTCTATTTTTCTTCGTGATCTGCGCTCCCCCAACAGACCCAGCTACGTAAACAGCTTACTTTAACAAGGCCAATCTTAGGAAACCAAGGCTGTTACTCCAAATTTTCTTAGGCCTCTCTAAGTTAGGCCCAATTCTCATTTATCATCTAGTTTGATTTGAAAGACCGTAGGCTGCCTACGCGATCAGTTGCCTACTTTTTATTCTGAAACAACAATATTTGCTTGGAAACATTCAACGAAACGAATCTTCCTACCCTCCTGATAATTGTTTAACCATCCAAGCTTGTACAGCTCTACTCAGCCCATTTTGTCCATCCATGAGTGTACCTTGTGCATTTTCTCCACGATCCAATGTTCCACAATCCTTTGATCCAAGGTGTTGTGTCGCCTTGGTGTAATCCTCTGACATTGCAGCCAGAACAGTCAGGCGGAGTGGGTTCGAGTCCTGGTAGGGCCCCACCACTTGCGCGTCATGACAAGGGGTCGCGGACTCGATTAGGTCTACTCTATTTCTGCGATCCCAGCGCTTGGCGCTGAAAAACGCAACTTCACCTTCACCACTGATCCTACCCTGTGCTCCATGGCTCCATGGCTCCATGGCTCCATTGGTCCAGCATTTCCATGGGAGGTCAGAGGTCTGGATCCCAATGTCATCGTAGCCTCCCTTCCAGCTTCCCGCTCTTTTTGAAATGACAAAATGGCCGTCGGCGGGGAATTTTGGATGCGGGACAAATTCAAGATTTATTGCCCAAAACAAGGAAAGAACGCAGTTGTAAGTCGAGAAATGGTTTCCACAAAGAGGTATATACATATGTATCATCAGCCTCACATTTATGACAGTTGAAATTAGCTGTGGCTAGTATGGAGAAAAGCCCTTTTTCATTGCATCGACGACACGCACGACACGAGACAGAAAATCTTCAAAGGATGATGGGCCTCTCTCTAGTCCTAGAGTTTTTAAGTAAGAAGCAATAGCTATGCTCACTGCTCAACCAGACCGTTAAATTTGTAAACTGCACGCAAAGATTTTCCAAAAAATCAATTGGTGCAAAAGAACCAACATCCTTCATGCAGATGGAGCCTGTGTGTGCAGTCTAATTTCTTTTCTTGCGTAAATTAGATGATGACAAAAGAAAGACTGGGCACTAGTAAACAATGTCTCAGATTAATTAATCCAGTGGTGGCACCACAGCTGTGAAAAATCCAAGAGAAATAGGGGGATTTTCTAATGATTTCCAATCTGGCATTCTTGATTTCATTTTTGCTGAGTTAGGGGCCATCCAAAAATCCATTTCGTCATGGATAACGGAATTTTGCCGCTAACTTCAAATACCCCTCCCCCCCTCCGCTTAACGGACATACAGAATTTAGTGTTTACCTATCTCGCTAACTGTTTCATCGCGATCGTTAGAAACTTCAACTGTAAGCAAGGAGAACCTCTTCCTAGGCCACTTCTGTCTCTGCTTTACGTTATCCAGCGTTGAAACTTTGCAAAATACGATTGAAAACATTGTTAGGTTCCATTCCGTCATGCTTAACGGATTAGTAATAAACCCCCTCCCCCCGTAATGGCCAAATTCCACTATCTGTGACAAAATGGATTTTTGGACGGCCCCTTAGCCATACAATATATCTCTATGCACAGTCCTTCAAGTTGCTGGTTTTTCAATTTTGCAAAAAGATTGCACGCAATCTCTGATGCAGGGGTATTTGAACTGCTTGTGAAATTTCAATTAGAAGTCTGGATGGTCTTCACTAAAACAAGTCAACTATTGTCAAAACCTGTGTAGTGTCAAGAGATAACAAAGTCATTTGACTGACCTTATCAAATTTGTTGTTGTAGGACCACAGATGAAACTGACAACAAATTGCTGTTGCAGATCTGCCTTACTTGGAATTGTGTTTGTTTTGCATCTGTGCTTTGGAGATGGATTTCTCAAGTCCAAGGTACACTAAAATTAATGTTTCAGATGAGGCCAAAAATATTCCTGAGCAGAGATTCCAAGCGTCTTATTTTAAGCTCATGTTCTTATCATTTATATTGTACTAATGAACAGCAGTAACCATTATTTTCAAATATCAAATCAATTACTAAAGGCTCTGTTGCCACATAAAGCCATCCAGAACCATTTAGATCACAGGAATCCATTGTGTTGTTTGCTTGTAATCTTATTTGTCTGATTGCTGCTGCCTTGCATCTGCATCTGCAGGGACACTAAGCTGGTGATAATATCATAGTGCCAACTGGGGTACAATGGATAGTCTGGGGGTAAAATGGGTAGGGTGAGAAATGTGGACAAATTTTACCAAGATCTTTGCTCAGGATCTCCTCTAGCTAGAGCCACTCAAGCTACCCTCATTGTCATAGTGAATATTGATTTATCAGTTCTGGGTCTACTGTCTTTCAGCAATCATCACTACCCATTTTACCCCCAGTAGACCCTATAATGGAGGTGTAAATGGATGGGAAAAGTTATTATGAAGGACGTTAACGGGTGGAAAAGGCCATGTTATGATTATTATTACAAATGATTTGAGACAAAATATCAATTACTAAGTTTTAAATTGTGACTAAGTGAAGGTATGTACATTAAATATCTATGATATTTGTATACTCTTTTTTGGTAATCAAAACTACCCATTTTAGCCCCATCTCTAGCCCACCAATTTTACGCTAGTAGAGTCTATCTAAAGCTGAAAAGCCTGTAACATATCCATAGTCTGTCTAAAATTAGATGTCACCTACAAATGGCAAACACCATAGAAGTGTTTTGCAAGGCATTTTGCATTGTCATGAATTTCAGGGGACATCTAATTTGAGGTGGATTTTAAACACCAGACGGAAGACTTTGCAAAGCATGCTGATGATTTTCTTTGTATCATTTAGTTTAAAGTTGATGAAACTTTCATATTCAGATCATTGTTAAACAAACAAGCTATCTCTGTTTTATCTTGTGCCATGTTGAATTCTAATAATTTTGAAAGCATTTTTTGCAGCTTCACAATGTTCATCTACTGATGAACAGAAGAGATCTCAGCAAGATATTTGGAGTGGAGACACATACAGAAGGTTTAGAATCTTATTTTTGTCATAAATATCTGCCTTGTAACAAATATATTTTACCTCAAGGTTACTGTTAGTTTTGATTTAGATGGTGGTGTTCTTGATGATGAGTGGTGGTTGCAAAATTCACTTAAATATTGACTTGTCTGGCCTTGTACTCTCTTTACTTGTAACAGATTATCAGAAAGATTAGATTGACTGTTTATCATTCACCTTGTCAGCATACCACAAAGTCTAATATGATCTTTCTCTGAACCCATATGTTGTTCAAATGCCACTTTCAGGCATAAATTATCATCACACATTTGTTGGTGGCATTTGCAGCACTCAGAATGATTTAACTGCAAGCTTAGTTTTCCAATCGCTTGCTCACATGTACAGAATATTTGAAAGGAAGCCTGATGCCAGTTTACCTTATTATTAAGGATTTTCCATGTTCCTTTAGTTCCAGAATATGAAATATCAAACCCAACATACCATCAAGATCATGGTAAATCCTACTTCCATTCAAACGAATTCTCAAGAAGAAGAAGATCAACCAAAGATGGAGGAGATGAAAATGAAGACCAAACTAGATTTGGATTTGGAATCAAAGCATTTGGAAGAAATTTCGACATGTCACTCACACTCAATAAGCGTCTCCTGGCGCCAAACTTCAAAGTTGAAATACATCGGAAAAATGGCACTGAAATATCTAAAAAATCGATGCAGAATTGCCATTACACAGGAAAAGTTACAGGAGGAACTGGATCAGCAGCTATTAGTAACTGCAATGGTTTGGTGAGCTACGTCGTTTTCTTCTCACAATTTTTAATCATTTAAGGCAGTCTCCAAAAATTTCCCTTTTTTACATCCATCTAAAATTTTACAATACAAGTTTACAAACTACTATACTTTCTAATTACTATACGACTATACCACACTACAGGGACGATACCACAATAAGCAACAGGCAATGACTACCCTGTGGTCCTAACATAAAGAGATATCCAACCTAATTACAAACTAAATACATAATTACAGACAGCTGCGATATTGCAGGTACAATGTTGCTAGATAGATAGATTGATTGAAGCAAGTTTCTGTTAACATGGCTTGTTTTTAGTTGCTTGAAGTATGATAGTTGTAGAGTATTAAGTTTTGATAGAAGTAGACTATTGCTTTCCTTCCTTAGATTTGCAAAATGCCTAATCGGCCATATGAGTCTCTTTGCAAACCATAATTATGCTGTACTGGCTGTCAATCAAATGCAACGAATAATATATTAATAAATCTACATACCTTTTCTACATGAATTCACCTTGTTTTAAGATACCAAATCACAACGAAGTGCACCATGCATATTTACTAATTGCAGTTTTTCTCCTCCAATACAGACTGGTTTATTTACATCAGAAGAACACGACTATTTCATTCACCCCATACCTACACAATACACTAACAGCTTAGATATAGAATCAACACACATTGATCCTCATATAGTTTTCAGACGATCAATCAGAGAGCGATTTCGACGCAATGTTGAATCAAGTAGCAATTTATTTGAGAAAATGATGGACCAGTTATCATCAAATAATGACGCAAGTTCTTGTGGAACAAAAGGTTGGTACAAAAATTCAGCTTTATTACGTATCGACTGTCTTTTAAAGTAATGCTGTGGTTTATTCGAATTCTAGAGTTGGCGTGGTGCATTACATTAACTTCTTGGATTATTGTTTTAAGTTATTCCTGGGCTGCTAGTTCCTGAGCCATCTAGCAGCTTGTGTTATTGTGTGAAGACCCGGCATTTGCTAGCTTGCCTGCACCCAAGTTTTATCTTTTCAGAGAGGTTTCTCCTCCAATAAATAACCTCTTGGAAAAGAAATCAGTTGATTCTGCACATAGACCATGCATTTTCAAACCTAGTTGAAAAGTGGGGCAATTGGTTTATTTCATAATGCTTTACTCGTTACGCAGCAAAGGAATAACCAGTAAAACTAACAACTCCATACTGTGAAATGTAATTTTCCACATGAAAGATCAATCATTCCCTTTTCATTTTTCACTTTGAAATATCGATACAGGTTTCCAACCTCAGCCTTTGATAACTGTTTTACAAATTGGCCTGTGCTTAATCGATTGATGACCAGTTTATTCATGATCTTCCTATGCAGCTCTTTTCGATGTGTTTCTTTGAATTTTTTAGTAAAAAAGTAACAACTCGGTTTAAGTTTCGTTATTTAGCGTATTCTCAACCTCTTTCTATAGCTGACCCAAAGATTCGTTTTCGACGAGAAGCGGACGATAATAACGAAGGTGTTTCATTAGACAATAATGAAAGATACATTGAAGCATTGGTTGTTGTTGATCAGAAGATGTGTAATTATCATGGTGAAGATGCTGCAACACAATTTACCATGGCTGTTCTCAATATGGTAAAATCATTCACAGTACATGAACTTAAATTGGTTTCATATGGAAAGTTATCTCATCATTCAGTTTCCTTCTATGCCTTTAAAGGGTCTGTTTCATCCAGCATACCTTGCACTTGTCATCTGCTGGTTGGACTTGCTACAAGTCTCTCTCTTGTCTTCACAAGACATAGAGCAGAAAGAGGGAGGAAAGACAGACGGAGAAAGACTCGCTCCTTCCATTTCCCTTGCTCTCGCATTCTACATCATACAATATGTGCTGAGAATAGAGAGGGACTTGTAGCGAGTCGATCTGTTGGTTTGCCTCTGTTGTCGCCATTTCATGGACCATGAAAATGGCGACAAACAAAGGCCAATCAAGAGATGACACGTGCTTGGAATGCTGTATGAAACAGACCCTATAAGATTTACCTAGTTAATTCATGATCCGCAATTTCATTAGAATCTAGCTCTTGAATTATTCTTGGAAACCCTCTTGTGCGTAAGGTATTTTTGACTCATGCTGCTATTAATCCTGTTAACATTTCTTTCCAAATGCCATGCAGAAATTCAGTGCTCGATATCTCTTACCCTCTTACCTGTTTTGTTTCAGGTATCAAGTCTCCTACGAGATGCTTCAATTGGCTCAAATTTGATAAATTTAGTTGTTGTAAAATTGCAATTGCTTACCATTGACCCGGTAAGTATTTATATTTTTTCATTTATCCACTAACTGAATTGTTCCCACTTGTGTGCTGCATAACTTTCTGGCGGCCTCCTGGTTTCTTGCACGGGCAATGTGATACTGCTATGAGACATGTGGCACCTCTTATCTTTGGATATGTATAACAGAGTTTCTCAATACCCATGTCAGGCTTAAACTATAATTTAGTTCTTCTGGCCTTGCAGAGCAATTTCTAAGAGATTTTGGACAACATTTGCCTTTTAGCAGCCCGTAAAATGTTGATCAGTTTCTGATTGAGACTTTGTAACAATTATTTTCTGTTTGCAGACTGGTTTGAAAATAAACCACCATGCGCAAAATACATTGAATAGTTTTGGTACATGGGCAAACTCACATAGTGACCCTGATGACAATTCTGATGATCATTATGATTATGCATTTCTATTGACGAGGTAATCCTGTACACTTTTATTGTCTAGTGCTATCATTATCATATCCTGTACTCTTTACAAGATCAATGCAGATTTTATGGCTGTTCTACAAAAGATTCTTGAGCGAGCGATATTTTCCTAATTTTGTATATATTTAGCAAAGATTGATTGAATACAAAAGTGACCGAAAAGTTTCACGTTGATCACAAACAGTATCTGAAGTAATATTTGCAGCGCGACTATAAAGTTCCTCTTCAATGTTTACAATCTATGAATGAGCTTTATGCTTTTATTAATTTGTTGGTTTCATATTTCGAAACATTTTATTTCTGAAGGCATTTTTCTCACAGTCGATAAATGTTTGTAATTCTTGCAATTTTATTTAGGTACAATATCTGTGCTGATAAAAATCAAGAATGTGACATGCTAGGTTGGTTGGTTTTCTTTGCTTTTATGGTATTTATCTCATTGATCCGTCTGTTCTCTTTTATTAAGAGAATCGAATTTTGAATTTTAAGATATGACAAGAAAGCTGCAATGATGTTGTTTTGTTTGGCGTGCTGAGCGAAAGTAGAACGCTTGTAAACACAGGTCGGTCACAGATTTTCTATTCTGATATGATTTCATAATTTTCATATTTAAAAACAGAAGTTAATGGCATATCTTGCTACCAGTGTTGTTTCATAGAGCTTGACCGAGCTTTCTTTGATACGTTTTAGCCATTTACAGTAAATATGGCAAAATGAAAAATAATTGTTCTCCATCTGATAAATTTTCGTAATTCATTTCATCTTGCAGGACTGACTGAAGTAGGAGGAATGTGCACATGGCCATACTCAGCTTCTGTAAATGAAGACAACGGACTTCCGCTTGCATTTACAATGACACATGAATTGGGACATAGGTAAGAAGTCATTTTATTTACTGTACTAGTGCAAGTTCTTCCTTTTCGATTTATTTATCCATTATAGAACAGGGTACCTACATCTCAACCAAGTAATGTAGTTACCACTAATATTCGAATACTCTCAGCAAATTTTGAAATATGCTTCTTCCGCAAATATTTCAAGAACCTGCCGTTGGCAGTACTTACTTTCCAGACTTAAAGTCGAAGAGCTGCATTGACAAAGTTGCACTAAATAACACTCTTGCCTATATTAATGCAAAGGATTGTTGGTATATCATAAACTCCTTTATGTTTTCAAGTTTTCTTTTTCTGCTGGGAAATAACTGGCATGGAGAACAGTATACACTGTACGAAAATCACTTCCTTGAGCAGGTCGCTTCAAACCTGGTTTGTCGCAGAATATGATTTACAGATTTTAACTCATCTAGCGATCATCATTTGCTTAGTTAGCTGTAAGTTGCTGCCTTGCTTTCCAAGATATCAATTGCAGGCATTTCTCATTTGTAAACAGTTTAGGGATGAATCACGATGGAAAAGAGAGTTCTTTTATTTGTCCTGACGGAACATATATCATGAGTACTACAACAGTTGGAAAAGAAAGTGGATATACTTGGTCAAGATGCAGTAGAAATTATTTGAGACAGTTTCTAAGGTATGACTTTGCAATGCTTTTCAAATATTGTCTTGACAATAGACTATAGTAGATCAACGAAAATTATTTCTTGAAACGTTTCCCTGAAGTTTTAGATCTCGGCATATGGAAGAATACATTGACTATTGACGATGTTTTATTTTACGGACGATTTTACCGTATAACTGTTCAGGGATGTAACTTTACACCCCCAAGCAATTTTAAAAGTAATATTATTTGTAACATTTTCAACTTTTCAACCAAACTTATGGTGAGGACCCTGTGACCTCGTGTCTTTCCTCGCCATGAATTTCACAGTTTAATGTAATTGTATTTAGTAGTTTTGATCATAACTGTTGTTTTCAATTGATAAAAAAGCTTAGATCTTTATGAATCAGTGCTGCAAATAGCATGAATGTGACAACATCCGCACAGACCAACACTTTGTCGAAGAATTTTAATGTGGGGCAAGGGGTCATATCATGAATTTTTTGCAAAATTTCGATAATGGCACGCGCTTTTTTTTTCTTTAAAGTAGGTTATATAGTGTAGAATAGCTTTCTTAGTAAGGAAATGAGCCTACTACTTTACAAACATTCATTAGAAGACACTTCTCCTATACCTCAACATCTTTAGCTTTCTACTCAATTCACCCTCTTTTATTTCTTTCAGTAAGAAGGAATCCAGGTGTCTGCTTGATTTGCCAGGCAAATCAAAACGAGTTGATTTTGAGAAAATTGGATCAAAGGCCGGTGTTCTTTATGATGCTGATAAACAATGTGAAATGATCCTTGGAACTGGATCAAAATTTTGCAAAGAGAAGGTATGTTCTCAGGTTACCCACAATAGACATTTTAGCAGTCCTACAAGCAGAATCGAACCATGTTTGGATAAGTTTTGCATAGCTTTCGAATGTGAAACAACAGGAATAAAAGCTCAAATGTCATTCAACTGATAGTTTCATGTAAAAATGTGTTTAAAGATATCACTCTATTCAGTATCTCTTTTAGAATAGCTGGTAGGTACATTATATTATTGCTTGTAATATCTGTTGTTGTTAGCATTCCGCATGCAGATTTTGCTAGGTACTACTTGATATCGTTGTTTAGTGGCATTATCTTTTGGTCTTTAATGGTATTTTGTTGTCTCAGAGTGAACAAAAATGTCTTCGATTATGGTGCACAGATCCACTCAAAAAAGACGCAAAATGTTTGTCTACGAATTATCCTGCTGCCGATGCTACTCCTTGTGGCAATAAACAGGTTTGTATTCAAACTAGTTCTTTCAGTTTATGAAATTAGGGGATCATATTTTTAGATACGATATCGTAAGTTGGAAATGGTAGACCTGTTTTTTAGTCTCTTTCTTCGTTTCACATTTTGACCCAATTAAACCTTTTCAGAATTACTTAGATTTCGAGTATGATAAATATACAGTAAACAGCCGTGTACCTACAATTTTTTGCAAGTTAGCATGGATTCTTCTACAATGAATGCCATTGATTGGTTCTTAGGTGACAGGAGTTTAATTTGGCAATTTTAGCCTGCAGGTTCTTAATTCGCAATGTTCTTATGTGTGGGTATTTGCTGTATGTGATTGACTGCCATAGCAGGGTAAAGAGTAGACTTATTACACGAGTCCTTGTTTTAAACATTCAATTCAATGGAGCAAAGCTTTGACGCAAGTCATCAGTCTAGGTATAAAGTACAATACAAATGATACAGTACGTAGACTGTCCTAGGAGCATAGAGCTAGGACTAAGTCAAAATGGCACTTATTTATTATTAACTACTTTCTCTTGCAAAATTAGCTCTGTGGAATGTACAAGCTGTCAATATTGCTCTTTTAGGCCTTTCAAAAGACTCATGAAATAGGATTGCAAGTCATGTCTAATTAGTCTATAAGTCATATATAAGTCATATATAAGTCATATATAAGTCATATATATCTTGTTTTGATTGCTCTGCAGTGGTGCATGCGTGGACGATGTATTTCAGTGGATAAACCAATCGCAGTTGATGGTGGATGGTCACAATGGTCACGTGACAATACCCAGTGTTCTCGATCATGTGGTGGAGGTGTTCAGTTCAGGGAAAGGATTTGCAATAGTCCTAAGTAAGTTTCATTTGGATATCTATTTGTTCCTAATACCAGATGAGGCTGGATTGCTTGCAAACTTGATCAAGGAGGTTAGGCGTGTTTGAATGATTTTGCGATGAAGCATCTTTGTGAAATTGCTCGCAATATGAGAACGATCCACCCGATTTTAACAAGCTGAATTTTATTATCTAAGTTGATATGTAAGCTACAAAAGCATGATCAATTCATAGGGATCTAATAAATAGCAGGAGAGAGACAGGCTTCAAACGTTTGACATTTTTCTTGCTCTCACTGTATGTTTTTCGTCTCAAAGAAAGGAACTATATAGATTCAGTTCCATTACCAAAAGTGCCTAAGTCGGTTAAATATTAATCTTTCTTCATTCTCTGTTAGACCAAAATTTGGTGGGAAGCATTGCGAAGGAGACTCTCGATCTTATCAATTATGCAATACGAAGGTGATCATTTATTTCATTTCATTATTCTATTTATTGAATAACCTCACCCCAAACACAACAGTAAATCTACAATGCTGTCGTGATTGCTGTCAGATGAAAAAAGCTTATAAATTGCTGTGATTACATGGAGAGGTAATAATTTCCTTTTTGCCGGAAGAGAATTTGATGTTCGACTCACCTATGACTTTTAAGTGAGTTTCAAAGACCCATTTGCAATGCAGAATTTTTTGATCATGATATATAAGGAAGTTTGTTAGCGTTCAATATACTTCTTCCAGCATAGTATTTACGCAACAAGTATTTTATACGCTAAGCTGTTCTGTGTCTATGCGTACCTCGTATTCTCATTTTAAGATTTCCTCAACATTGTTCTCAGCACGGATCAAGTGTGGTATGGATGCCATGCCAGTTTTAGCAGCAAGCACCAGAAAATTATTAAGTGTAAATGAACCTTTAATATCTTTCTCAAATAGGATGAATAGGACAAATTCCTCTCCCCTCCCCAGTAACTACCTACCCTTCAAACTTCGGAAAGTTATTTGATTTACAATTAAATGTTCTTTCTTTTCGCTGTAGCCATGTCCAGAAGGTGCAAAGAATTACAGAACACAGCAATGTGAAAGACTTAACACAAGATTGTTTGGAGAAAAGTATTTTGATTGGGAATTTAAACCATCCAGGATACGTAAGTACATCAAAGTTTCTTTTAACATATCAGTTTAGCTATTTTGATGGCAACATAGATTTATTACTCAATGTTTTTTCGTTTCCAATTTATTTGGTTGGCTTTGGAAATTGGTATCTACTTTGATCGGAGCAAATTCTTATATTTGCTGATGAAAAAGCTGGGAAAATGTTGTTATCATCAATGCTAGAATCATTTGATTGTCAGGTTTGATCCAATGTCGCCATTTTGTCAATTTTTAGCACTTTGCAAACTTGGTTGCTTTATCAAGAACACTCAACATGGCTATGATTTCGGGAATGTAGAAGATGGAACAAATTGTGATCAAATGGATGATAGTGTGCAAGGAGATAAATGTATCAACGGAGAATGTGTGGTATTCACTTTTTTGTTTTTTTGTTTCCTAAGACATAGTTGTTAAAAAGCTCCTGGTTGCAGAGCTGCTGATCCATGATGAATTCATAAGCGATGATGTAATCATGCTTGAAGTGGCAGCTTATATTCTATTTCTCTTATTTTCAACCGGCATGTCATATTTTATTCGCGTGCATACGTTTCAGATCTTGGTAAAAGTATACAGTCAAATTGTTTATTCTCAGACCAGGAAGCTACTTTGAATTTCGTGGATAGGCTGAAAGTTTCATTTCATTTTAATTTTTTTCCTTTTCAAATCCTTTCGGAGAGAGTAGATCCTTCCTCGTTTATAGCTCGGCTGTTCCGTTAGAATCGTTGCACTGAAATACTGTAAAAATTCTTGCAGTGAAATCGACCAATCGTGATAGTGTATAGTGTGATTGGTCATTTACTGGTTTCTTGATTTTCTTCGTTATAGAGAAATTTTGAGACGAAGCATAATTTCATCCTTTTGGCATTTGCAAACGAAGTTGCAAGTTATCTTACATCTTCATTATGATTAATTTACTGGTGTGATTTCTAAATAGGTCGTTGGTTGTGATGGAATCGTTGGTTCACTAGCAAAGTTTGATCGCTGTGGTGTTTGTAACGGTGATGGTAAATCATGTGGTTCGGCTGAAGTGAGAAGTGATACACCCGACAGCGAAGGGATAGCAGAAGCTTTGAAGTCTCTCAAAGAAATGGGATTTGACATGGGGACACTTTATGGCAAAGCAGAGTTAAGTCTGGCTGCACGAAGATCTGGCATACCTCATTCACCTAATGATACTGCATTGTCAGAGTTTATTTGGGCAAAAATCAAATCTGGTTGTAGTGTCTCTTGTGGAGGAGGTATGAACAATATTTCAGTTATTCAGAGATGACAAAGATTAACTATGTTTGCTTTAAAACCTTTCGAAACGGCTTCCAGATATCATATTTGATTCTTGTCTTCTCTTGTTCCTTGGTCTTTTTCTGCGTATGCTTGAGTAAATTGGGCTTTCGATTATTGCTTGTATAATAAGATAGATGATAGTTATTTGTTCTCGATCTGGTCTTGTACTGTAATTAATCTCAGGAAAGATACAAATACCCGTGTGGTGTCTTGAAGTGGCAAAGTTTCTCTGTTATCTTCAGCTTGCCCAGTAACTGTTGTTTCCTCACTTCTGTATGACATCATCATCTCTTCAGATTGATTTATTGTCATAGGTCCTTGCGGACTCACACTCAAATCCTCTATCACCCTCTTCTTTTAATCAACTGTAATTGTTTCACCTTACTTTTTTATTTACTCTCCTTTTGTTTTTGTTTACTTTTCCACTTTGCGCTTTTATTTTAATCTCCCTGAGTTTCTTTGAAAACCTTCCTCTAAACCAGGCCTACATTTTTCCAAGGACTTTTGCATCGTTAATTATATTCCATCTTTACGTGGGTTTTGATTATTCTTCTTTAGGAATCGAGACAGTAACAGCACATTGTCGAAGACAGGATGATGGATCTCCAGTACCTGATAATCGATGTGATGTTAGATTAAAACCAAACACACAAGTTTATTCTTGCAAAAAAGAATTATGTCCTGCAACGTACGTAAATCTCTGTTTCAAATTCTCTGGATATTGTTCAGTTCTTCGTTAGCTACACTCAAGGTACAAGGCGGAATCACTCCTCAAAATCTCGTTCACATCTTTAGTAAAATCCTTCTTTTCTCGAGGAAAACCTCTCTAAGCAACTATTTCAAGTGCAACTTTTTCATTTTATTTATAACAATTTAATTTCATAGCTGGCAGACCTCTTATTGGGGAGACTGCAGTCGAACATGCAATGGAGGCGTAAAGCGACGTCATGTCCGCTGTGTACAGTTTGGGCAGAAAGGCATTGAATACGAGGTTGATGAAAGTCTTTGCTCTGGTACAAAACCTCCAAATCAAGAGGTTTGCAACAGGGAGCCATGTCCACCGGAATGGGTTGCACAACCTTTTGGAGAGGTAAGAATGTGATTCGTGGCTCTCTTACTGACTAAAGTAAAAGATTTTGTAGATGCACTATTTCTTGGAACAAACACAAAAACGTGTTGAATACAGTAAAAGCCCAAAACTTGTCTTGTTTGATATATGATTTGCAAAGTGAAAATTTCATTAATTTGAAGGATGCAAAGAGATATCATTTGAGAAAAATATGCAACTGACGATTCAAACAGCTTTCCATTCTGATTCTATGACAAAAGCAATTCAATTCTTATTGTGACTTTTTATAAGATAAAATCCTATATTGTCCTTGTATGACCAGTGTGTGATTTTGCCATATCTTGCACCAATTCTATTGATAAGTTTGATAAATCCTTGAATGCTTGTTCAAAGTTTGTCAACATTTAGTGAAAGTAAGTAATGATTTGTTATTTTTGAATTCAGTGTTCCACAGTTTGTGATCCTGGTGTTCAAGTGCGCCAAGTTCTTTGCCAAAAAACTCAACAAGATGGCAGTGCTGTAACTGTGAAGGAGACAGAATGTTCCAAAGATACGAAACCACCAACAGAGCAGAAGTGTAATGTGCATAATCCTTGCCCTGGATCTGGTAAGATTTCATTTTCTCATACTTTTAGCAATAATTTCAGTTTCAGTCAAGCGCAGTTTTAGTTAAAGCAGCATCTTTGCGTAAGGAACAAACTACGGTCTAAAAATACAAGAGGTCTTTGAAGAATTGGGTTCGCTTCCTTATTGCGTTTCAGATGTTACGCTTCCTTGATTTCAGGGAGATCCTTAAGTCGACAAGTCATACGTTCAATGAATGTACTTAATGCGCTTCCCATATTTGATAATGTACAAGCATTGATGACACCATCCTGACAGTGAGTATTCCATTCCTAGAAGAACAAGACATGATACTCAAGCACTTGATAGACAGTGTAATATGTGATCTTTGATTTTCAGCCAACTGTGGAGGAATATTCACCAATGTATCTGGAAAATTCACATCACCACTTTTTCCAAATAATTATCCAAATAATATGGAATGTGTTTATATTATTCAAGTTCCTGATGATAAGAAGATCGAGCTTAGATTTGACAGGTATGACATTTAGTTAATAAATGTTGAGCACGTGTAATTGATTAAGCGAAGATATTACGACTAGGACACATCCATTGTGACGCCATTTTGTTGTAGTGTTTCCTACGATGAATAGGTTAATAACAGACAACCTGATTCATTTGTTTGAAATATTTGGAAGATCAAGGTATCACCGAAGAAATATCTGAAAACAACAATATTGCAAAACCTTGGTTAAAACCCGAGAAAATTTGTTGCAAAGTGCATTTATCTACATTCAAAATATCTCTACGCTAGCAAATTGTTTAGTTGGCCCAGTGAAACTGCAAATACAGAACATCGTCCATAGATCATGCCATCCGTTTTGTGTCGTTGTATCAGATATAACAGTAAAAAAAAGAAAATATATTGAAATAGGTTTGATTACTAAAAATGTTGAAAGCCAATGTTGCCTAAATTTTTTATTATTTCATATTATGTAAAGTATTCCTGATAAACGTGAACTGATAAGTCTTACTGCTTGGCAAGCATTCTTGCAATGAAAGTTGTTTTCAGAATATTTGATCTAAAATTCTTTATTTCGTCCGTCTCCAGCCTGAGAATAGCCTCTGCTGATTCAAAAGACTGCAGGAGTGATTTTGTTAAAGTTATGGATGGAGACTGTGTTTCAAGACTTGGAGAAAGCAAATTCTGCGGTGACGAGATTCCTTCTAAATTCGAATCAACGACAAATCGTCTTTGTGTGAAATTCTTTTCTGATGATGCTCATAATAATCAAGGATTTTCTGCGTCATATGATGCCATCTCATTTACCACACAACAAATTGGTAAGTTGGTAATTCTTTACGGTGGAAGGTTGATTGCCTCGCTTCTGAAAATTCGCCGTAGCCTTTATTTCAGAGTACACAAATAAATCTTTTCATTTCCGTTTCAATTTTTACATGAAAATCCATAAGTCCCAGTTTGAGCAAAAATAAAAAATGTGCTGTCGTGTCGTTGTCATCGTTGTTGTTCTTGTTGTCGTTGCTGTTGTTGCGATAACTGGGGCTATGTTGTAAGTCTAATACTTCCCGCTTAGGCCAAAATTTAATTTTCAACAGCTTGAAATTTTAGCGTATCGGCAAATGACCCTGGGTTTTTGGCTCCAAGGATCTTATTTCGCTCTGCTGTACACATTCTACCGGGTGAGCCAGAAAAAAGTTCCCA
The DNA here is from genome assembly GCA_964020215.1 of Aurelia sp. 3 sensu Dawson et al. (2005). NCBI lineage: Eukaryota > Metazoa > Cnidaria > Scyphozoa > Semaeostomeae > Ulmaridae > Aurelia > Aurelia sp. 3 sensu Dawson et al. (2005). Next base: position 22,887,339 of record OZ026578.1, read on the forward strand.
CTTTTGAAAATTCATAACACCAAGACTACTACACGGATTTGAATCATTCAAATTCTAGTTAAAAGCCGAAAGATCGAAGTATTTTTATGATTTTTCTCGCTGTCCTACCAGCACTAGAAATATTGGCAAATTCAACTTTATAGAAATTTCATGGTTGCAAAATCACGGAAAAAGGGCCTAAAACATTGATCAAATTGTAAGGATTCTATTCAAATCGAACAATAGGCCATGAGCGTTTCACCTCCCTCAAGAGTTATAAGACATCGATTTTCAAACAAATATGAAAGATTTTCAATGCCAAGGAAATTGATGCCTAGAGGATATCTCTCACCCATGAGAAGTTGCATTTCCTTCATTATTCTGTGCGAGAGGTCATTTATGCATTGATCGATGTTTTGGGCCATTTTTCAGTAATCAATGAACCATGAAATTTTTGTAAAGTTGAATTTACCTATATTTGTAGTGCTGGCAGGACAACGAGAAAAATGACAAAATTACTTTGATCTTTCGGCTTTTAACTAGAATTTGAATGATTCAAATCCGTGAAGTAGCCTTGGTGTTATGAATTTTCAAAAGTGGGAACTTTTTTCTGGCTCACCCGGTAGTAGTCATATAAGGGGAGTTTGATTTGAGATCCAAAGGTGACTGGAAACTTCTATGGTCCGGAAGCTTTGAAAGAATGCTTAAACTTCTGTCTGTGATATTCGTGATCCTTCTTTTTCTTTAAGATCTTTGTGATACTGTTTTGACATCTCCTGCTGGTATGCTTTCGTCACCAAATTACCCAGAATTCTACCCAAGCAATGAAGATTGTAACATGACAATTATTGCTGAAGAAGGCCCTGTTAAATTGAACTTTGAAGCATTCGATGTTGGAAGCGAGGAGTAAGTTGTTAATTGTTGTCAAATTCTTATTCTCAGAGAGCAAATTAGGTGATCAAATAGTTGATGATTCCACATAAAGGAGGTAGCTACTGTAACATTAGTCTCAGAAGAGTCTGTCACAGTTTATTACTGATTAAATCTAATAATAGAAGTATCCGATCGAAATGAGTTTGAATTTTCTTTTGCCTAGAGGTATATTTCCTATATTCAAGTTATGCAAGCCACATATTTTGCTTTAAATTTTGTTTAAAGGGAGTACAAAGACCAGCATGCTTTGTACGAAGTCAGTGACTTGCTCTGCACAGCTTCCAGAATAACTGACTGTACGAAAATCACAAGAACAAAAGCAAACGATGGCAAAGGCTGCTGGTCTTTGTACTCCCTTTAATAGATGTTTTATGGTAAATTTTGCAAGATCAAAGGTTCTTTCTGTAATAATCTGATCATCAGTCAAATTTTAACTATAAAGCGCCCCTTGTATGATCGGCAGAAGTTTATTAAAATGTGTTATTAATTGGTGGTACCAATTCTGAAAATGGTAGACTTGGCAGAGTTATAAAATACTCAAATTGGTAGGTTGGGTAGGTTGGAGGCCTTCTGAGCCTCTGCTCCAAAATGCAGCAGGTTTTGCGAGGCTTTTGAGTCACCTATCAAGCAACCCTAACTTAGATCTTCATGTCGTTGTGCTATGTATTGATAAGTTTGATGAAGATTTCTCACCTGAATCTCAGCTTGTGAGTTGAATAGATTTGACTGTCCTGTCTTTGCTGTCATTTCTTCATCGGTACCCTTTTTTAATTTTCTGCTTTTGTTTTCTCCTGTTAGCTGCAGCAACGATTACGTCTTTATTCGTGGTGGTGAAGAATCGAAAAAGTATTGCGGAAAGAAAACACTTCCGCCTTATATTTCCAAGAACAACAAGCTATTTGTCCGGTTCTACTCAACCAATCATCCGGGCGTGACAAAATCAGGATTTGTCGCAACATATACCTCTGGAAGTGGTCAAGGTATTATGTTTATTATTTTTAAGACCTTATTTTACTAAAGCTTGAAGAGAAACTTCATGAGGATGAATTTTAGATGTGGTGTTTACATGGAAGGGAGCAACCATTGCAGAGATGCGAACGTCATGTCAAATTTTGTTTTGTTTATTTTATAGGATGAGGGGCATACCTTAATTCTGTTATCTTCCCATTAATACGTAAGATCTGGGAGCGGAAGGCTTGAAATCTCCCTTTTGAAAAGCGGGACTTAAAAGATGAGAATATTAATGTTTGTTGATAGCTTTAAATGACATACTGATCATTATGAACAAGAGAAACAATAGAAAGAATAACAATGAAATGTAATAAAATGTACTAAAAGTTGTTGATTCTTTGGCTGATACTGAGAGGTTCAGATCTGTGATATCTTGACTCGTACCCATCTTTTTCTTATGATTTCTCCATTGGTAAAAATTATCGATTCGAAGTCAAGCCTGGAGTACGAATAGAGATTTTTCTCTTAAACCTTGAAGAAAATCTATTAAAGATTCTGTTCTTTCTTCTTCAGCCGAACCAGCCGAAAATGAAAAACAGGCTCCAAAAGCCGCGAGTCCTGGAAAGGATAAACAGTCAAATACCAAACAAGATGTCACACGTGGTAAGTGATTGTGTTTTTGATATATATTTGTGAAAGCTTTTTTGGATGTCGTAGGCCTTGCCACTCTGTTCAAGAGAAAGAATTGCTAACTTGCTCGATGTAGTGTCTTGGGTTTACATGGCTTAAATCATGCATTTAGTGGAAATAATAGTCTGTCGGTTAGAAATTCACTTTGATAAATAAACCTAGTTTGAATATACCTCCGACCAAAATTTTGAAAAGCACCTGCTTTATGATACCCATAAAAACTGCTAGATCATACTGATTTGTGGAAATTTGTACTAATCTTAATTATTCCCTGTTCATGCCGTTTTGCAATAGCACTGACTGCCTAAAAATTCATGGACATCAAACAAAATGCTTCCTAAATTATTGATAGTATTTAGAATAATGATTTCTTCCTTACTTATTTTCAGATCAAATTCCTCATACTGTATCGCAAGTTGGTGAACAGCCTAAATCGCTTGGCGTAACTTTTGTTAAGGCTGATACAACAGCTGATGGTAGTAAGTACATTTCAATTTGTTTTTTCTTAAATCTTTATTCTTTTCAGACCTTGTCTCGAAGCATTTTTGTTTGTGATAAACTTCTGGTCTACTTTTTGTGAATTTCTCAAATACCGACACTTTGATGCATGGTTTGGTGTTTTGTAACTATCATCTTTTTCCATTTTTTAGTTAACAAAGATCTTGATGAAACCAAACCTGGTATGTTATTCTTTGATTTCTTCCTCTTTATTTTTTCACGTTTTCTGTCAAGTTTGAAGGACTCCTTACAGAGTTTTCTTTAACTTATAAACCGCCTATAAAGAGAGATATGCTATCGGGAACCATTGCAAATTTAACTTGAGTCATACCTATCCTGGTAGAAAACTGTGCACGATTTATGTCTTTGTTTGTCTATGGAGAGGGTACTTAGGGTGTCTTTGATTGGTACCAACTCCGAAAACGGTAGACTTTGGGGAATCGGAAGTTTGTTTGATTGACTCCCAAATTCCGAATTAGGCAGGTTTGGCAGGTTTGAAGGCTTGGTGAACCTTCTGTTAAAAAGGACAGGAGGTTTGGCAGACTTTGGGGAGATCTTCGCCTTCATTTGGGAAAGTCAGAAAACGAGGCGAAATTGCTTGTGTTGCCATGGTAACTGGTAACTTTACTCTTTGTTGCCAAGCTTTAGACTCGTCTTCGTGTTCCTCAACTGGAAACCTCGTTTTCGCCAGGATGAATCTGAAATCTGCCGTTTTGAAGAAGTTTTCGTTTGATTGGAAAATGTGTTTCCGTCTCTGTGAATTAGGTAGGAGTGGAATTACCAATCAAACACACCCTTAAATTCATACACACTATATGATATTTGACGTGCATCTAGTATCCTCAATGAACGGTTCAATGATTGACGTTAACATATCAATATTTGTGATAAGAATATCCTTGATTTTAGTTTCATCAAAAGTTGTTAAATTTTCTAACAAGATGCATATTCCACTTACAAGTAAGTTTTTTGCAAATTCTCCTTTTAGTTTACAATTTTCAATGTTTTATCAGCCCTCGCGTAAGATAAGTAGTCATTTCCAGATGACTTAGGATATTTCAAATATTGCTTTTGACATAATCTTTTTTCTTTTTGGCAGATGAATTTGTAATCCAAAAAATAATCACTTACAATCTATTTCCCGACTGAAAATGCTAGATCTCTGCTATGTTTCAATCGCTACCGCCTCTCGTCAGCCATAACAATAGATAGATTCAAGTTGACAATTCTTCTATGATAGCTTTTTATCACACTTTAGGTGGAGGTCCGCTCTGGATTCCTGAACCAGGTATATGGTTAAATATATTTCTGTCTCCTTGTTATTGGACTTTATTTGAAAACTGCTCTGAATAACGGAATAACTCGCGCCATAGAAAACCGTAAAATTAGTTTTTAATAGGAAGAGAGGAACAGTGCAGTTTTGTGAAATTCGACAGCAAGCAAAGAGCCTTCTATAATTTCTACAAATGAAACAGAATGTTACAGAATCGATTAATTAACCTTGACATTCAACAATTTTAGATATCTAATCTGATGATGTGCAGTGAATGCCTCACACGAAAACAACCTTGTCTAAAAAAGTAATTCATTTGTTGGGTGGTATTAAGTTTGTGGATTCATGACCATCGTATAGTTTCACTCCCCTGAACTAATATGTTTCTTGTTGGAACTAGTTGTTTCGCTCCCCTGATATACAGCTACAACCACTTTACTGAAGCAGCAACAACAACTTCAATTCAATTCAATAATCGAAAGTGAAGAGACTTTAATTGTGAGTCTGTTAAGTGCCGGGTGTCCCAAAAAGGTATGGGACAGATTTGGTTTGGTTAAGCAATGTGAATTTAGTTTTCATCAATGGCTAATTACTCTCTGAATGTTCCTTGATAGTTAACTTGAACATAGATACCTTGTTTGCTGGTTTGGGTGCTTAGAGGGCAGAACTATTTCTCTAGAAAGCTCATATTTGTACCCAGCTGCATACCATCATTGATTTATTCACTGTTCCTCGAGAATTTGCTTAAGCAAAAGGTCAGAGCCCTCATTTGCTGATTGATCTAAACTTGAGCTTTGGAGATTAATAAGTATGCTACCAAAGCACAAATACCAACAAAGGAGGTACCTATGTTTAAGTTAACTATTGAGGAACATGTTACTAGTAATTAGCTATCGATTTAAACTACATTCCCATCGCTGGAGCCAAGTCTGTGTAAGGCTAAATTCCCATCTGTATACTTTTTTTGGGACAGCCAATAGGCTTATTTTGATCAATTTAATGATGGCAAATATTATTTCATTTAGCTGACCAAGGAACGAATTTCATGGTATCTTCTTCTCCTCCTCAAGCAAGACCAATGAAGATTACATCACAGTTACATCAAACTAACAAGAAATTATCAGCATCATTAAGCCAACAAAATTCGATGTTAAATACGAAAAGTAAAATTACTTATCAGCTAAAACCAGTTATAAAATCAAAAACTGTTAAAAAGACTGCTATTGCAAAACCGAAATTCAAAATACAAACAGGAAAGAAGAAAAGTACAAAAACTACAAAAAGAAAAACAATAATACATAATTTAGATGGCAAGGGTAAGTCATATTTATCAACATAGTGATTTGTTTGATGAAGATTATTGAATGTAAATAGTCTATAGTCACTTGTACAAAAGAGGTCCCTGGTAAGCCAATCATTACGTAATGTTTTTGAAACTAGATAATAACTTTTTTGTAGTCCATTAGAAAAATAGATGCTTTTCAAAACTGTAGCTTTTTATTCATAGTAAACTAACAGAGCAGAAACTGTGCAGCCATGCGCAAAAATTCATAACTTTGAGCCCCCGTAGCTCCCTGCAACAGATCCCGAAATTAAGCAACACTTGATATTTTCTTCCTAGGACCTTAAACTGTTGATTTATCATTTCAAAAAGCTTATCTGGTCAAACATTTCCTTGCCTCAGATTGATCGATGACGTCATTTTACGCAGTTTCTGCTCTGTCTAGCAAACTAGTTATTCCTTCTTAGGCTATGAATAGATATAGCCGAGTGGCCCTGTAAATAGGCTAAAGAAAGCATCTACGCACCAATTGTTTCTTTAGCTACTCAATGAAACGACACGTGTCAAAGTTATCCAATATGATAGGGTATATTTTTAACTTGGCCTGGGTTAGCTTTTATCAATGTTAATTCCCTTTAATAACTGATATTTGTTTCATACCTTTGAATGATAATTTCACTAGATTACTTCTGGATAACTTGCGTAGGTTTTAGGTATAAAATGATGAATTGCTAAAATTGCAGCAGCTAATTTACTACTATTTTCCGTTTTCTTTTCTGAAGGTCGTTGCCCGAAGCCAGAAAAGTTGAGATGTATTAAACTGTTATTATCATATGCTTGCAAGAGTGATGATGACTGTAGTAAAGGATTGTCTTGTTGTCCAACTAAATGTGAATATGGACCAAGGATGTGTGTACAACGAGGTTAGTAAGATCTCTTTTGGCTTTTCATTGCCGAATTTTAAGGTGATAGATTGGAAACGGATGATCAGTTTGAGAAATTGCTTCTCTTCTTTGTGACACTGTTATCAAGGATTCTTCGTGCTCAAACAAACAAAAGTTTTCAGTAATATAATATGAAATCGTAGAGAATGTCAGCGACAAATGACGGTGTTGTAGGACTATTCATGTAAAAGGAATGTAGAATCCAATTAGAGCCTTTACATCTTTTCAAAATTTCTTTAGCTGGTGTCGTATGAAATTTCTGACCCCAGATTGACATTCAGCACTCAAATTTTAGCCCAACTGCAAATTTTCATAACCTTATCGTTAGCAATTGTAATTTTTTGAGAATATCAAATTTGAAAATTTATAAGGGATTTGACCGTGATTAATGACTGAGGGTGTAAAGTTACACCCCGAACGATTCCACGATCAAATCCGTTATAAATTCCTAAATTCATTATCGTGATAAAATCGAAATTTTAACTCTAGGAATATAAGCTTGTGGTGCTGAATGTGAATCAGGAATTTCGTTTGAAGAAGTTTTCAAAAATGTCCAAAACGAGGTCGTTATTTGAAACGATATTTGATATTTTCCGTAAACGATCAAACTGTAAGACAGTGCACGGCACGTTGCTTTTCTGCTGTTTTCAAGCTAAATCGCTACCGTCTCTCAGCTGTGTTTCAATAATACTTGGTCAAACTTTTGAAGCGTATTGCTGCTTTCATCAATGTTTCTGACCGTTTCATTTTTACATGGTTCTCAGTTCCATGTTTTCAGGATTCTTTATCACTCCTTATCTCAAATGTTGCTTGCAAATCGTACATATTGAATTTAGTATCTGATGAGTTCTTCTCACCCTTCCATACAACTATCAACGATTGTTTTCATCTGTTCATATTTCCCTCATTTTCATTTTCAGTTACAGAGCATTGTCCACTACGTGATCCATTTTACTTTCCAAACATTCCATGCAAAGATGAAAACGAATGTCCAGGGCGATCCCCCTGTTGCAGAGATATGGCTGGCTCCCGTTACTGCCGACCCCCAAGAATTCAAATCTTGGATAGAATAGAAGATGAGTAAATCTTAGAGAAAACATTCAGTTGAGATGCTTGATCTTGAGAATCTCTTTGATCAGTACCATCCCCTTGGAATCATTTTTGAGACAGTCAAAAGGCCTAATGCCAGGGAAATATTCTGCTTTCTGTTCGACAAATTCGGCTTGGAGAGGTTCCACTAGTTTCTCTTCAGCTATTTGGGCTTTCTTGACCCCCTAATAGCGGTGGTGGTAGTAGTAGTATTAACAATTTGTTTTGAGTGGGCTTGTCAGGATTTCCAGCCTCCCAAAACTAATTTAGGCCCACTATGCATGCCGCAGTGAGGCATGGGACCCCTAGTTTAACGTCCCTTCCGATGGACGGCGAGGTGAGTTGAAATGTCAGACCTCCGAGGTCACCCATCCAACAGTATATGCCGCTCGGCCACTCACCCCTAGGAGCCAGAAATGAGTCTTGATGCTCTTAGAATATTGTTTACCCCTTCATGATTACTTGCTATTCAGTGATGGACACTAGTAAAGTACTCCTCCTGCACGAAATACAAGAATGCAGGCATTTCGATTGAAAAAAATGTTCTTGAAAAGTATAGAATTCCTTTTTTCGGGGTTAGGATATTCGCTTTTCGGTTAGTGTTAAAGTTTCCCAACAATGCTCCGCCCGATGTGCAAGTACCTTCTAAATTGGTTCGAAGCTAGTGATTTGAAAGTATGAAAATTATTGCACAGAAATCGATTCTTTGATTGAGTGATTCATCGATCTATTGAATTATTAATCAACGAATCTTGCGTTATATGATTAATATATAACAGATTCAACCAACTTAGTTTTAAAGCTTTGCTTATGACTTCATGTCTTGGAACCATTACATTGACATAACGTGTAAATCGTTGCATAACTCGACGTATGTTTAACGACTGATGAAGTCATATTTGACGAATATATTTTAAAATTAGGATTTATAATAATGATGTAACGTGTTTCTGATAAATGTTGTTAATTTTGTAACAAGACTGTATCTATTTTAGATTATCAATATATTTTCTCTCGTCTCTGTTTATAAGAGGTTTGGCTCTGAGCTTTATTGTAGGGTTTCTTAATTGTGGGCACAAATCTTATTGAAAACGCTTCTTGAAGTCTTTCTTAAATTTTCAAAAACTATTATTTTGCATATTTCACTATTACGCCTTCAGGAAACAAGAGAATCACAAGCAATAACCTATAATCAGAAACACTGCAAGCAAATGAGTTGTGTACCACAAATCATTTCTTTGAAGGTTTTCTGATTTCTGATTATGATTTGGTTTTTTCCTCTGATTCTCTTGCTTCCTTAAGGGTACAAAAGTTTAGAATATGTTGAATAGCGGACTCGTGATAATAAACCTATGGACGCACAATAAACTTGTAACCTGTAGAGCATAGAGCTCAAATCTTTCAGATCTTAAAAAAGGTGGGTGTGAAATTGTATCAAATTTTTCCATGAATTGAATGACTTCAAAGAAACTTTAGGTAATTTGCCGTAAATCTGCCGTGGCAATTCTTTAATGTCTTGATTATTTTCAAGATGGCGGCATTTTGATTATTTTTGTAAAAATCCATCAAAAATTTTGAGAAAATTAAAATCATCGTAACTCCTAAATTACTTGAGGAAAATTGACGCAATCTTCAAGAAAACCATAGTTTATGAAGGTCTACAACATGATTGCAAGCAGAAATTTGTAGCTCTTCTGGTTAGGGATTTAGAAATTTGATGACGTCACAACCTCGAAATCAATAAATGCCGCCATTTTAAAGCTAATCACGATATCAAAAAATTGCCACGACAGATTTACAGCAAATTACCTAAAGTTCCTTTCAAGCACTTTGATTCAAAGAAAAATAAAGAAGAATTTTACACCCGTCTTTTTAAAGATTTGAGCTCTATGCTAACCTGTAGGGAAAACACTGTCAACTCCTGTAAAATAATAACAATCAAAATATAAGATCTCTGTAACTAGAGAGCAAACTGTTAAACCTGCAACTATAAGTAATTACCAACAACGTCATTATACCAAATTATTACACCAAATGCGCGTTTCGTCGCACACTCTTCAGTTTGGTTAATGTGAAGAACAGATTGTTTTTACCGAACAAAACAAAAGACATTGAGTATCACGTGAACATCATACCTGAGCCGCTGATTGGCTCAAACAAAGGACATCCTATCAACAAGTACCAAAATTTTTGGCGGCAACTTCTAAACAGTTGCAGAGCGAAAACAAACTCCTTCTGTCCGCAAAGTGAGGCATGCCGAAGTTTTCAAACACAGCTTTTAAACACAAACCTGGTCCTGCATTTGACAAAATACAGAGAGAATCCCTGGGAACACTCAGAAAACCAGAATTACGGTTTTCGGTGCTATTTTGTCTCAGTGATTCCACTTTTTCGACTTTTTTGCGACCTTTGATGTTGAATTCCATACACTTTCGGGTCTTCAGAGGCAGGGTTTGCTTGCCTGTCGGTAAGGGTTTGGATTTTTATGCAAAAATGTTACTTTTTCTAAATCAACGAAAGGATTTATCATGCTTGAAATTCATAATTTACAGTAGTTGATAGAGCTTATCCGCTCTTCGAAATGACAACGATATAATGAATTCTAGGATCGGCAGAAGTATGGAATGTTTATATGCGCTAATGATTAAGGCTATTTTGTACCAGGGGCTATTTGTGAGCATTCTGAATTCTAAATAAACATGGCCAGACAACATTGCCACTAGCATATTGCATAGGGAACATCGAGAGACGTTTTCCCCAGAGCCCTTCATTCAAAAATGACGTCAGGGAACCAAATTTGCCCCAGGCTCCTAGAACAAGTAATGCATGCGGCGATGCGGAAAGAGCTTCGGAGATCGGAGAGCGCGTCGAAAGCGCGAAAGCGCGCGTCCTCTGCATGAGCGAGAGCGAGGCTTGGAATGAGGATCATTGGAACGAGGCTATCCCTTTCGTCTGTCAAAGTTTGCGAAAGAGGAACATTCTCGTATTCTGGAAAAGGAATTGGTTTTCAGTTCACGTAAAAGAAAGGATTTGGATATTCTTACGCATACTGAGGCAAAGATCAATAGTTAAGCTCACCCTAAGGCATTGCATTTGGCTTCAAAAGTGCTAAGAATTGAGAGCAAGAGACTGTTCGAGGAGAGACGTAAAACGGCCTAGCTAGCCACAACCAAGCCCAGTGGTAAACAGAAAGGAGTGTGGTAATCGCGTGCAGACGGCAAGGTATCACTATGAAAGTCACAGTAAGGACACTCGATTCAAAAAGCACAACTTTCGAAGTTGATGAAAAGGTGATTTATTTTGTTATTTGTCGATAAAAAAGACACAAACAACGGGAAGAAAAATTGATGATGCTAATAGGAAGACCAAACCAAGAAAAAAACATTACCATGATGATGATACTGCATCAACTTTTTATCTTTTTGCTTGATGACTGAATCAAGTGTTAGGCTTTCCATTCCATTGGAATTGGTGGTGTTATGGTGCCAGCCAACACTGCCAATGTATGACTAATAATATGTGTGAAAGCAACCTTGGGCTTTTGTTTTTGACTTTCGATTTCCTTGTTTTTAACAGCATTGGCCTGTTAAGAGGAAGGGAGGGTTTTCACCCTGGCTGTTTAGGAACCAAAGCTTTTACAAAAATCTCTTTTTGTGATCTCTTTGAAAGTTATTTGTAAATGGCTCTACAAATATTAAAAATGCAGGGAAAATGGCAATATTTACATCAACTTTGTATCAGGAGTCTTTAATTCTGTTTGCTGGACCTTAGAGGAGCTTGATGCAACTTTGGTTTTGAAGATGATAAGGTGGGCCATTTATGGAAACTTGTTGATCACACATGATGGAGGAAAGGGGTTGGATCTTGATCTTAACAGCACAATGATGTTAACCAATGTCAGGATGAAATATGGATCGAGTTGATTTAAGGTTTTTCTTGCTGTTTTGTGATAAGTTAACATAAAGATTTTGGAATCAGTTTCCATCTTATTTTGCAGGCAACTGTGAAAGAATTCAAAGAAGAAATTGCACCAAAAGTGGTAAAGGATGATTTATTCATTTTGTATGTTAAGTCATCACTTAGTCAAAGAGGAAACATGCTTTATTACAAAAATAGGATGATGTTTTATTAATGCTGTTAGATTTAAAACATTGATGATTTTATCTATGGTGAAGGCAGCCTCTTTAATGAGTCAGTTGTTGTTTTATAAACATGAAAAGTAGGCTTTGTTGAAAAATTAATAATTTATGTTTTTGGTTGCTTCATGTTATGCCAGTTATAACAACATGCATATAAGGCTATGAAAAGTGGGATATATTGCAAAAGCATTTTTGGTTTGATTTCTCTGCCAAATGCTCAGTGTTATGTCTTGTTCAATCCTACCTTGCCACCCCCTGGGACACCCATCGGTATTTGCTCAAAAGTTATTCCTGACCCCCAGGCATTTGACTGTAAATTTTCTGCAGCTCAGTGCATTTGAAATTACCTGGAGCTTTTGTATTATACAGTTTCTGGGAATATGGCTTGTTCTCAGAGCCCAGCCCAGGTTTATGGCCAAAGGATTGCTGCACCCTCAGGCAAAGGTGAATGTTAAATTGTAGTTTCAGCACCAAGCACCGGGATTGCAGAAGTAGCAAAGCGCTAATCAAGTCCATGACCCTTTGTCATGACGCTCCAGAGTTAGGGCCCTACCAGGTATCAAAACCACTCCACTTGACTGTTCTGGCTGCAAAGTCAGAAGGATTACACCACTGCACCACCTTCAAAGGCATTTGTGGAGAAACTTTTTTTGACCCCTGGGATGGTCAGGGCAGGAATTGAACAGGAGGACAATACATAAATTTTATACATTTAGTGGATTATATTTTTGTTATTTCAGGGAATTCCAGCTGATAGACAGAGGATAATCTTTAAAGGAAAGGTTTTGCATGATGAAAAACTGATGAAAGATTACAGTGAGTTGAAAATAACATTATGTTTATGGCCCTGTTTACATTGTACCGGTACAACTTTTGAATATTTTATAAAAGTATAATGGTTTAACCTCCTATTTACACTGTTCCTTCTAATCTATAGAGCTTTAATGGGGTGAACTCTTTGATTATATTGTTCTGCAATCTAAATGCTTTTGAACTGTAACAACTTTGTTGCAGATCAGAATTGCATATTAGTGCATTGTAAACATGATCTAAATCTTCTCTGATTGAAGGTAAATGAACAGAGATATGTATCATAGCCATCTAGTCTGTAATCTAGTGTACAGAAGAAAAGAAGGACACATGCCACTCTTTTTCTTATTGTTTTTATCAATTGAGAACATCAAATATGAGAGGCTTTAATTAGATTGATAAACTACTTTTAACTCCATTGGTATACTTTGATTATTGAAGTATATATATATGTCAATTTTTATCTCACTTCAGTAACTTTTCTTTTTCAGATGTTGATGGTTGCGTTGTTCACTTGGTCCAAAGGAGTCCACCAGCAACAAGTAACCTTCTTCCCTTTTTGCCATATTTTGAATTTCCAAGACATTTTCATCTGCTTGGTTTAAATATTTCATATTGAATTCTTTTTATTCTGGTTTGGAATCTTTGCATTCAAAACAAATGCACTGACTATCCCCTGGGATGACCCCCTTGTATTTGCTAAAAACATTGTGGCCTCCCCAGGGGGGCACTTCTGAAAATTTTGATAGGGATGCTTGTGTCATTTTTTTGGGTTTGAAATTTACGAAAATGTCATTTTTTTGGGTTTCGCTGAGTTGGCATCATTTTTTTGGGGTTGAGAAAATTGCCGTCATTTCTTTGGGTTCATTGAAAATTTGCATCATTTTTTTGGGTTACTGAACTAGAAAATTATAATCTTAATCAATTAATGGAAGTGCTATAGGTTGTTGAATAATTCTTTCTTCCAAATTATGCTGAATCAGAAGTTATACCTGCTCTATGTGTCAATTCATTGATATAGCTTTTGGAAAGAATAGTTGGTTTAGACAAATTAGATTTAGATATGATTTAGACAAATCATAAGAGTTGCTGTGATGGTCTCCAAATTCAATATCAGTTTTACTATCTTGTACAGAATTGCAAGGTGCAATTTTCTCAATTTAACTTGTTGTACAAAAAGGATAGTTATGGGGGCTCGAGAATAATTCCGTCATTTTTTTGGGTTTGAAAATTTTGGGCCTGTCATTTTTTTAGGTAGATTGAAAATCTGTCCAAATGAGCGTCCCTATCTTAAATTTTATAGAGTGCCCCCCTGGGGTGGCCTCCAGGCATTTGATTTTAAAATTATACCGTGCCCAAGGCATTTGATACTACCAGCAGCTTGCTTGTACAGCTACTGGGAACATGCATGTTCTCAGTGCCTAATGCCAGGTCTTTTTGCAAATAGTATTTGCCCCACCTCTGGGCATTTGTGAAAGAAATTTTTGTTGATTCCACACCCCTATGAAAGCCATTGTCATTTCTGCCATTTATGACCAACTTATTTTTAATGTGGAGTTCAAATCTTTATGTCCCTGAACATATTTTAGAGAGAGCAAAGTCAAAGTGATTTTGATTAAAATGTCATTGATAAACAACAAAACAACATATACGATAGTGAATTATTGAAAGTTTTCAGACTAATTGTAAAATATCATATTGTTGACATTTATTTTGCAGCCCAATCATCCTCATCTGATTCAAGGCAAACAAACATTGCTAACAGAACAACTCAAAATGGTGACCAATCCAATGTATTTGTTGGTGCTTTCCAGAGAGGCAGCGATGTGGGCAATATGACACAGGTAACTTTGCATTTTCCATTATCAAGTTGTAGCAATATTTGCCAAATATTGGATGGAGTTTGCAGGGGTAACATTGATGGGCTGTGGTAACATTGAGGTGTAATTTTGAGTAGCTAGAAAGCTGTAATTTTGTTAATCAGCATTTGCAACATCAAGAAATAAAGCTCAAATAGTTGGAAACACAGAAAATCTGTGAATTAAAACTTGCACAAATTTATTCGGATCGTTAAGCTAACACTTTCTCCCCAAGCTTACCCATTTTACTGTGATATACCCTGCTAATTCAAGAAATAAAGTCAAAGAAATATAATCAATCTCAACTTTGATGTCACATGAAAATGCCCAGAAATAACGACAAATGATTGAATTATTTTGCTTGAGTAATTTTGTGTTATCACAAATCTCACAGGACAGTTGATTTGAGACGGAGTTTATTATGAATTTCATACATAGGTATCCTAACTGCTTTGTATGTGAAGGACTATCTTTGGTAAATTTAAATTGTTTTATTAGAGATGTTTGGTTTCCACCTTTACAGCAAATTGTTGAAAATATTCTGACATCTCTTGGTAGTGGGCATGGAGCTGCTACTGTTTCTTCAACTTCAATGGTGAGTGAAAATATATATATACATCATCTTCTCTTTTGATCAACCCATGATCACTATCATAAAAGACTCAAGGTCAAGAATGCAGCAATTATTTTCCAAAATATGCATGGCTGATTTTGTCTGTCAACTTATGCTTGGCTATAAAATGAGTAAAAGAACATTAGAAATTGGAAAATGCTTTGCAGAGGATGGCACAAGTGCAGTGCCAGAACTTTCTGATTTTGTCTTGGTTTATTAATCATTCATTACTAGTGGAATTATCTAACATGGGTGTCTCCCGGGGGGGGGCACTTGGTCCTAATATGTACAGGTGTGTACCTTTGAGGTGCTGTGATTTTCACCCTGTCTGGGAGCATTTTCCTCAATTTAAATACCCCCGTCTGGGAGCAAAGTTGCAAAAAACCACACCCTGTCTGGGAGCAAAGAATCAAGAAAATACACTGTAGTCCTGTCTGGGAGCAAAAAATTTAAAAGAGTATACCCTTTTGGGAGCATTTTTGCAGAAAACGATACCCGGCTCGGGAGCAAGAATGGTGAAAACTATACCCTGTCCAGCGGCACATACCCGGTACCGAAAACATCGAAGTGCCCCCCCCCCCGGGGGGGTGTCTTAACATTATTATTAGATTCATCAGACATGGATTTCTCTTTAACACTATAGTACTATTTGATTTGGTGCATGATTTTTGAATATGATGCTATACTCATAATTTCAATGGTCTTGTCTTTTTCCACCCATTGGTCAAAAATTGAGCTAAGCATTAAGAATGAAACTGTTTGCCATGACACTGGTTGTTCAGAACATTAGAATTTGAATATGGCCTTTTCTAGACTAAATTAATCATTTCAAAATAGAATTGAACCTTTTTCCGCATCATGTAGCACTGCCCATACATGAAAAGTAGGTCTTCAATTTAGTTTGCAGCCAGTTTGTGTAAAGTTTGTTGCAAGTTTGTTTCATGTATATATTGTATGGTTCAGATTTAGGACTTTGTGAATTATTTCTACAGATTTATGATTTTACACCAAAATGATCTGCAACAGTTTGTTTGAAACTTTCTTGTAAAATCTGTCCAAATTGTATTCTTTACAAAGGATGATCATGAAGAATCTGTTTGGATGGACTCAAAGGGAAAACTGAAACATTGTTGAATTATTTTTTGACTCATTCTAAAGCTTTTGCGGCTTACTTATCACATGTGAAAATGCTTCAAGGCCTATTCTTCTTTTATAGGGTGATGGTCATACAGTCAATGTTTCAATCAATATGCAATCAGATGGTCAAGTAAGTCAATCAAAGATATGTATTGAACCACTAACTAGTTTCAGATCATGTTTATAGAAGGACTTTACTGCTTTGAGATGACAGTGTTTGTTTATTAATGTCATAGTTTGACCATAACTTCCAGCAATGCAGCATCCAAAATATTGATTTATTACCTTTTCATTGGGAAAATTTCTGCCAAATTTTGTGTAAGGGTGTGCCTCCATTGTTTTAAATTTGTGCCTTTAGCTATAACAAATTTTGTTAAAATGGTACCACCAGCTTCACTAATTTATTGACCAAAACCACCAGAAAATTGGTGTTTTTGTTCACAAATAGCCAAACTTTGGCATTTGCTAGATGCCCTTGTTTGGCCTAGAATTCCAAAAAGTATACTATTGAGGGTGGTACACTCCTTGGTGTGTACTTAAAGACCCAACGAAAAGATGAAAGGTGACCAGACAAGTGGTGCGAAAAGGAAAATGATTGTGCAACCTTTTTGAACAGAAAAAAGCATGAAATTTTATCTATTTATGTAGGATCTCTGTAATTCTAAGTCAAGAATTACTTTGGTGTAGATATATAAAGCTTGTTTTTTATGTGTCCTAGAATGCTCAAACAAATGACGCTCGAATGCAATTACGACAAGCAAGGAACTTCTTTAGGTCAGCTCACAATCGCTTGGAGAACTTAGCGGTAAGTTGATGAAAAATCTGATAAAAAAATTAGATCTTAAGGTAACTCTGCTTTTCACTCTAATAGGTAGCAAGTTACCGTTTATAGAACTGCCCTCCTCACAAATCAGTCTATTTCTCAGACATACTCGGCCTGATAAAAAGGGGTGAATTAACTTGTGCTGCATAGTCATAGCAATCGAGAAGTTGATACATCGCAGTGTTTTTGTCAATGCTGGTTTCGCAAATCAGTTTTCAAAATTTTCTTGATTTCAGAACAAGGATTTATAGGAAAAGTTCGGTTTTATTTCGCTTTATCTTCAGCCAGGTTGTTCTCCTCAACTTTGCCAATTCTGATTAAAACA
Organism: Aurelia sp. 3 sensu Dawson et al. (2005); assembly: GCA_964020215.1. Lineage (NCBI taxonomy): Eukaryota > Metazoa > Cnidaria > Scyphozoa > Semaeostomeae > Ulmaridae > Aurelia > Aurelia sp. 3 sensu Dawson et al. (2005). Next base: position 22,904,684 of record OZ026578.1, read on the forward strand.
ACTAGGCTAGATTTTATTCCTGTTTACTGTTCCACAACAAATGGGAGAAACCACTTTTTCCAGGATCACACAGTAGAAATTATGTCTTAAATTTTCAAATTTCGTTTTAGCTTGGTTCAACTGCACCTATGGATATTGATGAAGAGCCAGCTTCACAAGAGTCAGCTTCAAATACCTCAAGAAATACCAGTGATGTTTCTGATTTGACGTAGGTTGATAGCTCTATGCGCTTACAGTAAATCCCCGCATATAGGAACCTACTTTTTTGAAAATTGTTTGGATTTCTTTTTCTCACGGTTGGAGATTGTAAGCATCCAACTGTAATTGGGCCCTGCAAAGCATTAACTACATAAGTGAAAGAGCCTGGAGGGCAAAAATCAGCCATATTCGAGTAAAACATCTGCCGTAATTAGGGCAAAATTTCACAAACAATTTACTCTATTAGGCAACTCCCAGATTTGTCCGTACCCAGGAGTTTGTAGATCAGAACTTGAAAGATCTTAGCTCTAAATGTGTATTTATTGACAAGTAATATATACTGCTTGAAAGCAGCTTCTCATATCTTGTAGAAACTCGCCACAATCATTTGCGAAAGTCATTCAAGACTTTCAGAAACTTTACTCGCAACTTGAACCAACCCTCACTCATTATCAACGTTTGCTGGAGAATCCGCAATCAACTGACCGTAAACCCACAGATGATAGCCTGCCTGATAGCATTGCTGAAGTACTCCATAACATCAGTCACGGATTACATGCGCTTTCTGACGTCACTTTCAATTTCCAGTCACCAGACCCTCAAAGTGTCAGCTGTTTGCCCCGAATGTCACCAGTGTCTGTCCCCCCACATTCTCACCCACAACCAACCCATTCACACCCTCAAGCTTCAGCCGCAAGTACACCTCAAAGTGAGGCATCTCAAACTACATCAAGTCATACTACCAGTGGAAATACAGGACAGCCTCACTTTCATCCTCATCCTCATTTTCACCACGTGCACAGTCATGGCAGTGGACCTGCATCTGGTTCAAGTAATCCCGCAAGAGCAACACCACACAGTGGAAACCAACAAGCCAGGCCTGCTGGGATGCCACCATTGTATTCTGTATGTACTATCTTGAATATTTAATGTCTGTCTCTCAGTGGATGTCAGGTGAAATTTACAATAGCACAAAATCTCTCCTGCAAACCCTTCAGATGTTCTATTTCACGGATATTTACACCTGACACCTAATTTGAGATTTTAACATCGTAAGCCCTTCATTTGCCCAGAGAATTCACGGCATTATCCTTTTTATCTACACTTTCTACGTGGAACATTTAAAAAGGTCTTACGGCATAGGGCTTTCAGGGGTAACATGGGAGTACTGGGTAAATTGGGTTTTGTTGACTGTCGACAGTGTTCAATCAACATTCAATGTTTCAAGGAGGGTTGTTCTAGCAGGTATAGCTAGAGAAAATGTATATCTTTAGGTTTTAACAAAATTATTCGCAGTTGTTGACGTATCCATTTTCTCCAGGCTCACCCATTTTAGCTTCAATAGACCCTAGTTAGTTCCTTGTTGTTTCAATTCACAATTTCCACTTTGTAATTTCAAACACTTTTTCTCACAATAGCGAAAAGAACGAAATTTGCTATACATTTTAATAGCTGGTGCCATGCATCAAATAACAGCATTATATATACGCGTATAAAATTCAAAGAACAGTTTTGTACACAGAAATTTCGTCGTAGCTTGATGAAAGATTTGTTAACCTACAAAGCATATCTAAGCTTTAAAATGTTTCACTTTCGTTTCATTCATCTCCAGAATCATTCAGCTGTGAAAGAATGCTATCTTTGAATGGTTAGTGGTCTGTAATCAGTTTTTGACTGAGTGAAAGTGAAATTTCTGAGAAAGTTGCTTAATTTACGAAGTTCGTTGCTACCCTATGCCCTTTTAATAGCTACAGAGGGGAAGTTGTGATAACTGATTTGAAACAGTTAATTTTGAATGCAGGTCATGTATTTATGTCTTTAATGCACAGATGCCAGAGTCTGTTGGTTTATCAGCTGCAGTCATCCAGATACCTGCAGACATACAAAACATCAACCCTCAGCAACTAAACCCCAACTCTGGAGCACCTACATCAACTTCCCAAAATCCACAAAGCTCAACAGGAGCTAATTTTGCGATGAATCTTCAAAATATGTTTGCAGGAGCTGCCCAGAGAGCTTCATCTTCACAAATGGGACGAAATGCAGGTCTCCAAAGAGCTGCACCCGCAAACATGGGACCCACTGGCAATTCACAAAGACCACCATCTGCACAAACAGCATCTTCCACCCCGTCCACTCATCCTAACCAAGCGGACCCAACAACACAAACATCATCTTCAACGCAGACCAGTAACACAGCCAACCAAAGCATGCCGGGAAGTCTAGGCCCACATTTTCCATTTAATCTTGGAGCACTGAACCCACCTTCCATGATGGGCCATCCAGATCCAACTGTACCATGCCAATCGTTCCATTTTGGGCCAAGATTTCAGCAAGCAGGGGAAGGAGGACGTCATATTGTCGCGGAAGTAAGCAGTGTTGTCATTGAACATATTCATGATGGAGTTCCTTCAACAGCAGCACCAAATTATTTTCCTACCCTGATGACTGGATCTCCTAATCCTGAAGGTAAATTCTGACGTTTTGATCACGGATAATCCCTGGTTTTGATAGCTTTGTCGTGCGTGCAAATTATATCGGGTGAGCCAGAAAAGGTTTCAACTACTCTTGATTTCATAGCACCAAGAGTACCTTTGTATTTTTGTACGTTTTCTCGCCTTTTTATTAGCAGGAAAATTTCACGGTTGCAAAAATGCTTTCATAAAGCAATCATCTGTACATTTATTGCGAGGGGATCGAAATAGCTTCAGGACTTGTTGGAAATACTTTTGCTCTTAACTTGAGAGACAGGTGAAATGCCCTGACGTATTGATCCGTGCTGGGAGACTCCAAATGATTTGATCAAACGTTTCACGCCCTTTTGAGGCATTGCACAACCAAGAACTTTTGTGAAGAATTTTGGAAAACCTAGTGAGATAGTTTGTTAAACATGTTCTTCTCTCCCACCAGGGGGAAATCCATCCCAGAGAATGCCACCAGAAGGCACACAAAGCAACCGATCAGCATTTAGTGAAAGCCTCATGTCAAATGTATTTGGAAATATTTTTGGATCGAATCAGCAACACCAGCAGAGAGCGCCTCCACATCAACAACAACGAGCACCTCAGAACCCACAGCAGCAAAGAATGCCCCCACAGTCGCAGCGACAACAGCAACCTTTTCAGCGGCCACAAAGACCAATGGGAACAAGTGGAATGTCCGTAAGAGATAGTCAGGTGAAAGTTCGTTTGTTGGGAAATTTTGGTAATGTTGTGGTACGATTTGCATATGGCAAATTATATCAACTTGAATTTAGAAAATTATGTCAACTTGAATTTAGAAAATTATTGCAATATAGGTTTTAAATTCATAGTCTAAGATAGTCTCGAGAAGGATCAATCACTTTAGATTTGAAGCGTTTCTGATAAAGGAAAGTGGAAACTTCGGAAAAGTAGTCTTTGATATTTTCCAGACTTTTTACTACGTTATATAAAGTTAATGAGTTTTGGTTTTGTATTTTAGGGATCATTATCGCCCGCAGAAGCTGCAAGGATGTATGAAAGTGTTCAAGAAGCACTTATGCAAGCAATTACCGGTTCAGGTTTGATAATTTTAACATTTAGATATCTTTCATTCGGACTCTCGTCTCTTATTCTTAAACCGTGACACCTGTCTTTTAACTCACGTTTCTTTTGCCCTTACTTTTCCAAAGAAATTGCGTAAGTTACCAATTACCCTGGAGGGCCCACCCGTCTTTTAATCATTCTGAAGTCAAATAAGGCCCCTGGGGGCTTACTCATAAGCGGAGGACTCAGGAGTACAGTAACACCATACCCCCTCAAGTTTTTCTAAAGTGTATGACCTCGCTCATAGAACCATTTTGACCTTTAACGACCCTATTCTGAGCCGTTTAACTTTACTTTGCTCGGCTGTTCTAGATAGTGGCGTTTTAAGATCTGGGCTCCGCCAAGTGAGAACTGCTTTCGATGTCCACGGCCGCTTAGTGTAGATTTTGAAATTTAAGTTTATCCATCCATGACAGGATGAATGATCATTAGAAATGAATTCTTTTTCGGAAGATCAGTCAGGATCAATATACCTTCTCCTTGAAGCAGCTTTGCTATTTAGCTTCTATTATTTTCTTTTTACTTTTCCCATTTTGTTTGTCAGTCATCAAGTTTTCGCTTCAGAGTTGTTTTTATTGCCAAGTCCTTGTGTTTCCTGGCAACATTTTCTCCTCTTAATTTTGATAGGCGGTGGAGCATCAATGTCACTAAGGAGCATCCTTGAAAGCAGTTTAAGTGATATGCCACAGGATAGCGAGGATGCAAGTATGTTTTTATTTATTTGTTTTCTAAACAAATGATTCGTGGTACAACTTCTTAAAATAGCCTGTAATAACGTACTCATTATAACAAGCCCATAGATGCAAAAAAAATACCGTAAAATAAAAGCAACCAAACAATTCAATAACTAGAGAAAACTGTTTAAACCTGCAAGAGAAAACGCATTTATCTATTATCTGAAAGGAAAGAAAGAAGCTAGTAGCTCACCAGAGAGCAACGCAACGTTGAATAAAAGGCTTATCGTTTGTCTGATTCAACGTCTTTCTTTGTTACTTGTGAGTTAATAACGTATTTCTTTCCTTTCACATACTGAGATTAATTCGTTTTCCTCTTGCAGGATTCAACAGTTTTCTCTCTAGTTACAGGTTCTTTTGGTTGTTATTCTTTTACAGGAGTTAACAGTTTTCTTTCGACAGATGAAGATATGTTTTTAGCGTTTATGGGTTGATTATAATCTGTCCATCATTTAAGGCTATTTTATTTATTGTCTGGTATGAGTGTGGAACATAGTTAAGGCGCGTGAGCGCGTGAGAGCGCGTGGCCGAGTGGTTAAGGCGTCTGGCTCGTAAGCCAAAGGTCAGAACGGCCGTAGGTTCAAATCCCGCGCTGGACAGTTTGGTCGCTGTCCGTAACTCTAGCCCGGGTCGACCAGTGCCATGTGAGGGAAATCTGGTAGCTGCGGCGGGTAGCTGCGGCGGACTGATGGTAAAACATCCGTGGCCCCTGTTGGAAATAAGTCTCTCAGACTTTCACAGGCTAGCCACGTTAAATATTAATACCTACCTACCTATAGTTCACTGACTCGAAATTGCGAATTAAACTTTCAGGCATTCTCAAAAAGAATCAGAATGGAACAATACTTATTCACCATAAAGTATTTATACATTTTGTAGTATTTTCGAAGTGTGGAATAAAGTAATAGAATCTCTACGACACTCGGTCAAACCTTTCGTATGAAAATACATGCAGAGGTAGCTCGATCCAGACCCTTTTTCAGAATAGCTATAAAGTTTATTCCTTAAAAAAGGGGTGTCTGAAATTCGTCAGTGTCACTAAACCATTTACAAAGTGGTCCATTAAGATTGCACCAGTTGAAACTAACTGTGACCATTTTTTGTACGGTACACAAGATACTGAAATGTTTTCACTGATTCATTTGTAATTTTGATACTTGTTTGTTTCAGCCGATTTCCTGTCGCAGTTCATTGCATATATGTCAGATCATATGACCATCAACGACATCTTTGAAGTTTTTCTAGGTTTGTATTCATTAATGTGTCAAAGTGCTATTTGGCTCCCTAGAAAGAAGGCTGAAGCTGAGAAATGTTGCTAACATTCTTCTTTTTGTTCAGAGCCAAGAAAACAAGATATTTCTTTGAATTCCCTTTGAATGGGCTCCGTAACCATACAGAAACAAATCTGTACAAACCATTATTTTAGGTATGTCCATCGTTTTCTGCAGTTTGTATGGTGGCTTCCGTCAAATATCCACGGATATCGGCGGCAATTGTAAGGAGTAGGAATGCTTGCTTTGTTCTTTGGTGAAATACAAATATTTATCTTCGCAATAACGCTTTCATTTTTAAGACGAAATGAGACATCTGTGTCATATAGCCTATCGTGTGGCAAAAATTGACGACGTGGCCCCTTAAAGGGGGACATTTAGGGTAGTAAAACGAAAAGAAGCGAGAACTTGGAACCTCGAAGGTAGGGTAAGGATCGAGTTATAGTTACATGCTATATTTGTAATCAGATAGTTAGGCTATATTGCTTTTGTTTAATTCTTTCTTCGTATTTGTTTGTCCGTTTTACGTTCTTAATCGGATTTATTTCTATAACAGGAGCGTCATTCCGGCCATTTAGACGAATGGCTCCACATGTTCGGGACTTTGTTGAAGCAAGATTTAACGATGGACAGCCACTGACACGAAACAATATTGAGGTATGAGTTGTTTTACACTTTTGCCATTGATTATCTGCTCTATTTATTCGAATATTATTCGGTGTTTATTTTCCTTAGATTACAAGTTTCCTTCTTTTGTCATCAGACATACAATCAACGTTTGACATATGTGTTATCTTTTTAAAATGGGAATAATTATGACATGGATTCCATTTTTTGGTTTTTAGTCTGTTACTGACAAAATATTACAAGATGGAAGAAGTTCAACAGCCGAGATAGTGGTAAATTGTTTGTTGAATATTTTAATTTCAAGACTTTCTATTTCTCAGAGAATGATCATCTGGCCAATATGTTCTTTATAGAATGTCTGATAAAAGGGCAACATTTTTTCTGTTCTTATAAAAGCAAGATACTAGAAAAATAGAATATCCTTCTTTTTACCGGATCGTTCATTGCTGTAGACCCAAAAGTAAGCTATTTTTAGGCAGCCATTTGATTCTGATAATGATTATTTCATAGCTTCTAGAAATCGTTAAGGCCTGAATTAACGTGGTAATTTGTTTGCTGTCTATCAGTGGTATTGTTTTACCTTATCATTACATTTTTGAGTGCGTTATAAACAGTTTTAAAAAGAAAAGATTTATCTGGAGACAGGTGATGCTTTATTTTTATTACAGGAAACTCTGCAAGTACGACCAGGAATTGACCTCGCTGCCACGATGAATAATCTCGATCGCGAAATATTCACTGAAGCTCTGACAATGCTTTTGAACCATGGTAAATTTGACATAATTGCCTTTTTTGTATACCAGCTAAGTCTGAAAAAGTTCCAAGATGAACATTTGCTGTAGGCTGAAAAGCTGTTCTGTGCTGAATATCTTTCTGTAGTCCAAAGACATGGCATAAGTTACCTTTGAATGTCAAACAGGCATAAATTACCTTTGAATGTCTAATTGAAAAACACAGAGATGAGTGTGGTGCTTTGCAATAAATCTGCACCGACTGGATAACCATCGCAACGCGAGCAAGTTCACCTCTCTTTCAGAGTTTTGCAAATGAAAACGGGAATCTCTCCAAAGCCTGCCAAACCTTCTGCTTTTTGGAGCAGAAAGTTCAGCAGGCCTTCCAAACCTGTCAAACTAGCCGTTTGCGAATTTAGGAGTCAATCAAACCCAAATTCGAAGTCTACGAAGTCTATCGTTTTGAAAATTGGTTCCAATAATAACACCCTTATAGGAATGGTAAGTCTGCTTTATTCTCAAGATAATTTGTTCCATTCAGACTGCGTTCACACGATGCCAGCACATTTTGAAAACGATGAAAAATGTGACGGTAGCAAAATTTGAGCTAGCGTTCACACGATGCCGGAACAATTTGAAAACGATCGGAAATTTGCTGGTAAAAAGCTCGTTGCAAGACTTTGATGCCAAATAAGTGTACCTTAACCCTAAGAATCGTTCAGTCTCGTTCCAAAAGCATCTGAAAATGTTCTATTTTCATCAGTTTAAAGTGTTTACACGATGCCGTTTCCAAAATGTGCCGATTAGAGTTCCGTTTTCAAAATCTGCCGTTTTCAAAATCGAATTTTCACCGTTTTCAAAATGTGCCGGCATCGTGTGAACGCAGTCTCAGTCTAACGTTTCAATCGTTGTTTTCTCCATAGATCGTGACGACTTTGGGGATGATGTCGCAAGACTTTTCTATAAATATATGGCATTATTTGTGGCTGTGTTAGATTATTGTGTTGATGGTGATGCAGAGGCGTACGTCCAAGCTTTGTTAGATAATGAAAGGGTATGAAACTTTTTAACTTGTGAAGGATACATTTAGTTGTTGAGCATGAATAACCAATTTCTACATAGTTTTGATGTTAATTTAAAGTAACTAAAAGACTGAACTTTGACTTCCGTGATTAAAACCTGAGTTAATTTTAATGTAACCTATTGTATGTGATAATTCGATGTGTGTCCAAAGAAAGCAAAGCCCAAAGAAGGAATGCATGGTGTGTGTGAGCCTTCCTTTGTCCTATGTACTGACTGTGCCATTTAACTCAGCTCAGGCCATTCCCTTTGGAGATTTACTGCCGTCTTGGTACCTTGCATTAGACCAAAAGGATCTAGCATTCGTTAAGCGCCTTGGGTGAATCCTATCCCAGCACTCTTTTCCAAATGCATCATAAACGCCGTTAATGAGGATTGTTTTAGTTTGAAATAGATCCCACTCGTTTCTATACAAGTCAGAACAATGATAATATTAAATTCTCTTGATTGCAGACTTCAAGGTTCCTGAATTCGGTTGACCCATCAATGCGTGCTATGTTCGTTGATATGACAATGAGTAAAATGAGGAGTGCCGCTTCGAATGGCCCAGCAATATCTGAGGAGGAGGTTCTCGCAAAACTTGTCAAAATCAGTGAGAAGAAGAATGAGGCTTCAGCAAGTGTACGTCCCAGTTTTTGTATTTCCATGATTATTACTTGCAGAAGGTCTTCACATGTTCAGTTAGGTCATCATTTCAAATTCCATTACTGCTATGACAAAAGCAAAGAGGACAAAGGAATTTGTACGCGCTATAGGGAAACTAATAGCTAGTACCATCTAAGGCAAGCCTCTTTGGTTAAAAGTATGTCAATGAATTTACAGAACAGGAATTTTTTTGGAAGGGAACCTTTTTGTTAGAACCTTGCCAATTTTAACATTATCCTGTCAGTTTTCGGTATAAAGTCTAGAAATTTTGGACCAATTTTATGCAATATTTTTGAAAATTTTTTATGCCTTCCTATTTTCATATATACCTCCGACAGCATCTCACTCTGCATTCTATGAATAACGTTAACTTGAACTGAACTACACGGCTTTATTTACATTGGCAGTGAAATTCTCATTCCTTTAATGTCTTCTGAACATTTGGATGTAGAGAAATCTAATCCTTGTCGTCTTAAAAAGTTGAAATAAATGTTGAAAATGTTGTAAATTTTGATATCCGAAATTCTTCGAAGTTAATTTACTGCGAAGTCAGCTTTCCTTGATTTTATGAAAAGCTTTTCAAAGGTAAGCTACCGCAAACATTAAATTTAATTGTCTTGTTTGTAGCGCTGTATTGTTCACCCTTTACACCAAATCTTGTTCTTTTCGGCTGGAGCTTTCACCTCATCTCTGAGGCTCCTTCCAAAAGATTTATTTATATTTGTTTTCAGGGAAGTAGCTCGGTAAATGGTGCGAGTGAGGCAAATGCAGGTCAAATAGATGTTAATCAAAAATGGAAAGAATTGTATGGAAATGTAAATGATGATTCAAGTGATGATGAAATTTATTCTGCGCAATCAAATTATGAAGAATGGCATCGTCATGTACCCCCGGTATTTGTTCTTCCACGATTCAATTCAATTTTATTCATTATGAATGTTATTCAAAATAGATCATTCTGGTTGTGTCGAAAACTCCTTTGCTTATTTGGTAGTCCTCAGAACATACTCTGCCCATGTTCAAAATTGTTACTTTTCATTACAGTGAACAACATACTTATGCAGACATATGCATGTGTTTGTTTGTTTGTTTTGTTTTTTTGTTTTCAATTTATTTTGAGTGGGCTTGTCAGGATTTGTAGCTACTGAAAGCTAATTTAGGCCCACTGTGCATGCCACATCCAGGCATAGGACCCCTAGTTTAACGTCCCATCCAAAGGACGACGAGGTGAGTTGTGAGGTCAGGTCTCCGAGGTCACCCATCCAGAGTTTGACCTCACTTGACCAAGCTTAACTTCAGTCACCTGACGAAGACTGTATAAGCCACTCGGCCACTCACCCCGTTTGGACAACTAACCATTATTATAAGCTACCTTAAATAGTAGCTTCGTTTCCGTTTGTGCATAAAAGTCCCTTTTTTCGTGATAATAATTTCATGTAGTTTTACATTGTTGTTTTGTTATTGGTTATCTTTTGTTTTATCCATGTAATGGCCTCAGGGTTGGTGTAATGTTTTGCTCCCTCTAATATAGTCTCCGTAGTATTTAGTAATCAATAACATATATTTATATATATTGTAAGGGCCTGATTATATGAGAGTTTTCACCATAGGGCTGGGATTTCATCCCGCCTGCCCGAGGTGAAAATATTTTCGATTACATGGGAGGTTTGAACCCAGGGCTGGAATCTGCTGCCACGTGTGAAATCACATTTTCAATTGTGAAGGCACTCCAATATTTTGATTACGTCAGTGCATCCGATGTAAAACAATAGGGATTAACCGATAATTAGGTGTGACAATAAGGATTAAAGTTTCATCCCGGGTAGAGCAAGGCGGGCTGAGATTTCAGCCCTATGGTGAGTTTCAACCCAGGGCTGAAAAAATCACATGTAATCGGAAATGCAATCTTATGAGCCTTTGACCAGAGAGAAGAGATGGAGTTTCACCTCGGGTAGGCGGGCTGAAATCTCAGCCCTATGCTGAAAACTCCCATGTAATCAGGCCCTAAGTCTTTAATGGAGTATGAAAAACCTCGAATGAGGAACGCTTGGCATGCTACAATCATCTCTACGTTTTATACTATGGCTTTCAGTCTGCTGATCCGTTTATTTTGCTTTCGTTATATCCAGATAAAACTGAATTGACACGATTTTGCTAGACATAGGATAAACAAAATGGATTGATGGGGGCTTGGCTAGACTGTTTGTTTATCCACAAAAAGGCCAGGGATTTGAAAATCGTGATAAAAAGATTGTTATTAATTTGTTAACCTTTGGTTCTTCACTTTCAGGAATGGATTGCCGTCATAACCAAAGACGCTAAAAGGCAGAGATCACAGCCTCCGCAGCGGCCATTCAGCGATGCTTATTATAATGGTTTACCGGCTAAAAGACGAAAGGTGAATTGATAACGTTTCGTAAATATAGACTATCCTCTACTGTGCAAGTTAGAAGTTCCTCATTATAGACGGCTGTAAAAGCTGATCGAATGGACCGATTTCAAAGATATTTTGCATCAGTCTATCGATGACATTCTGAATTAGACTTAAAACCTTGTTTTGGAAGTCTATCAAAATTTGTTTTTTGGTTAAGGAATCTGAATATAATTTAGTTTTAGTGTTGTTATGCCTCAGTTGATCAGTGTTTGATAAATGTAAGTTATATTTCATTAGATAAATTAAAGCAAAAATATTTGAGATTTGTCTGTTGAGTTGTTTTCTACATTCTTCCGGAAAAGTACGAGCTCCTTTGACTTCCTCTTTATCTCCCTTTGTGAGCGTTTGGAAGTTTTGTATCCCATTTTAGCTCTAGGTACTAACGAACAATCAAATAATTCAATTCATTGTTCTTTAGCCAATCAACATTGAAGATCGCAGGGACCTCGATTTCAAAACAGCTGTGGAAACCTCGATAAAAGCTGCTAATGTCGAGCCAAAGACAAGCAAATCAGGTAAAAACAAAGTTGTTTAAATTTACAAATAGATTGAATCTTTTCTTAAAAAATTTATGCACCATAAAAGTCCTTCAATGAATTTTTACCTCCCTATCTTTCTGACTATATATATCTTCCTTTAGACCATGTGGTAAAGAAATGCCAATTGGTATCAGGAACATAAAAGGTTCTTCAGCAGTGATATCACAAATTTATCTAAGATTTTATGTATGGTCAATGTAAGCACAAAGCTGAAAATATTTGCAAATTAACTGCTTATGCCTAGAAAAATCATCATCAAACGCATCGAGCATAACCCTTTATCATCATTACTGTTCCTAGCTAGTTTGCTTTTAGTACTTAAATGCTTAGCTTTGTTAGTTTTTAAGCATTTTGTTATTGTCACCAATGAAAAGTTTAATACTTGTTACCTATTTGGATATCTTCACTGGGAAAGAATTTTGTGATTGTGTATTTCAAACAGTGGTATTTGTATTATTAAGGAATCCTCTTTGGGACCTCCTGCCGCAGTGTGTGATATGATATATTCCTTGATATTATTACTTCTTTTCACGTGCCTTCTCAGCTGCAGATTTCACAGCTTATGTTTGTTATCTAATTATTTTCTCAGAATTATCGAAAGATCTCGAAAAGGAAGACATAAAAGAATCATTTCAAGAATCATTTAGAAAAGATGCGAAAAGACGACTTGAAAATGACCCGGATTACAAACCGAAACGATTTCCAAATAGTGATGAGTACTATTTTCCTGAAAAATAATTAATCAGTTTTTGTAATTTAATTTTGTTGGGTTTTTACAAAGAGCGATTAAGTGAAACTTCACCAAACAGTCCAGGAAGAGCAGATTAAGACTATCAAGCCCGAAATATTGCTCTTAATGAAAACTAGATAAGAAATTCCAATGAGTAGATGTCTAGACTTAAGCACATATTTGCAAAATAATCAAAAAACAGATTGTTACACCTCGTGTGGAATCTTTACATTGAATAGATCTCATCCTTTGTCATCTATGTAATTAGATTTTCCCAATTTGAAGTTTTGTTTTAGATTTCAAGCTGAATATTTTAGAGCAATTTATCGTTCTTTCTTGGCGACTTTTAGGTCTCAAGTGCAAATGCTAAACCTTTTAGAACAGCGATCACACACACGTCTTCAATGTGAACTTCCCTTTCCTTGACTTTCTTTTCCTAATTGCATTATCATCATCATCATGATCATCATCATCATCATCATCATCATCATCATCATCATCATCATCATCATCATCATCATCATCATCATCATCATCATCATCATCATCATCATCATCATCATCATCATCATCGTTATTGATTTATTTAAGTAAGCAAAGCTTCAAGCAAGTGTAACTTATTTACTGATAATTAAGGCCTAACGATGGCCTAAAATTAGAAGTTGGAGCTAGGAGGCACAGGAGCACCATGCTCTTCCTCGATTTTTGAAGTGTCCCGTTTTGACCTCATCTCAATGATCTAAATGTGCCAGACGAAGGCGTGCTTGAAAGTTCACAGGTTTTGAAAAAAGAAGATGCTTCGATCAGGTGCTTGCTTCATGGATATTTTTTGTGGAGTTCAGAAGCCAAGTAATTGAATGTTAAGTTGTCAAAAAGTTTATGACAGCGGGCAGTCGCAAGTATGAAGACACTGGGTGAGTCAACAATATTTTCATTGGTATCAGATACAAACCTATAATACAGGCCTTGTGCATATTAACATAGCAAGAATTATTTTACATTATGTGAAAGGATTCTTTTAAAGTTTTCCAAGCTAGGATTCTTAAGCTGGAAACAATGTTAATTTGCGCAAGGCCTCATTGTGTAACCGTAACAAAGAATATAGAGCTCAAATCTTAAAAAAGTGCATGTAAAATTCTATTACATTTTTCTTTGAATTAAAGTGCTTGAAAGGAACTTTGGATAATTTGCTGTAAATCTGCTGTGGTAATTTTCTAATACATTGATTATTTTCAAAATGGCGGCAATTATTAATTTTGAGGCTATGACGTCATCAAATTTAAAAATCCTTTACCAGAAGAGCTGCAGACTCACGGGGGGGGGGGGGTTCTCGGCTAAATTTCGGGTAGGGGGGTGCCGCCCACAGTTTCAAAATGTGACCGTTAGCTAGACCAATTTTTGTGAAAATGATACCCTTGGCTAGACTAATTTTCCCTTCAAAAGTGCTCTGAATTGGCGTTTTCTAGACAAAACTTGCCAAATTTTCGCATTTTCTGGACCAAAATTTAACAGAAGTTGGGTTTTTTTACAAAAATTGCCGAATTTTGACATTTCTTTTACCAAAATTGCCAAAAAGCATACCCTTGCCTAGACTTAACTCGACTAAAATTGCTAAAAAGTACACCCTTGGCTAGACTAGAAGTCCGCAAAAGTATACCGTTGGGGGCGGCACATCCCCAGGTACCTTTACTATGGAAGAACCCCCCCCCCCGTATGCAGACTTCTGCTTGCCACCATTTTGTGGACCTCCGTAAACTATGGTCTTCTTGAAAATTGTATCAATCTTCCTAAAGTAATTAAAGATTTACGATGATTTTATTTTTATTCAAAATTTTCGATGAATAGTTACAAAAATAATCAAAATGCCACCATTTTGAAAATAACAAAGATATAGAAAAATTGCCACTGCGGATTTACAGGAAAGTACCAAACGAAAGTTCCTTTTAAATCATTCAATTAATGTAAAAATGTAGTTCAATTTTACACCCACCTTTTTAAATATTTCAAAGATTTGAGCTCTGCGCTGTAACAAAGATAATTTCAAAATATACGAGAACCTTCTAGATACTGTGGTAATTCTTCTTCGGTATTTAAGTTATTGAAATTGAATAAGTTATTTTAGCAAGATGACATTGCATTTTTGGTGGAATTATGCTCTCGTGAAAGAACGCATCTAATTCTTTTGCTCAATTTCTGTATATAAAACTTCTTTGAGTTTGAACGACTGAAGTCTCACGGAAAGTATTTAATGTGAGCACAGATAACCCATGACAAAGATATGTAAATTTTGTGTTATATTTTCAACAACATACATAAATTTTGATCAAATTAATCCAAGCTCACTTACGAAACACGGCAATCGATGGTTGATCGAACGCATTGAGTTTTTCTTACTCATACGACGATTTTAGACTTTTGACAATGAAATAATTTAATTTGGTCATTTTTATAATTGCCGGTGCCCTTTATTTTGTAAAGTATTTCGTTTTTCATGCTTGCCGTTGAACATACATTCTCGATCGAATATTGTAGTATGCCATTATTCTAATGCAAAATCTTGTTAAAGATACGAGAATATTTCTTAATGCAAAAATCACACATTTACTCTGTTTGCAAACGAAATATGTATAGATCATTGATTGGGGGATATGTATTGAATATGATTGAAAAATAACCAAAATGTTTTATTTACTATCTTCTTATTCTAAAAATGACAAGGCCATGTTATTTTCGTCTGGGCAGGTGGTTTTATGTATTGATGAGACCATAAGAACCTTTTCCTACATCGCTGCCGTGTTTTCAAGAAAGCTATTTATTTCATATTGATTCCTTCTTTTTCTATCAAAAAGCCTCCACGATTATTTCCACAGTAAATATACACATTTATCTGTCTATTTCATTGTGCTGTGCTCGGACGGCGCAAGTGACTTCAATCCTTTTTGTAAAGCAGGTTTTAAGCATCAGTTGTTTAGATTCAATGAGACGCTTGGGTCATGCTTGAATCCTCCAAGAAAGACCTTCACAGCATTTGGAGACATTTTCGTCGCGGTGAGAGTTATTTTTGCGCGGAATATTATCACCTTGCATGATATTTTTAAAATCTTTGTGCTCAAATCAAATTTTTTTCCATTTAAAATTTTTCAATTTGGTTGCGTACAGAGCAAGATTTCCTAACTAAAACAATCTAGGAATGTTTTTCAAATCGGTTTCCCTGCATTACACCGTAAAGCTACCGAATGCAAGGAACATTTCGTAAGCCGTAATTAAGTCAGCTAAATTTTGGTTACAAAAATGATATCACTGACTTTCAACCCAGATATTTGATTATTCTTTGTCCAACGTTCAATATAGTGGGTAGACAGGAGAAATGTATATAGAAGAGTAACAACATTGAAGAGTAAACTATTTGGGAGCGAGGAGCGTATATGTAACGGAGGAAAGTTGCAAGCTGAGACAAAAGTTGAAATCAAATGTGAGAGAGGAAAACAAGGGAAGCAGTCGAGGATATTGCAATGAACAAAGGGTAAAGCCAGAGTTCGTAGAAAATTGAAAACCGATGAACAAGAGCAGACGCTGAAGCGATAGAACAAGAAAGAAACAAAGGTTTAAATGAATTTTTAGAACAAAGAGCTGAATCAGAAATATAGAGGAGTGACTGAAAACAAGAGAGTTAAATCGGAAAAAATAAGAGGAAAAGTTGAAAGGAGAGCTAAAGTGGCAAGTGCAGGTAGGGGAGTTCAAAACAGAAGATTAGCTAAGTATATTAGCTAAGTTCAAAACAGAAGATGAGTAAAGTATATTAGCTAAGTTCAAAACAGAAGATGAGTAAAGTATATTAGCTAAGTTCAAAACAGAAGATGAGTAAAGTATATTGACCAAAACCAGACAGAAAACAGTAGTTTGGATTGAATTGTAACAGAAAAAAATTTACGCATAGTGAATGGCGAATGCATGGGGTAGGGATGGTGGAATTCAAAACAGACAAGGTTCAAGGACATTTAAGATGTAACTAAGAAGGAAAGCTTGAAAAAGAAGGAGAACAGGAGTTAAGATTGATGGTAGGAACAAAACTTAGATAAAGAAAAATAGAGGAATGACCGAACACAGGAAAGTGAAATTGTAAAAAGGAGAGGAAAGATTGAAAGGAAAATTAAAGCATCAGGTAAAGGTTTGAGAAAATTAGTTAATGAAAAGAACAGTATGTACAACTAGAGAGAGAGAGAAGAGAAAGTAACAGTTTAGATTGAAATTGTGGCAGAAACAAATTTAGGCAGAGTTAATGCATAGAGAATAGAGTGGAGATGGTAGAATTCAAAGTAGGAAAATTAAAGGAAGTTTGAAAGAGGACTAAGAATACAAGCATGCCTTATAGAGAGAAAAACAAGAGTTTAGAGAACAGCTGTTGACATGAATTGATTGTCATGCAACCTGCTGGAACGTTCCATTCTTTTGATGCTGACTAATTAGATAACAACACATTGAAAATGCTTTGCTCAGTATGCACTTGAAAGATGTTCCGTTGCAGTGATTGGTCATCACTTATGTTTGCATCTTGTTGTAGAAACATCTTTTTGAAGACATGTCATTATAAATGAGAGCTACGATGATGAAGATAATAATACTCTTGCTCCTGTCATGTAAGTTTATTTCTTTGCATCAATACTTTAGTCTAAATGCTTTCCATTAACATAGGGTCACTGGTAGATAACGTTGTCGTATTAAACCGGCTACTCTGTGCAGTAAGTAGGTGCAATGGTTTTTGTTCCATCTGCATTGGAAACAAGTACAGTCTTGTCAAAGGTTTAAGCCGTCCGAATTGCTTTCAAAAGTGTTCACAAGTTTTTGGCTATATACAGGATGTTTCAGAAAAAACGCAAACGTGTTTCAGTGGAGATTCTTCAGGAAACAATAAGATTTGAATCAATTTGAGGCATAGTACCTGAAAGTAGAATCTATCTTCTTTCCAATGATACCCAGGTTGGGTGGGTATCTCTCATTGCATAACTGACGTTTTCCTAAGTATGACCTATTTCAGATTCCGGCAAGAGATAGGGAATTTACATGGACGATAATCCATCTTTGTGAGAGCATATTTTATCACTATCTACAAATGTATCTAACGAGGATGAAATTGTCTTTTTCCTTCCTCAAGGCATCACCTGAAGTGCCTCAAGGTAGGTTTGAAGTATTTTCACAAAATTTTCTTCATAATTTTTGACCGAAAAAAAGAGTTGATTTTGCTTCTGTAGCATTTGAAAATGGCCATACTTAAATGATCAGTTTGATGATAAATAATTCCATTGATGTATCCAAATTGCATATAATTAGAAAGAAAGATTGTACTTTAAGATGGTATACATTATATCTACTCAAGTTTTGTCAAGTTTTAAGATTTTAAAGCGAGTACAAAGACCAGCATGCTTTGCGCGAGGTCAGCGACTTGCTCTGCACAGTTTCCAGAATGACTGGCTGTGTGAAATTCACAAAAATAAAAACAAACGATGGCAAAGGCTGCTGGTCTTTGTACACCCTTTAAATTATTATTGGGTTGCGTTTTTTCTGAAACACTCTGTAGTTTGTACATGATGATTCTAATTGAAGCTTACGAAGCCATGCAAGAGAAACTTTTGACCTCGCTATCTTATCTTGTATGAAATTAATTGTTCCTCAGATATCTTCAGCTAAAACAGCCCTTGTTACCCAAGATCCTTTGCGGGCACGTTGAATTTCAAGTTATCCGAAATCCTTTGCGGAACGATGGATCCGCACTGCAGTGGTTGGACAGCAGTTCACATGCTACATTTGCGTTCAGGCCAAATGTAATTCATCTTATTTTCTACTTCATCTTCTTCGCAGTTTTTGGAGTGAAAGGAATGCAAGATGAACTCTCTGCTCAAGAGAAGTTATTGCAAAGATTCTTCGGAGACAGTAGACGCATGGCCGAGGCCATTCCTAAGAAAAATCTGACGGATTCTAAACCACTTGACGTACGATTTGGATTTATCATTTCTCATATCTATGACGTTGTAAGTTCATTTCTGTAATCTTTCTTTCATTGCAAATACTTCGGTACTTGCTGATTTTGGATGTTCAGAGCTTCGCTATACGACAACCACAAAGAAATGTGAAGCGTTTTCAGTGTCTCCGTTTTTGGCGTTCACACCAGTTTACGAAACCAGGACGGCAACGCCAGCTAGAACGTCATCTGATATTCTGCAAAGGAATTATTGTTTCCGTAAGCTATCTTTAATACATCATCCAAAGGCCAAAATGAGGCCTCCTATAACTCAGAGATGCCTGAAAAACATATTTTTTTTCTTTGAAGACCCAGGGCCAAACCGAAATTTTCCGACGAAAAAAACCATCGACAACAACATCAACAACAACAGTTGTAGGAACATACGTTAAATATATGCATTATGAACGATCTAACCCCTCGGTAACTAAGATTTGGCCACATTTCGCAATCCAATTTTGAAATCAACACATTTAGTCAATATCAATAAAAAATATGCCATAAATTCAATAATTTCCGTTGGAATTTATGTTTTAACACTAACAATTTCATGTTTTTACGCATTATTTCTCCTCAAAATCCTCCAAAACTAGTCACTTAAATCACAAAAATTCCAACAAGAGAGCTAAATTTTCCGGCAAATGGTCTCCGGGGGGGCACTCCAGTCCCCAGTCCCCCATTGGCTTCGGCCCTGTGAAGACCAACGTTCAAAAAGACTGAATTTTACGTCGGAGGCCTAGATCTGCAGTACAGAACACCAGAAATAGGGTTTCCAAGTTGTGAAATTGAAAACGGCAACTTCAGAGACTCTCAAGGGAAGCGAATTGGAACAGAAAACAAGGAATCTTTTGAATCTAAAGTTCTGAAGCAAAAGCAACATTGCGTTCCAGTTGCCATTGCCGTCGTGGTTTCGTAAACTCCCTAATGTTAGCGCAAGGCGAAAATGGATAAATCTTGCTCCGTTGGTTAGGCCATAGTTTGAATTTGTTGCGTGCGTAGCAAATCACAGGAAAGGTAATCATTAAATTTTGCAGAGTAATGATGAGTTAATCCTCAAATAAAAGCTTGGCTTGTTAATTTGCAAAAACAATTTAAACCCATTACTTAATCGGCATGAAGCCAACAGAGCAAATTGACATGAGGCGTAATGCTCTGTCATTTAATTTTAAACAGGTGGTGTGAACGAAATTTCTAGATTTTGTTTTTAGTATTATCTAAAGAACTGCAAATCATTCTACTTAACTAGTCTTCTATAATTATGTTTGAAAATATTTTCATTCAATATTTCCGGAATATTTTGTCTTCTGATCATTCAAATATTGCTTTGTTGGTTCCTGATGTGTGGAAGCTCTTCACTTACTGAAGGTTCGATTAAGTGACATTGGAGGTTCTATCACTATTGTGTACATTCGAAGTGTATCAAGCTTTAGAATTTAGCTGCTGCTCTTAATCATTTGCTACTTTTGTCGCACGACCACCGGGTCTAAATTCAGTTTTCTAGAACTACTGTACCATAAAACTAGTTATCAGTACTTCGGTAAAGGGCCATCCTTTCCATAATCGCAAAAACCACCTTCCTCGAAGACACATACTGACCAGCAGACTTCGAGGCAACAGAAACTCGTCGCCTATTGACATTTTTGCCATTTTTACAGCTCTAGGGAAATAAGGCTCGCAGTGGAGTAATGACAACAAAAGGCTCGCAGTGGAGAAATGACAACAAGAACAATGAAAACGAAATAGATCAACAATAAAAATTCAACTCAACGATATGAGTGTAACCTAGGAGTCCTCATGAATGAGGCTAGATAGAGGCTCTAATGCCATTCGATCTATCCTTTTCAGCGTACTTTGTCATTATGCTATGACATTTTTCCTCCGATTGGTTGGCTATAACTTTCTGCATCCTCGCACTTTTGATGACAAACGTTTAGATGCGAATTTTATTTCATAGAAATCAAGCCAAGAAGAAATCGATCTTGGTATTTGGGTGTCACTGGTAAACACTGTTTTTTTAATCATATCAAATATTGTTTAAGAGGCATTGTCGCCCAGGATCCTTTGCAGGCGTTCTGCAATTTCAGACTATCTGAAACCTCAGCGGTAAATAGCAATGCACACTGCAGTGGCTGAACTGATTGCGGCGTTACCGCAAATATTTCACAAGAATTCGCAAGCTGCGGCATCTCTTTTTCTTTCGGTTTGTGGAAATATGGCAAACCTGCAATTCGTTTTGCTATAAATAACCTTTTGGCCAAATTTTACCTTCACATCGTCTAAAATTGCAACGTGCTTGCAAAGGATTCTGGGTGACAGCCGCTCTTTAAGAGAATGAAAACACTTTGGTGGCACAATCTGGTCTCTCATATAGACGATTGTATTGCATATGGCGTCTGGGAACCCCGGGGTCCTAAAATATACGGGTGTGTGCCTTTGAGGTGCTGTGATTTTTACCCTGTCAGGGAGCATTTTCCTCAATTTAAATACCCCAGTCTGGGAGCAAAATGGCAAAAACCACACCCTGTATGGGAGCAAAGGATCAAGAAAATTCACTGTAGTCCTGTCTGGGAGCAAAAATATGAAAAGAGAATACCCTTTTGGGAGCATTTTTGCAGAAAATGATACCCAGCCCGGGAGCAAGAATGGTGAAAACTATACCCTGTCCAGCGGCACATACCCGGTACCGAAAACATCGAAGTGCCCCCCCCCCGGGCTGGGAACTTTTACCGTGATTCTTTACGTATAAATGAATTTTGCTTGACTTGATTGGTCGATTTATCATTGAATGCAAAGGAGGATAGCTGCAGTTCCCTCACACAATCTTTGTACTTCACAGAGTAACAAACCAAACATTCATGCCTCCTATTTTCAAAAACAAGCAAGCACACTTTCTATTTTAAAAGACCATATTAAATGTTGGAAGGGCAAGGACTGCAACTGTAGACTTTGCAAAACATGTATACCACAGATTGGGTGCCTAACATGATATGTATCAATCTTTATTTTCAAACGGCTATAATATACTTTCTCTCTTAACTTATAAGCTATTAGGCCTTACTTCTTGGTCGCTTGGTTAAGCCGCCAAACAAACTGCAGAAGAAAATGAACACGTGCCTAAAACAATGGTTTGTTCAGAGTTGTTTACAATTTGATGACTCAACTAGGAACTCTGACATTTGATGAGTTGTTGCATTAAGTTGTTGATTGATTGATGATTGATTAAGGTTCGATACAGTAATGTGCTTTCTCTTTCAATGCAGAAATTTACAAATGAGCTTGTAAAATGGAACACAACTGAATATCCCGTGAATTATCTTGAAATCTCAACCAATAGAATTTGGATGCCGAAAATATATTTCGTCCAAAAGTAAGCGCTTCTTCATATTTTAATTTTTGCCTTTTACTTTCAGTTTGCAGTAATGTAGTCAATGTTTGCCAAATATCCCGCAGTTCATTCAAAATACTGCTTGTGTAGAAATGTTTCTTTCTTTTCGCAAGGATTCTGCATCTCATTATTTTTGCACACAATTTTGATTATTTCTGCGTCGAATTTACCTTTTTGTAGCCTGCAATGACCACTTGGCATTTCAGTCATCATTTTCATATATAGGAGCATACATTTAAAGTGATCCGATTCAAGATACCTTAAAATGTAAACTGCATTCAGAATCGTAGGTTTTTCCAGCGCTTTCTACATCTAGCGATATCTTTGACATCGTTGAGATCTCGAAGATTATTCATTTTTCAGATTACGCCGGTAGCGTCACAGTGGCTGGCGAAAACTTCAAGATTCATATTCAATACTTTTTTCGTTTCAGTGCAGTTTTAGTGCCGCTTCTGCCAAAAGCGGATACGAGTACGGCGACAATCTATCCTGATGGATCTACAATGGTTGATTTTCCTATTGTGGTCAAATTGACTTGCTCGATGTCTGCTTGTTTGTTTCCTGCCGATAATCACATCTGCCCAATCACCTTCATATCAAGCGCACATGATGTCAAGGTTCAAAAATTGACGTTCAATCCTGCAGTGGCCGAAAAATATGGTGGTTTCAGAAAGAAGGAAACTGGCCTATGGAAGCTGGAAATCGGTAGCTTCAAAGTATCCGAGCACCCTATTGCACTTTCTCCTGATAATCGAGTTAGTTCTCAGTTATCATCCAAGATTAAACTCATCCGCAAACCAGGGTATGTTGATTACTTTTCAATATCATTTGTAATTTAGATAAGAGCTAAGTATACTTTATTTCAGATTAGATGTCATGGGAAAATGCCCGCGGATAACAACGATAGAAGTTTTTTTGCGTGAGAAATTGGGATGGGGACACGAATATTGCATGACATCTAAGTTGAGACTTACTTACTTTAGATGTAAACCTTTCCTTGTTACTTCGATGGACTGTTACAATTTGTGTTTTACTAAATTCTGCTATGCCTAAGAGATACAGTAAAATCCCACAAACAAGAACATAACAAAATAAGAACCTGCAGACTGATTTTGTGAAAAAAGACACCCAAAGATAAGAACCAAAAACAGACTGATTTACTTCAATGTTCTGATGAGATGGTACACTTAATTAAGATATTTCATCATATCAGTTTAAACAAACTCCTAACTATTGATAACTGAACACATCTAACAGTTTTCAGGGATATGCAAATTGTTTTATTAAGCCATATGATATAAACTGCCTTGTCAACAACAAAATACCATACTCTCTAGTAATTAAATGCAGTCACTATACCCTAAAGTCTATTTAACACATACTGTATACTGTAGCTATATATTCATCATAGTCACATGTGCCCTTGCGACAAGAACCACTCCCTTAAAAATGTCTTAAGTACCTCATATATAAGAACCTAGCCAGTCTGTTTTTTAGAAGTATGTTCTTGTTTGCGGGGTTTCACTGTATTGTTGCAAAGAGAAGTTAAGCCTATATTGCTCACAACATTATAAGTTTTTGTTTTAGTAGTGTATGCTAGCAAGTTGGCTGGAGTAACAACCTACTATCCCTTATTGACATCTTTTGACAACCGACTTTGGATACCCTGAAAATCGGCACTTCCCCAATATGACAAATATACTTAATATATGGCAGCCTCGCTGCCATCTTTGGGGTAACAATTTGTCTTCTTTTTGTATATTTTTAGATACTATTGGCTGACAGTTATTGCACCCATTGTCTTAATCAGCATCATCACATTTTGCTCGGTACTGCTCCCTTGGGAATCAGGGGAAAGAACATCTCTCCTAATCACGTGTTTTTTGGCAATGATTGTGTACCTGGACACAGTAGTAGATGCCTTGCCAAAAACATCCGATTATATCCCCGTCCTTGTTGTATTTCTCATCGTCGTACTGATCTTCACAATTGTTCAAATCGCTTTCACATCATTAGCGTCGTATTATGCAGAACGAGCTGGCAGAGGGAAATGTTTGAATCCACCCCATAAAAATTTCATCATGTTTTTGAGTAGAATCTTCTGCAAGAGGAAGCCAAAGAAAAATCATATCAAGACCACAGATGATGATGTCATATCCCTGAGAGAGGTTTCACAAAATGCTACCGCTAACGGCAGAGACAGATCAAGTGGCAGTTTCCATGTCACCAGAGAGATGTCGCGAGACATGACCAAAGCTGGAAAGCAATTTTCACAAATGTCATATACCCAATATACGGAAAATCGCGCAATCGCTGAAGCAGCTGCAACACCAGATGAAGAAAATGATGCTGCTGGTGTCCCTGTGGTCAATAAGAAAGACACCAAGGCTGGGAAAGAGTGCAGAAAAGCATGTAAAGTTATTGATCGCATTTCTGTGTTCTTGTCTTTTTGCTTTCTTGTAACTTCACCAATCCTATTCAAGTTTTTGTACGATGGGAAGATCAAGTTAACATGCTAAAAATGATTTGGATGTAAGACTTAGATTTATCTTACGAGAGTTGGGCGTAGCTTCTCTTATAAATGGCTTCATATGTAAAGAATGAAAGTATTATCTTCGTCTACATAGATCCTGGAACAAAAATATATCGTTCTTAGTTGATGATGTTGATACACGTATTTTTTTATAAGAAACTAAGAATTTGGGCCAGTACTGAAAGTTTCTTAAAATTATCAGATTTTGAGTACCCGGAGTTTCTTAAAGGTTTAATAACAATTTTCATGTTCACTACCTGTGCCCTCATGAACATTTCTAAATACTCATGTGCCATGTGAGTAATATGAAACAGGAAACAAGTGAAAAGAAAGTAAAAGATGTTAATGATTTCCTTTCCCAGTACTTGGCTATCTGAGCGTTGAGTTTTTTATCAGCAATTTCTTATAAAAAATACATGTAGTTATATGACAGTTAAAAAGAATGCATTGCTTGGCCGCTGGCTGATCGTATAATCTGTATAATATGTAGCTCCATTTCATCAGTGATTTTCTCCATGTAACATCTACATCCGGTCAATGCGATGTTTTTAATACATTTTTGCTCTCATTGACAAATTCTGCTAACTTTATTCATAACGACTTCAAGTCAAATTGCCACACACATGGAAGATGATCTCTGCTTTCTCTCGATACAGTCCCCGGCTTCATCATGTGTTTAATGGTACGAAAGGGCCTAACTTGCATGAAAAGAAAGTTTCCTCAAGAGGACAATCATCTGATCTGACGTGAGTGTAAATAACGCAAAGTTAGCGAAATTTTTCAATTCTGCAGCCTGAAGACGATGCCGTTCTCAAGCGACATCAGGAAACTTTGTTTCAAATCAAATTTGAGCCAATGTTTGAACATTGACAAAAATACCATCGGAAGAAATTCTGCTCGAAAAACAATGGGCTATAGTGTATGATTTATTTCCCACTGCAAAGGAGAGCCAATGCGAAATTTCCTTCGCAGTGGAAAGTAAAATCTGCACGCGGCGCAGCAGGATGGATTTTTAGCATGCGCTCTTGTTCGTTTGGGTCGTTAGAGTCGTACAAATAGACTCAGAGTTTGAGTCCTTTGTCTTTCGGGTCTTTCTGCACGACCTTAACGACCCAAGCGACCTAATTTGAATCAGGCTTAATCACTAATGGCGTTTAATCTGATTTCCACTGGGACAGTGCAAAGCCAAATTGCAAGGTTTGAAAAAATGCTTTTGAATTTTATCCTAAACAGTTTCAATACAAACTAAAATTCGCATTCTCAATGTGTGGAGCATTTATTCCCAAGGCACTACTTACGTGACATTGATTAATCAAACTTTGCTTTCTGTAAAGTCTCTAAACCAACTGAGACGGATCTCCCATCGAGCTGCCATGGCGAGAAGAGGGAAGGCAGGGAAAGTTGACAAAAGTATTGAGGGAAGAAATTCGACACGCTGCCAGCAGAAGAGTCGTCAGGACCTGTTCAGACACCGCTTTTGAAATGCCATCCTGCCATCCATGTCTACTCTTGCCACCAAGGTAAACATTGCTTGCTCTTGGCGTTGCTGCTCTTGTATCAAAATCAAAATGGAAGAAACGAACGCCGCGGAAACAGACCTAGAAAGACTTCCGACTTCAGATGAACATGCTTTCATCGGCGAGTCATTTGAAATCGTTTTAGGCCTATTGACTCCAACTTTTTACACCGTGCTCGTTGCTAAGGCCCTGGCAGAAGGAGCTACGGGACAGTGCAAAATTAATTATATGACATGGCCGGTGGAGAAGAAAACTTCTTGAATAAAAATTTGCTTGCCCATGTCCCGTATTCATTAATAACAGCTTTTTGTCTAGTACCGACGATGAATTAGTCACCAAAGACCATATTAGATTTAGGTCTTGCCTCTTCGAGTTTTTGTCAACGAGAACATTGACCTTGAAGATGAAGAGACATGACTGATAAATCGTCCTTGCAAGCAACGGACAAGGAGATTTTGCATCATTTTATATACACCTTCGAAGCATTTCCTTTCCTGCATGACTTGCATTTTTGGATTCAAAATGAACAATTCTATATTTCAAACTTCATCTTGAGTTTTTAAAATGCTAATGCCTTTATATTTGCTTCAAAGAAAGTGTTGACCCTGTCCTATACAAAGTCAAGAAAAGTAGTTGCCCCGTTACGTTTTGCACCGGCCATGTCATAAAATAAACATTGCATTGTCCCAATATTGTTTGCCAAATATCTGAGATTTGTTTGCAAAAAGCTATGTTTTCCCTTTCCCGTTCGGCAAGATTGTTGCAAGCCATTTATATGTTTGCAAGTATTGCGTTATTTGCGAGGAAAGCAGAATATTTTAGCAAAGTTTTCAAAAAGTGAACAAATTTGTCTACTTGTCACAAACTTTCTACTTGTATTTGCTAGGCAATCATCTGCCATGTGGCCAAAGATCTCAAATTTGCATGCTTGGCAAACATAAGCGGCACAGCTCTTGCATATCGTTTTGTAAAAAAAACAGTTCAGTGATCAGCTCTTGAATTCGTTGATGAGCTTTTGGTTGGTGCTTGGTTTATACTCATGTCATCTCTCTTTCAAAACCTGTTTCGCACGCACATTGAGTTAGCTGGCCATTTAGTTTTGCGGCTGTGGCCTGGTTTTGGCCAAGTTTGATCTTCAGATAGTTTGAAATTGTAGCACGCCCGCAAAGGATGCTGGGTGACAATAGCCCTTTAACGACTCCAACGACACGATGTGAATCACTTCCCGAGTAAAGAAATACGACACAAATCAAGAGTAAAACGGTCACTTCGATAAACTTTCTAAGAACAACAATTTTTAAGAAAACATTTCTACATCCTAGGACACCGATCTGCAACTGTTATTTCATGTCTATAATTCACGCCTGGAACATGAAGTAATACAGTAATGTTACCTTGGCAACAAATCGTTGAAGTTCTAGTTGACATAAACTACAAATGTACCTTTAAAATATCTTTACTACATATCTAATTCAATAAAAACTTGACAATAAGAGTCAATGAACTGATACACAATACATTGATACGCTTTAAAAGAATTTTTACATAAATCAGCCTAAACAACCCCCAAACCCCATTGTTTCATCATGGAGGGAGGGAATTGTGAAAAAACGTTTCCGTCACCAAAAGATGGCCTCACCAAAAGATGGTCTTTGGTCGTGGGGGTCTTGGGCGAGTTACTCAATCTGCTACATCACAATTATTTGAGGTCAGGCTTGCCGAAAAGATTTCATCAAAGACAAAATTGGCTATGGTTTGTTTACAACCACTTCAAGTCAGGGTGATCATTCCCTTAACAATACACCTTAAGAATTCTTTTACATATTTCATGGAAACTTATCCCATGAATGCAAAAACGAGCAGGTGTACAGTACTGAAACTTCCCAAGATGGTGGTCACATGATATGAAATGGGCAAAACACACCTGAGCCCATTTTGTACCCATTGCTAACCACAATCTCTTTGCGCTCAGACTGAAAAGCAAAACAAACAGAACTTCTTCTCGCATGTAAGTTGGCAAAAAGCGGCCGGAAAAAAAGTTAAGATTAAATTCGATTTTTCCTTGTTTACTGGCAAGAATCGGTATTTCGTTCCCTTCCTCTTTTTTTAATCGATGCCGGGCATTTCGGTGAGGTAAATAGATTTCTTCAATATTTCGAGCCCAAGCAATTGTTTTCACGGTGCAAATTTTATCTCCATTAGGTACTGCGGCAACGTTCAGCATAGATTAGCGGTCAAGGGCGGGAACAGTCGTCGACAGTTGCAACCAACAAGGTTTGTTCAAATTTTCAATCTTCCTTATCCGCTGTACAGTATGTAGAAGACCAAGCTCATGGTTAACTTCGCCAGTTCACAGAATCCTAAGCAGTCCTGCGGCTGCATAACACAGAGCTTTTACGAACGAATGTCAACATTTTCTTTACTTGCAAGCTACCAAGTAAGAAACAAATTATCAAGACTAGTTATGTCATGGGTTTATCCATTTCTCTTCAGGTACAGTCATAAGTTCATTCCCCTTGAATGCTCGGATCTATAGATGGCCTAAGTAGCTTAGTTTTCTGTCAATAGATACAAATAAATTCTGCTCTTACGATACACTGCGCTACACTGAGACCCAGGTGAGAGATGGATGGTCCACTATGGCTGAAGACTGCAAGAAAACTTTTACCAACGCAATAAAATTCATTATTTCAGCCGCACACAAGTTTCTGAAGTGCACAATAGCACACGGATACGGTGGTATGTACACTCGTTTTTGATTCAGTCCTTATTACAATGCATCATAACAGAACCAAATCAATGTATAAATGTACCAAAGAAATTTGCGTTTTTTGTTCATCAATATACTCATTTAATGTTTCATCATCTATCCATGCTTGGTTCGATAAGGCCACCGTTGGCAATATGAAATGATGGTTTCTGTACACATCATTGAATCTTTCCCTTCATATGAATAAACAGTCCCTTGTCATGTAATGATTAAATCCTTCGTTTAGATCTGTCTGATATCATGATTTCAGCTTACAAAACTCTATTTTCTGGTTCCACTTTAACATTACCTGAAAAATATGAGATAGTTTCCATCAGAACTGTAGTCTGGTTTTACATACAAAACATGCACATGTAATAGCGTACTGGGCACCTCCTTACCCAAAACCCTGAGCCAGACATTGAGTGAACGAAACGTACCAAGAAAATACTTTTATCTAATGTTAGGGACCGTACTCTTAATTTTCAAATAACGTTTCAATAACTCGTAAAATTTCTGCCAATGACAGAGCAGAAACTACGTAAAATAACGTCGTCGAGTAATCTGAGATAAGAAAGTGTTTAGATAGATAAGATTTCTGAAATGATGAATCAAGAGTTTAAGACCCAAGGAACAAAATATCAAGTGTTGCAAAATTTTGGGATTTGTTGGAGGGAGCTAGGGGGGCTCAAAAGGTACGAGTTTTCGCGCATGCGTGCGCAATTTCTGCTCTGTCTGTGCCAATAACATTAGATCATCTAAATTACATACGAATACATTTTGCCCATAAGGTACATGGAAAGCAATTGGACAGGAGAGAGCGGCTACGTGCGAAAATGTTAGGTCAAGATGAACGGTTGTTTACTCGTAAAGTTTTACAGTACTTACGGATAACATGTTTGCACGTGCGATAAACGTCCCCAGAGGAAAAGCGAAAAACTAGAAATTCGAACCGTACCCCCAAGAGGGAGGAAATCTTACGTTTGAAATCGTTTGAATCTTACGTGAGGAAAAACAATCGCAATTACAAGAAGAAAATTTTATAGTTTTACAAAACACAAAGATAAATACATCAGCTGACAATAAAAAAAAAATAATTGTTTAGAATCTCACCGGATGGACTGGAGACAATCAATCTTCCATAATTTCCCTGTTTCTTTTGCCTTGCTCTGGAGTTCTGGAACCACACTTGTGTTACTCTTTTGGATAGGCCAGTCAACGTAGAAACACGTTCTAATTCTGCAGCATCCGGGTTTGGATCCAAATCAAAATTAGCTTGCAATATTTGTAGCTGGTCATCTGTGAATGATGTTCTCACTCGCTTCGACCGGCCTAATCCGAATTTTTCATTCGCCTTCCGCTTTGCCTTTTCTTCTTCATCTGAAAATTAACAAAACAATGCTTACGAATAGTAACTATTGCCCTTTGCTCATAATGTTAATCATGTGACCCGTGTTTTCGTACCTGGAGAATGTTTTACGAAGCACAAACAGTAATTGACAAATATTGTTGACCATCATTGGCAATTGTTGACCGATAACACTGTAATATCACGGTTTCGTTTACACGATACCGTTTTCATCTCATATTGGATTGGTTTCATATCGGATTGACCTTCTGTTTACACGAGAGCGTTTTCTCCTGCTTACACGAGAAATTGCCAATCCGATACGCTTCGTACAGCTTCAAGCGAAAGTCTCTGAAAGTGGAGTGAAACTAATCCAAAATCCAATGTCGTCTTAAAGGGAGTACAAAGACCAGCATGCTTTGCGCGAAGTCAGCGACTTGCTCTGCCCAGCTTCAAGAATAACTGACTGTACGAAATTCACAAAAACAAAGACAAACGATGGCAAAGGCTGCTGGTCTTTGTACTCCCTTTAACGATCGAAAACCTCATTATCAATTCTATGAGCCTCCCATTCACCTGGGGTGCTGGGCAGGACAGAATTCGCGTGGATTCAAAAAGCAAAACAGTGAAACCATTGCAATGCGTTTTTGTGTAAACAGGAAGCCAATCCGATAAGAAACGAAAACGGTGTCGTGTAAACTGGGCCTAAATGTCTTACATCATTATGACAGATACTGATATATTCATTCAATAAGACAATTGTGTGTCTGTGTGGTACCAGGTACGTACAGTAGGTCGATTTTAAAGGTCAATGGACAGTGGCCACACAACGTGAATAAGACTCAATGGCATAGCAGTGTCAAGTATCTGTGTTAGAGAGTAATTTGTAACTGACTATTCTAAGTCAAGGTTTTTGTAAGATCCAATTTTGGAGAAATCCAGTAAATTTTTGGGTTTATTTGAAAATTTGCTTCCAAGGTTACCAGCTGTCATGTTATACACAAACTAGATTAATACACAAAATTGGACAAGAAATAGGATTGGTGTTGGATTTTTCTCTCAAATATTTAAAAAATTAACTGAATACAATAATGCTCCAAAAACGCAAAAGAAATCTTCTGTTAGTTTTGCATATCTTCTGTTAGTTTTACATTTAAATTAAGTTAAGGAAAAAACCAACTTTAATCCGGTCTGAGAAGAAAATGAGATTGTTTTCTGAATGAGCCAAAAAAAAAATTTTCAGTAATCCAAATGGCTTTATCAATGTCCACATTTGTCCCGATTTACAGGACTTACAGATCTCATTTCACCCACAAGATTTTCTTTGGACCTCCATGAATCAAAGAAATAAGCCTGAATGTCCCAAAATAGATCAAACTTAATGACACAGCAAAAATTGTTCTGGAAGACCGTTCTCCAAGAACAAACTCACGGTCATATGTAGTTTATAATTTTCTGAAAAGAAAATTTGAAAACTTTGATAGATTACAAGTTGTCAGAGGGCATAGAATGATTTATCTAAACTGGAATATAACACATCAAAACACTAATCAAGTAAAAAATCCTAGTTCATGACTTTGATTCTCTTTAATATCCTACTTTCAGTTGAAAGGATGCTGTTGAAATGATTTTGAACTTGCATAAAATTTTCCAGGCTTTTATGGCAGTTATACAAAATTGGTACATTTTTACAGTAAGCAAGCCCATTCTGCCTTTTGTTGTCGTTGCATTTCATATAAAGTATGTCCACTGCAAGTGAATATTTTTGATAATT
This sequence comes from Aurelia sp. 3 sensu Dawson et al. (2005), assembly GCA_964020215.1. NCBI lineage: Eukaryota > Metazoa > Cnidaria > Scyphozoa > Semaeostomeae > Ulmaridae > Aurelia > Aurelia sp. 3 sensu Dawson et al. (2005). Next base: position 22,936,561 of record OZ026578.1, read on the forward strand.
CTATGGAATGTAATACAGGTAAACTGAGGAATATTCATTTCACTTGCCATGAATTTGCAACTTGCTCATTGTATGCATTAACCAGATATTTGTTCCATTCAAATCCAAGCTAAAAAAGCCATTCTTGAAGTAGGATATCCAAGCAAGGAATTTTGGATGAAACCAAGCATAGATTAATGGCCACCTTAATTTACTGAAAACCCCTTAAGCATCTCATGTGTTGCAAACAATAATTTAAATATGTATGTATGTATGTAATGTATGTATGTATGTATGTATAGTAGGAAAAGAGAATTATTTGTAGTAACTAGAAACTTCAAAAAAGGAGGGCTAAAATTTTGATAAAATTTAGATTTTAGCCTCACCTGAAAATATGCAATTATCTGGTATCATAATGTTTGGAGAATGTGTTTTCATTGCTTCTGAAAGGAGAAATTTCTTTCATTTTGATACACAAAAATGGTTTTCCATTTCCACAATCCACAAAACACTCGGCACCACATTTACATAACAAAAACAAGGAGACTGTATGTACTATTTGTTACAATACCTAGATATGATCTGAATCAATTTGAACATCAAAAGGATATATAATGGAAGTGTTCCCCATTTAGACAAAACTTGGAATTCATTCCTGTATCAAAACATCTCCCGCCTGACTTGAGAAAGTAAAGCATGAACATAAATCACTAAATTTCCCAAAACTGGGCCATCCTAACTAATAAAAGCAGGTAAAAAGAAATTACTAAAAGAAGGTGACCTACCTTCCACCATCATGGAATCTCTTATGCTTGAGCCATGAGAACTAATATCGCTTTCATTCCCAGATGAATTCAACACAACTGGAACAACAGTATTTGAGCCAGGTGTTGATGGAGATTCCAGTTTTTCAATGTAATGTAATTTGCACAAAAGTTTATGATCTATGAGTGCAAACTCCTCTCCTGTTGATAATTGTCTTTTGCATACTTCACACGCAAAGCATGCCAGATGGTAGACATGTTGCTTTGCCTTCCTCACCCAGTCCGTTTCCTGGATTGCCCTTTGACAACAAGAGCATTTCACACTGTATTTCATTCTGAACTGCCTGAAATTTAAAGGAGCAGTCTTGTTCATAAACACCAACGATTAATAATCAAAAAGCCTTGCTTGATAGAAGTACAGAAAGTATTGTCTTGCTTTTCTTCTCTTTTGTTCATAAACATACAAGAATCAATTTAGCTTATCAATGAGTGGCTTCAAAGCCATAGAGCAAAGAAGGACTGGATGAGAAGTGGATCTAGTCAGGCCAGACTTCTAACTGCAAATCATTCAGCATGGCATAAAATTCAGTTGATGTATGGATTTTGCTGCTTCTTCTCAGTGGAAATTCAATGGAAATTTTTACTTGACAAAAACTTAACATTTTCATGCGAAAACTCATTGGACTGTCACAAAGTTTTGCTTTAATATTAATCAATCATCACATTTAGGTGGGGACACAGTTGTTCAAATGCTGCTGTTGCATCCTCACACAGTTCTGCTTTCAGTAGGGTAGTTTCAAAGCCCTGTTCAAGGTAATTGTGTTCAAACATGGGTTCTCTTTAAAAATAAACAGATCCCTGGACCATCCATGCCTGCATGAAGGAAATCACTCAGAATAGGCCTTTACAAGAGACTATGTATGCATTATTCCATAAATTGGGAGGAAATTCCTTTGTCAGAATGAAATAGGGGGATCTGCACTGTATTTTCAATGTACATTACCTGAACTGCAAGACTGTCTCAAAGGGAATCACCACTGGTATGACATGCAAGTTAAAACAGTATAACAGGACCTTGTTTTCAAAACACTAGCTCATTGGACTTAAAAACTGATGTGGCAAAAGACCAACCCAATTATTTATTTCCTTTAAGGTAGATTTGCAGTGATGCAATGTTGCTCATGGAAAGCTTTTTCATGGTTTTCATTTGTGGTTATCTCCATTGTAAAAATGAAACACTTTGGTACAAATTATGCCATGCTCCTATCCTCACTAAAATTTCTTTGTGATCTGACAGCATCTATTTTGATAATAGATCTTCCAGCTACTCTATAAAAGAGTGGATCAAGCAATACTCTTTATACATTTTTATATGAAAACTTTAATTGAATGGTGTTAGAGTTACCATCACTATTTTCCACATTTGGAAGTTAAACAAAATATACAAAAGTTCCGAAAATATAGAATGCTCATATGACGTTTCGCTTTTGCTGAATCAGAAATAAATCAATTTATTTTTGATTAAACAAAAGTGAAACATCATATGAGCAATCTATGTTTTCGAAATTCTTGATTATAAAGTTAATAGAAAGGAGCTTAGTATTATTTATCAACAAAATGTACAAAGACATCATCTCATTTAGATTCTATTGCAGAATAGCAAAAAGGTCTACACCTAGTTTTTCGAAGACTGAGAATTTAGGCCAGTATTGAAAGTTTCTTAAAATCATCAGACTTTGAGTACTTGGGAGTTTCTTACAACTTTCTTACAGGTTTCATAACAATTTTCACGTTCACTACCTGTGCCCTAATGAACATTTCAAAACAACGTTCTTTGAAGCCTTTTTCCAATGTTTAGACATTGCTCAAGTGGCGTCCCAGTAACATATACAGGAAACAAGTGAAAATAAAGTAAACATATAATAATGATTTCCCTTGTCAAAATAAATATGTTTTAAAGTTATATTTTCCTAATACTGGAGTTTCGTAATATTTTGGCGATCAGAGTTGAGTTTCTTACAACAGTTTCTTATAAAAAAATATGTGTAATGCATGATTCCTGCATGATTCTTTGGTCGTTACTTGATTGGTTGAAAATTTGCAACTATTCCAGGTCTTTAACAGTGTGATGTCTTTGCAAAATACAAATTTCCATCTTATTTTGTTCAAGGAGAGCGGAAGGAGGGTATCACTTTTTAGAAATCTAAACATCCAAGATTTTTTACGATAGTATTTTGCGATCTTTAAATGATTTTTCGTGAATTCAAAGGACTTTTGTCGAAGGAAAACAAGCTTTTTACAAAGTGATAAGTTTGTCAGATTTCGATACATTTTGTGAAATAAATGCGTTGCTTTTGTGCCAGCCAGTTCTTAGCCCGGCAACTAAACGACAGAATCTTGGCTTGATCATGCAGAAAAAAACAAGTTAGAAGTCGTCTTTTTCGCCAACCAACAAGGCATATGATCATCGATGCTGCAGGCTCTGCTGGCTGGTGGTTGCGGTACCATAAAGCGTCTGGATCAAATGAAAAGAACCAAGAGGCATGAAAAGGCGCTTTTGAAATAGGTTACTTTAGCAGACAATACATTCAAAGACAATCCTTGTTGCATTTAGGCCTTGTCTTCTTTCGTTTCCGAACAAGAGAGCAATCGCAGCAAAACGCTCTTCATTAACACAAAACCAATGGTAACGAAGCTGGAAAGTGTTGAAAAATGTTCACTCATTTACAGAGTATTGATTTGAGCTTGAATGGTGAAGGAATATCATCTAAGATTACAAACAACTTACATTTTGCAAATGCTTCAAACCAAAGCGATCGTCTTCCAGACATCAGAACAAAACCACAGACACATTCAATTCAGTTCAATGCACAAAGGGCTCTAACTTCGGCGGCTTTTACACCCATTACTGAAGAGCCCCAGTAAATATTGCTCATTGGCCGCCCAGTATGCTCAGTACGGTCATCGGCTGATTTGACAATAGGTTTGATGTTCGATGCAACTTCCATCTCCTTTATCTCTTTTATCTCCAGAGTTTCCTTAGATTATCAATATACTACTACCGTGCTGGGCTGGAACCGCTTACCATAAGAAACAGGATTTCAGCCAATACTGAAAGTTTCTTAAAATTATCGTATTTTGAGTACTAAGACACAAGGATACATCTTTCCTTTGTAAATGTAACCTTAGATTTAAATTACACGTTTTTTCATAAGAAACTGGTTTATAAGAAACTAGTACTAAGATGGCCAAAATTTTAAGAAACTCTGTCTGGTACTATGTCTGAGAAGTACTAAGAAACTTTTCAAAATTAAAAGCATGAATTTTATAGCAAATAGATCGTTGAACCTTTATCATTGAGCAATATTTTCTAACCATTTGTGTTTTCAACATAACAAAACACTGTTTATTCCTATATGATGCTTTAAATATCAAGAAACATATCTGCACCAGTGTTAGCGACCACATTGACAATTCATGCATTCAAAAAATAAGAAACCAATTATGAAACTTTTAGTACTAAAATGGACAAAATTTCATGTTAAATTAAGGAACTTTTAGTACCATGGCCTGATCCAAGTTTCTTATTAAAAAAACTTGTAGTTGATTTCTTTATGTTTAGATTTGCAATTTTATGTTAAATGGCCACAGGGTTGATGTGTATGTCCACTCTCCTCGTGGCATCGTTATATGTGATTGTTTTTTTGTAATTTTTTGTAGTAGGGTATGTTGGGTAGTTGTTGTACTTTTATCAGATGGTAGAAAAGACTATCTTTCTAGCGTCTTACCAAAAATTAAACCCTAAAATCTATTTTCCGCTGGAAAAAAGGCACCCCCTTAAATGGCACATCCCGTACCAGCATATATGGTAATTACCCCCCCCCCCTCAGGGCTTCGTAAAGGTTCCACAACAATCTTTATGCTTATTTCTTGTGTCATGTCGTGATCCAAGTTTCATGAAGCCTTTCCCATGTTTAGACATTAACCAAGACGAAAGGGAAACAAGACAAAAATATCGTAAAGGTTTCCAACCATTACAAAGAATAGTTTCTTAATTTATATTTTCCTAGCTTGCGTGCAGACTTTACTTGCCATTGTGAATGAGAGCCAAGGCGAAACTCTGTCTGCAAGCAGGCTAATATTTTCCCAGCACTGGAGATTCTTAATCTTTTGGCCATATGAGGGTTGAGTTTCTTATAACCAGTTTCTCATAAAAAGACATTTATATGACATTGCTCCCTGATGGCCCAAATCGTCCATGTGATTGACAGCTGCATAACGCATCAAAATTTCATAAAATGTTTTCGGGTCAGATTCATCCAGCGTGCCTTGCACGTGTCGTTCTTCATGGACCAAGACAAGAAAATGGCGGTGACAAAGACCAACGAAGAGACGACACGTGCAAGGAATGCTGGATGATACAATGGTTGAAGAAGCAACGGTGCCACCCCTGAAAACAATGAGCTACAGTATTACCCCACCAATTAGAAACTCATTTTTTAAAACCAGGCTGCTTGGTTTCTTATAAATGGAGAAAAAAAAGATAAAACAGGCTGAATAATTTCTTATAATTACACCCAGGGGGGGCACTCTATAAGATTTAAGATAGGGATGCTCATTTGGACAGATTTTTAATCTACCCAAAAAAATGACAGGCCCAAGATTTTCAAACCCAAAAAAATGACGGAATCATTCGAGAGCCCCCATAACTATCCTTTTTGTAGAACAAGTTAAATTGAGAAAATTGCACCGTGCAATTCTGCACAAGACAGTCAAACTGATATTGCATTTGCAGACCATCACAGCAACTCTTATGCTTTGTCGAAATCATCATGTTAACAACCAACTATTCTTTCTAAAAACCATATCAATGAACTGACACATGGAGTAGGCTGATTCAGTGTAATTGGGAAGAAAGAATTATTCAACAACCTATAGTAATTCCATTAATTGATTGAGATTATAATTTTCTAAATTCAAAGTTCAGTAACCCAAAAAAATGCCACAAATTTTCAATGAACCCAAAAAAATGACAGCAATTTTGTCAACCCCAAAAAAATGACGCCAACTAAGCGAAACCCAAAAAAATGACATTTTCGTAAATTTCAAACCCAAAAAAATGACACGAGCATCCCTATCAAAATTTTCACAAGTGCCCCCCCTGGGTAATTACAGCAAGAAACTTACCAAATGTGCATCAAAAGAAACCATGAAATTTGTTTTTATGTGGGTTACATTAAACCAAATGTTGGACAATGACTATTAAAATTCAGTTACTGTAACCTTAAATAGACTATGCCCTCCTAAGTAAAATAAAAACAGCAGTAAACATCACTACATTAGTTACTAGCCATGTGATTTCTTTAATTTTAAAAGCAAATTGTCAGATTGTTTTGTTTTGTTAGACACATAATAAGTTTTGTGTTATGAAGTGCTTGAAAAATACAATTTTTCCAATCAAAATTATTTTTAAGAAACCAAATTCAAAATTTCAGGCTGATTTTCCTATTTCACCGAGATGATTGCTCCTCCGAGATGATATTCCGGGGATATTCCTTGACTTTTCAAAGGAGAAAAGTTTCCCCTGGCAAGCCTAAAACAATAGCGCGTTGTCTTTGGCGCCAAAAGATTGAACATAGACAAAAAGATTTCCCCGTTCATATGGGAAAATATTTCAAGAAAATGTGTTCATATGGGAAACTATTTCCTCGGCTTAGGCCCCGGCTAGGCGGGATCCCGGTAGAGTTGAAGCCAGATCTCGGTTAGGCGGGAAAATGTTTGCTCATGTGAACGCTTGTGGCATTTAATGCGGGAAAGCTTTTTGAGGCGAGATCTCAGTTTAATGGCCTTAATGGCCTCAATGGGAAACTTTCCCCATATGAACAGGCCCTAGCCTGCGCGCAGGAAAGTTTCTTTCTTTTATCTCCTCCCCAGTAGCCAAAGTCTGCACGCAGGCTAAACAGGACCTCACTCAGGAAATAAAATTCTCGTACCCTTCAAACGGAAATCATTTTGTTTTCAAAGAAATCACTGAAATCATATACAAGTCATTTTGTTCTAACGGAAATATGCGATAGGGCCCGATATTCCTGCAGCTTCTGCTTTTGGAACATGTTCAGGCATGGAATATTGGTCAGCCTGTAAAAAATAACCCCACTGGAAAAGATTTCAAAGAAAAAAAGTCGTCGTGCTGTCAAAACGAATTGAAATAGACCTATCTTTCAATTTTAATATTGGCACAAAAAGATTGTACAATTTCACCAAGAATTCGATTACTGGAAAATGATAAACGAAAACAAAATAGAAACAAAGGCTACTGGTGGGCTATTATTTAAAAATTCGATCTCTTCGGGTGCTTATCAATCAACCCAGCTGGAATCCGGCATACCGGAAAACCAGGACCCAGGACCCTATGACAGGACCCAGGACCTAGGACCCAGGACCCAGGACCCAGGACCCAGGACCTAGGACCCAGGACCCAGGACCTAGGACCCAGGACCCAGGACCCAGGACCCAGGACCTAGGACCCAGGACCCAGGACCTAGGACCCAGGACCCAGGACCCAGGACCCAGGACCCAGGACCCAGGACCTAGGACCTAGGACCCAGGACCCAGGACCTAGGACCCAGGACCTAGGACAAAAGACCTACATCCTAGTTAGAAGATTCTACAGTATATCGTATTTTCATCTACAAATATCGTATTTCCCTGCTTCATACTGTATGTGCTTTCGGATCCTTTGCAGGGTTTCTTAGCTTTGTGACTCATTTTTGTAGCAAAAATTTTCTTTAGAGTCTCTTAAATTGTAACAAACTTGTTTTCAAAATTATCAAAGTTCACTGAGGACTGTCCTTTGAACCAAGAATAAAGTTATGAAGGGAAATTACTCCTTTTAAAGTCCATCTCAAACTAGATGTCACCTGAGATGTGCAATAACGCAACATTACTTTGCAAAACACTTCTGTTGTTGTTTTTCGCGAGCATTTGCAGATGAACTCAAATTTGAGACAGACTATAGTTTTATTTGGGATGGTGAAACGATTTCTGTTCCAAAAAGGTTTCTTAACTTCGAATTGGCATCAAAATTGCTTCTAGTACAGTCATAATTTTTCTGGAAGAGACCACTACAGCTTCCTACGGGTGGTTTCTTATAAACTGAATAAAAAGTGAACGCATCTGATAAAGTGCAGAAAGAAATTTCGTTGAAAGCTTATCGTGTGATCTTTTGGCGTGAGCAAATTCATAATCAATACCGTTATAATTTCTTTTAATTGCTTGGCAAAATTTCAAACGACCCAGAAAGCGGGTTTTGCAAGAGACGCGTGCCCCTTTTCAAATCACGGAGGAGCGGACATTTGACCTATCACCGCTTGTTTGGTACAATGCCAAATGGCTTAAGTCATTATTATGTGTTTGGCAAAGTTTGTCTGTTACATGCAATCTGTTCGGTGGATATTTTTGGAAAATAATTAGTAAGTGTCTGCACGACAGAGAATGGTATGTCTGTATGTTGGTATGCATGGTATGTCGGTATGCGCAGGACCGTAGGACCAAAGGTAGAAAGGAGAAGATTACAGCCAAACTAAATCACTCGTCAGGGTCAACGGCCGGTAAACGTCACCATGTTTCAGAAGCCGAAACTCCCGCCTGTTCTCACGAAAAAAAGCTGCAACGGCGTCGTATTTTGTGTTTTATACCATTGCATTGGGATACAGGTATTTCTTATAAGAAGCTGATAATTTGGGCCGGTAGTGGATGTTTCCAAAGTCATCAGATCAGTGCCCCTCATGAACATTTCTAAACAAGGCATGAAACATGCTGCAGTTTCTGAATTTTTTGGCTATCTGAGAGTCTGTGTTTCTTGTAAGCGGTTTCTAACAAAAATACGTGCATTTCAACAGGGACCCAGCCAGGGGGCAAGACTTCTTGAAGATCAATGTTTTCCCTGAAAGCTTCAATTAGAGCAATCGGTTTGATGGAATCATATCACCGTGAAATTTCTGTTGAGGTCTACTTAATTTCTATCGAGGTCTTTTTAATTTTTAGACATTACTCAAGGACATTCCTAGTAACATGATACATGAAACAAGTGGAATAAAGTAAATATTCCCAAAAACAAATAGTTCCTTAAGTTACATTTTCCCAGTGCTGAAGTTGCTTAATGGTGTGGTGATCTGAGAGTTGGTTTCTTATAAGCAATTTCTTATACAAAATGCATGTATGAAAATGGTTATTTTAGCCAAAATAAAAGATGTGGTCCTAATTATCATCGGTAATGTCAATTTTGGTGTAATAATAGCCTCAGGCATGTACTTTCTGAAAATGTAAAAGTTAAACTAGAATTCGCCATCATTTTTGCTCACATCAGCGTTCTCCTTTGTGTGGTCACGCAAAGTGGCAAACTTGGCCAAAATAAAAATAAATTAGGAGCACAATTTCCATCCAAACATGAAAGTTATGATAGAATACATCAAATAACACTATACTACAAAAAAGTTAGCAAAATATTGAAAGCTACTTTTTTCGCGACAATTGAGATTTGAGAATTTCCGATTCAGTCCCGGAAAATTGTCTCCCTCCCCCTCATTTGTTGAAATATTTCAATGAAACTTTCTGAGCAGTTGCACAATAACAAGCTGCAAAAAGTCAAGAAGCTTCATGCCATAGAATTTATCCTAACTGAGTTTTAAAAAGATCTACTAGGGGGCCAAATCCCCCCCCAACCAAAATAGGGTTAAAAATTAAGATGATTTTGAGTTTTGAGCCAAGATTGCGCGCAGGCTAAGACAGTGAGTTCTGATAGTTTTGGAAATCTGGCAAATACTTTGTTTAGACATCTTCCATCATTAGAACGCTTTTCCCCTTGATTTCATGTATGCAATGCAATTTCTCGTGAATTTACAATTTTGGAAACATTTACCGAAGAATGAACCCCACCGGGCACCGTCAATGTTTTATGCATTCTTTTCAAAGATACTGAAAATGAGAAACTGCAGAAACAGTTTTTAAAACTAACGAAACGGAAGAAGCGTTGTTAATTTGCAGCTTTGGTTTTCGCTGGTTATGCACAATGTTTTGACACATGTGCATAACTAACAGTAATAGTTAATGTTTTGACATTGTGCCGAGTGCAAACTCTTGGCCCATTTACAGGGCAAATATGCCACCAATTATCTCCAAAACCACACTTAGCATACCATTTTAACATTGTACAATAGTGATTTCATCCTTCCGGAGTCTAGTTATAGATTATCATAGCAACTGGTCTCGTCTTTAGGCAACCAAACAATAGGGCCATGTCACATATAAGCTTAAGTACAATCTTTTCAGATGAAATGGATTGGGACTTCAATAAACAACCAAGAAGTGAAGAAAATATGACTTACCATATTGCACAGATAAAGATATCATGTGTTATAAAGGTTTTCATCTACGATGTATAAAGGCTAAAGCAAAGCAAAACTATAGAAATCAAGTGCAAAGCTAGTGACATGAAAGTTGTCAATACCGTTTTTGTTTTTCTTTTTGGATACGAGCTGGCACGATCCCTTCGTTAGTGCTCCTTTGGCAGAAGGTTTAGGACGTTAGAGGATGCATACATGCATCATATGACCTAAGGAACATCTACATCTAATAAGAATGCAGGAGTCTGTGTGAACGCTGTCATCTGATTCACATTTTTTATTAGAAATGACAAGATCCTTGGGAAATTAAGAAATTCATCTCAATTTTTGATGAGGTTGGTCGTACGTCTCAGTTTCAATGACAACCGTCCAATTCAGTGAGCGATATTGAAACACGGGGGGGGGGGTTCTCGGCTAAATTTCGGGCAGGGGTGTGCCGCCCACGGTTTCAAAATGGCACCGTTGGCTAGACCAATTTTTCTGAAAATGATACCCTTGGCTAGACTAATTTCTACATCAAAAGTGCCATGAGTTGGCACAGGGGCGGACTGGCAGTAGAATTGGGGCCCGGGCGATTCGGCAACGAGGGGGCCCGCAACTACGCGAGCGAAAAGTTTGCAGGGCACTCCCTTGGGAAATCTTTTGTGAACACACCCCCTGAATTGGCCTCAAATGATACTGGACTAACTTCTAACAATTTGAATGGTTCTCTATACGAGTTGCATTCTGCTTTGAAACTAAGTGCGAGCGCAGCGAATAAAGCTGGGGGTCCGGGGGCTTACCCCCGGGAAAAATTCTCATTGACACACCCTTTAGATTGTTGGAAAACGCCCCATTTTGGAGAATTTACCATTAAAGAAGCAGAGCATCACGACTGATGGGGGTCCTTCCGGGAATTTTAAGAAAATGACTGCAATTTCACGAGTAGATACATTATTTTTGAACTGCACAATATACAAAGGAATAGTTTGATAGATTTTGGCCACCTCCTGGAATAGAAATAACTTTAAATATTCATCTCTATGAGCTTGGCTTTCACAGCCTCTTTTACTTAAAAATGAACGAATTTCAGCAAAGTATTACGGGCTGAAGCGCCTCGGCCGACCGTTTCCAGCAGGCCTGTTGCAAGAATGCAATTTCTTATAGCATAAGTTGAATGCGAAACCAGAAATCTCAGGGCCACCGTGACCTTCAGGGCCACGCCCGCTTCGCTCTTCTTGGTGAAGGTCTGATTCATTGCCGAGAAATGCTTTCATTTGTCCTTCCTCAAACTTCAAGATCCAACTACTTCCGAAAGGGAATCCGTTTGACGAAAGACCTCACTGGGAAAATTCTTGAAAGCAGAGCATCAAAATCGTCTACAAAAGGTCTTTTTGTCAAGTCAATTACTGTACATGTTTTTGTATCATTGTTCTCGTATAATTTTCATTTCATGCCTTAAAAGTATCATTAGATCACATTTCAGAATCCTTAAATGTTGAATACTTCTATCCAGGGCGTACGCAGCACTGGAAGGTGGAGGGGGTCTGGGGCGTAGCCCCAGGAAAATTCTTAGCAACCACGCCCTTTAGACGGTCGGAAAATGAAGGAAACGCCCTTTTTAGCTATGCTTTGCATCGTAAACATGGCGACAATTATCACAGCAGGTCGCTTTGTCAGATTTGCAATGAGAGTTCATACCCATCATAGAAAGTTACTCTAGGAAAGTCAAGAAGAATGATTATTCAATAACGTCCAGACTAGTATATCAAAACACGCATTGCAAAGTTGCTTTACTGCAAAATGATTTGGAGCTGGTCCTTCGAGCTTGATAGGGGTCTCTTTTCGCTCCTTTATAATTGTTTAGTCGGCCCCCGGGGGGGGTACTATACATATTTTGGGTACGGGGACGTGCCATCGGGAAGGGTATCGATTTTCACGATTTTGGTATAAGGAACGGTATCGATTTTCACGAATTTGGTATAAGGAACGGTATCACTTTTCGCGATTTTCACAATTGGTATTGGATCCGGTATCCATTTTCGGAAAATTGGTATAAAGTCGGGTATATATTTTTGAAAAATTGGTATAAAGTCGGGTATACATTTTGGAAAAATTGGTATAAGGAACGGGTATGTTTTTGAAACCTCGATGGCACGTCCCCGTCCAAAATCTGGTCAAGTAACCCCCCCGGGAGTCGGCCGGTGGCATCTTTTATGCAAGAAGCTTTGGCAAATTTCAACAGTAGCAGCAAATTAGGATCCCTATAGCTAGTGGCATGGTGGACAGGCTGAGATAACTTGGGATATTGAAATGATTAAGTGGGTCTGGGGGCCAAGCCCCCAGGAAAATTTTCGAGGATATGTATTCTACGATTCTACTTAGGCTGAGAATGCCTCTTCCAGCCGAGTTCAAGCATTCGTTAAAAACCCAAAACCTTTCTATGAAACTTTGACGAGTCCCAACACAAATTTTATTGCATTTTTGTGCTAATCTCGAGGACCATCTTTATTGAAAAGTGGGGGGTCCGGACCCCCATTCCCACCTTGGGTACGCCACTGCTTCTATCTTTTTTCTAAAACCTTATTCATATTTTAAATACCCCTAACATGGTCTCCTAGGTCACTGTAACCGAGTGTAGATATAGGCAAAAGTTGTTTGAAATTAACAGACTGGCAAGGGCATGAGGTAAAGTGAGAAGGGGCCCCTGCATAAAAGATGCCTTCCTCGATCAGGTCTTTATTGGGCCCCTTTGGCAAAAGCTGCTCCAGTTTTGTCAAGTTCTACATTTGCAGATTCATCAGTTCACCTATCAGTCTAAAACAAGACTATGCCAATTGGAATTTTGCAGTACCCTTATCTTACGAACTGGGGTCCACTTGCAATCTTTTGACATTTTCAACTGTTTGACAAACAAAGATAACTGTTGAAAGAATTATTACAGGGCCCTTCAACCAATTTTTCGTTGATTGAAACTGGTTGTTTTGTCACTGTCAGAAAGTTCATCCAAAATTAACCATTTGAAGTATTTTTCTTCCAGCACAGAAGGGGCCCATGGGGACCTTTGCTGAGGGGGGCCCTTCGGGCCCCAGCCCAGTAGCCCGACTGGCCAGTCCGCCCCTGAGTTGGCATTTTCTAGGCAAAACTTGCCAAATATTTGCATTCTAAGGACCAAAATTTGAAAAAAAATTGGGTTTCTTGAGATGACAGGTAAGACTGAAATTGGGCGATAATTGGACTTTTCTGTCTTATCCCCTTCTTTAAAAATTGGGGTGACTCTAGCAACCTTCCATGAGTCAGGAAACTGGCTTGTTTCAATTGAAGTATTAAACAAGGCAGCCAGAGAGTTTCCAATGAAAGGGAGAGCAAGTTTCAAAAAATAGCTAGAGATATTGTCAATCCCAAAGCTCTTTGCAGTCTTAACCTTGGCAAATGCAGCCCTGATATCTTTAACCTCAATTGTCTTGAAGTTAAACTCAGCTCTATCTTTGTTAAGACAATTCGGCTTCAAGACATTATCAAGACAATTCGGCTTCAAGTGTCTTGTTTATCCTTTGTGCTCTGACAGGCTATAAACATATTCTTTATGAGCTAAGAACTGGGCCGGTACTGGGAGATTCTTAAAGTCATCAGGCCTTCCTTTTCAATGTTTCGTTTGGCTAATCTTCTTTGTCTACCTTTGGCCCTTTTTTCCTGCGCATACCGACAAAAATCACGTTATGTCCTTGTCACCTCTGTCCTGTAGACACTAATTATTATTTTCCAAAATATCTACCAAAACGATTGCATCCAACAGACAAACTTTGCCAAATACATCATAATGACTTGAGCCATTTGTCATTGTAATGAATGCTGATCATATAATGATAGGTCAAATGTCTCCTCTTTCATGATTTGAAAAGGTGCACGCCTCTATTGCAAAACCCGCTTTCTGGGTCATCTGAAATTTTGCCAAGCAATTAAAAGAAATTATAACGGTATTGATTATGAATTTGCTCACGCCAAAAGATCACACGATAAGCTTTCAACGAAATTTCTTTCTGCACTTTATCAGATGCGTTCACTTTTTATTCAGTTTATAAGAAACCACCCGTAGGAAGCTGTAGTGGTCTCTTCCAGAAAAATTATGACTGTACTAGAAGCAATTTTGATGCCAATTCGAAGTTAAGAAACCTTTTTGGAACAGAAATCGTTTCACCATCCCAAATAAAACTATAGTCTGTCTCAAATTTGAGTTCATCTGCAAATGCTCGCGAAAAACAACAACAGAAGTGTTTTGCAAAGTAATGTTGCGTTATTGCACATCTCAGGTGACATCTAGTTTGAGATGGACTTTAAAAGGAGTAATTTCCCTTCATAACTTTATTCTTGGTTCAAAGGACAGTCCTCAGTGAACTTTGATAATTTTGAAAACAAGTTTGTTACAATTTAAGAGACTCTAAAGAAAATTTTTGCTACAAAAATGAGTCACAAAGCTAAGAAACCCTGCAAAGGATCCGAAAGAACATACAGTATGATGCAGGGAAATACGATATTTGTAGATGAAAATACGATATACTGTAGAATCCTCTAACTAGGATGTAGGTCTTTTGTCCTGGGCCCTAGGTCCTGGGTCCTGGGTCCTGGGTCCTAGGTCCTGGGTCCTGGGTCCTAGGTCCTGGGTCCTGGGTCCTAGGTCCTGGGTCCTGGGTCCTGGGTCCTGGGTCCTAGGTCCTGGGTCCTGGGTCCTAGGTCCTGGGTCCTGGGTCCTAGGTCCTGGGTCCTGTCATAGGGTCCTGGGTCCTGGTTTTCCGGTATGCCGCTGGAATCCATGCAATTCTAAAAGCCATTGACGTCATTGCGAAATTGTTGATCTGAAAGAAGACGATGAATCTTGCCGAGCGGCCAATCACACCGGAAAACTTGTAGAGATTATTTTTCATTTTTCAGTTTACCTTTTGTTATTTTTGACAGCATTGATATTGCACTTTTCAACGAGTATGCTGCAGCTATTTTCTGCCAAATCATGACCACTTTTCACGACAGTTATTCGCCTTCTGAATCATTTCAGAGTGAATTTGAACAGAATTTGATTATTTCTGGATTATTTTCAAACGAGCTTGCTGTTAATCTGTGATAGATACGAACACACCAGGTGTCTTAGGTCTGCACCAGATTAATCTTAAAAATACATATAATACACCTCAGCATCTCTTCTATTTTCCTAAGAAAACAGGGTGGCAAAGGATTAAATTTCATTTTCTGTAGCTTTTGCTCCTTCAAAAAAGTGTATGAGAGTTCCCTGAGAGTTTCAAAAACACAGGATTTTTAAGAATTTCTGAAGGATTCTTTTTGGAAAAAGGGTGGTAAACACTGAAGGACAAAAGGACTTTGACAAAGTATACAAGATTGTT
The DNA here is from genome assembly GCA_964020215.1 of Aurelia sp. 3 sensu Dawson et al. (2005). Lineage (NCBI taxonomy): Eukaryota > Metazoa > Cnidaria > Scyphozoa > Semaeostomeae > Ulmaridae > Aurelia > Aurelia sp. 3 sensu Dawson et al. (2005). The sequence continues at coordinate 22,952,080 of OZ026578.1, forward strand.
TGGGACCAAAATGCCCCTTGATTGAGAGAGACTTCTAACATGTTTTTGTATGGAGGCCGCCTTTCAGAAAATGAAAATATCACAGGGAGAGCAGTATTCTCCTATTTGTTTATTGCTTTTTATTATTTAGATGCTGCATAGCTTCTTTGGCACTGCAATGGTGGAATTGTACATGCGTAATAAAATGCGAAGGAGGAAAGATGTGAAGGAGAGGCAATGCAAAGGCAGGAAAGTGCAAAGGAGGGGGAGAAAAGAAAATAAAGTACTTCTTTCCATTCTTCTCTTTTCTCCCACCTGTTGCATTTCCTCTCCTTCACATATTTCTTCATGCATGTCCAATTCCACAATCACAGTGCCAAAGAAGCTACGCAGCTTTCAAATGATAAAAAGCAATAAACAAAGAGGAGAATACTGGTTTCACTGTGATAATATGATAAAATATCTTGCGTTCACCTCACACAAATTTTTGGCAATATTCTAGAAGTAATTCTTGAACTTATTTTCATATAATTACACAAGAAATATAAACTTACTCTCACCTTGTATAGTCATCTTTACAGAATACCTTTCCAGCTTTCATATAACAAGATTTTTCAGTTCCTAATTCTTGCTGGCAAACAGCACATTTCAGGCAAGTTGGATGCCAAAACTCTTCTTTTACTCTCAGAACATATTTGTCCTTTATCAGTTCTGAGCATTCGACACATCTTATAGTCTTCTCTGGTTCCTGCAACATACAAAATAAATTTGAAGCGAAATATAAAGATAATCTTGAATTGAATGGAAAGAAATATATTCCCTGTGACAAGAAAGAAACATTGTTGAATAAATAGTGTGACAAACTTGCAGGGTACAAATTGGGAAAAGGGCAATCAGATAAAATACCCCTTCAAACAAGTTTTCAAGTTCCTTGTAGACAAATTGCCACAAATCAAGTGTCATAAAAATCAAAAGCTTCATGAGCACTTGACTAAATAAAAAGACAAGATCAAGATACATCCTATCACCTTACCTGCAATTTTGGTGCAGTTACACTTTTTGTTGGATTCACGCCTTTTGGTGGTTTCATGCCTTTTGGTGGTTTCATGCCTCTAGGTGGATACATAGCCTTTGGTGGATTCATAGCCTTTGGTGGATTCATAGCCTTTGGTGGATTCATAGCCTTCGGTGGATTCATCTCAAGAAAAAGCTTCATTTCGTGTTCCCCTACATCCCTCATCAAATACTGCATATACGTGCCATATGCATTTTGCAAGCTGCGTGCTTCCAAATAATTAGCTAACATTTAAAGAAGTTACTTTTTGCAACCAGCAATAAATTGTAATGTGTAGGATCTCCTGTGCTATCTTATGTGTTTTTAAGATATCATGTACAGGTATCCAAAACTATTGTTTCTGATACAAGTAAGTGCTATCAAATTTCATTCTAACTTTTAAGACCAGATAGCATCTTGCTGCTTCTCCTACTCTTTGTTGACCTCATCTGAATTTGAATCAAGCTATTTCAGTACTTATATAATCCTTAAAACAAAAGATGTTGATAGGATATACAGCATGAAGAAATAATGAATTGAAAGGCACAGAAGCTACAAGAACAGTACAAGCATTCTCACACATGAGCAAATTTGACCACCAAAGTAAACAAGAATGTGAAATACCAGCACATGCCAAGGTGATGAAAATACCAGTTAGCAACCCTAAAGGTCAACATGTCTGTACAATGTAAAAAAAATTGCATACTTACCTCAACAATGCAAAAAATCACAAATGATAAACCAACAAGCTCAGATTCAGAGAGGAAGGGGTAAATGGGGGTAATCACCCAAGGAACCTGGCTTCAAGGGGGCAGATGGAAAATTTTGCCTCAATATAACACACTTACCTCAGATACCTGCAGCCTGAACAATCAACAATAGATGTAATTCACTCTGAGGCCCAGCCTGGCTCTCTGATTACCTGGTAATAGGCATCATTGCACAAGAGTTATGGGGGCAGGCATCATTAAAATATTCTGTACTTGTGAGCAAATAATTGGAAAAATGTATCTGCAATCAATGTGTAGTGATATTTTATGCGTGTGTCCAGCAGTGCTTGCACTGATTAATGAGGTCCAAATGTGGGGGAGGGGGGGGGGCTCAGTGTAGATCCCTTTTTCAAGCTTTTGTGAATATATACGAAGATTTCAGACAAAACGAAAATTTGTTTACATCAATTTACAAATCATTTGTACTTTAAGTCATGAGGACGACCATCCACTCCAATGATAATGATTGAAATTTCTTTGTATTCTCAAGAAGCCTTGATGAGTAGTACCAATCCTATATTGAAACCTCACATTTTCAAAGAGACTGCAGTACCCTTTTCTTTGATAAACTAAGTCTATATTTAAATTATCTTTTGGGTAAAACTATCGAATCATATCTACCGAAAAACTATCGTATCAAGCATGTTGTTTGGAATTCATATCAATTTCAGGTTTTATCATTTTGCTTTTAAAAACATTTATAAACATCTTTCATAAAAGAGTCCAGGTCCTACTGTTATATTTGCTGGTTCATTCAATGATACCTTTTTACAGTTCACTTTATGAGTGGGCCATGCAAGGCACTCTGCATTCTAAAATCGCTCCCATACTTGCCTGCCTCCATTAAAAACAGAATTTGATTCGTTATTTCCAGATGAAAGAGTGAACAAATTTGTACATTACTTTCCAACATATATATCATGTGAAAATAAATTCCCATCTTCTGGTTAGGAATTGAATCTTGGGATTTAAACTGAAATGCTAATTCAATCAATTTTGATAATTGTAATCAGTTACATAAATTTAATTTTTTGTTTTCAAAAACATATCATACAAAAAATTGAATTTGAAAATACTTGTTTGTGGAAATTTTCAAATATATTAATATTTGAGAAATTAAATTTTCCAGCAATTTGAAAAGCAACAACAAAAAAACAAACACAATCATTCAACTGACCACAAGCATTTTCTGTGAAAGACAGGTTAAGACAATGCATGGTTGTGTGCTTCTTGCTTCAAAACATTCCCTTTAATACTAGCATATTTTCAGATCAATTTTTGTGCAAATTTATACAGAAAAAGTGAATCTCCCTTTTTAATACTTTGTCATTCTCTTTGCTTTGAAATATAGATTTGTTGGCTATCCTCTTAAATTCCAGCCATGTCTATTCAACAACTTCAGACATGTCAATGTCAAAAAGATTTCCACAACAGTGCGATAATTCTCTGCATGTTTAAACTTCTATTCTGTATTCTTTACAAATCTTGATCTGACTGCTATTTGACTGTTTTTCGCTGTTTGTTTTCGTCGTCAATCTGTCACGAAGTTTAGAGTTAGCCTTTTCGCACACAAATCTCTCTACCAAAGGTGAGAGCTACTTCCGAAAGCTTTTCCCGCTTCATTCAACAGGTTTAAGAATTATGCATTCCGTATTCAATACAAGCAATAGTGTACTTCATCTTTTGGTCCTGGAAACCTGCAGCAATTTTTTAAACTAATCTCAACGATCATTTGATGTGGAGATCTTTCCTCTACAACAACTCTCGAATGAAAAAGAAATCCGCAAGGGTCACAGCAGGAATTGTAACATTTTCTACCACACAATCGATCATTTAAATCTGTTAAGAATGTGACACTTTGATCAGTTACTACTTTACACGAATACTTTACTCCGTTTGAAGTTGTTCTAGACAAAAGGCATTAATCATAACAAATGTGAAATCGCATCAGATTTTATTTTAAGATTGGACAAATGATATTTTGGCCCATTTTAGAGCCCTCGTCGACGATGATGACCCGAACTTTGTCTCTCTGGGTACATTGCTTGTTTGTTTTACTTCGTACCCCTACCAACGGGTTTTGGTATAATATGTGCGAGAGATATTTGCTCTCATGCACTTATTGCATAAAATTTCACGTTTATTAAGGGTATTTCGGATGATTTTTAACGGTGGACGTCCCTTCGTGCGTCATACACCAACAAATCATAGCCGTGAGACACTGAAACGAGGGGGGCCTAAACAACACGATCGCTGTTAAATTCAAATGTCGATAATAAAACTTACCTCTAGGTTGTCAATTTTTCTTTCTTCAGAATCCTCGCACATAACTTAACTAAATTCCCAAGTAGATGGCGAATGATCGATGAGTGATCGTTCTAGCACATACATCTTCTGCCTTGCGTCCCCCCTCTGTTGTTGCTCGTTCTCTCTATCCACTCTCTTCTGGTTACTCTTGTTGTTATGATCTTCGATGTTCGCGCAGCTATGCTCACGTCCAAATACGTTCGATCGTGCAGCTTGGCAGTTGGCCTTGCTTTCCTTGCCCTCAGATCTGTATTTTCTTTGACAATATTTATTCAATATTGCCAAGAAATCTCTCTTCCTCTCCGATCGTCATATGCGTCTTTATTCTGTCTCTTCAGGTGTGATCTGCTCACGTGCAAAAATATTCGACCGTGTATGGCCTGGCTCCTGACTGCGTTGTCTTCACAGCCCTCCGACCTGCCCTTTATTCACTTTTATTCATTCACTACGATCTGTCTGTTGTAAGTTCTTTTCTTTACGATCTCTGTGATCCGTATTCCCTCTCTTCGGTTAATGTGTCTTCAGTTAGTCAGTCAATGCAGCCAGCCCTGCTTCTGCTCATGTGCAAATAGATTCGATTCTACGGCTGGTCATGTTTACAGCCGATGGCGCCGTGCATGAATAGAAACATGCAAAGTGTCATTTAGCGCACGCAATAGAATTCCTCCCTGAATAAAGCCTTATGTTGATCATTGGTCGGATGTTTGCCATTTCTCACAAAACACCTGGTACTTCTCCATGTATTTTCACTATATTTTCATCAAATTCATTTCGAGTTCTCGTCCTTTCTTTAATAGCTTTTCCACCTCCAAAGTCATCCTAATTTTCTCAGTCTCCTCAAGCTTATATTATGAATTCTCGATTCTATCTAGATTTGGTCGGAGCTTTGTTTCGTTGTTCGAAAGCTTGCCACAAATTTTTCGGAATGGTGATTTTCTTTGGGTATCTTTCATCAGAAAGACATTTCTGCCAAAATGGTCTCTGACAACCTTATTTTCGGGGTAAGTGTGTGTAGACAATAATAATTGGCTAGTCAACGCTTGTGTTAGACTTGCCCTAAGTCTATTTCGTCAATCAAAAAAAAATTGGGAAAGGGAAAATTAGGAAAGGGGAAAACATGAGGGCCGATGTTCGACAAGTCTGTTTGTTCACTGTATCAGGCAGACTTATTACAGATGACGAAATAGACTTGGGGCAAGTCCACGCTTGTGTCAGCCTTTTGGTCAAGATCTGTTGCGCCTTCGCAGTAGAGTCCATTCCTTTGAAAAGGTTAAAAATGACATATTTTCACTTCTCGAAATGACCAAAAATATTAAGTCGGTTAGGAGTAGCAGATTTTCTCGAAAGAGTGTGGCGATGATAAATTTGCAAGGGACTTTGGGACTGTTATGCTGCACTTCTGTGTCATACTGCTACATTTTCGCTATTATTTTCTGCGTACATATTTTCCTCCATTCATTCTTTAATTTCTTTTTCTCAATATTAATCACTTCTCTATCTATGATTCACGACTTTAACTGCCTTCGTTATTACGTATGTATTAGCTTTGTCGGGAAAATTCTTATTCTTACTACGCAATCTTTATACGTAAAACATTTTATGCCTTCCTGTTGTTTACTTATTCGAAGCTTTATATAAACGGTATTCCAGATATTTTAGTAAGAACAGCACGGAAATGTAAGGCTAAGCATAGGGGTAGTTAACCGTCTAGCCCAAGAGGCTTGCGAAAGCTCTTGTGGCCTAGTTTCTTAGAATCTCGCATATCGACTATTATTGAATTTTAAGGGCAGGCAGTGCTTGCGAAAGACTGTTCTGTGCCATAGTACATTGTTGGCGTATACATTTGTATTATCGAGATTCGTGTAATTTACAGTGCTCAGAGGTAGCCTTCGAAGGTTATGTTAGCCTTGGTTTTGTTTTGAAGAAAGGTTATATTCATCGAACAGTTCGCCCCATCAACTTGGAGTCTTTCTTGCTCAAATTCTTCGAGAAATCCAGTGCCTTACCGAAGAACCCTTTCACATTGGTGACATCGTCGCGGGATAATTGGTTCTTGCAAAAGACCACGAACCCATCACAAGATCTATTGATTGGGAACTATGGACGAGAAAGACAGAGGATCACGTCAAACTGAAATACTTTCGTTTTTCAATGGAAACAGCGAGAAGATTGCCAGAAAAGGACCGAGTTTCAAGATGGTTAAGATCACGCAAATTAACGATGAAGAAAAAGAGAACGTGGACTTTAGAGCGGTGAATTGAATCAACATTGGACTATCGTTTTTGATTTATCTATTTCAGGACTTTCGAACATTTAACAATAAAGAATCGAGGGCGATTCTTTTTTTTTGATGGGGAGGTATGTCATACTGCTACATTTTCGCTATTATTTTCTGCGTACATATTTTCCTCCATTCATTCTTTAATTTCTTTTTCTCAATATTAATCACTTCTCTATCTATGATTCACGACTTTAACTGCCTTCGTTATTACGTATGTATTAGCTTTGTCGGGAAAATTCTTATTCTTACTACGCAATCTTTATACGTAAAACATTTTATGCCTTCCTGTTGTTTACTTATTCGAAGCTTTATATAAACGGTATTCCAGATATTTTAGTAAGAACAGCACGGAAATGTAAGGCTAAGCATAGGGGTAGTTAACCGTCTAGCCCAAGAGGCTTGCGAAAGCTCTTGTGGCCTAGTTTCTTAGAATCTCGCATATCGACTATTATTGAATTTTAAGGGCAGGCAGTGCTTGCGAAAGACTGTTCTGTGCCATAGTACATTGTTGGCGTATACATTTGTATTATCGAGATTCGTGTAATTTACAGTGCTCAGAGGTAGCCTTCGAAGGTTATGTTAGCCTTGGTTTTGTTTTGAAGAAAGGTTATATTCATCGAACAGTTCGCCCCATCAACTTGGAGTCTTTCTTGCTCAAATTCTTCGAGAAATCCAGTGCCATACCGAAAACCCTTTCACATCTGCAACAGTTACAAGCATATGACAAAAGGTTTGGGGAAGCAGTGTTGCGTTTTTGTGAACATGTGACTTTTAACCTCGATTGAAAAAGCTAGGTGCAGCTTTCATTATCATCATCATCATTTTGTTTAGCCCGCGCGCAGACCCAACTGGCCTCCAATGCGGAGGAGCCGGTAGACGAAATTCTATTGTCTGTCCTCTCCAGTACAAATGCCGTCTACCGGCTCCTCCGCATCGGAAGCCAGAGCTGGAATCTTTCCCATGCTACACTTTCCATTCTGCAGCTGATCCTCCAAGGTCACTCAAAAGTGCTTTGACAGTGCACAGTAATACCAAATGTTTCGACGTTGTTCTGAGTGTGAATTTTGTCTTTTTTGTCTTGAAACCCTGTTATAGTAACTTGAAAGTCCCTATCCAGGGGTTACTCCCATTATGGCTTAACAGGGGGATGAAGTCGATTTGAGGGTCTTACCAAATGGCTACCAAATCACCCTAGTTGTCAACTACATACTGCCAATTGGGGTATTCTAAAATTCCAATTAAGTCATTGCAGCAATAATCATAAATGAATTTTGAAGTTTTCTTGCTTTGTTCCATCAGTTTTGCCATAAAAAATTATGAAAATCCGTATAAAATTTCCATGATTAAATGCTACAAAATTACCCAGTTTTCAAGCTCATGAACTACCATTTTAGGGTGTTTTTTCAAATTTTTGCTTTAGCCCTCTTCAGCCCTGATTAGACCCCAACAGGGGCACAGGGGTCAGGCCACAATAGGGGTACCCCCGGGAGTCCTTTTAACAAAAGTAAGTTAACTCTAACGCTTTTAGGGAATTTCAAATATAAGATACTCATTAGAAACTTCTGGGAGCAAAGATATCTTACAAAATTTAATAAATTACCTAACAGCAAAGGATTTTACATAGTTTCTTACAAAAATGACTGTACACACCTGCGAAGGAACTATTTCCTTATACATATGTACATCGAGTTATTAGAAAAAAGTCATTAAACAATTGCTAAGGAATAAAAATATTCCTGCCAGATTTTCAAATATCAGTCTTGATATTTGTAAAATACAATTCATCATATGGAAATGATGATATTTTTCAGGATACTGTATTCTTCTCAATCTCATTTCCTATCTTGACATCTGGGTTCGATCCTGGTCCAATTATTAAAATGCAAAATGTTCTGAATGACTTGAAGTGGGCTTGAAGTCCTTTACTGTAAGTTCTTTCATATCTTGTTTTATTTTGAAATTAGCCAATCAGAAACATCCTCAGCCAGATTGTTAACTGGCTATTACGTTTACCATGATTCACAAGGGATAGCCATATCCTAATGAGTTTTAAAAGAAAGCTTATGAAGGTATTAAGAAAGATTCTTTCCAAATGACCTGTGCTGTGTGAATAACATTCCAAGGGCTAGGAAATTATGTCATGCATTGTCTGCGTGGCCTGTATAATACGTTACTTTTCCACTGGGAAGGGAGAGGTTCTCGTTTGCAGCGAAACAGTAAAAATGCCATGTGCTATGATGATCAATGCAGAAAATGACCACACCAGACACCAGGCATGAAATTTGTTCTCCATCACATAGACTTAACTCCATGAGTGAAAAATGTAGTCTACATCTGCACACCGTCTATTGTGTATTCAATACCAACCGGACCTTTCATTCAGTGCTCAGTGTGTGATGAAAGACCTTCAGCACATGTCTTGCAATGGTTTCGCCCGTTGAAGTAACTCTGGAAATGGTAAATGAACCAATGCATGAGCCCTGTGGGATCACGCAGAGCATATTATCGATAGTGGAAGAAGAACAATCCACGATTTATCTCGCAAAACTGCCCCCCCCCCCAGATTACAAAAAAACGAACATGTAAAGCGATCATTCTCAACATTGGCTTCGTTATAAATATTTCAAATTTTCAATCGCCCATAAAGCAAAGGTATTCGCTACAGAAGTGAACAACTTCTGGAAACTATAGACCTAAAACATAGGAAAATGGATCTGTGATGTTTTATGAACACTTACACTGGCTTGAAGGACTAGGACTAGGCCAGTAATGTATGAAAACTTCCTCCGAGAAAACAAGTGGAAGAAGATACTCACCAACAGAAGTCTCAGCTGTTCTAAAAAGGAATCTGGATCAAACAATAGATTCATACATTTTGCGGAATTTTCGAATGTAGACGATAGTAAAAGTAGAAACGTATAATAATAATATCGCTCGATCCAGACCCTTTTGTTGCACAGCTACAAGGTCTGTTGTGCCTAAGCTACATATTTCTTTCTGCCTTTGTTCAGGGATCCTGTTACCATCATATGCATTTCTCAACACAGTAGCTACTGTTCCGTTATTCGTTGTGCTGAAAAACTTTGGCAATAAACATAACTTGCTCTAGCATCCTTTTCTTAAACGAAGAGAGACTGCATGCTTGATGAAGTCTATATTCATATATACAGATGAGAATTTATCTAAACAGATGGATATGAAAAGGAGACCCTCTGCTCTTTCGTTTTCATTACACAGCTTTACTCAAATAATATGAGCAAACAGAAAGTTCGCAATCGAAGGTATAAGATTCTGAACAATCTGTTCTCTTAACTCGAAATGTCAACTCAGCTGTCAGCTGTCTTTGCAATGTTAAAACAAAACGAAGCAATAATTTCCTTTCTTCGATGAGCTTTTGTCTTTCTGCTGGAGGCTGGAGAGAAAAAGTGAGCCTTGCTAGAAATCTTCTGCTCACCAAACGAAATCTATTGATCTTTTGAGGGGCGGCTGTGGAAGATCACACTGATACAATCGATTGTCACAAGTATCCTTTTTGAGACACTTGGTCAAGTTAGAAATGGTTAGAGAATAGACTTATGACCTGAATTCCCTCATTTCCCTGTGCTCTTTAGCTTGATGATTGCGCTTCTGTCAACAGAGACTCATAATCAACCTCGTTCCCAGGGTGTTATTACGTCTTACGCTGATCACAAAGCTAAATGAACACCCTCCTGGTACACTTCGATTCGATCAAATCTGCTCAGAAAATGGGTGCATTAGCAGCCAATATGGATTTCACGGTTAGCTAGGCAACGCTAATCGACGGAAAATGGCCGTTGCCCTAGTTCTAATTCTGCAGAAGATGAACTGAGAACTAAACGCAAACACTTTGACAGCCTTATTTCAACCCTTCTGAAGATATTTGAACAATGATCTAGGGTTGGCAAGTGTGTCTAATGTGAAAATAAGCTCGGTTTGTTTGGAGAGAAAATGGGCCTAAGTTGCAAATTTAGGAGACTTTCACCGCAGCTTCCAAAATGATATGGCTCGTTATTCTCCGAATTTCGGAGATAAGTAGCAAATTATGGGTAAAAAATTTGGTTTCCCGTTGAATTTTTGACATGCGACAGCCGTTTACACCAGCGCAAAATAGAGTTACCGCACAAACCGAGTTACAGCCAATCAAATCGCCGAACGGCCTCGTGTATCCTTGAGTTAGACATGTGGCGACGAGTCCCTTGTATCCCTGCAGTAAACCTTACTCAACAGGTTTATCTCGAATCCCGTGGGCATTTCATCAGTTCTTCAATCGAATCGAAAATTCCATCACATGTTCTCTAATTCATGAATCTCGCAGTCTGATTGGTACTCAAGGAATCGCTGAGTTTGGGTCTAAAAATGGCCAGGTTTTTCTAAGTAATATTATTAGTCTCAGTTGACCGAAACGCCACCATCAAGTCAGAGAGCACTGGGAAACAAGAGACTCGACATCATAAGTCTATCCCAGAGTACAGGTAGAGCAACTAACTCACTCTGGGGACGAAACTGACTCACAATAGTAGAATATTACTCTGAAAAACGTGACTCTATTTAGGCCCAAACTCTGAGCTTTCTAGAGTACCAATCAGTTTGTGAGATCTATGAATTACTATGGTTACGGCACATGTGATAGAATTTTCGATTCGACTGAAGAACTGATAGCATTCCCATGGGATTCGAGATTCGCAGCCGTGATTCCATCATCATTCCATTGATGGTTGCAGAAAATAGGGTCAGCTTTTTCACTGTTTCATTATGAGTTCCTGTTGAGCAGGGTCCCTGCAGGGATACAAGGGAGTCATCTTCATAATTTTAGCTTTTCTGTAAAAGAATCTGAATCGAACCATGGGCAATTCGGACACTGTTGTTGTGCTTTCTAAACTAACGAAGAAACAATAATTATTCAATACTCACCCCTGGCAAGCAACGTTTGTATTCCGGTCAAACATCGTGGTCAAACATCGTGGCCTACCCTCCTGCTTCAGATTCTGAAAATTCTGAATCCCAACTGTAACAACATTTTGCCTCCCTAGCTTACCCGGGCAGTTCGTCAGGGTAAGCTAGGGAGGCGAAATGTTGTTGCAGTTGGGATTCAGAATTTTCAGAGTTTGAAGCAAGAGGGTAGGCCACGATGTTTGACCACGATGTTTGACCACGATGTTTGACCGAAATACAAACGTTGCTTGCCAGGGGTGAGTATTGAATAATTATTGTTTCTTCGTTAGTTCAGAAAGCACAATAACAGTGTCCGAATTGCCCATGATCGAACACAGTAAACTGTATAAAATATCGCTCGATCCAACGAAAATTTCAAGTCAAGATTCGGATTTAACACTGAAAAATCGTCCGCGGTAAAACTTTACACCCCGAGTTATTTTTCACGGTCAAATCCCTAATAGATTTTCAAAGTTTACATCGCCATCACTTCGACCGCTCGCAACATAAAAACTTATGGTCAGACTAAAGTTTGGGAGCTAAATCCGTATTTGGCCTCTAAACTTTCTTATAAAAGAATTTTGAATAATTTCCAAAACGAGGCTGTTAACCGAAGTGGTGTATTGTTTTTAGAAGCACTAGTTTACAGGTCTCCCAAGTGACACCATGAAATCGTTGCTAAGGAAAGTTGTCTTTCTTTTCAATGTTAGGCAGGGCATATTCTAATAGACGATTACGCTAAAGATGGCGGCAAGGAACTTTTTACCAAGATGCACTGCGTTCTTTGATCGAATTCCTATAGAATCGTTAAAGATTCGTAATTGGAACGCAGTGCATCATGGTGAAAAGTTCCTCGCCGCCATCTTTAGCGTAATCGTCTATGTCGATTTGAGCTCTTTTCCTGAAGCTGGGATTTGAGTTCACAATACAAAAATGTCTGTCGTGGTACTTTGAATGAAGAGCTTCCTTTGTTCTTTTTGTCTCATTTGAAATCGTGGAGCTGTGAAGTTTCATCGTCAGAATCGTTCCATCCAGCGCGCCCTTCCCTATGCCCTTGAATTTACTCAGAAATATTTCCCTAAGCCCTGCTTCCTTGTGATTTTTTTGTGCTTCTCTGTTCCCCAGTCAGTCCCCTGGAACGATCCTCTTTGTCAAAACAAACAGGATTTAGTCGGTTTATGGATAGATTCATGCAGACATCTTGACCGTCTGAGCTTAATTAAAAGTAATCTTAAAACTTACGATCACTGGTATCAACTCACAACAAAGAAAATCCAGTTTTTGTCAACTTAAAGATTAACTTGAAATACATAGTCGAAAGAGTTAGCAATTTGGTTATGAGTTTCCGTGAAAATGGATATATCTTAGGCTTGTTTCTCTTGATTGCATATGAATTATTTAGGCCTGTTTAATTCTGACTTTGGTTGAGAGGAAAGTAGGCCTCTCCAGAGCAAGCTAGGCGCCCAGGGTATTTACAAGATGAAGCTACAAACAAAATTTCACTTTTGCGGTAGATTAAGAGTTGTCGTTTATTCATCTGAAGAAAAAACCACTGGATAGGAAGTCGTGGTTTTATGCGCCACAAGATTAGGCCGTCTTTCGACTTGTGCTGTTGTGTGGTCTGGGAAGCTTTCAAAATGGCTTCAGATTAAACTAAGATTAAGGGGAAGCAAACAAGGAGTTGCTGTGATTATCACAAAAGATGAAACTTTGTGTCATAAGATAGATCTCAAGCGGTCATCATGTTGCATCAGCAGCATGATAAAGAATGGCCCAGCAGCGCCATGACCTAGATTCCTCCGCAGGCGCTCTTATCTCAGAGGGGAAAAGGAATGAGGGAGTGACTAAGTGACATGAACAATTCATTGCACGGTCGACCCTACTTTAGGCGTGGGTAAAATTTGAATTTTAGACCGATTGACATTGCAGTTCGTCCGCAAAGGACTCTGGGTGACGATGAGTCTTCAATACTGAATGTAATTTCCAAATGGACAAGCCACAAAAGGATGAAACGAAGCGAAATCAATGAAAACACAGGCGCAACCATGGCATGCCTGCAGTTCAGTTGACCTTGTGGATATTTCCGGGCAAGCGTGGGAACTTTGATTCATTCGTTAAAATCAAAACCTGCTGAGGATGTCACAATGTATCAATTCATAGTACAAACGTTTCGAAATATTTTCAATCTTTTTTTCAATTTCTTGAATATGTCGTCTAATCTCGCCACCAAACGCGATTGAAACGTTTTCGATGTGTTACGCGCATTATTTGTTGTTCATGAAAAAACCATGACGAAAAGAATGGACACTGGTTAGAGAGATAATTAATTCATGGTATCTACCATTCACCTCATAAATCGAAGAAAAAACACTGATTGTTAATACCCGTCCATTATGCTGTTTGTGAAGAAAGCGGTAGGCATTGTACGAATATTTTCAGCAGGTTGCGCAATTTCTTTGCTTGTTTTCTTTCAATTTCCTGTCAATGAAGCAGTTGTGAAATTTAATGTGAACATTATGAATATCTAATTCGTGAATTGGTCGCCCTCGGCGTCTATCGTAATCGAGGAAAGTTAAGAAACCAGAATGACAACGCTAGCCAGAATGTCACGTTGTGTGATAAAACCACGTGATAAAACCACGTGATAAAACCACTCCTTCCTGGGTGAATCAAAAAAGTTAGCATGTTTGGTAAGCTGTGAAAGAAAACTTACATAGCCGATATTAAAAACTGAAATGTTCATCTATCATTCAAAAGGCTAACTTAGATGTGAAAATTGTGTTTGGCAAAATCATTCATCATTTAGACCCACAAATGAGGAAAATACTGGTAGAGGCTTCAAATGGGAGTGAGAATTGACCCATGATTTATTTACCATTGAAATTCAAATTGAATGCAATTGTTAGTCTCAGAAATAGAATTCGAATGTGAATGCCAAGTAAATGATGGACCAGAATTGAACATGGAGTTATCGTTCCCATACAATGCCTTACCAGCATTTTGCAAATTTCTGGGTCTGAAAGATGAATGATGTACGCGTCAGATTTCTTTCAAGAATGACTTCCACGTCATAGTAGTATAGAGCTCAAATCTTTAAAAGGTAGGTGTAAAATTCTGTTACATTTTTCTTTGAATTAAAATGCTTGAAAGGAACTTTGGATAATTTGCTGTAAATCTGCCGTGGCCAATTTTTGATATCTTCATTACTTTCAAAATGGCGGCATTTATTAATTTTGAGGCCGTGATGTCATCAAATTTCTAAATCCTTAGCCAGAAGAGCTACAGATTTCTACTTGCAACCATATTGTAGACCTTCATAAACTATGGTTTCTTTGAAGATTGTATCAATTTCCCTTGAGTAATTTAAGATTTACGATTATTTTAATTTCTTCAAAATTTTTGATGAACTTTTGCAAAAATAAGCACAATGTGCCATTTTGAAACTAATCAAGATATCAAAAAATTGTCATGGCAGACTTGCAGCAAATTACCTAAAGTTTCTTTCAAGCACTTTGATTAAAAAAAATGTGATAAAATTTTACACCCATCTTTTTAAAGATTTGAACCCTATACTCGCCATAGCACAAAATTCCTCGACTTGATTCTTCTGATCTTTTTTCAAACCTTATGATATTAAAGCTCTTCGAAAAATCTTGGCACTTTAAAAACATACAATTAATGAGAATGTTACCTAAACAACAAGAGAGTACTGAAAGCTTTTCATAACAAAAAAAGTCCTTTCAAAAAGTTTCTTGATGCATCTAAACGTAACACTCAAATTTCTATAAAGTTTTGGCGATGACAGGAGTTTCATTGGAAGATCAAACTGTTTAAAACAGAGTGCCCCACTGGTTTGTAAA
Organism: Aurelia sp. 3 sensu Dawson et al. (2005); assembly: GCA_964020215.1. Lineage (NCBI taxonomy): Eukaryota > Metazoa > Cnidaria > Scyphozoa > Semaeostomeae > Ulmaridae > Aurelia > Aurelia sp. 3 sensu Dawson et al. (2005). Next base: position 22,967,284 of record OZ026578.1, read on the forward strand.
ACAATTTAGTCTTGAAGCAGTTCCTACTATTCTTACAAAACAAACAGTTAAAGGCTTATGAATTTTGTGGCTAAGGGGTAAAAGATCAAAACACCTGCAGAAGACGAGGGGGATGTGCTATTCTGAACAGCACAGAGAGGGAAGAAATGGGGGAGGGAAACAGCTGGAATTTAACAAATACTGTCGATATTTCACAAACAATGCAACACAATAAAATGTCAAAATCATTGCAAACAATGATAACAATGAATTTTTATGTTATGAATTACAACTTTAACAAGCATATCTTTCATTGTCTCTCTGCTGTCTACCTGTAATTTGGGTAGACCTGTAAATTTTTGACATTCAAACGTGATCAACAAATTCAGGTGTCGACATTGAAGTGAACAGCCTGCTCGAATGCAAAATCAACTAAACGTGAAATATGTGAAATAACCGAAAGTTTTAACATTTTGACGTAAATCATAAAAAATGCGTGTCCCAACCTAGCACGTCTTGTGAGCTAAGAAGCTGCCAACGAGTGAGCATGGGTGAGGTGAGGTGTTTTGAGCGATGGTGGAGCAGTGACGTCGGCATTTGTCGTCGTTATTGTTCTTTCGGCTGGGGTCCTGTTGTTTTCGCATTATCGTCTCTGATTGCCCGATATCCAATGAGAAACCGACTCCAGTATCTATCACTAAATTGTTTACGCGTGGCTTTTTGTAACTGTATCAAATATTCCATTGTAGTATTTAGGTTTAACTTGCTTGCCTGTCTCTATATTATAGCTCCGTGTGGTGGTCATAGTCCGCTCCTCATGGTTTCGTCCTTGCAGCGTCGTAAAGTAAGTGTTGTCTCAATTAATTTCGTTTTTCTAATCTTTCATAGTTAAATTTCGGCACAATTAAATCTTTTAAGAAGCAGAAGGTTGTGGAAAATGAGCCTGTAAAACTGATTAAATACAGTCCACACGGGGGGGGGGGGGAGTTCTCGGCTAAACTTCGGGTAAGGGTGTGAGACCCATAGTTTGAAAATGGTACCATTGGCTAAACCAACTTTTGTGAAAATTATAACCTAGGCTAGACTAAATTCTACATGAAAAGTGCCATGAGTTGGCGTTTCTAGACAAAAATTGCTAAATTTTCGCCTTCTCAAGACCAAAATCACCAAAATTTCGCGTTTCTTTATGGGAATAGCCAAAATTTTGACTTTTCTTTGAGCAATATTACCAAAAAGCATACCCTTGCCTAAACCAAAATTACCAAAAAGTATACCCTTGGCCAGACTAAACGTTGGAAACAGTATACCCTTGCAAGCGGCACGTTCCCCCCCCCCCGGGAAACAGGCACTTGGAGGACAAAATATTTCGCTCACTTTATGCAGAAAATATGAAGTTTCGATTGTTTCTATTAAATATTGAGAAAATCAAATCTTTTTAGCCGATATTCGGCTGTGCTTCACTAAACAGCTGAATTCGTTTTGGAAACATGCTTTGAAGTTGTTAAGTTAAAAGACCGTCCCAAATTATTGGTTAACTTTAAGCACAGTGAAACCTTTTACACGACGGCAAGCTGTGGAAAAATAACGGATAAAACTGCTTATAAGTGTACACTTGGATGACAAAATATCTTGCCGACTTCATTTCGAAAATATAAAGTGCTGATAGTCTTGATTAAATATCCAAAAAAATTGGATCATCTTAGCCGATATTTTCTTGCTAATTAACCGATTTCCAAAATAAATATATCTGAATATCTAAATTTCATATACAATCTACTTCGGCAGTATTCGACCGAAAATCAAGTGATCAATTCGAACGATCCCTATAATATCTTACTGAAGTTTCCATAAACGTGCTTTTTATGTGAATCGACAAACTTCATTCAAATACTGAGCACTGCCATAACGAGCTTAAGTAGGCCTATATCAAAACAATTTGATGTCACAGATTCAAGTTTTTCTAACTGAGAATGACTGAATGAGATCATTCACTTGGTCGTCGCCAACTTCAGCCGAGCAACAAACTTACGCAAACTTACACAACATTGCAACATTTTTTATATGTATGATAGATAGTTGGCATTAATTAGCTTTACACAGCTATTAGAGTTGTACGCCAACTTTAAATAAATTATTTTATATATATATCATATATCATTAGCAACAGCAGCTTAAACATTGTTGAACGTTTTAAAAAGTAGCAAGCTGAACTCTCCTCTGCTACTATATCTCATCAGGCGGAGGGGTTGAGACAATGTGTAAACTTCGCAAGAGCAACACTAAAAAACCCAATTCAAAATGCATGAAGTATAAACAAAGAATATGTCAAAACTACCTTTTCATCTTCTGGTTCAAATCTTTAGCTACTTTACCCTTTTTATTCTCTTTCATTTTTCTTTTCAATTTGTTCTTTTTACCCTTGCCCACACTGTTTATTTTGTTGCCTTGTTCAGATTCTTCATCAACCATCATTTCCTCATCTTGGAAATTCATTCCTTCTGATATCTTTGTTCCTTCCGGTATCCATAAACCACCTTGAAATTCAGCATCAATTAAATGTTCATCAGCTTCAATTAATTCTTCCATCATTTCTTCATCTGGTATGTTTTCTGTCTCAGATTCATCTTTTTCTTTTTCATCAATTTGCTTCTCAGATGATCCACTTGCTTGTACATTATTTTGTGCTTCCAGGTTTTTCTTATCTGAAAAGAAGTCAAAACTTTGTATGTCTAGTTGATAATATAATTGTAAATCTTTGACAATAAATATAACATTTTGTAGATTATGAACTTTATAATGGCTTGTTTACTCTGAATTCAATGAGTTGATAATGAATTGTGGTCGAGTCCAAATGTACAGACAAAGGTGACTCTAGTCGTATCTATTCCAGGCTTAGGCCAATTGATCAAAAAATCTCTGTGTTGCATGTAGTGCAATAGACAATTGCGCTAAAAGATGGTGGCAAGGAATTTTTTACCGAGATGCACTCCATTCTTTGATCGAATTCCTATAGAATTGTTAAAGACTTGTAATTTGAACGCAATGCATCTCGGTAAAAAATTCCTCACCGCCATCTTTAGCGCAATCCCCTATTGTACAAATATAAACAAGTAAATAAAGTAAACTATAAGCACTTTGATGTGAATTGAAATAAACAAAACATTTCAAGCATAGCCCATCCCAATATCAAGCCTTGATAATGGGCCATGCTCGAAATGACATGCTTGTTTCAACTTGTATCAAAATGCTTATATTTTACTACTTGTTTATCTTAGGCCAAATAACTTATTAAAAAACAACTCTTTTGTATTCATTTTATGAATTAAACAAATTTTAAAGATGCCCCAGATGCACAACACTAATGAAGCTCTGCCATTTAAAAACTTTTTATGAAGATATTGTTTGATCCAATCTGTTATATAGAATAGCTGAAAGGTCTATTTCACTGTATGTGGTTCAGTTTTTCAGAAAACTTGTGCAGTGTTTTTGATTGATGAGAAGTAGCCCTACCATGGATCTAATAAATGTTTTGCCAGGCATCATTTGGGAACTCAATTAAAGATTAAATCATCAACCAACAAAATCAGTGAGGTGCATAATTCATCCTGGCTTGTCAAAACCATTTTTCTGGTGCAAATGGTATTAAAAAAGTGGTACAACAGACAATTTTCTAGACCAAAAAATTACTTACAAATCTTCAAGTCTCTTTGGAATTTCCTTCCAGTAATGTGGTTTTCAACGTGGGCTGGAATGTTGTTTATTTCCTTCTTTGTAACAACGCAGTAAAGTGTGTTTCTGAAAGAAAAAGCTTCTCATACCATCATGGTGTATTTTATAAAATATAAATTTGCGACTTTATGTCCATCTGATGATCCTTTGCCAGGGACTCTAAATAAAAGGGAGAAATGCAAGATGATTCAGAACCCCTGAAAGGCAACTGCTACAGCTCTTAGGCCTGTTGTGAAGGTTTCTTGAAGGGGGCTTTCTTGAGAAAATCCCTTGTGACTTCATAATTAGCCGTAATGGAGTGGCTGATTTCAGTAGGTAAATTTTAAAGAGAATGGTGACTTTTAAATTGGGACTTGTTTACTCACGTGGTACTCTTTAAAGTGCACACAGTGAACTGTATCTAATATACATTATGACAAAGTATTAAAAAAGTTGTATACTAAATTATTTAGGATCACTAAAATAGAATTGTATAGATCACATACTTTCCTTTTTTACTTGGAATGAGGTATTCTTGGAATTCTGCAATTTTTGCAAGGTTGCATGTCCCATCTTTTGTAATCTGTTTGTATTTCTTCCCACTAATATATGATTCTAATGATGTAATATTACATGGCAGTTCATGACCAGTGATTGAGCAAATAACCTTCAAAAGAAATAAAACATTTCATGATCAACAAATTCTTTCCATATCGGGACTAAGTTTATTTTGATTTGTGATAAGATTGGAAAGAAGTAGCTTGTGTCAAGACAATACCCAAGGAAGTGGTAGGTACAGTTTGTGCAATGCTAGTCAATTTTGTGTATTGTATGCATCAGCATTTCATCTCAATAGAAATTTGAGTGGCCTTTTCTGCTTAGCTTCTGTGTATTGTCTGCCATAGGATACTTACAATTCCAGAGTATTGTGTTGTTAATGAAGTTTGCTGTGAGATCAAAGCAAAACCTGAGATTTAATCACATGATAGATGTTTGCTTCCTTGTTTCAGGGGAAAGCAATGTTATTGGCTGTTACAACAATACAATTTCTTTCTTATCAAGTAAATGCTGAAGCAAGCACTACACAAAAGCAAATGGCATTGTGCAGACAATACATTTTCCTTAGGTATAGCCTGCACGCACTGATCAACCAAGATGAAAGACCAGCCAATTTTTAGCAAATATGTGCCCATGAATGTAGGGATGGTGAAAGCGTTTGTGGCAAAATTGAGTAATCTTCTGTTCTGATTTGGCAGGTAGAACAGTCATACGGCAGGAGGAGTTTTTAATCCTATACGACGTTTTAAATGTCAAGAAACATGGGCCTATCTGCAGCTCAAAAATAAGAAACCAGTTAAGCAACTTTTAGTACTAAGGGGTCATCGACAAACGATTTTCGTCACAGTTAACGGAATTGGGCCGTTAGGGGGGGAGGGGGTCCAGCTCAAATCCGTTAAAATTTTGAATTTTGTGACGAAAATTGAAATAAGGAATATTTCATTATCAATCCTGAAAGAATAACTCGTAGCAGTAAAGTTTTCGGCCTCGCGCTACTTAAATTTGATGTTGCGATCTGCACGAAGAAGTTGCAGTCGGCTTAGGCCCCAACCAAGGACAAAAAATAGGCCTATAACAAGAGTCTGTGGGACGCTTGCGACAAGAGAAATGTAGCCATGAACTTGGTGTTCCGTTAAGAAGGGGGGAGGGGGGGGTCAAGCAGTTAACGGCCCAATTCCGTTAACTGTGACGAAAATTGTTTGTCGATGACCCCTAAAATGGACAAAATTTCATGTTAAATTAAGAAACTTTTAGTACTTTGGCCTGATTCTTATTAAAAAGAAACATGCAACATATTTAGCCTGTTTGACATGTTCTTTGCCAATTTTTATGCTAACCGAGAAACCGAGAACTGGTCAATCAAACTTCCCAAACCCTAACCCTAAGTAAGTTTTGATCCAGTTCTGATTTCTCAATGAGTCAAGGAATGAATTTGTCTAGCGCTACATTGTTGCACAGTCAGTAGACCTTCAAAGGATTTTGTGAGCTAATCATACCCTGGTCTTTGCATCATTAAACGTGAATGCAGGATGCTCTTTGATGAATGTTTCCACTGCAGGATCCATTTTGTTATCATGTGCAAGAAAGCTACTATTTTGTTTCCGCCTCGTTATCAATTCAAGCTTTGCTGCCCTGGCTCTGCCCCATGCTCCCATGCCCCATCTTGGATGAACCTCTCTTTTATTCATCTAATAAACATTTCATTATTCATTTCATTTTGGAACCCCAGCCCCTTCTTCGTCGTGTCGTGGGTGCAAACTTCAAGGTTGAGACAGCTGGCCTCTGAAACCGGTGTTTTGGCTCAAATACTAGCAGAATTATCTATTGCAGCCACGAAGGCCTCACAATGTTGCAGAAAATAGCAAATAATTTGTCTGGCACCTGGTGTTGGCCATACTTCCTTGCTTCTACTGTGCTGCTTTTGATTGCATGCCGATGCAGCCCTGCCCTGCAGTACAGACTAAAGTACTCGCTATATCATTTAATTATGATAGTTATTTTTGGTTTGGCATTAATTCCGTGTCTACTCAGGCCTGGCAATTCGGATAATATCGTTATTGGAAGGGCATATTATCATATATTTCGCTTCGTTTGGTGGATGCTTGGCTTCTCAATAGTCACAGAAGGGAAAGAAAATCTTGATGATGTGACAGCGCCTGCAGTATTTATGTGCAATCATCAATCTTCTTTAGATGCCCTTGTCATTGCCAAGGTACTTCATGGTTCAGCCGTTTTTAAGAGGCTGTTAAAGTTCCCAGGGGATAAACTAAATCTCAAATGAATGACAAGGGGCACATGCACATGGTTGATGGATTTTTATTGGCTAACAGTACTAACCTGCACCACAAAATTCTTCTTTAAATATAAGTGAGTCATTATGGCATCAGAGGTACTCCATTTAATTGGTTTGAATCCTACCTAACAAGAAGACAGCAATATGTTTCAGTCAATGGGTATCCATCAAGCCTTGAGGAAATCACATGTGATGTTCCTCAAGGTTCAGTGCTTGGTTCCCTGCTCTTCATTATCTTCATCAATGATCTGCCTAATTAATGTATCCAAAGTCCTCTCGTTTGTCCTATTTGCTGATAGAATCTAACAACATTAGCAAACAAAATCAATAAAGAACTTCTTAAAGTAAAGTCTTGGCTTGAAATCAACAAACTGGCTCTGAGTATTTAAAAAGTCAAATTTTGTGGTTTTCCACTCACTTAGAAGGGAATTGCTTCAACAGATTGATATTAGATTTAATAAGAAGCCTGTTAGTAGATCTACTGTATGTAGGTATGTTAATCTTCTTGGTGTCTTGATGGATAAGAATCTTTCCTGGAAATATATTTCTGAACTAACTAAAAAACTCTCAAGAACATCTGGTATCTTCCGCAGCAAAGTCAAACGTTTACTTGCTAATGACATTCTTAAGAGGAATCTGTACTATTTCTATTTTCTCTTCCTTTTTGTGTTATGGCTGTTCAACTTGGGGTCTTTCTCATGACACCTATCCTGAACCTCTTTTCTTTCTGCAGAAAAAGGTATTAAGGTCTATTATATTTCAGCCCTTTCATCTCCTTCAAAATCAATCTTCATTTCCCTTAAAATGCTTAAATTAAGAGATACTTTATGGTTCATCAAGACATAGTCACATGATCAACATATTCTTAGAAGATTTTTTTATAAGTCCGTTGATGGTCCCTCCTTTTCTCATTTTCACAACTATTTTCAACTCAGTTCTTAGTCATGTGACTTGCCAGGCAGCTTGAGGTGACATTTTCCAATCAATAAGGAATACAAACATCTCTGTATGGACTTAAATAATCAGTTAAGTATTTTGGTGTGAAACTATGGAATGGAATCCCAACTTTTATCATTCTTTTAATATCTTTGTGGCAAACACACACCATGGAGCGCAGGGTGGTTTTAGCATGGGTTTTAAAGTCTTGGTGACGACAAGGCTGCAGGTGAAATTAGATAAATAGGGGTCCAGGGGCCTGCCCATGGAAAATTTTTGAGACCACCCCCTTAACAATGTTAGGAGAGGCATTTTTTGTGAAAGCTCAAGGCACAATCACATGCTACTTTTAAAAGTCCATTTCATGAATTAACAACCTAATTTTTGGCGGCCCTTACTGTAGCAAAATATTTAGTATGTTTTGAGCATGCTTCAAGCTTGATACTAACTTGTTTTGAGTATGATCTTGGAATGTTGGAGAGCTTGATTCGAGTAAGAATTTTGCACCACTTGGGCTAGCTTGCAGCCTGCATGTTTTGACTGGAAGGCAAACTCAATCAAGCTTGATTCTAGTATGTTTGAGAATGACTTTAGCATGTGATTATTGTCAAGCTTGGTCAAGCTCTAATCATATGTGCAAACTGGCCAAAATTGTGTCAACACACTCATTTCAAGCTCCTTCAAGCCAAAATCATGCTCCTTTCAAGCTTGCGAAAGCTTGTTGCAAGCTGAACTTTTTCTTATGGGAGATCACGCTGCACAGCGGAGTCTTTGATCACAAATTCATGAGTCAAAAATATCAATATTACGAAACCACACACTTAAATTAGCCAAATAACACTTCACATACAAATATGAGGGGCATCTTATATGTACTGAGATATATTTGTCAATGAGAACTGAAACTGAAAACAGCATAAATTTTTGTTGCTTTTGCACTTTTAGGTCTTTCATGGTTTGATCAGAATCTGATGAAAATTCGTATTTTCCTTATATTTCATGTCAAAGGCATTTACAGTCATTTTCTTAATTGTGTGAATTCTTTTTTGCAGGATGCACCGAGACCAACAGGGTCTTTGGCAAAGAAGTCATTGCTATATATTCCCATTTTTGGCTTTGCAGCCTGGCTTGCAGGAACAGTGTTTATTGATCGCAAATCATATACAGCAATTCACATCATGCAAGAACTTGTTGGAAAGCTAAAAAGAAATAAGGTATGGTAATTGTTGCACTGTTTTGGCAATTAGTATTTGTTTTAAGAGGAACAACAGAAATATGATACCTTTCTTACAGAATTTTATATTCCCTTATTTCCAGAAGCTTCAATAAAATCCAGGAAACTTGAAACCAAAATGTTTCTTTTGCTGTTTTGAAATCATGAGTATCATAACAGTTTTTCCACTAGGTCGCAAATGGCTGCTAATGTGACATGGAAAATGTTAAGAAAGATTTATCACATGAAAGAGGGTTTGGTTTTGTCTCCTATGCTCAGTGAAAAGTAATTTTCCCCAGGGAATTTATATTGATATTTACTGTATCACGTACCACCCATCATGTATTGCCCAGTAGAAAACTAGCTTATGATGCTCCTTGAGTTGAGTTTCTTGTTGAACTAATTGTTGTAGGAAAGTGTTTTATCCTTATAGTGGTTGAATATTTGTTGAAATTTAAATTATTTTGAATTAATTTTCAAACAGACAAACATTTGGATCTTTCCTGAAGGAACAAGAAGCCAAAAAGATACTTTACTGCCATTCAAGAAAGGTGGATTTCATCTGGCAGTGCAAGCACAGGTTTGCCTGAGAATTTTTTATCTTGTAAACATTCTGGATGATAGCCTTCTCTATATTAAAGACTTTAAATTAGGTTTTCATTAAGGAATTTTTGACTAATGGAAGATTTAATCTAAACAGTGTCGGATGAAGATATCAGGAAAGTGTTAAGCTAATCATTTCATAATCCTGGTTCACATTGAAAGATGAAAGAAAAATGACATTGTTTGAATGCCACATGCCTTCAATTTTTATAAAAACTGACTTGACTTTGCCAGTTTTGTCTGCATTATTGTCTTGATTACTTTTTTGTCCCTGCAAACACAGATTTTTTATTTATTTCTAACCATCCCTTTGCCATAAATCTTAGCACGAATTAACCTTGAACCCAGGCCCCTTAAAGTGGGTAACCAAAGTTAAGATCTCTCTCTTTACGGAACCTGCTGAACTGAAACTTTGAAACTGATATGGGAAATTACAATGGATGTTATCTTTTTACAAACCAAGGGATTACACAGAGGCATTTTTGTGATCACTGCCCAAACAAAAATTGTGTCTCCTGTGATTGGTTGTGAGCATTCTCTAAGGGAGCAGTCGTTTTTAATCCTGGGTACTGGGGAGGAGGATTTTTGGCCTGGGTATGAAACTTTTTTCCACTATTTTGTGGGAGTGCGAAAATATTAAGAGCAATTTTTATGGGGTTCAAAACTATTTTGGTTCAAAAGTTTTGGATGAAAACATTGATCAAAGATTGAATGAAGAGTTAACAGACAAATGATGAATGGCTTGAACGGTATGAAAATCACGTTGGACAACTTGGTATCTGTCCATTTATCTATATTTTGGTCACAATGATTTCTGGATGGGGTACCAAACCATTTGCTGAAAGATGATGTGGTACGAAAATTGTTTTGTTTCTATATTCAAGATGGGGTATGAATTTTCTCTAATTGTGCGAAATTATCCTTCGCCTTGGTACCCACAATTAAAAGTGAGCGCTCCCTAAGCAGCATGGAAACGTGAACACATTCATTTCCAGTGTAGCGTTATCCTACTCCTAAAAGAACTTTCACTTCAGATTTATATATCACTAATCTTCCGATTTTTATTCTAGATACCGATCGTGCCAGTCGTGATTGGAAACTGTCGTAATTTTTTGGATATTCCAAACAAGGTTTTTAATTCAGGTTAGTGTTGTGACAACGAGCTTTTATTCTTTTATACTTCTTATTTTTATATTTATATATATTATATACTTAATACTGTTTGCATCATTCTATTCGAATAATTCCATTGAGCATTATTTCTGTTTCTGTCATGCACATTTAACGGTTTTCGTTGGAACTCATAAAGATTTATAAAAAATATTGCTCGATCCACATTCTGTAGGATATCTACAAGGTCTACTTGACAAGGCGTCCGCTACGTTCAATACAGTGGCGGTGCCACGGGGCCACGGGGGAACGGCGGTGCCACTTGTCCCCCCAGATCCCAAAAGTCGGCAAACATTTTCGAAGAAAAATGATATACCTTTAGACTGAAAGATTTCGTCAAATCCCCCCCCCCCCCTACTTCTTTCGGACTTTTCAGAGCTGGCATCCCCACAGCTTCAGTAGGAAACAAATCATAGAAAACTACACTAGCATCCCAGAACTCACTTGACCCTTGCAACCGGCATGCTTTGTGAACACATTGTTCATTGTTTTATGGTCTCTTTGTTGTCATCACTTTTAAAGTCAACAGCAATGACCGGCAACAAAGAGATGGTACAGCGCAGTTATAGAATGAAAATTATGTCGCTTGAACCTCTTTTTAGGTACACTTCGAGTTAGAATCTTACCTCAAATCGAAACTACTGGTTTGACGAAAGATAATGTCACTGATTTATCAAACAAATGTCGTGACGTCATGTTAGCAGCTTACAACCAGATCACAGAAGATTACAAAGAAGAGTATGTGAATATGTTGCCGTTACCAGATTTACAGAAAAATGAATGAATATGTGCTGATGATATATATTAACTGACTGATTCAAGATCATCGTGTCTATACACTGGCTGACCTAAAATGATGCAGCTCCCAAACAGTAGCGTGCGTGCCCACTCTACAGTCAGTACGGAGGAGCGAAAAGGAGAAGAAAGCCCCCTGTAGAGTCTGGGCAACGGTGACCAATTCTATGTTTAGAGTTCTCAGATTTTGTGGAACTATCCGTGATTGGCTGCACGATTTAACTTCTGTTCTTACTTGTGTTTGACGTGTTCTGTTTGTAACAATGTTTAGAACAATGTTTGTTACTCGCAAAATACGCTGAACACAAGTAAGAACAATAGTTAAATCGTGCAGCCAATCCCAGCCAGTTACACAAAATCTGAAAACTCAAAACACAGAATCGGTCGCCGTTGCGCAGACTCTACGGGGATATTTCTTCTCTCTTTCGCTCCTCCCCACTGGCTGTAGAGTCTGCACGCAGGCTGCCAAACATTAGTCGATCACAAATCGAGGCTTGCAATCAAATAAAGAATAGAACGATATGTTGCTGTTGCAAGAGGAGCAAAACATTATCAAGTATGTATCAATGCATTATCCATTTCTATTTACTTGGCTACCTGACATGATTTTCGTTCTTTTTTGATAAATTCTTTAAAGAAAAGGTTGACATTACTAAAGAATTGTCTAACTTTCATGTATCTAGATTTTTCATATATTTAGATAGTTTGTATTTCTGCTACTCATTAGTTTGTATTTCTGCTACTCATTAAATGATATTCGTGTTGGTAAGATGCTGCAAAAAGTTTGTTAATATATATTTTGCTTAATTGCCCTATTTCAAGGATAAGGTGTTACGTGACAGACTTGAAATTCATTGTTTGAAGTACTCAGCTATGGTCAATATTTTGTGATGTGTTCAATATGTGATTGTTTGAAACTGATTTGTTGTCATTAGTTGTTTATTCAAATAAATCCTGGATTTGCAATAAAATGTTCAAATATATGTATTATGTACCATGCGTTTCAAATCTTTAAAAAGTTTGGAAAATCTCTGTGATATGGCCTATCAAAGTTGCTGCAAAATCGTCGTTTCGAAGGAAGTTTGTTTACTTTACGTGATCCAGCCCCTTTAAAGTTTCTTCCCAGGTATTCAGTTAAAAGAAATAGGTCGTAGAATTTTACACCCATCTTTGCACATCAATTTATTGGATCCAATGCTGTTTGATGTTAATTTGTATTGTTAATGTTGACTAAAATTGATTTATCAATTCATGTTGATTTTATAACTTTATGCTTTGTATATAGTGTCATGTCCCCTATCTTCAAATGAATGAATGAATGAATGAATGAATGAATGAATGAATGAATGAATGAATGAATGAATAAATGAATGAATAAATAAATAAATAAATAAATAAATGAAATGGATGATACATTAATCGTGCAGTGAACATTTGCAATTACAAATGAATATTTTAGCACCTATGCTCTATCTCCAAAATGGGATAAAAGAGAACTCTGCAAGTTGATTGGCCATTCGAAAACAATGGTAAACATGAATTATTTCTGGAAAACTTCATAATTTTTGAATAACGATAATGTAATCGGTCACAAAGCATCAACTATTACAATGTTGCTTTGTTATTTGGGATCGAGACCGCGTAATTAGCGTTGCCTTACAAAGTGTAAATCCATGATGGCTGCTGATCTTTTCAGACAGATTGGGTCGAAGTGTACCCCCGGTGGGTGCAACGTTAATGAAAAATTGACACCACGCTCATCCATGATTTCGCTGAGAAAGGGGTATATTTGAAGCAAAATCGTAGGACCTAGAATCTCAAAATAAGGGATACTTTTCTTCAGAAAATGTCCAATAGAACGCTTAAATGTTGATGAACCCGACATCCTAGAATATAATGAATTTTACCCTTCTCTTGTGACCAGTATTTTTACTGTACAAATCTCTTTAGAGTTCATCAATGCTCCTCTAAAGGGGGTTATCTTCAAAAGCTGTCCTTGATAAAGGTCTTTTACTCTTTTCGCCAACTAGAAAGTCAGAGAAAAGGGTATTCCATGAAATAGCATGGATGAGCGTGGTGTACCTTCTACTACTGAATTGCACCCACCGGGAGTGTACCACGGTATTGCACCATATGATTGCACTTTATCGTAACTTTATCAAGCAAGTGACAAGCATGATTTCATTCTTCAAAGATGGCTAATGGGGGCCTTTAATTGATCCAACCATGATACAACTGATCATGTCACACATACATTGGGCCTAAAGCCTAAGTTTGTTTGTTTTGCTTTTCATGCGGTTCGCAAAGGATCATGGCAAACGATGGGTCTTTAACTCGATGACTGCAACATAGGTCAAAGGTCAAACGGCGATCATCAAAGGAAGTGATAAATGTTTCAGTTGTTTGTTGGTGCGGTTTAAATTATATTTTCCTCTTGTTTTGTGGAATGTGTATTTGTCTGATTTCAATTGTGGTCTCCAACAGATGATCGAAATTTTAGGTTTCTCCAGCAACGTTTTAACAATGGTACAATGACTCGTATGATCACCATCTTTGAATGATGGAACAAGGAATCATGGAATAGAAGAAGGAAGCTAAAAGGGCACTGGGACGTCTTACTGCTGTTGAGCTCTAGGGGGAAGTTCGGAGACGGCAGAGGGGGACTTCAAAGAGAGGGGGCTTATCAACTAACAAAGACGGGGCCTTATTCACAAGGTCAAATGACAAGATTGCAACGTGTATTTCTGCTGAATTTCGACATTCGTTGTAATGTTTATATGTTTGGTACACAAGAAAGGAGCTTACGATTTACCAAATTCGACTCCAGTATTGTTCAACACCATATTGCAGTTAACATGCAAAATTGTTTAGCCAAATAAATGGAAAATCTTCGGTAACTTCTGGTGTTTGATATAAATGAAAGGGCTTATTTAAAATTTGGCTGCGAAGGGAACAGCGAGCTGCGGCTGAAATCAGAGCGTTCGCAATATCACATCATGGGGGCTCGACAAGTTGGCAGATTCGTTGACCGTGGGATTGTGAGCTATTCATAAGATTGTGATTGTCGCAGAATGTTTTATCTGCACGTTGTTGTGGGGTTGTTGCTTTGTTATAAAAACACAACACAAAGGTCGAAGGAAAAATCCCTGTTCCCGCTGCTCTCTTAGCATTTATTCAATTGATCCTGTTGTTGATCCGTTTCCACAGTCCATTATTTACAAATTGATTGTTTGGTTTATGAAACAGGATCTTCGGACAACAGACAAAGAATGTGGGTTGAGCTATTTCCATAGTAATCAATACTTTTCACGTCTTGTGAGTTCTTCACGTTTGTAGGGTATTTGCAGTTTTTGTCGATTCACATATTTCAAGAGTAATTGCTCTTTTGTGGCGACTGGAAAGGGTGTAAAGACATAACCACAGCACAGCAAAACGACGATGTTCCCTTACTGTTACATGATACCTGCTGCAATTTGTGCACTTGGAGCATTACATTTATTCCTGGCCTACTTGAAACGGTCTGAAATCAGACAGAAATTGAGATTTCATGTAAAATATTTCCTTTTTCATGCTGCAGTTGCTTTTCTTTTTGGATGTACAACAATCCCGTGTTTACTGAATCCTGGAAGTGCTGAAAATATGAAATATGCAAAGAAAGTATATCGCATCTCCAAAGTGGCAGCATGGTTTGGTCTCACCATCGTTACTGAGGGGCAGGAAAATATGCGTGCTGTGAAGGCGCCTGTCGTTATAATGTGTAATCATCAAACGTCTTTGGATTGCCTTGTCGCCTGTAAGGTAAGCGCAACCCCCCCCCCAAGGGGGAGTCGTTTGCAAAAATTAAAGGAAGGCTGGTTGCACGTTTTAAGGTCAGAAATTTTAAACTGGATAGACGTTTAACAAAAAAACGTAAGAAATAGAAAATGTCGGTCGTTCTTTAGGTAGATTACATGTATTTTTTTCTTAGAAACTAGGAATTAGAGCCATTTTATTGGTTATCAGATTTTGAGCAATCAGAATTTCTTCAATTTCAAAATTTTCTGAACCCTTCTAATGTTTGACATTACTCAAGTACATTTCAAATGTCGTAAGTCTTCTTGTTTTTGCATCCGAATCTCTTTTAAATTAAGTATTTTATCTACCGAACAGTGAAAATAAAGTAAAAAATGGGCGAGGATTTCTTCTGGATTTTCTCAGTATTCTGTCATCCTGAGGGTTGAGTGTTGAATTAGCAGTTCCTGATAAAACGTGTGTCTGTGTATTGAAAAATGAGTGCAAGGAGTCACTTCTCTGAAAAAAGTTTGCTTCTTTTTACTTTAGGGGCAGAAACTTTCGCGGGCAGAAAGTTTCGCAATTTTCGCGTTTTTTGGTATTTTTCGCGAAAGTTTCTGCCAAGGCATAATCTAAAGTTAAAATTCGCGAAAGTTTGTTCTCGCGAAATTACAGAAAATTCTAGACTCGCGAAAGTTTTTTCTTTCAAATTTTTTCGTTTCTTCAAGATCTTTAGTCTCTTGAGACTGTAAGTAGTACTGAAAATGAATAGAAAATTGTGTTTTTCCTGTCACTTTTCTTCAGTCGCGATCTTTTTTTCTCGATCGCGAAAGTTTTTGTTGCAAAATTTACCGGAAAAAACGTCATTCGCGAAAGTTTATGCCCTTAATTTCGCGATTTTTTCTTCTCGCGAAACTTTCTGCCCGCGAAAGTTTCTGCCCCTAAAGTATCTTCCAGCCAAGTATGTAATAACTCTATGTGGTATCCTATCCTTCCCAATAGGAGCTTCCAGTACCTACATCAGTGTTGGCAAAGAAATCTATACTTTATGCTCCATTTTTTGGATTGGCTGCATGGCTCTGTGGCACTGTATTCATTGACAGAACATCCTATACTTCTGTTCAAACACTGCAGAATGTGGTTGGCAAGCTCAAAAGAAATAAGGTTATGTTTACCATGCAAGCTCTTTTCAGCCCCTCTATTAGGCACCCTCTCTCGTAAGCCCCTCCCTTGTAAACAAAATATGAATAGGCCCAAGCCTCCAATAAATCAAATGCCAGGCATTACCAAAAGATTTACATTTATTTAGCTAAACAAATTAACGTGTAAATTTTGATAAAAACTGTGTCAAATTTGTGCATGTGACCAGTAAAATTACATGTTAAGGAAATTGAAAGATATCATTTGTGAATGAGCTCCCCTCTCTTGACACACCCAAACAACTACAAACAGCAATACCTATGTTTGCTGAGGATAGGGTAGGATAGAGCAAATCATTCAAAAGGTCTTGTGCACTAAAGTCCGTAAAAGTCATTAAAGGTCCCAAAATTTCAAATACTCTTGAAAATCTCAAAGTCTTTATGGTTTCATGAAATTACTAAAAGTCTTAATTTGCAAATCTGAAAAAATCCAAGAGATTCACCCAACAAATGATGCAAATTCTAAAAAAGATGTCTCAAAAATCATCCTCAAAAATATTGCAAATCCTTGAAAATTTTGAAAAATCTCAAATGTCTCAGAAATCTTAGAAATGGTTTGTACAAAGTTAATTTTCAATGTCAAAACAAGTTTCTAAAATCTTTTTCACTGTCAATTTGTAGACTAGCCTGTGGGTATTTCCAGAGGGGACAAGACACCAAAATGATAGCCTGCTGCCTTTCAAAAAAGGTGGATTTCATCTTGCAGTTCAAGCTCAGGTAAGATTCACAGCTTCATCTTTCAAGGTGTTTGGCTCCCACTTGTCACAATTATCCAGCAAGCAAGCATGCAGGCATCCAGGCAAGCAGCAGGGCCATTAGGAAGAATTGGGGACCAGGGACAAAACTGTGAAATAGCCCTCTGCAAGGGGCCAACGACGGGGGAGTATCTTGCTTATGAGGCACCCTAGATCAGGCTCTTGGGCATATTGCCAACCCTCTGCTCCCCCCTCTTGGTGTTGCAGACAAGCAAGCAACATTTATTTGTAAGTGCAGGCTAGGGTTCTAGCTACTACAGCTCATGGGCCAGTGGCACTGCAGCTTTTGCTGTCAGAGTTGCCTCTGAGTACTCATTTACCAACCTAAGGATGGACAGCTGAGTTGGCTGCTGGCTTGTGGTTGTAAATCCAGCAATAAGATTCAAGCTCACACAGGTAGACCTTACAGGGTTGGAAATGCTGCACCTAACCACTGGACCGCACTGTTATCCAAAATCTCCAGTTATCCAAAAGTACTTACAAAGCAATATGTTTTTTCTAGGTTAATAATAAAATTGTGAATTTCTCCTAGATCCCAATTGTTCCCATAGTTGTTGGTAACTGCCGAAATGTCATTGATGTGAAGAATGAAATATTTGATTCAGGTGAGTCCCTTTAAGAATGAGTTTCATAGACATAAAATCCTCTTTTGAAAGGCAACTGCTCCCTGGTTATCAAGTGATCACTGGCAAAATATATAATGTATATTATTTAATAGTGGACATGTACAGAACTATTTCAAGATTTACCTGTCACTAGAATTGGCCACTTTATTCTGAAATTATGAGGGATTTTCTTGAGCAAGCCCCTTCAAGAAACCTTAAAACACTGTAAGAATTTGAATTTTATTGGAACTTGTCAACAATAACTGCCAGTATTTTTTCTTGATATCCCGAGCTGTGGCCTCTCAAACAAGAATCACAGGCCTTTTCGTTTTAAGCGATCGCGTCAGCACTCGCGCAAACATGATCACGCGAGCTCTTTATCGCTCTCGCAAAATTGGCAATTTTAGGGGAAATCGCTCTCAACAATTTCTTGTGAATTGCAATAGGATAAGATTCTCCTTGATCAATGAACAAATCTTCTGTTAAGTTGTGAAAAACGGCATTAATGGATTTGACCTCAGGTGGAAATGATCATACTTCACGAAAACATCTTTTTCGGGAAAACGAAATACAGTAGTATAAACATGCGATAGAAATCTGATATTAGAATAACTACATTATAAGCTCCGAGTTAAAGCTGGAAAGTACCTTACTGGGATCGGTAGGGGAGATGATTTAATCAAACATTGGTTCTAAGAGCAACGGAAATATAACTTAGAGAACTTCAACATCGTGAACGGGGCCTAAAATACTAAAAGAAGGGAACCAACTTTCGGAGGAAATTTTAAGTCTTTCAAGAAGACAAGGAATCATCCTCATTCTCATCTTTTCCAAGGAATAAACAGTGCTTGTGAATCTTTACCTGAGCGATCGCTCACGCAAATGAAATTACGCGAGCGTTTTGGCACTCTCATGCAACTTTCCTCAAGAAAAGGCCTGAATCAATTCTTTCTATTCAGCTAAATTAAATCGCCGCATATAAGGACCACTACTTTTTTGAGAGCCAGGCTGAAAAAGGTTCCTATTCTAAAGGTAATAAGACTGGTGTTATAACTAACTGGGGAGCCAATTGGAACTAAAATGAAATTAAAAAGGCAATCAAAAATCAACTTTGCTACCAGAACCTATGTTTCATCAAACTGAAATGGTTTCTTGATTGACAGGTGCATAATTTAGGAAAAACAGCCTCTTGGTTCTTATTTTGGTAGGTTATGCATCTTAATAGCTTGTAATTTTGGTAGGTTATGCATCCAAATGTAAAGTCGCACTCTGATGAGAACGTAGGTTCGAAAGGCCTCAGTGTGCCAAAATTCTGTCTTTTCCTTTGCGTCCGCCTTCTCTATAGTATCAAAGGTTAATAGCTTGTATATATATTTTTATGTGGCAAATTTTGCCATATAAAAAATATATACAAGCTATTATAATAAATATAAAAATAGATACGATACAACACTTTAAGGTTAAAAACGTAAAAGAAAAACTCCCTTAATTACAGTGGCAGGGATAGCATTAAAGGGTCAAGCTGACCTTATTTCCATAATGGTCCCCTGCATATAATGGTTCTTATATGCAGGGATTTACTGTCGTAGAATCATGTTCAGGAGACTTATAAGCTAAATTTTCAGTGCAAAAGCGATTCAAGTAGCAATTACTTGTAGCACATGGATAAAGGGAAACATTTAGTGCAAAATGCAAAGTACCCAATGGTACTTAAAGCAAGAGGTTTAATTCCAATTGTTCACAGAGTTGTGAGACAGAAATGATTCAACTTTTGGACTAATGCTCATGAAATATTGGTGTGGACATATTTCTTCATTGATCTGGCATTAGGTTTCACAACTGTCTCTTCCATTGCCTCAAGGTTGTTCACTTAGAAGTAATGTTGCTCACTTTATCCAAAACTATCCACTGAAACCTGGCTTCAGAAGCATTTTCTGTAATTAACTAGGCACTCTACGAGTCAGAATATTGCCTCCAATTCAAACTGTTGGCCTGACAAAAGCAAATGTGGATCAACTTAAAGATGAATGCTGGGAGAAAATGAAAGTGGTGTATGACAAAATGAGTCAAGACTTTAAAGGAGAATACAAAGACATGATACCTTTGTCAAACAAAGAAAAGCTGACGTAGATATTTTGTATAGTGTAAAATACGATGGCCTGCACATACTTCACACAAAAGCAGTAAGTGTTTATTTTACTGAGAATTTAAAGGGGAAAAACTTGGTTTGACAAATTTTTTCACCTCAACCTTCCTGTACATTCCAGTGCCTACACTAGAATGTATTTGGTAAAGGTATAAAGAAATTTCGTTCGTTCTGTGTAGCTTTTTACTAGATAGTGACCCCCAGACCCTGGGGGGGTACTCCCATTGTGGCCTGACAGGGGGGTCCAGTCAGGGCTAAAGAGGGCCAAAGCAAAAATTTTGAAAAATACCGTCAAATGGTAGTATCTTTTTACAAAAACCCTCACATGGTAGTTCATGAACCTGAAAACTGGGTCATTTGGTAGCATTTAGAGATGAAAATTTTCTACGGTTTTTCAAGATGTTTTATTGCAAAACTGATGGAACAAAGCAAGAAATTTTTCAAAATTCATTTATTATTGATGCTGTAATGACTAAATTGGTGTGCGGAGGAGCGTACCGGGTTGAAACATAATAAATGGCTTCGAATCTTAGAATACCCCTAAGTGGTAGTATGTGGTTGACAAAAAGGGCCATTTGGTAGCCAATTGGTAAGACCCTCAAACTGACTGGACCCCCCTGTTAGGCCACAATGGGAGTACCCCCCCCCCCCCGGGCCCCAGACCTCCTCTGCGATTGCAAAGCTATGATATAATGTTATATGTGAGAAATTGAAGCAAGGCATGTGAGAAATTGAACGCAAGGCACAGACAAAAGTTGACAAAGAAGTTCCTTCTTTTGATTTCTCACTTATGGCATTATATACATCATAGATTCACAGTCACAGATGAGGTCTCTATATCATTGGAAGGGCTTATAAATTTTTTGGGGTCCCTGAGGATTTGCAGGGCAAGTTTTATCCAAGCATCTCCATTATTTGTAGCACACCATACTATTTTAACAAGCATGGGAATGCCTCACTGTTGTACCTCAAAATGGCCTCAAAATATTTCCTGTTTATGATGAGGTCTAGTATCTCTTTTAATAGGTTTCTGATTCCTTTCCCCATAGTTTCACAGAGTCACTTGCAGCAGACAATAGATAATTTTTTCTTGGGTGTGCAGATAACGAATAAACAACTCCCTTGAGACCATGTTCTATCTGGTGAAGCACTTTTGCTTCAATCAAGTCCCAGATGAATATCTGTCCATTTTCTGATCCACTTATTATGTAAGTGTCATTAAATGAGAGACAGCTGTCTATCTTGTATGATGAATTTTGATGTCCTTTAAAGCTGAAATGTGAAAGAACATTTGCAAGACTTTGACCAAACATGCTGGATTTTAATGTATATATACACATATGTATGGGTTATAGTTAGTTAAAGGGTTTGTGCCATGTGAAAACTTGCATTTGCAGAGCGCAAAAAATCTAAAAATATCCTATTCAAGTCAAAATTGCACACATGCTGTCAGCGATAGAAAGCCAAAGAAACATTGTGATGGATGAGTGCTTTCTTTTTTCTTACAAGCCTATTTACCATTGCACATTTTATATTTCTTTAGTCACATATGGGTGGAGCAGTTAAAATCACAAAACCTGTATACAATTTCATGAATATGATTTGTTTTATTATTCAAGCACTTCTGTTTCAGTAGAACCAATAATCGTAATTTTTTGTACGTTTAGGGGACCTATGTTTTCATTTTATCATTTTGTATACTGTAATGTAGATAAAAATATTTAATGCTGAGCTTTCAATTAGATATTTCAATTTAAATGACTCTAATCCAGAAATTTTTTATTCACTCACCTGTTTAGAAGTTCACCAGAAAATCTGTCAACCAAGCGTATTGTATGATCCAGGGATGATGCTAAAGTACACTGCCCATCATTTGTAAATGAAACACTGGTGACTGGTTCACCCATGCAGTCTTCTATCAGTTTACCTAATCTCATATCATACTCTCGCACAAAGCCATCTACAGACCTGTTTCAAAGAAAGAAAATGTACTGAAATATTCCAGAAAATTAGTTATGGATAAAGTTGACTGAGGCATAAAGTTTTAAGTAACTGTTTACTGGCAAATTTGCTAAGAAGCCTTTTGTTAACAAGCTACTCAATGGAAGTAAAAATGAAGACAATTTTCTCCCTCTGTCATCAGTAAAAATCAAGGTGTATAATAGAAAATGTGATCCAAGGGATTCATTCCCTAGAAACCATACATTCATGGTATTTACATCTTATTGTAATCAATCTATTGATCTGTTTTTTGTGGAGTGGGGAAGGAGATATGAAAATCAGTGACTTTTGCTGATACTATAACTGCATGCCCCCTGAGAAAGTTAAAGAAAATGAAAAGTATTGCTTTATGGGAAAGCATTCTTGTCCCTTTGTGTGGTTGGAAATGTGAATCACAATATACTTATCTACTTCACAAGAATTAAATTCATAAACTAACCCTGATATGATAGCATTTTCTGAGATCTGCAGTGAAGAAATGCTATCTTTAGCTTCATTCAAGATTTGAATTGGCTCTTGACTTTTCGATCTTGTGTCCCAGCATCTTATTGATGCATCGTATGATCCAGAGATTAACACTGTGAAATCAGGCTGATTCGCTTGCACACAGTTTACCCTCTATGACAGAAATTGGATACAAAATTTGGAAATTTTGGAAATATGCAAAAATGAAATGACAAGTAGACTGAGCATGTATCCATTTCAATAGATTTTATTTCAACAAAAATTGGACACAAAATCAATCTCAAGGATTTGGCATACTTTAAGGTAATAAGGGGTCATCGACAAATGATTTATACCTTTTAGGCCTCATCCAAGACACAAAGTAGGCATATGGAGAGGGTTTTAGGAAGCCTACGGCAAGAAGAAAATCTAGCGGCAAATTTAGCGGTCCGTTAAGAAGGGGGGAGGGGGGTCAAGCCATTAACAGCCCAATTCCGTTAACTGTGACGAAAAATATTTGTCAATGACCCTTAAGATGATCCCTTGTATCATCATCTATCATCATCTCCCGTCAAAACATTGCAGGAGAAAAAAATACTATTTGACTGGCATTAGACAGACAGGTGTGCAGAGTATGCCACTGCACATTCAAAATTAGCAACAGAGAACAAACGCAATTCCTTTTTGCATGCCAGAGACCTTGTCAAAAAGTGCCACTGCAGGGCAGCAGCAGCAGGGCTTCAGAGAAAGAAACGATTGTTGTTATAAAGAGGCAGCTTACACTGAGATGGCCTCGAAATTTCCTAATACTCTTTCCAGTTGCAACATCCCATAAAACAACCATCTTATCAGCTCCACATGATGCCAATTTGTCATTTTCACTTGAAGCAACTGCATCTAAAACTTCATATCCATGACCCATGTATGTTTTTAATAAAGTCCCTTTGTAAGGATTCCATAATCGCAAAGTTTTGTCACTTCCGCATGTCAAGCAATAATTTCCATCTGCATTAAAACGGACAGCTCTAACAGGACCTTCGTGACCACCGTTTAAACTCTGTATTTCTTTTAGGCCCGTCACAGCTTCTTCCTCGCCGTTGTCCGCCATTACTAAATTTCTTCGAAAGTATTAAGCCTCGTTCTGAAATTGATTCATAACAAAAATCTATCAACGTCTACACTCATTGAGCTGTATTGATTTGTGGTCGCATTGTTTGTTGCTTCAGAGTCAAAGTGTTTGGGAACTAGACTACAACGAATGTAGTAAATCTGGTTTGAAAGATTAAAGGAGACGCTGCGCTGCATGAGCCATTCATAAGCTTGCAAAATTGAAATCATATAGTGAACATAATTTTTGAACTAGCTGTTAACGTAGTTAAGTAAGTGCTGCTCAAACCATTGTTGCAAGTGCCAAATTGCAGTGCAAAAGGGTCAAGGAAGCATTCGCTTAGGACAAGGGGTTAAGTCCATCAAATCTAATCTGCAATCGTTGTTGTTGTTGTGTTACATTGATCTTTACCTATGAAATGTGGATTTGTCTCAATTGTTTATTTGACTTCGATGTACAATTTGTTGACCCTATCGGAGGGAAGGTCGTGCTATAACTTTTGAATTTATCACTATAGGCCCGTTTGTTGTCATGCTGAGCATGCTGATGGGTAACGTCTAAACTAATGCAGTACAGACTGTGTATTGAAATACTCGTTTTTAAATGCAATACTATTATAAATCAAAGGTAAAAGCAATTAATGCTAAACAACAGATGTAAACATTGAGCTGCATTGTGACTGAATTCTTCAACTCAGGCCCTGATTTGTGATCAAAGCAAATGGCATTTTGAACCTAAAAACAAACTGCCAAAGCAATTTTCAATAAAAAGCATATGTAATAGCCAGACAGTGCCTCTTCTTTGCAGTTCTTGGTTTTAGACCTATTTTGTAATTCTATGTGGATCCTTAATCTGTGGGTAATAAATTCTTGGTGTGTCGTTTTTGGGGACATCTGTTTGCAAAGTAAAGTAAGTGACTTAGAATTAAGTGAATCCCAAAAAGTATTAGAACTGTTTAAAATTTTCCAAGGCTGTTTAGCTTAGCTACAATGCTCAGCACAAATCAAGTCCTAAGTTTAAGTGTTAAATTTGAATTTTTATGCAAACTTAATAAATGCTTAGTTCATCTTATAATCCTTTGTAGCCAGCAATTCTTTCCTCATGAGTTTCTCCTGCTTTGGGTGGTACGTGAAGTCTTTGTTCCTTGGCAATAGATCAGCACTAACATATACTTAGAAGTACACGTTTGACATTTGCAGCAAAAGTTCTGGTCATTTCTTTGCTATCAATTGCTTGTTCTATGTGAACTGACGATCACCAGTAAAGCTAATCAATTAACTGGATACATTGTGACTGATGAACTGTTCCACATTCAGTATTGTGAGAAATTCAAAGTTTTTCCATGAACAAACAGCATTCATAACTCAAAACGTTTGGTAGAACAATTGTTGAAAGGATCATCTGGTATCAATGTAAAGGCTGCAAAGTATTCAAGGTGTAACAGCAATATTGATCCAGTACTTAGTACTTTTTGGTCTTGAAAAGAATGACAAGAAGATATTTGTAATATGATCCAAATGGCTTGTTGTTCTTCAGAGCAATGTCACAACTTTGAGAAGCAAATTCTTTTGATCTTAGAGCTATGCAAAAGTTCGTTTTATGTAATGCCAGTGTTGTCATTTAGTCCTGAAAGAAAATGGAACACATTAGCTTCAGATGTAAAAATTATGTAATGATATTTAAAGTCTAATGAACCAAATCATGTGGAGCAATGTTATCTGAGAACAAAGATTTGTCAACAATAGAAAAATTTGGTTAAAGGCAGTCATGTCACATATTTGATTGGGTGCTGATCATGTAACTTTTTGGGGCTGTAGAAACAGAGAACAATCTGGCCAATGTTTCAAAAACATCTATTCGCAAAGAAATCTGTTTTCTTGAGCTTATCTTTGTTGTGGCCAATCAGGTAAATGGCAAACTGCCTTTAAGACTGCAGCAACTACGATCATTTTCATTGAAGGGCAACCTTATCAAATATGCAATCCAAATTGTGTCAGTTGCAAAAGGTATACTTATGCAAAAGGCCTTTTACACTAGATATCTTTAATGGTTGAAAATTTCTGCTAGTTCTTTTTCTGCAAAACGGTAAAAACCCGCGTATAAGAACCTACAATTTTGCAAGTCAGCCTGACTAGGTTCTTATGTATCAAGTATCTAGTGGGAAATGAGGCTCTTCAGGTTCTTAAATTTATTCTTATTTTATTCGGGGCTTTTAGGATTTCTTTTCTTCAGATTGAAACTTGAAGCCTATTATTTACTGTCAGTTCACAGCACTTGACTTCATGAGGTCTTATTCACAACGGAAGTTTGTCCAAGAGTCAGAAATTTTATGGCATACAATGAAAAGCATCTTTAGAGTTGTTTGCAAGGTGGACATATGGTATTATCAGGTATAAGTTGAATAATGAAGCAACTGGAATTAAAATTTCATTTGATGATCTCCACAAATAAGAACCTATGTCAAATTTCAGGCTGAATGGGTTCTTACAATTTTGCCACCAAAAGTTTCTTAATACGTGTTTCTTAATTTTTTTAGATCATTAATTTTGTCAAATGTGCTTCCAAGGTATAGTAAATAGTTACATTATAAAGCAACCATTTGACAACCCCTTTGAACTTTATCACTATCATTATCCAGTAATGATTTTCCCTGAGAAGTTCCAGTCAAAACAAATTTTGAAATGGAGACTTGTTGAAACTGTTTTGAATGACTGGGAAAAGTAAAACTGTAAATTACAAAAGTTTCTTAGGTTTTCAAATTCTGGTAGGGTTGTTTCTTAACTTTGGAAAAAATGAGCCTACTTTTTCTTATAAACTGTTTCTTATAAAAAAATTTGTGTATTTCAGAATGAATGGTACCTGCTGATAAATCACTAGACCAATCATACTTCATGGAAATTCAAATGTCAATGGTGACAAGTGCAAATAAATTATATGTGTGCAATGATATGCAAGTGATAGGAGGATGTTCAGTTACAACTGCACAAATAAATAGACATATTACATAAATGTGTACATATGTCTGTATGTATAAGAAACTAAGGCTCATATGGAAATTATTTCTCACATTCCCCCAAAAATTAAGAAGCATAATGGCCTTCTGCAAAGAAATATAACTTAAGAAACTAGAAGTAACTAAAAGTTATCAACTGCGCGCACTCTAAGATATTTCTGAACTCAAATAAAGCCACACTAAATTCGTAAATGACTTTTTTGCTGTTCCCTTGAACTGGATTTAATTGTTCCATTATTCCCTATTCCATGTTTTATGACTAGAAGAAGGGTGATGAAAGCACGGTCAACAGATTATTGTGCTGAGTTAATCCTATTGACGAGCATTTATTTGCTCGATTTGCTGCGTCGTCGCCAATCAATGCATGTGATCAGGAAAGTTGAAGGTATGCGAACGTTTTGAACAGCGGCAATGAAGCAATAGACAAAACAAATATGCGTGGCCAGCAAACGAAAATTCACTACCTCGCAATTAGTAAGCACGCTCCTTCGTCGCGCGCAACTAATCACTTTGATGAAGGAAATCCTTTGCATATTTTTGATACATTTTAACATTTTTCATGTTGTATCATAAAGGTAATTGAGTACATGGGTGGCGCCAGGTAGTGGATTGGGGGTGAACATGCCCATCCACTTCTGTCAGGCTGGCATAGTTCTTGAGCAAAATGAGGTAATAAAGCATCAGACACGCATTTTGGCATTTGATTTACGTTGTCAGCCCAAGTTTTTCAACTCCTTGAGAAGTGTGTAAGCATTGGCAAGGTTGCAAAAAACCTCATTCTGAAATGTTCACAAGTGATAGATATAGATTTCTCTGTAACCTTTATGTACTCTACTCAAGATTGAAGAACTGACCATAGTACGTCTTCATTTCTTATAAAAAAAATTGTGTACTAGAAAAAGGACAGAGTAGAACATACCTTTTTTATTGGAAGCCATGTCAGTTGAATCTGCCAAAAAAGACAAGAATCTTGAAGAAATGGTCCAACTTACCTTAGGGGCAGAAACTTTTAAAGGCATACAAACTTCCGCAAGAAAAAATTGCAAAATTCAGGGCATAAACTTTCGCGAATGAAATTTTTTCCGCAGAATTTCACGATGGAGAAAAGAGTGAATTTTTGTGTGAAAAAGCATTCGCGACTTAGGAAAAGTGAGGGGAAAACAAAATTTTCTATTCATTTTTAGTACTACCAACATATAGAAATACAATATCTTTCCTTTCATATTCCCTTTCAATATCTTCTTCCCGCTCTGAATCGCCTAATGATCAGGGTGATTAAGGAACTGCAATGCAAAAAATTGGATGGAATGGAAAAAGCTTTCGCAAGTCAAGACTTTTCTGTAATTTCACGAGCAAAAACCTTTGAAAATTTTGAATCCATGCCTTGACAGAAACTTTGACGAAAAAATGCCAAAATATCGCAAAACTCTACTTCTGAAAGGTCTGCCCCCAAAGTAATATTGACTTAAAAGTGTAAGAGGGTGCTTGTGCTGAATGCCAGAATGCTGGTTTACAAAGGCGACGCTCAGTCAACTACCTTTCATGCACAGCCCAGTGAGGGACCTCCTTCCAAAATAAAGAAATATGAAAAACATGATACAGTGACAACAGTGCAGCCCAAAGTACCAAATTTCCACGGTAGTTATATCCCTTGCCTGTCGTCTGCCTGCCAGCAGTCAGTGCTGATTGTACACAGGCGATAGGGCCTAGGCCTATGTCCGCCAACCCCTTGTCGCCATCGCCTGTCAGCAACTGCAAAACCAATTTTGCAGTCCATACAACGTAGAAAACTCTTACAATTAGCAATGAGATAAGCAATGAGAAAGAATAGAAGGGGAGAATTGTCTTACCTGTGACTATGCTACATAAGATCTCTTCTTGGCCTACGCAACGTCTTGCACAACTTGCACAAGATTTGGGTTGGGAGGCGTGGCGCAGTTTAGCAACTGCTTGGGACGCACGCAAGACAGGAAGAAAACATAGACTTTCTACAATCTGAGATCCTTGTCTTAGGGGTCTGAGTCCAAATGCCTCGCCGAACCATTTACAACGACTGTTACTGTGCTCAACATGCATAAAAGATATCAGAGGCTCGAGTAGTAAGACACCTCAAAAATAAATCAATACTTATTACATCGTGGCAGTAACACAACCATCGATTCGTTTCCCTGATCGCATCTTAATGAAAGTTATTTGAAAT
This sequence comes from Aurelia sp. 3 sensu Dawson et al. (2005), assembly GCA_964020215.1. Classification (NCBI taxonomy): domain Eukaryota; kingdom Metazoa; phylum Cnidaria; class Scyphozoa; order Semaeostomeae; family Ulmaridae; genus Aurelia; species Aurelia sp. 3 sensu Dawson et al. (2005). The sequence goes on from OZ026578.1 coordinate 22,995,781, forward strand.
TTAATGTAATAAGTCTAAAATCTTGGATTTACACGAAAATTTTTGATAGAACCGCTCTAAATTGCCGCTTCACTACGTTCAGCAGCAATAAAGATATAAAAAGATGTTTGCTTGACGAAGAAAGCAACTATTTCCAAGTTTTCCAACCTCCTCCCTCGATTATTCCAAGTCACTGATTATTGTTCTATCGAACAAATCCCAACCGCCCCGATTATTCACATCCGGTACTGATACTCGAGAGCCCCGGAAGACAAAATTTAAGGGGCTGCCTGACAATTTTTTCCTCATATGTGTATCCGCCCTGCAGATCTTTTTTCCATGTAATTCGAATTATCCAAGCGACGCAAAATTAGATTGACAAAGAAACAAAATCCCCTATGCGTTTCGTGACGCAAATTCACCCAACCCAGCATCTCACGGGTTTTTAAGAAGACTGTTTTTTACATTGCTATGGTTTTTGGATACCAACAAACAACGAGTTGGCAAGGAAAGCAGTAAATACGTGCAAAGCTATTGCTAAAATTTTTCTCACCTGGTTGTAAAGTAAGCCTCAAAAGTCCCATAACTTCTTTATCTAATTGCCAGCCAACAAGATGCAACAATTCTGCTGGACTTTAATGACACAACAAAATCAAATTTGATCTCGCTTGTGAGGTAACAGTTGTTGCTTGCTGAGTACTCACATTTGCAGTTGGATATATTCAATGGCAAATGAAGGAGAACAGACTTTAAATGGCGAATGAAACAGATCGACAAGTATCTTTCAAAATATCTGCTGCTGATGGCTCTAATTCTTCCAGTCAAAAGTATGACGAAGAAGATGAAGGATGGTTCGCTTCGTTTGCGCGACGTTTTATTTCAAAGTTTTCAAGAAGAAGAAGTTCTAGTGTCGATGATAACAATGATTCGAGAATAAGACAGATACCTGGAAAACGTCGAATGAATATTTTTGATCTTTACTCGTTGAAAAAGGTTTGTTTCACAATCTATCTGTTTCAGTTTGACAGAAATTCAGTAAGGTGGCTCCAATTTGTATTACCAAAATAAATACAAGCTTGCAGTTGCAGCTGCAGTTGCCATAAAATCCCTTTCCTCGTTTGTGAAGCAGCAGTTTTACAGAAAAGTAAACAAAAGAAGCATTTGAGCTGACAGACCTTTTCGAAAACAAGACTTCATCACTACTTTTACAAGATACATCCTTTGCCTCCACATCAATGCAAGTGCCAGTAAGAAGGCATTCATTAGGAGCAATTCCTTGTAATTTCGTGGTACTTCTCTGTTTTGATCCTGTTTTTTCCCGATTTCAGAATGGGATGTCATTTTTCAGCGATAAAGTACTAAAATATAATAGCAGGGTGTTCAAGTCTATGCTTGGAAGCCTCAACACAATAATCTGTGATGTTGATGCTATCTGTGAAAGTTGCTGTGATGCATCAAAGGTAACGATCCTCTGCGTATCAGAATTTTCTCTCTATGTTTTGACCCAGGCCTCTAGACCTACCATTTGAAGAGGGATATATCCAGAAGCGTCGTGGCTGGGGGGGCAGGGGGGGCAATTGCCCCCCTAGCGTCGGAACTGTGGAAATTTTCGGAAATTCAGAAATTTTTCGGAAATTCTTTATCTCTTTGGCTTTTGGCACAAAGCACAAACTAGGTGTTTGTCGTTCCACTCTTTCAAACTTCATTCATACATCGTAGAAACGAATCATTCCATCTAGGATACTGACTGGACGGTATTACTTGTTTGGACGATTCATTGATATTTTCGTCTGCGGAAGTTTTGTACGTTGGTGGTGTATGACTTTTCTCCTAGCAAGGAGGAGATTGCGTACTGTTGTAGAATTTCGTGATGACATTTTGTAACGCTCCATTTGATTCGAATAATTGTAATCTGATCTAAATAAAACATTTTCCTCGCACTCTTGTTCATTGAATAAGTATCACAAACAAATTATCATTGTCGCAAATGGCAAGCATGATGTTGGGAGATGCATTCTAAGGCAAAGTAAATAAAGTATTTTCAAAAATTTTTCTCGCACTCTCATTTACCGAATAACAGTCACAAAATTATCAAAATTTTCTTGTACGTCACTAATGGCAAGCATGATGTTCGGAGATGTCTTCTGCGTCAAATGGCAAGCATGATATTGGGACATGCACTGAAAGCCAAAGCAAAGGATGTTTCTTCAAAGATTTTCCTCGCACTCTGAATTACCGAATAACTGTCACAAAATTATCAAAATTTCCTCATCCCGATTGGCAAGTATTATGTTGGGAGATGCATTTTAAGCCAAAGTAAAGGGCGTGGCCCCAAAAATTTTCTGGGGCTTCGCCCCCAAACCCCCACAGCTCGCTATCTCCACTTAATTTACCCTGGCCACGACGCCACGCCGCTGTTGCAGTTATGACTGAATTATCCGTAAATGATTTCTCGGTCAGCAAATAATTTGTTGAAACTCTTTTATGACATGATGAATGCACAACAGATGACGTCAAACGGAACGTTTCCTCCCAAGAAAACTGCGCATGCGCATGATGACGTCATTAGTTTTGACGTCATTGTTCGTCGGAAAATCAGCAAGTTATGCCCTCCCTGTCAATAGGTACCCACGACGCTCCTGGATATATCCAATAAAAGTGCTTTATCATCAAGCACTGGCAAACGAGCAAACATTTACTGGTCCGCATGGTTTGCCAAACATTTGAGAACTGTTTCCCAAGCAAAAATGTTCTTTCGTATGGCCATGTCACAAAGCATTTCTTAGCCAACAGCTTTGCTGCTGACGAGCAGAAAATGCTTCAGAACTTGTTCGAAAACATTGCCAAACGAATTCTGCTTGTCAAGCAATATTTGCGAGGCACTGTGAGGTGTCCAAGCTGGAAAGCATTGCCGAGGACAAGGCAAGCCAATCTCAACTTCTCACCAAAAAATGTCTGCTTGTTTGATTCGGGCTAAGAATAGTAGGAATTTAAGAAGGTAGTTGTTGAAATTTTTTTCTTGATTCTCATCATGTTACTACTGAACTTAATTGAAGGGTTTCTTAAAAGTATCCTCAACTGATAATTACTGACATCAACGAGTCAATTCTTCTGTATTCTCTCTTTTTGAAAGCAAACTTCTTTCTAGACAGACCTCAGGCAATAGTAATAAAGAGTGTTGCCAGAAAAGCAAATGGACGCGAAAGTTCAAGTCTGGTTTTCAGATCTAAGAATTACTTATGGAGCTACGTATTTTACATGTCTTTTCCAGGTGTTTAAAGAGCCAGTATTTGGTAGGAAGATGGTGAATTTACCAATCATTGGCAATCATCTACCCTGTATGTTTACAAACGATTTTCTTCATGCAAAGAGAAAAGCCTTTCTTATGGGTCTTTCTGATCGCGTCGCCATGTCCTATTTGTTACCAGCACTTGTCGAACTTGTTCCAAGACATTTGAAGGAATGGAATGACTCAGGTAGGAATATTTGTTTAGGCATCTATGTAATATCATTTTGAGTGCGAATTATGTTTTATACATGTTTTGAGATCTTACTAAGTAATTTGGAAGCCCTTTTTACGAAACTAAATGAATTCTGCACTTCCGACAGAAAAATGTAAGAAAAAATAAGAAACATTTGGTCGCAAAATGGCCCAAAACTTTAAGAACCTGCCCACTAGCCTCGGAATTCAGTTTCCTTGATAATAATGCGTGTAGTATATTTGTGGCATAATTCATACTCGCATTTTGTATGAGAAATTGATAATAAGAAACTCTTGTTTGTTTTCTGGTATAGATTTGCTGTGTATCAGTATTCAGACTTGCTGAATATGCCTCAAGGACCCAAGTTTGGTTCGGAATGTTCAAAAACATGTTTAAAGGGTCTGTTTCATCCAGCATTCCTTGCACGTGTCGTCTGTTGGTTGGTCACAATGGCTGGCCATTGTTGTCACCATTTTTATGGCCCATGGCAACAACAAAAGCAAACCAAGAGACGGCGCATGCAAGGCATGCTGGATGAAACAGACCATTTAAGTCAAATTAACTAATTCTTGTATTTGATAACCGTTTATGTCTACTGAAATGTCTGCTGCATCCTGGAATTGTCAATTTCTATACAAGAACATGGAATGTCAAGAAAAGGAAGAATTGCACGATGGTCATCGCTTGCCTCATTCTCTACATTGCAATAAAGCTTTGTTTTTCACCGAACTGTTAGCTCACTCTAAGACATAATCAATTTTTTCTCCAGATCCCAGCAAGACTTCTATCTCATTTGAAGACAAAATTTTGAAACTTATGGCAGCGATTTATTCAAAAGCATTTCTTGGTATTGTTATTGATCACGAGTGTATGAAGATTTGGCATAAAAGCATTTTTGATGCATCAAGGTGAGAATTATTCTATCTCTGCTTTACCCAAGGATGTTTGTACTTTATCCGTGTATGTGACAAAACTTGTTCTTTCCAGTTTCAATTTCATTCTCAAATAACCTGATAGATACATTAGACGGGCATTAGACTGCATTTATTAAGCAGCTAGACGAGAGAACAAGCTAACTGAACAGTAAGAAAGAAGTATCATTGAAGTAGAAATATAACAAACAACAGACTGATATAAGAGATATCTTCAAAATGGATCCACGTGGTCTCTATTTATATTTTCATAGCTGGCGAGCAAACTACTTATTTCTCTTATTTTCTATTTCTGTTATTTTTATTCAAATGTGCACACGTTTGGCTGGCTTGTGGAATATAATTTATGCAGCCGATATTCAAAACTAAAATTTTAATCTTTCAGTCAAAAGCTAACTTAGATCAGAAATTTTATTTTGGGAAGTCCCTCATCCTTTCGACCCAAAAAATGAGAAAAATGCGTGATTTTACCAAGAACAATTCCTCATCTAAGTGAGTTTGCCTTCGACTGCTAATTTAAGTTCTGAATATTGGCTGGCTACAGGCTCTTTAATCTTTAGCCCCACAAACGTGTCCATTTTTTTATAACTCACCCGGTATATGGTAGGAACTTTTTTGCCAGGATCTTAACAAACAATTTATTAAAAACTCATGAGAATGATTAGCAAACGTTCATTGATCTTGATTTTAAAATATTTGGGAGCTGATGGTATGGTGATGCCCAGTGGCGGCACCACGGGAGGACTTGTTTCAAATCCCAAAAGTGAGCAAAAATTGTTAAAGAAAAATGGCATAAAATTAGTTTGGTACGCCTTTAGATTGAAAAATCACGTCAAAATCCCCCCCCCACTTCTTTTGGTTTTTGCAGAGCTGGCGCCGCCACTGGTGATGCCATACTTTTAACGAAAGCATGACGGCTAGGACGATATCACGCGTGACGATTTTTGTTTCTATTTCAGGGATCGGCAGCTAGCCATGGAAGCATATAATTCTGTATATAAAGCAATAAAAGAATGCCCAATGCTCGAAGAAATTGGTAATATCGGTGTGAAATATAAATTAACAGAAAAGGAGATGATTAACGAAGTTCTTTTCATTCTTTTGTAAGCATCTTTGAATTAGAATTTGCGACGTTTTAAAAGATCGCTTGTAAGGGACCGTTCATTATTTGCAGAGGGGTTGGTACCGAAGAGAAATGGGTTGGGTGAAAGAAATTTTCTGACATAAAAAGGTTGGGTGAACAAAATTTTCCCACTAATTAATGCTAAATTTTTAGAGTCCCAAATTGTCAATTTCATCATAAAAAATCATCAGTATTTTCCATTTTACATTTAATGTATACTTTGTTTCCATCTTTTTCATGACTATTTGCTATAATTACAGTATATAACATTTACAATTTATAGTTTTGACACTGAAATAATGTTTATCGAAGGGAGTTGGGTAAACTTTTTTCATCCTGAAAATCGTTGGGTAGATCTTTTTGCAGTCAACTCTTCAGTTGGGTATACAGATTTTTTGAACTAGAAAACATTTCTCTTCAGTACCAACCCCTCGGTAAATAATGAACAGTCCCTAATCTCGCTTGTAATACTGGGCGTGGGTTTGAAAAATTGTAGAACCTACAGTACTGGATAATTTCGAGCGAATATAGCAAAATGACTGAAGTGATTTCGTGATATTTTTCGTCTTGTCATGAGAACAAGGTTAAGGTGAAGGTGATGTTGCGGTAAGGGTCTTAGTACCATGCCATGCATGCCATGGTGCTCATAAAATTCATATCATTTTTTGGTAGGTCAATGAAAGTTAAAGGTTTTTGTTCAGAATTACAGTTTCTGGTATTGGTTTTTTTGTTTCCGTGTTTTCGGGTTTTTGCATTTTGGTCTGGGTTTGCAGGCTCTAGTACCCCCCTCCCCCAAAGTCTTTGAGTACTCAGATTTCCTTTCGAGTTTCTTAAACTACCTGCTCCCTTGAGAGCATTTCAAAACAAGGTTTTTATAAAGCCTGTTTAATGTCCAGATATCATTCAAGTACCTTACAAACAATATGATACTAGAGTCAAGTGGAAATAAACGTATTTTGAACGTATGCATATTTCAATTTCATAGGTTCAACGCTATTCCAAGCACCACGAATGCCGTGACATCAGCAATTGGTCGCTATGCGAGTCAAGACTTGGAAACGAGACAAGTTTTTAAAAATGAGGCTGCGACTGTCATACAGAATGGATTGGATATGATTTCCATAAACAAACTAAACAATCTTGAGAACTTCATTCTTGAGGTAAAAATCTTTTTCATAAACTACAGAATAAATAAACGAGTTATACCGGATCACCCCAAAAAAGGTTTTCCGTCTTTGAAAGCTAGCTGATGAATGGAATTCTGGTCGATAACCAAAAATCGAAATATTCATGTAAGTTCTTTCTAGCGTTTTTTTAAAAGGTAAATTCGATCTTCTTTTTAGGTGATTCGTTTGAGCCCTCCTGCACCATTTGTGTTTGGAACTGCAAGGTAAGCCTCTCCCTTGTAAGTCAAAATCATTTGTAAAAAGTACCATATAAGCTCTACTAGTCCCTCAGGGGCTTGTTCAAGCTTGGCGACTCGAGAAGGAAGCTTAAAAGACAGTCACTTCAAACCAATTTAAGTAAATTCTTTAGAAAATTCTTTAACCATACAAACTTCTATTTCGAACCGATTTAAGAACATTTTGCGGTTTTTTACTTTATTTCTCTGTCGTTTTCCAGATCAACATTTGTCCTCTATTCCTCTTCTGGTAACTTCACAATTAATGAAGGACACGTGCTGGCTGGAAATTTATATGAAGCACACCGTGATCCAGAATGGTTTCCGGACCCAAAACAGTTTCATCCATCTAGATTCACAGATGACGTAAGAAAACTGCTTTCATTTCTAAAGCTATGGGTACGATGATTCTTTTAACCCATGATATGTTTCTTTCTGCATGTTTGCTCAAGGGTGTTGGGGCACGGATGTTTTAATTGATTATTTGTTTACCTTGTTTTGATCCCTGTGTCTTGTTTTGTTTCTTTCTAACTGTTCTGTTTCGTCTTCAACTGAGCGCGGATTAGGCCCAACCGCTCTCAAGTTGTTCGAATAGAGCTCCCTTGTATTTCTGTGTCTTAGTACGCATTCGCACAAGAAAGAGAGGGAGCTCTATTCGAACAACTTGAGAGCGGTTGGGCCTTACCACGCTCAGTTGAAGACGAAACAGAACAGAAAACAAGACAACAAACAAGACACAGGGATCAAAACAAGGTAAACAAATAATCAATCAAAACATTGGTGTCCTAACACCCTTGGTTTGCTTCTGTATTATCGTAGCTTCACAAAATGGAAGCTTAGAACTGACGAATTCTTTTCAGCTCTTTCTAAAAATTTGACTTAAATTATTTAAATTGGTGAGTCAATATTTTGTAAGGGTTCATGAAATTCGGAATTCTTTTGGGATCAGTATAAAATTAGGAAAACTATTAGACAGGGAAAGTAGCGTAACCATCTGAACAAGTGTCTAAGTAAACTTTTTAAGGTTTGCATCGTTAGAATTGGTCATTGGGATTGATTAAGACAACGTTTCACTCCTGAAAATTTCGAATGTCAAGTTATCGATGACGTCACGAAAGGGCCTAAAATTACCTATTACAAGCAAAATCAAAGCCAAGCAACGTTATAAAATCGAAGCAATTAAATTTCCAAATACATCGCATGAAATCTATCTGTTCAAGCCACTTTTCTGTATATTGTAGATGGACGTTGAAGACATTATTTTTTTGTAACGACAGTTCAAGAGCTAATTAACCTAACTATATAAGTACTTTTAAAGATAATTCAGAAAATACACTATGGCTTGTTAGACGTTTTGTTTTCATCTTCCTCAGTAACTGTTCTGACGACAACTTTGGGACATTTTAGACAGGAGTACTCTCAAAGTCATTCTTTGGTATACAGGTTGAGAAAAGTATATTTTGGGGGTCATTTATGCCAGACATTGTTTTTTGGGTTACCATAAGGAATTTATCGATTCGACTGTGTTTTTTGTAGATTATGTTGAGGGATTGTATTTTGTCATTTGGTGGAAGATACACAGATGATGCAAAATCGGGAAATCGAAAATGTCCTGGTCAGGTATAAAATCTTTTGGTATTACTTAAGGGGAAAATTGAGGGCTTGCATGATCTATGATAGAGAGAAGGATTATACTATTTGGGTTGGTGTGTCAAATGCTTTTGTAGCATTTTTCATCTTTTCTCTAAAAATTGCATATCCCAAGAAGTTGCTAGTGCTCATTCAGTGAGATCATCTTGGTCAAAATTTATATTCTGTGCCGTCAAATTCAACCCAAACACGGTTGATCCATTGTGTTTGGATGTGATCTATCCTGACGTCATGATCCTGCCTCTAAATGGTGACTAGCCTCGTTGATGCTATCATTATATTGAAAGCTTTAGATTTAAACAAAAAAATTAAAACAGCTTTTTGAGCAGAGAATTACAAGAAGAACCCAATCAAAGACAAACTTTTATCCTTTCATATTATTTGGGTTTGTAATAAATTTGTAATTTTATTGAAGAGGTTACGCTATTTTCTTGTACATGGTTTCTTACAAACAAAGTGATTATACCTTTATCAATCACAGCTGTTTGTCAGCCATTTCTCTCCTACCCAGTGTCCTGAAAAAAGTACTCCTGTCTGAAATGTCATCAAAGTTCAATTACTTGGGCCAATCCTAAAATTTCCTTTTTTAGCAAGGAGATCAAAATATAATCATCTTCAGAGGTATAGCTAATCTTTTGTGGGGCTACCTGGTTTTGAAGTATGCTGCTTTCTTTGTGTATTTTGCTTCTAGTTTGCTCCACAATGTCAGATTGAAACACAAACACTGTCACTTGATATCCTTTATTAGATCAAGTCAAAAACAAACATTTTACCATCATATTTGGAAAAGTGGTAAAAATAATAAGAAAGAAAATGTTATGATGGATTACAACTTACAATTTATGTGATTTTTGGAACGGGAGTACTTTTTTGGGACATCCTATTAGTCTTTTATTCTCATGATTTTTTTCAGGATGTCGCCATGATAGTCCTCAAGGCATGTTTATCATTTTTTCTGCAGTGTGATTTCAGTTTAGAAACCTCAGCCATTTTCAAGGATAAAAAGTAGGCATTTTGCATATGTTTCATCACATCATGTGTAGTTACGTATTATTGCCTGAGCATGAATTTAAATGCTTCTTGACGAATTTAAGTCCCTGGCAAAAGCAAAAGATGAATATTTTGTAAATGTTTCCTAAGTTCATCTTTACATGAAAAATTCTATGTGCAATGCTTTCAAAAATTCCTTGGGCCATTTGAGCCATTTCTTGACAAAGACACCCTTTTCCACCTTTTCTACCCGTAGTTGTTAGTTGAGGCAAACCCTCTCCTTATTCGCAATGTTGATTTGCAAGCATGAGTATTGTCCCAGAATTCCATGAGAGCCGCGATTTGCCTTGTCCTTCTCATTTTATCGTGACAAAACAAAATCGTACCAAAGGCGAGAAGGAGTAATTGCAAAACAAGGCAAAATTTGTGGAGGTATTCTGGCCCTTTTTGGCAGGCATCGTAGCACATCGTTCCTGAATATCCTACTAGCCTTCGAATTCATGGCAAATTCTCGTTATGTGGGATATTATTCTTGTATCCCAAAATTTTTGTGATTTCGGTCTAGAGAAGGCGAAATTTGTGTGTGTGTAGAAAATGCCAACTCATATGGCACTTTTGATGTAGAATTTAGTCTACCCAACTGTATCATTTTCACAAAAATTGGTCTAGCCACGGTACCAATTTGAAACTTTGGGCGGCACACCCCTACACGAAATTTAGCCGAGAACCCCCCCCCCCTGGCACTGTTCTATCAGCTCAATTGCTAAATCTGATCCTCAAACAGTCTTGAATTTGTAGCATGCTTGAAAAGGACCCTGGGTTATAATGGCTTTTTAGCTAAGTGTAGCAGAGAATGTATTTAACACTCAAAGATTATTTTTCAGCCTTGAAAGGTTTGGTTTGCCAGATGAACCGTTATTGTTGGAAACCTTCAAATTTCATCAAGTAAGTATTCACTATTTCTATTCATTTTTTCAGAAAATATCTTATCAATATTGGTATGCTAGTTTCATGATGGTGCAGTTGAAATATTCATGAAATCTTTTGTGAGTCATCCTTAATAGGCTCGCCTGGCTTGAGATTTCATTCAACTGAAAATGCCCTAATACAGAAGGAAACAATCGTGACAGAGAAAATGGGCACCGTGCACACTGCTCTGACTTGTTTATCGTTTGCACAACCTCGTCCCCAGGGCCTTTCAAAAGTTTTCTCAAAAGTTTTTTCAAGAGTTTTTTCGTTTCAGCCATTTTGGTGGAAACTTCCAGAACAAGCTCATGACGTCACTTGTCAAAGGGATATTTCAAACAGCTGTGCTACTTTTTGCACTGAAGGAGAGATGACACTGGGTTCTTCTGTTACAATCCACTGTTGTGTAAGACTTTACGTTTCTTTAATAGATCTTTCAAAGGAGTACAAAGGCCAGCATGCTTTGTATAGAGACGTGAAATGATCTGAACAGTTTCCGTACCAAACTTCCAAATTCACAAAAACAAAAACAAACGGACACCCAGTTTGTGGCAGTTTGAAATTTGTATCAGAAGCGAGACCTCAACTTATTGTTTTTTTGTGTTTTGAACTTATTCTTACTTGGTATACAACCACCCTTCATTGTTTCGTTATTTTTAAATTTTTCGGTAGTGAGCCACCATAAGTGCAGAGCCACCTTACGAATCATATTAAAATTTTGTGCAATAACAAGAATTCTAAAACAATGGTTTTTCTTCAAAAGGGAGCGTCATCTGTCGCAGACGACCAAGGTAGCTGTGTTGAACATATATCTCCTCAAAATCTCCTTCATCCTGGTTATCAAGGAATTCAACGAAGTAGGCTTTCCTATCATTCTGAAGGGACAAACTCAAACTCCAGTCTCAGTATGGTTGATGAAGACATGATGTAGAATTACAAAATGTTTTAAAGATTTATGACTGTTATTCCTTGTTGTAAACAGAACACTGTTTGGTCATGAACTTAAAACAACATCCTTTAGGTTTTGCTTCGATTTCAGCAACCAACGACTTTTTCGTCAGTTCTTTTTCATGTAGATCTCATGAACATAGGTGAGAGAATGCTTAGATACCATTGAGTGATATTTACAATTTTCATTCCCTGGCAGAAATTTCATCCCCGTCAATGACTGATTTTTGCTGTGTCACTAAGTTGGAGGGAAGTTTAGACCTGCGCTTTAGCTAGCAAATAGCTTCCCAATCCATTTTTCATTAATGTTGATCTTGTTCACAAAACATTTCTTTTTGATGATACTTTCTAAAACCTGGTTGTCATTAAATCGTAATTCTTCGCTTATCATTGTCTTAGAGCATCGCCGATGATCGACCGATGCTGGAAGACAATGATCAGCGATGAAATACGATTTAATGAAAACCAGGCTTAAACAATAATAAGTCTACTTTAACTTCATTTCATTGAGAACAGTAAACTCTCGAGAGTTTGCCAAAGGGTCCTTTGATTAACGGAAAATGGTCCTTATCTTTTAGCAGAGTTAAGAGTTTGTTAATTTCCTTGGTCAAGATTTCTTTGATTTACCAGCATTCATCAAGGATCCTTCAATGCTGTTTAGCTTGTTGAGCTCAGATATTTTCAAGAAAGAACCAAATCAAAATCATACGTGCTGCGTTCTAGGCTTCTAGAATCCATACTAAAAGTAATTTGTTTTTGGAACACAAGCTAAAACATACTTCGGGTAGTAGCTGGTGTTATTTGGTATGGGGCAGCATTTTTAAAACATTCGCCAATTGTTATGAAAAGTAAGCAACTGAGCTCGATAAACTGAAAACAATTTCCTCTTTCTGGAAGAGACTACCCTGTAAAAAAGTAAATGTAACTCTCTTTTAGATTTGTTATGATGACAGCTTTGCTTATTGAAGTAATAGTTCTAGTTTCTAGTTTCTTCATAAAGTCTGAGATGTATTGTCTTCGAGAATGAGGTTGTCAAATCGTAGGAAACGGGGAGTTGGAAAGCTTTGAGGACCGTTGAAACAAATTTATACAGAAGCTCAAAGCTTCTCTCTTTGAAAAGTATTAACAAAGAAGTTTTGTCCATATCTCAATCAAGTTTTATACACATGAATCAACTGATATGAATCTGATGAGGAATCAATTAGTTATAAAATGTTTATCAAAAAGGGGGTGTTCTCTCCTCGATTAGTTTTTAACTACTGAGAGAGCTCCTCCTCAAGAAATTCCCTGCATACAATGTTCTATATTTCCATCCTTAGTTTATTTATTTTATATCATTAGTTGTATTTTAGTTAAGCCGTATTTAGTTTTTAGTTCCTTTTGTTGAATATTGATATTGTATGTAATGGAATTTTAAAATGACGATGAACTGAACTGAACTGAACTGTCACCCTTTTGGTCGTTTTGCAACTGAGATCATTTCAGGTGATGAAAGTTTGGTGGTGCCTTTCCAGTTTCGATTTACTTCATTTGTTGATAATCAAAGTGTCAAAAACCAATCAAATAAATCTTTGCCAATTTGATTTTGCCACTGGTCAATTTCTCTCTCAAGCAGCACAACCCAAATCAGTTTGCGCTGCGTAGAATGTTTTTATTGCGGAGGAGCAATACAAACGGAAATGAGGCTGAAGAAAAAGAAACACAAATTTAGGCCCAGCCCACTACTGGAAGGCTTAAACTGGACAACAACATTGCAATGCATGGCTGAAGCTTGGAATGAAATGTATTGAAAAGACGAATCCCAATTGACCTACAAGAAAATAAATGGCTGTTCCTAGCTTGAAGGCCCAAACTCTTCAAATATGCAGACGATATCCCGAGGTGGCATTATTTGAAGGGGAATTTTATGAAGTAGAAGATGCCAGCACACAGATCCGAAGTGGCCGAGATAGCCCTATGGCGAACCTTACTTTACCTGATGGAGATGGTGGATATCTACGATTCAAGTTTTCAGTTAACAGCCTTGCTATCAGAGAAGATTTCTATTTACCAGCACATTTATGTGAACCGATCTTTCAAACAATTCTGGAGACACGTCCTGCTAATTTCATGATAGCATTTCGTGATAAAAGCAGATGCCAGTTGACAAAGCTAGATTTATCCAACAAGAAAATTAGAGCGTACCAAGATTATGTGACAGCATTGTTCTGTCATAATTTAACAGAAATAGATTTTTCAGGGTCTTTTCTTGCAGAAGAAACTGCTGTAAAATTGGAGGTCATGGCAAATTCACTAAAAACATTGAAAATGTCACAGACAATGGGTACATGGAACTCTAATCATGCATCTTTTTTGATGAAATTAGAGAAGCTAGAAAAGCTGGACATGAGTTTTGCTGGATCAAGAATGTCACAATGTTTGGAATCAATTTCAAAGCTAAAGAATTTGGTGTGGCTTAATTTGTCAGGATGTGATTTGGCTACTATTGCTCCCCTTATAAGTCTGGCAGGGTATAGATTTTCATTTATCTTCTTACCTCAAACCAGAGTGGAAAATGCATAGGTTGCGCCGCAGATCTGTAATGGACAGCAGAAACAACAGAAAAAAGAATCAAACAGAAGGAGCTGGACTGCAGAGTATGGCAGTTTCCAATGAGCGGGTGTGCAAGACCAAAATATCAAGTGAATTTTATCTAAGTGTGCACTTCATGTGTGCACATGAAATTTTGAATTTGTATTTGTAAGAAATTCTACCAAAAAAGGAAACAATTGTTGTGAAAAATATGCCAATTAAAAGGCTTTTTTGTCCTATATTCTGCAGAAACAGTTTGGGCCTAAAATTTGATTGCACACAGAACGTTAACAGGCATTCATAGACTTTTTACAATGAGTCCCAGATCTCAATTATCAAAACAAGACTGCTTACAGTGACAGATACAACAACTGTAGTAAGTCTACAAATTCATCAGAAATTCCAAACTTACAGTCATTTCATCTGAAGTTCTTCATTCAGTCATCACTATGGCAAAGATTTTAGTTTGCCACACCATCTCTCATGTGTGCAGTGATATTCTGGAAGAAGATCTTGGGTGTGCACATACTCTGCAGTCTGGAGGAGGAGTAGAAAATTATGCTGCAAATGAAGATGACAATGGGTAACTTTACCACATGCGTTTAAATTATGAATCTTTAAAAATTCTATAAGAATTTGGTTAAGAACGCAGATCATCGGTAAAAGGCTCCTTGCCTCCATCTTTAACCATTGATTTGAATCTATGGTGTACAATGTATGCAGATTTCACCGTTATCTCCAATTGATAAATGGGAGATGCTAGAAAGTTTTTTGTACAAAGATTTTATTCCAATATGTTTTCATGCTTGGGGCACAAGAATTTAATGGAGCAAAACTTAGATTTTGTGTCATTGATCTACCAGAAAAGTCACAATGGGCTGAAAGAATATTTGTTGAACAATATACAACATGCAAAAGTCTTTGGTTTCTACATCTTTGGCATAACAATATGGTTTGGCAAGAGGCAAGTAAATATTGGTAAATAAATATTGTAGGCTGTTCTCCATATAACTAATACTCTGTTCTCCAGCTGATACCAGCTTATTGCGGCCGAAGGTCGCTTACTAATCTGTGTGTTGCTGAGTGAATTTGAGATTTGAGCGCATACCTTGCTAATTAGTCAATTGTTAAAACAATGGTAGTCACATGCCAAGATTTCACGTGATTGGTTGAAAGGAAGAATGAAAAGGTAATCATTGGCCGGCCTAACAATTGATAGGGCTTTTATTGGCTGACTCGAAGAAAACAATAACCAACAATCGATCGACACAGCGACTGCGACTGACCAAGGAAAAATAATTTTGCAGTGAAGTTGGAAAGGGGCTAGAGTTTGAAATTTCATTTCAAGTTATGAACAAATACTTGGAAATTGCAGACGTGGAAGGTGGAAACTTTTATGGGACCTAGTAAACAACAAGAAAGATCCAAAACTTACAGAGATACGAAGCTGTGCTCGACTCCAGTGGATAGCATAAGAAACCAAAACATCTCTCTTTCAAGTTTCAGTTCCGCAAGATCAAAGCTAAATTCCACATTGGTTCAATATAAGAAGCAAACTGTCCACCAAAAGAGTTTGTTACGTTGAAGGAACTTTAACAGTCTCTCTGTAGAACATGGTAAAAGCTCAACCTTTAAATTTCCAGGCACTTCAAAGTCACAAACACTTGCTTCGAGATGCAACCTAAAATCAACTTCCTCTTACGCATTCTTACCTTTCAACACAAGTCAATGAAAACAAATTTGAATAACAATGTAATTCATTTCCATGGTTGCAAGGTCAAAGCACCAAAGGTCAAATTCTATGCTTCTTTCAAATGTTTCTCACATTATTTCAAATCCTCCGCAGAAGCAATCTTGTTGAAAGAGCCTCTCCCTGCAGTAAAACAGCACTTTTAGCAGATTTGCCCCGAGTTTATTTTGTCATCTGTAATAAGTCTAACTGAAAGACTTTGGGGCAAGTCTACACTTTTGGGGACGATTTTTCCTGATTCAAAATCATTTTATATCCAACAATACTATGATTCAGCTACCCGGCCGCATGTTTGTAATTTACAAGTTACTAGTACTAATATCATGATATTGCACTTGATTTTAGCTCATTACAGCATCTTTACCTCTATGATGCATGTCAGGAATTAGAGTCACCAGAGGAGTTAGCTGAAGTCATTCCAGTATTTAAAAAGCTTACACATTTGGATATATCCCAAGATATTGAAGAAAGAAAAGGGGAATCATTTCTTGATTCAGAATTGTTACCAAGGATGGGATCTTTGCCAGCATTGGAATATTTGGACATTTCAGGTAATGTGCCTTGTCACAAAATCTTATTCTCATGCCAAAATAATACAAAATAGAGGAAGTTCCATAGTGGCTCTGTAGGAGAAGCTATATTTGCAGTATTGGTGGCTACAACGATCACCATGTGTGGAGAAAGTTATAGACACATTGTTTGAGAAATTACTGCAATTGAGCAGGGAGGAGAATTCACACCTTGGTGCAGTCAGGTAAAGCTGGAAGAGAAATAATCACACAATAGGGTCCCTTCATCCTGTTATCCTGCATTGTATTTTCAGTACATCTGATATTTCATAAAGTATGATAGTACTCAAATTCTGAACATGCTGCCCTTGGCTGTCCCATATCCTGAATCATAAATCCTATATCCCTCCCATCAAACATGGCTAATTCTGTATCTGACCACCTGACTCTCCAAAGAGTGTTTAGGCTGTTGAATTGTATTCTATTTATCTAAATTACTCACATTCTTCTCATCAATCCAGGCTTAAGTGAACTGAGTCTTGAAGGTTTCCAAAGTTTGAAGGAGGGATTGAACAGAAGAATTAAATTTCTTGGTCTTTTCTTCATCGATCCTGGCAAATATGGAGAATTCCCTGCTGAAAAGGTATGATATGAGTAACAAACTTTTGCTGCTTTGGTGTGGTGCATAACTTTCAATGTGCTAATAAATTTTGTCAATATAGCAATTCCTTTGGCTACTTAACAATGTTTGAATAATTGACTTTTGTCAGTTACCCTATTTAATATGTGTAACCAATTTTCTAGGTTCTAAGTAAATAAATCAATCAATCCATCAATCAATGGAAATCTTCATCAATGTGTCAAAATATTTGGCTTACAGGCTAAATTGGGGACACAGTAGACAATTAAGTTTAAAAACAATAGATAATAGAGTTTATTTGTTTGAAACTGTCCTGTACTAGGTGGGCCAAAAGGAGCCATCCACCCCCAACAGCCCACAACAAATCGCACACCCACCCAGCCCTGAATACCCATAACCCAACCTCAAGCCAAGCTCCCAAATCAGATGTCACAAGCTACAATCCCTTCCAAAACCCCTGTCACAAAATGGGCAAAAGCAGATCTGAAGAACGAATATCCCCCTTTTATGGGTTTTTGTAATATCTCCTAATATCTTGTTTTTTGGGCCACATGGTGTACAGAAATCTTTTGCATGATTTGTCAGTCGTTAGATATGAGCATTATGTGTACATTTTTATTTTTATCAATATGGCTCCCAATGTTATTCATTCCAGATTGCAAGTTTTAATAATGAGGAGGAACTATTGACTGCATTAGCTGTCTATGTTAAAAGATCTCAATATATGAAAAAAGCTCTAGCCAGCCTGTATACTTTAGTTGATGGTGGTGAAATTCAACAACCTGAAAGAACATTAAAGGTACCATGCTGATATTTTATTCTTTTTGTATTAAGAATGTTATTGCTTGGTTTCAGGCTCTAAGAAATATTGGTTTCATATATACAGGGTGTATCAAAGAGGGGCTAGTGGCTGGAAAATTTAATTTCTCTACAACGAAAGTCTGACATGAATGAGATTGTGATTTTCTGAAAGCATGACTCCTGTACTTTCATTTAATGTATAGTTTTACAAAATAGGTCCCTTGGGAATTAGCAAGCAAGAAGAAAGTAGCCATCCAGAAGGCTTCAATCAATTCTTCTTGAAACATTCAAAAGCAAAATGTCTTATGGACAAAAAATTGTCTAAAACTGTTTGCAAGCAGGATTTGCTTATTTTGCAAAACCATATGAGGCCACTGTAGATTGAGCTTCTGTTTTTTGAAACAATAGAGAAATATTGAAATGTAATTTGTAGTTCTGATGTGGCATCAGTGTTTTCAAAATTATTAGAGAGCTTGAACCCTTTGTCCCCTTCCTAATGGCCTGCGTTTAGTCAGGATTTATTGATTTAAGTTTACTTTGCTCTGCTTTTTTATTCATCATAAACTTTTTAGCTTGTGCTTGCTGCTTCTGAAGCTCACTTGTCAGATGAGCTGATTCAAAGGCCGGCAGGGTATGAACTTTACATTTTCCTTCATTTTACATTTTATTGATACCACTGGAAGCCCAGGCAGTAACTGAACAATAAATAGGCTTATTATCTTAACATTGTTAATAGACCATTTAGCTATTCAGCAAAAGAGCCTGGATTTAGGTTTATTTTTATACATTTTTATACTTGACATTCGATCGAATGGCATTAGAGCTTCTATCACTATTGTGCACATTCGAAAATTCTACGAAATGTAGCAACGTATCGTTTGATTGAGATTCTTTATCAGGATAGCTAAAAGGTCTATTGAATAATGTCTTTGTGTGCTATTTGCTGCACTTCTCCAGGGCTATGTTTTGTTTCATTGACCTCTGCACTCACTGCACTGTGTAATTGTTTGAATGGGAAAGTTCAGTCTGAAGTAACTTGCCGGCAGAAAGAGATAATAATAACAACAATAATAAAATGAATATACAGGATATACACTAAAATGAGTTATTATTAGTTGTGTGTCCTGTGTCCTATGCATTAATGCAATTTCCCTAAATATCTACAGTTAATAATGAAACGCATAAAAGTAAGATTACAGATGTATAAAAGAGCAGGTCTACCTAGTTACATTCAAAGCTTCCGGTCAAATAAACGACATTTACCTTAAATTTGACCGGAAACTTTGAATGTAACTAGGTAGACCTGCTCTTTTATACATCTGTAATTTTACTTTTATGCGTTTCATTTTTAACTGTAGATATTTAGGGCAATTGTATTAAGGCATAGGTCAGGTCTTTCTGAGTAAACAGCCCATTCTCTTATCCAAGAGATCAGATAGTTCTGAATGCTGTGTCTTGTTTGGTATTTGGTATTTCCATGGAGGGGGGTTCTTCCATAGTAAAGGTACCTGGGGATGTGCCGCCCGCAAGGGTATACTTTTTCAAACTTTCTAGTCTAGCCAAGGGTATACTTTTTGCCAATTTTAGCCCATTTAGTCTGGGCAAGGGTATGCTTTTTGGAAATTTAGGCCAAAGAAATGTCAAAATTTGGTAATTCCTGTAAAGAAACCCAAATTTTTTCGAATTTTGGTCCAGAGAATGCAAAGATTTGGCAAGTTTTGTCTAGAAAATGCCAAATCATGGCACTTTTAATATAGAAATTAGTCTGGCCAAGGGTATCATTTTTACATTAATTGGTCTAGCCAATGGTACCTTTTTGAAACTGTGGGCGGCATACCATTACCTGAAATTTAGCCAAGAACCCCCCCCCCCCCCGTGGGTATTTCACTATTTGCATGTTGAAAAAGATATCTTTCAGTCTAATTTATAACAAAAATGAAGTTAATTTAAAGTTTTTGCAGCAAAATGGAGCATTTAAGTCAGAACCATTAATCAGCTATTCTTTTCTCTTAGCTTATGCATTGCTACCATACTGAATATGCATCGGGATGAGCAATTGTCCAAGGAATTACGCAAGTAAGTACATTCCGCTGCCTTAAAGATTATTCTTGCAAAGCATTTTTAAAGCTAGGCCCACATTTTCAAACACATGGCGTGGTGAGGCTGGTTTAAAGATAGGTGGATGCTTGTCAATTTGAAAATTATCTACATGGTATCCATTTATGACCAGGGGTGAACTTGAGCATGTCTGTGTGATGTGTGGCCTTTCAAGCATCCCAGAACAGACTTGTTGCCCTGTCCTTAATCATCAAGGATAATCCACTCTTGAAAATTGTCTGACATACCTGGTACTCTAAAAAAAGTAGTACTCTTGTTTGAAAAATCACCAAAATTTGATTGCTTGATCAAAGAAGACCAAATTATTCTTCCAGGCATAGCTGATCTTGTGAGTCGTTTTCAAGTGGCTATACAAGAGTTTTATAAACAAAGATAAAGATTAGCTTGCCAATATCATCAAATTCAATGAGAAATTCCTTTTAATTGGCGTGTGGTGTACAATTTCTTAAGGTTGCCAGTTCGCATTTGTGTATGTTTAACACATCAAAGACTTGTGGCTCAAAATCTAGCTGTATCTTTATAATCGTTGATGAAATTTCACTCACTGGTGAATTCTGCGAAGTTCAAACATTTGCAATGTATGTGCTGCTACTTGCCTGTACTAGGGGGAGAAAGTTAAGGATTTTTGCAAGTATAGCTTGTATAGTCTCTTCAAAATTGACAAACTTAGCTCTGTTTATGGCTGCCTGGTTTTGAATTACACTGTGAAAGCTCTGATGATAACGAGATTAATTTCTCTTTGTATAGCAAGCTTCTAGTGTGGTAATAAATATCATAAGGGACAGTGCAATATGTTTATTTTATAACATGGCCGGTGCAAAACATGACAGCGCAACTAC
This sequence comes from Aurelia sp. 3 sensu Dawson et al. (2005), assembly GCA_964020215.1. Classification (NCBI taxonomy): domain Eukaryota; kingdom Metazoa; phylum Cnidaria; class Scyphozoa; order Semaeostomeae; family Ulmaridae; genus Aurelia; species Aurelia sp. 3 sensu Dawson et al. (2005). The sequence continues at coordinate 23,016,481 of OZ026578.1, forward strand.
TTTTTTTGAGCTTTTACACAACTGGGTCAACACTTTTTATTAAGCAAATATGAACGGGCTTGAACGGGGTAGTAACTTTTTATGAGCTCAAGATAGGATGAAGAAGCGCAAACTATCAAACCAGATGTGAAGGATTATGAAAAATCTAAAAATGATGGCTCTCAGGGAAGTTGTTTTTTGAAGAGCATAGCCCAAAAAGATTTATAAATCTGTCATTTTATTCCCTTTAAGCAATGCAAACGAACGTTTATCATCTTGAAATATATCATTTCATTGAAGAAAAAGATCAACAAACAACAATTTTATAATAAGTTTTGACAATCTAGTTTTTGCTAGTTTTCAAATGGAATTACTATTTTGGTGAAACTTGTGGTAATACGTCACGTGATACACCCACTTGATTCAAATGTAGTTTTATTCGTGGAACTCATTCTCACAAATCATTTTACTTTACAGAATGACAATCACTACGGTACTCGATATAATAGAGAGCCATAAGAATATGAACATCCTGAGAATTTGCATCCAGTGCTTATGTTGCGTTGATGTTCCTGATGAATTGGTATGTCCTTCAGCAGTTATTTGTCGTTTTGAAATTCATTATCCTTGGCAGCCCCGTCACTGAGCCAGGTTAATTTTCAGGGTGCCGAGCCAAAAACTGTACGAATTAAGCGTCTAATTTTCTGATACTCATAATTTCAAAATGATGCGGTCGATTTCTGTAAGATAATTTTTGAAATGGATTGAAACGTGTCCATCATTAAATGATATACTTACCAATGTTATCATCATAATATTCAAAGAGCAGTGGCCTTCCAAACGAGAAATGTTTCTTCACTCATCCAATAGGATAGACAGTTCTGTGTATGAAACAAATCAATTTGTGCACCATATACTGATTCTTATCTTCATTTTATAGGGCTTTGTTGGATACCGGCTGTGTAGACAACTACTTGTTTTGATGAAAGAATACAAAAGTTTTCATCTTATGTTACCATGTTTGCAGTTATTCAATGCAATGGTCTGCCACGTGAGTATCTTTAATGAATTTGTAATCCTTCCCTTGAAAGTTTTGTGGTGCAGTGGTGTAATTCGCTGATGTTGTAGCTTGAACAGTTAGACGGACACAGGATTCAATGCCACGAACAGCCCCACCACTTGAGTGTCATGATAGAGGGTCGCAGATTCGATTGGAGTGCTTCTTTGTCACCAGGAATTCTGGAATTATAAAAAGTTGGTGATATCTCCTCACTCCTGGTAGCAAGCTTGCCAAGAAGTTCCTTGAAACCAGGGACCTATATTGGTGCACTAAAGCCACTTCTGCACCGAATTCAACATTACTTTGTTTAACCTTTTTAGTTAGATGTTCAGACCTAGAGATGTATCACTTTTCTTAAAAGTCGTACGAGATTTTTCAAGACAATAGGATTTTTAGGGATTTTTGGCAGATTTTGTTTGAAAACAAGAGCACTTTTGGCAAAGGTGTACGAGATTTTACAGAGGGATACGCCCCTCAGTTCAGACTTCATGCTGTTGGAAAGCTACATCAAGAATTATGAAGAAAGCTACAAAGCATTGCTTTACACAAATAGCTGCTCATGTAGTACTCGATAAGTTAAACATGATAGAATTAGAACAGTTTTTGTCAAAACCTCTCTGGTTTAATCCTCAATGATTTTTCAATAAGTATTTACTTTTGAGCTTACAACTTCCAGCTTTCTTGCATATAATCGTGTAAATGACACGAAACTCTTTTGTGAATGCAGACTGCTGATATCAAAGTAAAGGTTGAAAGACTCAATGCAGTTAAGGTAAGCCTTGGAACTTTTTCCTTTACTTAATTCCGAGTCTTTTGCTTCAAAATCTAGTTGAACCACTCAGAAATTTCTGATTGAAGTACTAAATTATGGAATAATTGCGTCGCGAAAAAGTATGAAAATTCTACAGGGTGTCTACAAATTTGTGCTTCATTTGTGTCGTTGCTATGGAGGAGTTGTACGCCCTCATTCTTGATACAATCGAACGGGCATCTCCGCAGCAGCAGACACACAAGAAATGGGGCACAATTTTTTCGGAACACACTGTATATTCTTAGGTGATATCAAAATCGGTCAAAGCTTGTTTTATATCCAAGTCCAAAGTATTCGAATTTCATAGATGATGAAAGTACCAGAATAAAAGTTTTTGAGAATAGTTGTCCCTTCGAAGTCAAGTCCGTCTCAGAACCTTAGATAGTATTTATTGTTAAACGCTGTGTCTTCAAGCTCATGGGGTGCGTCAGAATGTTTATTTCCACTTTTAGATTTTTCTGAAGATCATTGATGACAAGGTGAAACATTCGCTGGTGAGAAACTTAATTTTAGTTGTATGAATCATGACGTCGTACTACATGAGAGCTCTTGTTTGTTTTCAATTTGTTTTGAGTGGGCTTGTCACGTGCCTTCTCGGGATCTTTAGCTACTGAAAGCTAATTCAGGCCCACTGTGCGTGCCGCATCCAGGCATGGGACCCCTAGTTTAATGTCCCTTCCTAAGAATGACGAGGTGAGTTGTGAGGTCAGGCCTCTAAGGTCACCCATCCGGAGTTTGACCTCACTCGACCAGGCGTAACTTCAAAAACTGTTTACGCCACTCGGCCACTCGCCCTGTTTAGGCCACTCACTTCTGTTAAGAATGAAAAAATCGGTAGGGTTTGTTAAGTCCATTTTAAGATAAGTTTCAGTTAAAATATCTGGCGTCACGTTAAAGGATATGTTTGGTTAAAAAGCAATCTTTTTTCTGGATAACGAGTATATGCTCGAAACGTCCTGTTTATACATCTACATTATATTTCGGTACTCAAATAATTTATTCATTGATTTATTTATTACATTGTTTTCTTTTCAGGTTGACAGGGTTCTAGAAACAGCTTGGTTGGTACTTTGGAATGTTACGGGTAAATATTTCTATTGAAGACTTAAGACTGAAGATTTAACAGTGATTGTCACTCGCTGTATTTTCACTTAAGAACTGAATAACGATTTTGAAAGGAATGGACATGATTGATTGGAATGGCCTACCGGATGAGCTTTGAAACATTTCTGTTTACTGGATAGTAATGCAATGATATGGGGAAATACCTTGCATGATAGCGGACATGCTCATTAGATTTAGAAATTTACATGGTTTAAATTGGCCTGCCCATTCTGATATGATGACGGATTGCCTGGAAAATTCTCCTTCAAAAGCTGTCAAACAGGCTGAAAATGATGATCAAACTTTGTGGGATTTCCTACAGTACAGTCGACATGTTCGTCATTGACATTGTTTTTGCAGTTTCGTCTTGTTTTGCCTGAATTTTACTGAAAAAAAAATGACTTCCAATGTAAGTTTTTCTCCACCATTACTTTTCCTCTCCATCACATGGATCTGACGTCTAATATGCAGCAGACTTAGTGTCAAATGGTCCTTAGTGTCAAATCGTTCTTATTATCCGTATGTATTGTTTTTAGTAGTGTTGTTTAAGTTTAAGTAGTTTTCTTTCTTTTATCTATGTTCATTCCCTTGGGGTAGACACAGCCTCTTGCTCCCTGGGGGTTTTTGTCCCAGTAGTATTGTAAAGTAATTCTTGTAAGTAGTGTAGACCGTAATATGTATTGTAAAATTTTAATGACATATAAAAAAAATTGACTGTTGTTATAATGAATTTCATTTTTTAGACGAAAGTGATGAAAACTGTAAGGCATTTATTCAAAATGAAGGCCTGGAACTCTTTATGGATTGCCTTAAGGTGATGTATTTTTTGCTCAAAACATCAATGACTTTTTTCCATCGTTTTGATATGGGATACCTTAACTAGCAAAAAGGTAACCGAAATAATTGTATATTCCTTGTAGTTATTTTTCTTGATTTTAGCTCCGTTCGCATAACATCACACTATCCAAAGGGCGTTCAGGTCTGATTTGGATATTTTTATATTTTTGTGCTCGTTGGAAATGCAGGCTTTTAACCTTGCACAAATCCTAGCAGCTTGTATATCTCTTAATCATAAATCAACTTTTTTCTTATTTTTGTAGGAATTTGAAGGTGAGACTGGCTTGCAAAAACGTTTATTGGGATTAATGGTGAGTAAATTGAATCAAAGAAATTCTTTTATCTTCATGCCACTATTCCAGAAACTATCGGTGGATGGGATTCCTACTATGTGGCCGGATGGCTCCTGCCCTTTGTTTTCTCGCTTGCTATCCCGATTGGGGTGGCACAGGTGGCAGGGGGTATGGCTGTTTTATCTGCACATAGGGATCCCTAGCCTGTGCACAGACCCATTGTCCAATTGAGGAAAGGGTCTGTGCAACTACGAGCCAAAACTTGCCGATCGTTCTAGATTTCTGGAATTTAATTTATGCAGTATCGCGAAAGGTCATGTAATTATGCAACTGCAGGAAACACACAGCGGTCAATAACAGGGAAATCAAAATAGCACACAAGGGTAATCAAGGGAGGGGTGATTAATCCCTGCAGACGAATTCAAAAGAGCTTGTCAAAATATGCACTTATCTTTATTAATCTGTCCTCTGTCTTTGAAACAATCGTTTGACACTGGAAAAACACTTTGCAAGAAAAATTCGAAAACAAGGATACAAAAGCCATAGAAAATGATGCCACTCGGGAAGAATGAGTCAGTACTATTCAGTGACTCATTACGAGGCCACCAGAATAAATTACGAGAAAGTTTGGCAAGCTTTGGCTCGTAGTTGCACAGACCCTTTCCTCCTTTGGACGATGGGTCTGTGCACAGGCTAAGGGATCCCATGCTCATTGACTTGCACTCGTTTTTTACGAATTAAAACCTTGCAGGGGTCGTTGCCTGACATAGATGTGAGACGGACGTTAACATTGTGTTTTCTCAGAAAAATGTAAAATTTTGAATTGTGATTGTCTGTCATGGTGGGAGCTCCGATGACCTAGTGTCTATTCCCGCCATGACAGACACAGTAGCTGTAAATTTTTGTGTTTATTTTAATGGATTATAAAAAACAAACTATTCCAGACACTTTTTAGGGTAACAAGGGCAGATAGCCATAACTGTTATAAGCCATCTTTTGTGACTTTCTTTGTTTTCATCTGTTGTTTAAAGGACAGTTCCAGACTTTATGAAATCATTGTCAAACAACAACCGCTGAAGAACAATTGTAACTTTTTTCTACATTTTGGAATCGGTGTCAACTCTTTAAATAGCTTTCGTAAGTAAGGCCAAATCTCGTTACCATTTTGCAAAAACAGCCTCTTTCGCGTTCATTGTGACGTGATAACGCTCTGAGCATGGCTCTGACCATAGTTTAAGGCCTAATCATATCATTATACTGTTTTCGTTGATTGTAATATGTAATCCTCAGAGAAAAGATCAAAAGTTGGTTAAAAGTACGATACACCAGTTTCTGCTTACCATTTTGTCCTCAATCATGCCAACTCCGGCAATGTCCTTCAAGACAATTCTATCTCTGATCACATTTACTGTCGTGTCAATCAAAAGGAACTACAGCTATTGTTAAAAATCTGCCCTGTGTTGTTCATGATACAATGTACGTAGGCTTTTTGTGTGTGAGTGAACCTCAACCGCTGAAGATATTTTCTTCAAGTGAAAATAGCCAGCATTTAGAGCGTCAAAGATCTCTTCACTTTATTGTAAAAGCCTTTAATATATCTAACTACTTGTTTACCAAGGCAGTTTGGTTTTTTGATAATTATTTTGAAGTTTCCATTTTATTGACATCCTGCCAAGTCATTATATTTACAAATTCCGATGTGATTCTCGTAGGGAAATATTGCAGAAGTTCAAGGCCTTCGATTTCATCTCATGGAGATGAAATACATCGGTAAATTCGTGTAAGTGAAACCTTGTGCAATTTGTTTATATTCATCAACAAACACTGATTTTATTTCGTGCCAACAGAGAAGTAGAGAATCAAGAATATACTGTTTTATCATGATTTCATTATTCAAAGGAATCCTGAAGTCCTGGTATTTGAAAGAGTCATATTCTGTTCGTTACTGGGTAGCTTGTTGTTCTTTTCATAATCTATTTGAATTTTGTAAACTATATAATTATATTGAGTGGATTACTTGGAATGAAATTGAATTTCAAATTGAAGTAAGTGGTTTGATTTGTTTCAAACCTATCGCTGTTATTTTGAAAATAGTTAAGATACCAAAATATTTCCAAAGTAAGGTCAAAGCAATATGTCTGAGGCCCCTTTCAAGTAATTTGATGTAGTAAAAGGCTCCTAGAATTTTACCCCATCATATCAAAGATTTACACCCCATGCTATCGTCTCGAATATCAAGAGAAGAAATTTTAAGCTCATATTATTTTGGACAGGGACCTGCTTTCTGATGATAATCACTTGGAGGTCAGATACAATGCAGCTGGTGTGTTGTCTCATATCTGTTCTGATGGTGAAAATTCTTGGAAGTTAAATAAAATCTCAAGAGCTGCCTGTATGGAAAAAGTGGTAAGAAATTTAGCTATTTATTTGATGTTAAGCCTACATCTTGTTTATTTAAACTCAGGTTTAGAATTTAACAAATTATTGCTTGTTGTTCATGGTACTGTCCCACGAAGGAGACCTTGCAAAACTTTGCAATAGGCATACAAATCAAGAAGAGATGCAAAAGAAAAGGTTGATTCTGTCGGATGCACAAGACAGACAAATACCTCGAAAACAAAGAGACAGTTTAGCTATTATGAAAAAAGAATCTCAATCGAACGATACTTTGCTACTTTTCGTAGAATTTTCGAATGTTGACAATAGTGATAGAAGCTCTAACGCCAGTCAATCGAGCCTCGCGTATAAAAATGTATAAAAATAACGCTTGATCCAGGCTCTTTTGCTGAATAGCTAAAAGGTCTATTATAGCAAAATGACCTTATATACTTTATCTGGAAGAGGCCTTCCGATGTTGATGATGATATTTTGAAATTCGTAACTGAGTTGTGAACCGTTTGCTAGATACTTTCATCGGACATCAATTACAGCTAGTCGACGTTTTAGCTACTCTAACAGAGAATCTGAATCGAATGATATATTGCCATATATCTATACAATTTGAAGGATTTTGAATATGCACAACAATGATGGAAGCTCAAACACAACTCAATCGAACCTTGTGTATAAGAATGTATGAAGGTATTGCTCGATCCCAACAGGTAAGAAACCAGAGTCAATACAGTCAATTTGTTTGAAATTAGCCAGCCAATGAGCCCACTAGCCCACTACAATTTTCTTGTGGTCAATGGATGATTGATTGAATGATTGATTGAATGATCGAGTAATCGATTGATTAATTGAATGATTGATTGATTGATTAATTAATTGACTGATTGCGTGATTAATTGATTGATTGTCACGTTATAACTAGCAGTGTTCTTTCATTTCAGTTTGTATTACCAATATTCTTAGCTTTATTTCTAATGTTTTTGCTGTTTATGTTTGACATTATTTTTAGACTGCATCGATTGCAAGTTGGAACATTGGTGCGTCAAGAAGTATCAAGTACAGGTGATAATTATGACTATGATGATCATTACTATCTTTTTCTGATAATGATGATACCTTCCCCTTGTGCGTTGAGTTGCCTAGCGACTTTAGCAGTTTCCGTTAGGTAACTAAAGTTTAGTTAGTTTGTGTGAAGTCAAAATCTGGATAGGTTGTGTTCCATTTGCCTGACCAAGCAACTCATGATTTTTACTGTTTATTTTTGACATTATTTACAGACTGCATCGATTGCAAGTTGGAACATTGGTGCGTCAAGAAGTATTTAGTACGGGCCGTCCTTCAAAAGAAACGTTACACAAGGAGTGCCATGCCTGGATTTGGAATTCATGTGAGGCCTAAACCAGGCGAAGTGGCTAGAGATCTTTCCAGGCTACTGCACTTAAGGCTATCGAAAATAGATAAAAGTTTCCGCATCCATTGCACCATTTTCGATCTTGTTTCTTGCTGCTGTCAGGGTAGAATTTTGAACTAAATGCCAATGATGAATCATTTGGCTTGTTACGAGTGTCCCAACTAAAGTCATCGGATTTGGCTGCATCCAGCGATATTAATTTTGTTGTAATCATTGGATAATCAATTTGAAAATGTTCCTCGACTATTAACTTGAAATAAGATGCCACATTTTGTTGATGTTGGTACTTTGGGAGGTAAGATATTTTGAAAGATCAAATTTGCCTCAACGTTCAAACCACAGTGTTGGCATTTTTGCCCTAGCGATTTCCTGAAGTACATCGAAATTAAGACTGAAATTTAAGCAAGATGTGTGACTTATAGTAAGCAGAATTTAATATGAGGCAGGTTCTGTTAAGATTTATCAAGGAGATTGTTGATTTCTTTTTGTTTATTTTTGCAGGTCTTTAAAACCAATTTTAAGATTGGTTGCATGCTTTGATACTCCTTGTGCTCAAGAGTGGGCTGTTTGGGCCTTGGCCAATCTCATCAGCGTTTATCGTGAGTACTTATATTATTTATCATTATATTGTTGCTTATTGTGGAATTGGATGATCACACTATTTTATAAATACCTACGTACTCTAACTTCGTAGCCACAAGAGTAAGTATAGGGCTCAAATCTTTCAAATCTTTAAAAAGGTGGGTGTAAAATTGAATCACATTTTTCTGTGAATTAAAGTGCTGGAAAGAAACTTTGGGTAATTTGCTGTAAATTTGTCATGGCAATTTTTTGATATTTTGATTATTTTTGCAAAAATTCATCAAGTATTGTGAAGAAATTAAAGTCATCGTAAATACTAAATTACTGAAGGGAAATTGATATAATCTTCAAGAAAACCATAGTTTATGAAGGTCTACAATATGGTTGCAAGCAAAAATTTGTAGCTATTTGATGACGTCACAGCCTCAAAATTGATTAATGCCGCCATTTTGAAAGTAATCAAAGTATCAAAAAATTGCCACGGCAGATTTACAGCAAATTATCCAAAGTTCCTTTCAAGCACTGTAATTGAAAGAAAAATGTAACAAAATTTACACCCACCTTTTCAAAGATTTGAGCGCTATGCTAGAAGAGTATAATCTTCTGTAGAGCCTAATTCTATGTCCTCTACGAAACTGCCATTTGGAGAAATTTTTTGAATCAAGCCTTTCAGATCATTGGAAAAAGACCAGAAACTTTGATTTCTAGGGATGTTTTGTAGCACCTTGGGTACCAGAGCCCAACAAAAAACAAGCAGAGAAAATGAAAAGAATAAAAGTATTTTTCTTTCATGTTGATCATATTTTTGATCGGCTCTGGTATCCAGGGCAGCCATGTAGGCCAAACTGAGAAATGTTAAGAGACCATTTAGCTCTTCTAAAAAAGGGGCTGAACCGAACAGTATTTTTATAAGTTTTTTACCGGAAGAGCCAGAAAAATGTTCCCACTTTTGAAATTCATAGCAGCAAGAAGTCTTCACAGATTTGAATGATTCAAATTCTTGTTAGAAAACGAAAGACTGAAGCATTTTTGTGATTTTGCTCGCTGTCTTACTAGCACTTGAAGTATTGGTCAATTTAATCTTGTAAAAATTCCATGGTTGCAAAGTGGCTGAAAAAGCGCCTAAAATATTGATCAATTGTAAGGACGCTCCTTACACAAAACAATACGCAATGGGTGTTTCGCCTTTCTCAAGACTTACAAGACATCAATTTTGAAACAAGTACTAAATATTTTTAGTCCCATGACAATAAATGGGCAGTTGATATCTCTCACCCATTAACAATTGCATTTTCTTTATTAATCTGTGTGAGGAGTCCTTTTTGGGTTGATATATGTTTTAGGCCATTTTCCGATCATTTTGCAACCATGAAATTTAGTATGGTTGAATTTACCATGTTTCTAGTGCTTGTAAATCAGCGAGAGAAATCACAAAAATAGTTTGATGTTTCGGCTTTTAACTAGAATTTAAATCTTTCATATTTATGCAGTACTCTTGGTGCTACGAATTTTCAAAGCGGGAACTTGTTTCTGGCTCACCCGATAGAAGTTTATCAAAGAGATCGAAGTTTTAACGCCTCTCAATGAAATCTTTCGTATGTCTGAAAATATTGGTGGATACAGATTCTTTTGTAGAGTGGCTAAAAGGTCTTTGTAATGATCTTCTTTTCTTTTTCCTAGCTGATAGATATTGCAAACTATTGGTGGATGAAGGTGGAGTGCAACTTCTTCAGGAAATCACAAATTCTACCCAGTGCAGTGAGAATCTAGAGAAAAATGCAGCAATGATATTGAATAAAATCGCAGTAGCCGTTGGAAATGTGGTTCCCATGGAAATAGACCAATCAAGGAGCTGAATCCTTTTGTGACTGAAGCCTCTATAGAGGCCCTATCGTACCTATGATAGATTCGCGTGGGATTCACGTCAACAGCTGCTTCTTGTGAACAGGGGGTTTATTCATGCCATGGTCATTCAAAATACTGAAGGCGTGAATGACCAAGGCACTGTTGCAAAGTCCTGCAAAGTCTGTATTGGTTGTATTTTTAGTTTCTGTTCGATGAGTGTATGTCAGATTATGTTATTGCAGTACAGTGTGTCTGTCATACAGTGCGCCTTGATTATTTCAGAATTACAGTAACTTGCGTGCAAACTATACCTTTTTCTTGGGTATTGCAACCCAAGCAGGGAAGAATTACAGCATCCTCGTAGTTTCAAATAAGTCTCCCGTTGCTAGATTATAAAGCACAAAAGCTACAGACTTCTGCTTACTGCCATATTATAGACCTTCATAAACTATGATTTTCTTGGAGATTGTACCGTTTTCCCTCCATTGATTTAGAATTCACGACGATTTTGATTTGCTCTTCAAGAATACTTTCAATTTAAAGGATGCTGTAATTCCGAAAGTCATTAAGATATCTAGGATTTGAAATGGACGCTTATCATGAAGTTTATGAAGTTCCTTTTAAGGCATTTAATCAAGGGAAAGAAGCATTAAAGACCATGTGCTCTCGATGATCCTTTGTATGCGTGCAAGTCACCGAAACATTCATATTGGCCATAATCAACATACATTGACCACACTATTGTGGGAAGATAAATAGTTCTGAGGAAAGAAGCTTCCGTAATCCTTCAACAGGAACGTCTTTTGAATGAGTTAAACGCGATGACATAACGTTCGTTGAAGATTGAAGAGACAGTGTCACCCTGGATAACGTCTGTGCAGTAGTGTAGGGGTTGTTCAGTAAAATTGAGGCTGTTCAGTGCGATAGATGGATAACATGATGTCGTTGGAGGGATAACATGCAGTAGATTTGAGGCTGTTCAGTTATTTAGAGGGATATCATACAGTAAGTAAGAGGGCAACATCATCAACAACATCAGCCCTTGCGATTGTCAGGTCAGAATCATTTTTCTTCCAGCATGAAATTCATCGTCAGACCAGAAGGATCATGGGGGGCACTGGGTCTTTAACCAATCGTGCAGTGTTTTTGAAAATTTAATTCTTAATTCCTATGCTAACAAAAATAAAGATCTGACGAGCTCTTCAACCCGATTCTCTTCCCTTCCGTATTTATCAGAGCTTATTTGCTGTGCGAAGACCCTCTGATTTTAGGCTAAATGCGTTTGCTTAATTATCTATTTCGCTAATTTCGAGTATATTTTGCTTCATAGGCCCACGCCATAATGACTTTTGTCACAAATGACACAGAGTTTGCATTTTTTTAGTGTAGTATTTTTGTAAAATGGTTCTGTTTGGTTATATTTGGAGCACCTAGAGTGAGGGAAAGATTATTATAGAATTGTTTTAATTATTGTAAATGCGTATGTATCTAGAGGGTGAAAATATCCGCGAATAGCAACAATTAGAGTGTTTTCCATGAGTCATTTTGCGTTATCGCAAATAATACCTGACATCTAATTTGAAACTGATTTGACTTTGGAGTATAGATTAAATGAGGCACTTTTTTTGAAGAAACTTCGATCGGCCCATATAGCGACAGTCCTCGAATTTTTACGAACTCTGAATCTTAGATGCCATATCTTCCTTTTTGCTTCGTATGTTTTCGCCTTGAAAACTATTAATGATTTCTATGATCACTAATCATGATTTTTACGAAACTGGAAAGGACTTACGAGAAAAATGACGGCATCATGCTTGGTAATGATTCTCCTTCGGTATTTGTATCGAAATTTATCTCAACAGTAATGGTAATAAGGCAGGCATAGCTACTGTTGTGTTTAATAAGCACTTAACTTTAAAAAAAGGTGTTTTGATGATTATCAAATTATCAAATCAAAGTTTCTTAAATTTGTGGGTATCATAGAACAAGTTTCTTCAGAAAAACGTGTCTCGTCAGATAAGTATCATGTATACTATTACCATACACACAGATTGATTTGAGTTTGTTTTGTTTTGTTCATGATCAATAATAATAAAATCGCATCGCTGTCTTATTATCCTTGTCTTGATGTGGGACCGTTAAGCCGGTTTTCCACTAGGCGGATCTTTCCGCGCGCAGCGGAGCGGCTATTGTAATTGCATTGTTTATTTCTAACGATTGTCACTTCTGGTCACTCCGCTACGCGCGTATTTGAAAGTCGGATTGACTTCAACTTTTCCGCCGCCGCGTCCTATGGCGCCAACCAATCAAATCGCTCGAAGTCTCTGACACATGACTTCAGTATTCCACGAGAGGGGGAAACCCGGGGGGGGGGGTACATGACTTGCGGATGGACGGGGGTCTGCCGCCCGGTTTTCAGAAAGGTACCTTCTTCTAATTACCAAAACTTGCTGTCATACCCACTTTTATGATGAATTTTGGCGGAAAACCACCCATTTTTGACTATTTTTCGCCAATGTCTGGAAAACCCACCCATGTTTATGGAAAATCTACCGAAAAAGGGACCCTTGTCTAGAGAATTTTGGGCCCAAAAACCCACCCATATGGGCGGCACATGCCCGTACCCTCAACATGTTATGTACCCCCCCCCCCGGGGGGGGGAAGCCACGGCGATTGACGAAAAACAGCTCTGAAAATATTTTTAAAAATTCTTGGTCATTGAATTTCTTGGAAATTGAACATCTTTTTAGCACGAGTGCATTGTTTTAGAAACAACAGCCTCTCCGCTGCGCACGGAAAAATCCGTCTCGTGGAAAACCGGCTTTACGGCCGTTACAAATATTAGAAACTTTTTTTGGTGCAATCACAGTGGACAACCACGAAAAGGATTAATAGCAGAAGGTTATTTTAGTGCAGTTCTGAGAAGATCTTAAAGAGCACTAATTAAAGAGTTGAACTCAAGACCATGATATTCATTTTGTTGTTTCATATGATAGTTCATACCTTGGAAATGCAGTTATAAGTTTTATGGGAAAACAGAAAAATCTGTGATGAAATAATTTTTCATGATGAAAAGACATGCTGTTAATTCGCAAGTAGGGCAAATTTTCCCCTAAAATTCTGGTCCATCTTCGGTTAAAATCATTTTGTGTTCGCGAGAAATAATGAAAACCTAAAAAATCCGGCGTTCTCTTAATTAAAAATGTGCGGAAACATTGTCATCTGGCGGGAAAATGAAACTGCCATTTTGGCGTAGCCTCGTTCTTACTTCAATTAGGACATTTGGTGGTTTTTCGTTTGGTCTGGTCTGGCTGGAAGTGAAAAGCAAAGCAGACAACATCTTGGAGGCACATTATTGATCAAAATAAAGAATACAGAGCAATGTCTTTCTCAGATGATGATGATGAAGACAATCTTCCGTTACCAAAGAAGCAAAGGATTTATTATGGAAGCTTGGAAGAGAAGCTGAGGCATATAGCTTCAGATGGGAATGATGAGGGGCCTAACAGGCCTAAATTTGGAAATGGAGATTTAGGGGACGGAGATGAAAGTGATTCAGAAGATGATAGCAATGATGATGATGGAGATGACGCGATTGCTCGAGCCATTAGAGCTGGAAATATCAATATTGCAGAGGGTAATGATTATTGGTACATACGCGGCAGCACGCACCTAGCTATCAACAACCAGACTACCCTGACTGAAATGGAAAATAACCTCTGAAAATCAATGTATTATAATATATAAACACAAAACCAAACGAACAAGCAAACCAAACAAAGGTAGAAAGAGATGATTTTTCAATCAAGGTTCAAAAAATTGCTAATTGCACAAAAGCCAGAATGATAACTTTGCAAGTGCGCGCAGAAGATGCGCGTCTGGCCATTGTTTTAAACAATAAGCTATTGTTCTTCCTGGAATTCCACGCTGAAGATCTTCCATGCGCACGACATAGTTAGCAATCTGGATTGAAGTTTGTGAGACTGATAAAGTGTTTTATGTCAATGATTTGTATTGAGATAGAATTGAAGCCACTGCCAGTATTTTAAAGCAGAAATTTCAAGATTCCCATTCATTTTGTGTACTGAATAGGTGTTGTGGTGCATGCAGTGGCGTAATCCTCCAACTTTGCAGCTAGAACAGTCAGGTGTGCAGCCAGATCAGGTGGATTCAGTTCGACACTCTGTTGTAGGACCCTAACACATGAGCGTCATGACAAGGGGTTGTGGAGGGGCTGTGGACTTGATTAAGGCTTAACTACTTCTACAATTCGAGTGCTTGGCACTAAAAACCACAGTTTCACCCTCACTTACTAATACATTGTTCTGATAATGTCAATAAATTTTTCAGTATTACCATTTAAGAATTTGAACTGCAGTATGACATTTTTCCCACCACCCATCTAGTGTTTCATCTTGCTTTTAGCCGAAACCATGGAAATGAATGTTGAAGAGCAGAGTGACAGACATTTAGAGCTCCTTGCAGAATTTGAAAAAAGGAAAAGGGTATGGAATGCTCCTTCACACTTCAGCTTTCTGACTATAGTTTTCAAACTCCTATAGAATACTGTAGGTATTCATTGAGAACATAACTGTATCCCAAAAAGACATGCCTAATGGCCTGAAAATTGGGTAAAAATAGCAATAAAGAATGACATAATATGTCTGTGAATTGTTTGTTGTCTTTACTTATATATCTTATTATTTGTTCAAAACACAATTTGAGTTACTGTAGGGTATTCAGATGAGGTCCAAATCTCCTGATAACTGCAGTCAGCAGCCTACAATTCCTTTCTGTTATGCAAAGTGATAAGCAATGGACCTTTTAGCTATCTAGCAATACTTTCATATGATGAAAGAAGCTCTTAACACCACCCAATCAACATTTTAAATGGATGTATAAAGATATTCTTGATAAGAGTTGATTCTATTTGTTTCTAATTACAGGCAAGAGCAATTGCAGTTCCCACAGATGATGCAATGGTGAAAGCAAGGCTAAGAGAACTTGGTCACCCAATCTGTAACTATTATTTGCATTTTCATCAATTGCTTTTATTTTGTTTGTCATACATTTGTTTTATGGATTAGATTTCATATCAAGCTTATATAATGTGTTCTTAACTTGAATTGAATCATGACTTTATGGGGATGATGTCTACAAGCTTTGAATACATTAACCATGTCTCATATTTAAGAGGTCTTGAGATCTTATTTCAAAATTTCTTAAAATCTTTCATGCCTACATCTTTGAACTCGTATCAAAATGTGGAGAATCCTTTCAAAGTGTTCTTCAGCTCATTCTTAACATTTTTTGGAATGTTAAAGTGAATGACCTGAGATATATTGCGCTTTTCTAAAATTAGGACAAAGAGACACCAAATCCCTGCATTGTTTTCTTTGGCCTTGCTTTCTTTCGCCGCGAGCTGGATTTCCAGGTACAATAGGCTATTTATAAACCTATGCAATCTCATCTTTTACCTCAGGTTATTCACTTTAACATACAAGTCCTCTCTTTCTACCCTTTTGTGGTTGTACAACACCAGGGTTCAGAAGTCATTGAAATATTATTTCACTCTTACTGTAACTTTATTGATTACATGTCTATTCATTATTCTTTAAATTCTTTTGCCAGGCCTTTTTGGAGAGGGTCCTTCTGAGAGAAGAGATAGACTTCGAGAGCTTCTTGTTGGAATTGGTAAGGAGAACCTTTAAATTTGATTAGCTTAGACATCTAGGAATTTTATTCACACAAAACTTTGTGCATTCTTTTCACTGAAACTGACACATAGTATAACAGCACAGAAAAATTGGTAGATCTCAGTGTGAAATATTTGATATTAATTTTGCAGAGGATTTATTGTCTGGAGTTGTCCAAAGGACAGATGAGGATATTGCAGCTGAAAAGAAGGTATACAGATTTTTTGATAGTAAGGGACTTGATGTTTTAAGCAGGTTAGAAGTGCCTGCCTATATCTTCTCATTCCCTAGTTGTTGAAAGCTTGTTTTGAATTTGAATCATCAATAAACAATGCCCAGAAAGGATGTGTTTTTCATTCTGAAAAGGGTGTCTGAGAAATGTGCCAGAAGTATCAGATACTGCTCTATGGATCTAGGAAAATGAAGCAAGTTAGAGATCTCTTTGTTTGCTCTGTTTGCTATATCAACTGTCAAATGTTGTAAATGCATTGATGTATCAATTGTATATTAACCAGGGGAAGTATTTATGTTAGATTCAACTATGACAGGTATCTTGGCTCCAGTTTTTGATTTGTTTTATATATAAAGTTTATTTTCTAACCACAGGCCAAAAGTCAACAAGAAGTTTGGTATCATGAAGGACCAGATGAGCTGAGAATTGCACGACAATGGCTTGCCGAATATTCCCTGCCCAGGTAAATATTCAGTGGTTAATTAACAGTTGTTTGGAGAAATTTTTATCAGAGTGTGCTATACCTGCTTTGAATTTACAAAAATCGCATTAATTTCAGTGGTTGTATTTTTCATTTAGCATTTTTTCATGTACTGTATATACCTGAATTTAGCTGACCCAGTCAATAAAACGGCCTTATTTCCTTGTGCTGTATTTAGATTAAAAGCCACCACCATGATTCTGTGAGACTGCAACATTAATTACTTACTTATTCACTTTTCTATGCTTTATTTACAATGATGATTAAGTTCACCACAATTTAGGATACCTTGATTTCCATCAACTTTGATTCTCACAACAATGTTTTCATTAATAGGCTAAACAAAAAATCATGTATTGCTGTTAGTTGTATTTAGGCCAAGGTATGCGCTGTAGCATTCTTGTTTCAAAGATCGAATCACCAACAAAATTACTGTACTGTTAAAGATGCAGATTTCTTTTAAATTGAAGATGCATAACTCCTGTGATTTCTTGTTGAGATCTTCCCTTTTCTCACACATGTTTTTATTCTTAGGGCACGAGAACGTTTGAAGAAATCAAAAATGCAAAGTTCGAAAACGGAATCAGAAAAGGCAGCCAAAGAACAGGAACTTCGCAAGAGAACTTCAGTATGTTTAATTCATGTATCCAATCGAGAATTGTAATTTGAATATACTCAAAAACTTAGCTTACACTTTTCGATACGATCTGCGTCAGTAACTCAAGAATCTTATATACTATAGGAGAAGTTTCGATGTGGAATTCAGTGTGGAAAAAGATCTCAGATCAGATCCTAGCGGAAAGGTCTACAAGCAATACTGGCCAGAGAAGAGGCTTGGCCCAGCAGCTTAGTTTGTTTAAATGGCAACAAATTTGAATTCTGAGCATAGGGAGGGGCCACCAAGAAAAATGTTTACCTAACTGACATGATAGCTATAACCCAAAGCTTTGATGAAATTGTAAACTTTTTATTTCCAGGCCATGACAAACTTTTGCAGTCAAATTGGTGATGAACGACCTTTATCCTTCTGCAAATTTTCCCCAGATGGAAAAATGCTGGCAACATCTTCTTGGTAAGAGCTTTAATGATGAGGAAAATCAATGAAACTCTGGATAGGTTTTTGGAATAGGATGGATTTAGTTTTATTTTTCTTGCATCAGGTTGATCTTTGAATTGTTTTGTATTTATTCTAATCAAATGCTTAAATTCTGTATATCATTTATCTAAGTTGTCATTTTGATAAGTGCACTATCACAATGTGGGAAGATTTGATTTCTTGCCAGAAATTGAGCCACGGAATGTCGGATCTAAAAAGTTCCTGCGATAGTTGTGTTTAATCCACTAATGTTAAATGTATACACAAATCATATCTTTGTAATATCTAATTGAATCAGCCAGAAGTTTAGTCTATAATATACATATTCTTGATGCAGGAGTGGATTATGTAAATTATGGTCAGTTCCAGATGGGAAACTTGTTCGAGCTTTACGAGGTATGTTTTTGCAAATTATTCACAATAGGTATTCTATGACCGTTGCATAGATTTTAAATTTACTTGTTTTTGACAGATTTTGGTTTTAATTTGGTGTGTTCTTTTTCTTAATTTTGAACAGGTCTGCTTGGAAAACAGTTATTATTAAGTGAATCAATGGGTAGTTAGGCACAGCAGTTATGTTTCAGCATATGTGTTTCTGCAAAGGAAAATTTATATCTCTATGCGGAGAATGTTTGGCTCTTTCGTTGCAGTAAATAGTTTTTTACTCTGGAAAAGAACAAAGCTATGGCAATGGAGCATAAATGCGTTATTTAACCACCCATGGTGAATCTTGTAAATATGTGGAAGTAGTTTAGAATAGAAATTGAACATAAATGGAATCTTTATTTTTAGGTCACAATGAAAGGGTTGGCGCTATTATATTCCATCCAAGGGCAACTTTAGATCTTGATACCTCTGCACCCTGTATGGTTTCTTGTGCTAGCGATGGTAGTGTTCTACTTTGGAATCTTGAAAGGTATGAAAAGTAAACCTTATTAAAAGACAAATTCAGTGAACGTTGTTTGCACCTACTTCATATCACGTGATTGTCTTCTTGAGAAAACTTTCTTTTCATGTAAGATGGAGACTTTTTATTTACCAAGATAAGCATGACCATGATAATGATAAGCATGATTCGAGTAACTGTATAAACAGATAAAGAGATCGCTTTCCAAGTGTATGGTAATTTAAGCAAAGTGGAGATAAAAAAGTACAAACTATTGTTGCCTTTCAAGATAAGCGATGATTTCTTGTAGAATTGCTTTGAAAAGGAACAGTAATCCCCAGTAATAACATACATGCTTAAAGCTTTTCCGGGAAATATTCTACTTATTTTTTACCAAACTTAAGACAGATTTCAGTGGGCCATTACTATCCAGGTTCATGTGCGTAGATGGTGATGAAATTTGCGAGGGGCACTTCACTCATTGGAAAGAGCGTACGAGATTTTTTCAGAACAAAAGGATCTATACGGATTTTTGATGGATTTTTCTTGAAAACAAAAGGATTTTTGCTAAAGGTTACGAGATTTTTGGGAGTGAAATGCCCCTCGGAAATTTGAGGCGCTGCTCGATAAAAATTCAATTGTTTACGAAAATTTTACCCGAATTAAAACCGACTTCTCCCCGATTATGACTGATTTTTGCAAATCAACCCCCCTGTCTTTTATGCTTATGTCTACATTAATCTATCCACTTCCAGCTTGTGGATACTAGTGCCCGCATAAATCAGTCGCAAAGGAGTGAGGCAATGGTACTGGACTGCGCAACTTGTCGTTTTTCTCAAGAATTTGTCCCATATTCTGATTGTAAACAAGAGTGTCGTGACATTATGGCTATGTTTACTATGTGCAGCACAGAATATTGCATTGTGTTGTGCTTTTAGTTTTTTAACTTGCGTTTTGAATAACAAGCATAGCATTGGATGAAATTCAGGGGTTTATGTTGTCAAATGAAGATAAATAAGGGCTTCAACGTAGAGAGGTTTATTTTATGTGCTATTAAACTTCATTCCTTGATATTCTTTGACACACACATCTTTTCATTTCCAGTGATACACCAATTGCAAATATCGAGGGCCATGATGAAAGAGTGTCAAGAGTTGCTTTTCATCCTAGTGGTCGTTTCTTAGGAACAGCTTGGTAAGTGCATTACGTTTCTGTTATCTGCAGCTCTTACAGTACACGTGCAGGGGTATCCCCAACGATCCATGAAGTCTTGAGTTTGGAACAGACGATAGGGGGGGGGGGTAATTTGTGTGGGTGCAAAAATTTTCCAAATCCTGACGAGCTGAAATAAGCTGAATGCGTGGAAAATTTCTTGAATCCTCCTTTTTGATGCAAATTTTGCGGATGAAATTAGTCATAGCAGAAGGGTTTCAGTTACTTGGTAAAATGAAAGAATGATTTCATATCTACCTTGCATTCCTGTTTTCTAACATTTGTATTTTCTATTTAAAAAGTTTTGACAGATCATGGAGATTATGGGATTTAGAGCAACAAAAGGAAATACTGCATCAGGTAAATGAATATCCGATATTCTTCTTAGCCTGTAAGCAAGCTTTCTTCACAACTCTAAACGCTAAAGAAAGCTATGGAAGCGAAGGCTATCTTTTAGCCACTCCCTGACGCTCGCTTCTCTTTGATTTTGGGTTTCTCAAGAGTGCCTGTGCACAGGTTTTGTCCTCCTTAAGTTAACGATAAAAGTACGGGGTGAGAGAGAAGAAAAATTCCTGCTTTCAAAAATTTGTAGCACCAATAGTATTTGTTGGATCTGAGTGAATTGAAATCTAGTTAAAAAGTTGAAAGACCGAAGTATTTGGTATGCTACACCCTTCCTCTATCTAAGAACCTCCTTCAGTCAACTTGAATAACAGTTTTTTTTTGCAGAATAATCGTGACCTAGAATCCTGCTTTGTCGCGGAGTGGAATCTTGTAGACAGCACTAAGTTGATCCCTCCGTCGAATTATCATTGTTAAAGAGAGACCTGATGCTGATAAAAATGACAATACATCAATATACAACTGCACAACGATATCCCAGGAAGCATGCAATTACATAACAACCCTTTTGCTGTATCCAGCCAACTCAAAGTCAATCTGAAAATAGATGTCAAGTGGGATGTTCCGGCAAATTAATTGAATATCGAGCTATGCATGTGAATGTGTGCATTTGAAGGAAGTTAGACTGAAACTTTACGACACGCTAAAGATTATTTTATTTCTTTATTTTTATAGGAAGGTCACTCAAGGGAGTGTTATGATATCAAATTTCAAACTGATGGTGCTCTTGCAGCTTCTTGGTAATCAAACTTTTCTTCTCGTTATTTCATAATTTACGAAAACAAGATTTTCTTGTGTGTGAAATCAGAATGTAAAATCATTACTCAATACCAAGGCTTTGAAGGGAAAGGAATATGATGTATTTGTTGGAAAAATAATTTTACTCCATTCTATGTTTGTTTCCTTCATTGTTGTTGCCTTGAATTTAGCAGTAATCCTCCAGTCAATTGTATGAAGAATTTTTCATTTTCCGATGAAACTATATGCTCTGCAATTGAAATAGACATTTCTCCGCGTTTGTTTAACATCGGAAACCTCCTCACACCACCCACAGTCTTATTAAGACCCTTTCAAAAATGAGAACCGGGTTGTGTTATATCAGTTAATTTCATTGAATGTAAGGGCACGATGTTTCCTTAACTTGTGCGAAACCAATTTCAAGGTGTTAAGAATGATACCTTCTTTTTGAAACATTTACCCCCCTCCCACTAATAAAGACCTCTCTTCCTAGTCAGTTTTTCAAATTTTCCCCACCCCTAATTGTTAACACCATTATTTTGCTCTGGAAAGTAACAACTGACTCTTCATACTTTGTTATTATATACAGTCCCCGTGCAAAAGTTCAAGTAGTTTGTAATTTGTTTGGTTTCTTTTAGTGGATTCGATGCACGTGGTCTGATTTGGGATCTTAGGACGGGACGATGTATTCTTGGCTTGGATGGTCATCTCAAAAAAGTTATTGCTATCGACTTTTCTCAAAATGGGTCTGTATTCTTTATTGTTATTCCACGTCTAGGGCAACAGACCTGGTAATAGTTAAATCTGCTTTGGCAAAGGCGTTTGAAAATGACAGCTTCCTTCTCAACTGTTCTTGCTTTACGCTGACTACACCACATCCGTGGATGATTTTGAGAAGTACTCTTAGACCATCTTTATGGGTACCAAATGTGCGCCCGGCTGGAGTGCCATAAAATTTACCCCCAAAACCACCTTTTTCTGTGAGTGCAGGGTAATAGAATATAACTTTTTTCGTTGATGCCGGAAATATTTACCCTCCCACAGCTTACTTCTGTGCAATAAATTCCCAGAAAAGAAAGTTTTCTTAATATTTGTTTGTCCTTCGTAAGTTTGGTTCTAAGTTATCGTTGAATCAGGAAGTGTAAACATGTTTACCATCGAGAAAATAGAAACATTGAGAAGTCAGAAAATATAGCAAAGTCATTTTATTTGTTGTTGTTGACTTTATTTTATTTATTTGCTATTTAGATATCAACTTGTAACTGGAAGTGAAGACCAAAAAGCTATGGTATGGGATCTTAGACAACAAAAGTCTATTTATACAATTCCAGCTCATACAAATCTGGTATCGAATGTTGTTTTCCATGGTATGTTTTCAGTCTTCTTTCACTTTACAGTACAGGTCTTACACATATTAACATGACAAGAATCCTCATTATGGTAAGAATTGTTGAGACATTTTTTACAAGAATTCTTATGTAGAAAAACCATGTTAATTCGTACAAGGCCCCTGTACTGTTCATTTGTATCACTAAGTTTTCGTACAACTTTCCTACCATTTATTATATTCTTATCTCCTCAATTTTTCTGCCTAGTGTGTCCCTGCTCTGTTTCTTTTATTCTCAGTTTCCTGTCTGCAACCCTGCCTATCAATTTGTTTCTAACGCACCAGTCCTACCCTCCTGCTAACATTCTGATTTTCATCGCTTGCTAGCCTATGAATCGGTTTTTATGCGAAAATGTTGAATCAACAATATTTGAATTCCTCATGACGCAAGCAGAGAAGGAAGACGTGTATCCTTACGTAATTTTCTTCCCATCCCCAACATTGGAAAAATTTGTACAAATCATCAATAATCAGGCAGAAATTGGTCTTAAGTTGGGCAAATTTTCGTCAACAATGGACTTTGTTTCGGGCAGCCCACCCAAATTTTATCCCGCCGTACACTGTTAGGTTTGTCTAAGAGCACCACAGACATAATTGCAGCCCCGTTGTTACCTTTTTATTTTCAAATTCTTTTATAGCTATCATATGCTTCTTTGAAATGCGCCTATTTTATTTCTTGCAGACTCTTTAATTGCAACATCTTCGTATGACAACACAGCTAAGGTAAGAAGCAATCATAGCAAATGTATTGTAATCATTGATAACCAATTTTGATTTTTGATGCTGCTCTGTTCGACGTAAGTTCTTTTCTGTTCGACGTAAAACAAATTGATTTGGCAGCCACAAGGATTGATTTAACACCTTTTGTACAGCTAACCACGGTGCTTCTCTTTCTCTATTTATTTTGATTTGATCGAATGCACTCAGACGCGTAAAATCTGTTCTTCAGAAAGGCAAATCACTATGTCTTTTTCGAAACCTGAATCTTTTGTTTCACAAAATTTGCCGTTGCTCCCTTGGGTAGTATTCTGAAGGTTATCAATGTTTTGTTTTTTTTCAAGATTTGGGCGCACCCTGGTTGGACTCCATTGAAGACGTTGTCGGGACATGAACAAAAAGTTACCTCCGTTGATGTTTCCCCAGGTGAGATATACCAAAGATTCTATATGTTGTTTGGTTCAATGTGTAGAATTTGAATTTCACATGATTTGATTTGATCTCCATTTGTCCAAAGTTTAGTAGACATTCTTCATAACATACCAAGACATTTCAGAACATTTCATGGTAACCAAATGCATGAGAAAGGCCTACAACACTTGATCAAATCATAAAGGCAGTCCTTGCACAGAGCGGTAAAGAAATGCCTGAGAAAGGCCTACAACACTTGATCAAATCATAAAGGCAGTCCTTGCACAGAGCGGTAAAGAAATGCATGAGAAAGGCCTACAACACTTGATCAAATCATAAAGGCAGTCCTTGCACAGAGCGGTAAAGAAATGCCTGAGAAAGGCCTACAACACTTGATCAAATCATAAAGGCAGTCCTTGCACAGAGCGGTAAAGAAATGCCTGAGAAAGGCCTACAACACTTGATCAAATCATAAAGGCAGTCCTTGCACAGAGCGGTAAAGAAATGCCTGAGAAAGGCCTACAACACTTGATCAAATCATAAAGGCAGTCCTTGCACAGAGCGGTAAAGAAATGCCTGAGAAAGGCCTACAACACTTGATCAAATCATAAAGGCAGTCCTTGCACAGAGCGGTAAAGAAATGCCTGAGAAAGGCCTACAACACTTGATCAAATCATAAAGGCAGTCCTTGCACAGAGCGGTAAAGAAATGCCTGAGAAAGGCCTACAACACTTGATCAAATCATAAAGGCAGTCCTTGCACAGAGCGGTAAAGAAAGCATGATTTCTCATGGTTGAGAGATATCATCTTGACATCTACTGCCATTGTAATGAAAATTTTCAGTATTTTTAAAGTACTCTTTCTTGCAACTCGTGAGAGAGGTGAAATGCCATTGCACATCTGTCTCTGTGAGGAGATTCCTTGCAATTTGATTGAGAACTTTAGGCCAATTTTGAAATATTTTGTGACAAAAAAAATATTGGTAAGTCGAATTTAGCAATATTTTGAGCAGTCATAACAAGGCAAGAAAAATCATGGAAATACTTTGATTCAAGTGCAATTTGAATCATTCCAGTCCGTCAATTCCTCTTAATGCTATGAATTTTCAAAGGTGGAAAGTTTCTTCTGGATCACCCGCTAATTATTAGCTATGCGATGCATAGGAAGGTCAAGCCTTTCAAGCAACAAGTATTTTTCTTTATTCGCTTGAGACAGGAAGCTTTAACTTATATGCAACAGACTTGTAATGTTGTCTCTCGTTTATTTTTAGATGGAAATTATTTGGCAACCACATCCTTTGACAGAACATTCAAGCTTTGGGCCCCAGACTATTTGGTATGATTTTCGGATGATTGGACTTTTGAAACTTTTTACGAGGAGAGCTATAAAATCATTCTACCTCTCGAAAGTGATGGAGCGCAGGGTAGTGATTTAATCTGTACCTAAGATAAAGAAGACCATACATACGCCAATGTCTTTAGCAGAGCAATGTCCTTGCACGTATCGAAATCATCGAATAGACTAATTATAGAGCGGCACGCGCGTAGCTTTTGATCCTGTTCTTCTCGTTTGAATCGTGGATTATTTTCCCCTACGGAGCAACTAAGAAAATCGCAAAAACAACAACAATGCAGCACTCCATTTCTCAGACAATATAAAAAAAGGAAACCAACTTTTCAGATAAAGTAATATTATTGTCATTTCAGTTGCCAAATCTCCTCATGATTTAGGTACCATGGGTGATCAGATGCTACTCTTGTAATTCATTGCTGCAGCTTAATTCTTTTGCTGAGGAAGAGATATTTGATACTACGGAGGAGCGAGCGTAAGAGACTGAAAAAAAAGAAATGATTTTCTCTTTGTTCCTTCCAACAACCATGAAACCTCCTCCGCAGAAAGATATGAATTTCCTCCGCAAGAGCATATATGCTGAAGATAACTGTGATTTATTGTGATCAGGACCAAGCAAAAAGCTCAATACATGTTCCCAAACTTGCTGAAATTTTAACGTTGTTTATCTCAAGCTTACCAACGAACTTTGATTGCTTTTTCATGAAATCATTGTTTTACGAAAGAAACATCACTGGTTCTATTCTCAAAAGAGTCCATTATCTGAACAACAGTGATTTCAAAATGTTTGTGTATCCTTCCAAATATTCAGACTTTATGCTTGGTTCTTCTGTCATTTGTTTCCTTAAAAAAGGTAGGCAGCTTTTAAAAAATTTTTTATCCGTTAAAAGTAAATTGAGACCATCAACAATCTTTGTTTGAAACAGTTGTCATTTTTTATCTTCCTCTTATGATACCCATTTGGATCTATTCATTTCTTTCAAGAACTAGGCAGTTCATCAATAGACACTTTTCCGAAAAGGAGAACCTATAGACTTACCTTTTGGAAAAAAATCAGTACGTTTAGAAACAAGTAATTTTTGATGAGAAAGGAAAGCCTATAGCCTTACTTTCTAGTCATGAAACAGTACTTTTAAACACAGGCAATTTTGATGAAAAAGGTAAGCCTATAGCCTTACTTTTTGGTCGCAAATCGGTTCTTTCAAAAACAGCCAATTTTAATGAAAAAGGTAAGCCTATAGCCTTACGTTCTGGTCGAAATTCGGTACTTTCAAAAACAGCCAATTTTAATGAAAAAGGTAAGCCTTACGTTCTGGTCGAAATTCGGTACTTTCAAAAACAGCCAATTTTAATGAAAAAGTTCTGGTCGCAGATCGGTTCTTTCAAAAACAGGCAATTTTGGTGAAAAAGGTAAGCCTATAGCCTTACTTTTTGGTCGCAAATCGGTTCTTTCAAAAACAGCCAATTTTGATGAAAAGGTAAGCCTATAGCCTTACGTTCTGGTCGAAATTCGGTACTTTCAAAAACAGCCAATTTTAATGAAAAAGGTAAGCCTATAGCCTTACGTTCTGGTCGAAATTCGGTACTTTCAAAAACAGCCAATTTTAATGAAAAAGGTAAGCCTTACGTTCTGGTCGAAATTCGGTTCTTTCAAAAACAGCCAATTTTAATGAAAAAGGTAAGCCTTACGTTCTGGTCGAAATTCGGTACTTTCAAAAACAGCCAATTTTAATGAAAAAGGTAAGCCTATAGCCTTACTTTTTGGTCGCAGATCTGTTCTTTCAAAAACAAGCAATTTTGGTGAAAAAGGTAAGCCTATAGCCTTACTTTTTGGTCGCAAATCGGTTCTTTCAAAAACAGCCAATTTTTATGAAAAGGTAAGCCTATAGCCTTACGTTCTGGTCGAAAATCGGTACTTTCAAAAACAGCCAATTTTGATGAGAAAGGTAAGCCTATAGCCTTACTTTTTGGTCGAAAATCGGTTCTTTCAAAAACAGGCAATTTCGGTGAAAAAGGTAAGCCTATAGCCTTACTCTTTGGTCGAAAATCGGTACTTTCAAAAACAGCCAATTTTGATGAGAAAGGTAAGCCTATAGCCTTACTTTTTGGTCGAAAATCGGTTCTTTCAAAAACAGGCAACTTCGGTGAAAAAGGTAAGCCTATAGCCTTACTTTTTGGTCGAAAATCGGTTCTTTCAAAAACAGCCAATTTTGATCAAAAAGGTAAGCCTGTAGCCTTACTTTCTGGTCGAAAATCGGTACTTTCAAAAACAGGCAATTTCGGTGAAAAAGGTAAGCCTATAGCCTTACTTTCTGGTCGAAAATCGGTACTTTCAAAAACAGCCAATTTTGGTGAAAAAGGTAAGCCTATAGCCTTACTTTCTGGTCGAAAATCGATACTTTCAAAAACAGCCAATTTTGATGAAAAAGGTAAGCCTATAGCCTTACTTTTTGGTCGAAAATCGGTTCTTTCAAAAACAGGCAATTTCGGTGAAAAAGGTATGCCTATAGCCTTACTTTCTGGTCGAAAATCGGTTCTTTCAAAAACAGCCAATTTTGGTGAAAAAGGTAAGCCTATAGCCTTACTTTCTGGTCGAAAATCGATACTTTCAAAAACAGCCAATTTTGGTGAAAAAGGTAAGCCTATAGCCTTACTTTCTGGTCGAAATTCGGTAATTTCAAAAACAGCCAATTTTGATGAAAAAGGTAAGCCTATAGCCTTACTTCTTGGTCAAAATTCGGTAATTTCAAAAACTGGCAATTTTGGTGGAAAAGGTAAGCTTATAGCCTTACTTTTTGGTCGACAATCGGTTCTTTCAAAAACAGGCAATTTTGGTGAAAAAGGTAAGCTTATAGCCTTACTTTTTGGTCGAAAATCGGTAGTTTTAAAAACAGGTAATTTTGCTGAAAAAGGTAAGCCTATAGCCTTACTTCTTGATCGAATATCAGTACTTCCAGAAACAGGCACTTTTGATAAATAACGTGATCGTATTTCCCCACCTCTCTGAAATCTAAATAGTTGAAAAAATGGTTTTGGTAGAAGCGCAGATGTTAGGAGAAAGATGACGATGGTTATATGAATATGTGAAAAATCTATCTTTCATCAAGTAGAACTAAATATAGATACAAAGGACAATAAAACAAGTTTCTTGGCGATGAAATCATACAAATTGAAAAAGGTAAGCCTATAGCCTTACTTATAAGCCTATAACTTAGAATGACATGATGGTTGTCTTGTGACTGTTCGATTTCCCCAGGTATTGGTCTGTATTTGCAAGACAAGTTCTGTGAGTAGTATTTAGCATCATAAGAATAATTTGATAGGATGTTTGAATGCCAACATTTCATTCTTCTTTCTAAATTCTTTCGCGCAATTGTTTCTTTTCGTCGTGTATTCAAGTTCGTTGTATATTTGAGCCTAAGACGGGAAAAATTGCTTTTAATATTAGTCTATGTCAACCATGGTTTGTTTTTTATGTATATGGTGTCCCAAAAAAGTTGTGCCTTTTAGTGTGGCTGCTGTGGAGGAGCCGTAACGTAAAATGTCTTGCTTTTTACATAGTTTTATAGGCCTGCCTTCAGCACATAGTTGGAGACTTAGTTAAAGTCAATACAACAAGTGGTTTGCTTCAAAAACGGCCCTTATATTGTTCTTCAGCAATTTCAAAATCAAGTATTGTTTGAAAGAAAGGGTTCCAGAGTCGTATTCAAATTTTCTTTACATCTTTCTAAAATTTTGACATTATTGGAGAACAATAGAAGTGCTGTTTTTGAAGCAACCACTTAATTTGCCTTTCCTTAGCCATAAATCAGCAACCACATTTCAGATTAACACAAGCAAGGTCTCAAACTCTAAGCTGAAGACTGTACTATAAAACTGTGTAAAACTAAGACAATTGTAGCTACAGCTCCTACACAGCAGCGACACAAGCGAGGCAAAACTTTTTCGCGACACTCTGACGTGTTTGAGCTATCCATTAGTCCATGCAGGCCAAACAGCATTCAAGTAAGCATAAAAAGAAAAATATAAAGATATATATACCATAAGGCATAAGACTTTCGTTTCAGCAGCTATCGCATTTAATGTCTGGAAACCTTCCAATGACTTCTCTAATAAAGGTAGAAGTTGCAACAGATCTGAAAAGAAAATATCAAAAGTATAGAATCTAGTAATCCATTGATGAATTTGGGAGGATTCAGGTTATTGAATATGCTTTCTACGATAGTAAGTGCTGTGCATTTCTGTCGAAAACCATAAAGCAAACAGGTTTTCATGCCGACTGGTTATAGAAGCAGTATGGTTAAGTTGTGTAAATATGGATTTACATGCTAACAAGTTTTCTCAAAAAATAGGAAATTGTTGAAGCTTTCTTGACTATCTACTCAGTTGAAATTAGTTCTACTCACTTCATCTCTTAGTCTTTGGAAATCTGACACAATCAAGAAATTGTTTCTTACCAGACTTTGATATCCCCCAAATTGAAGCTTTTGCGAGAACAAAAAATGCCAATGACCTTGAGTACAGTGTTCCTGAAATTAAAAATATATTTCATGTCTTGGCTGATCATTATCATCATAACCATCATATTTTATTTAAAGCTGGCAACATACAAAGCTGAAAACATAAATATGCTAATTCAAACCAACTAATTAGTTTCGAGGCTACAACAAAATATATGCAATTGAAAGAAATGTAATATAAGTTACAAGTCTAATATTACAATCAACATGGTTTACGTGAAAATGATTTACGTAACCAGAGCTTTTCTATACAATCTATGCAATTTATGATTGGTAAACATTGTTTGTTTCGTTAAGCTATGGCTTGAAACATTAATTGTTTCTTTTAACAAATGCAAGGTGTAAAAGAGAATTACTTACCATAAGCTAAGATGTGAACCATCTTTTGTGATATGGTTGCCTTTGCTTGACTAGGCAGTCCAAGAGAGATCTGCAGAGAAAACAACATGATATAAAAAGCCCACTGCTAGAAGGAATATGAATGGAAGGATACTTTGATAAATTCTAAAATTTTCGAATTGAAACAATGGTGAAAGGAACTCTAACGTAACTCGATCGAGCCTCGTGTATAAAAATGTATAAAGATAACGCTCGATCCAGGCTCTTTTGAAGAACATAATCTGTAAAATAAATTAATGGCAAGTTCTGTTTAACTAAATATAAACAAAGAGTTTAGGAGAGAATCCTTGCCGGTGAAACTGAGCAAGTGTCGAAATAAAGCTCTTCCAATGAAGAAGATTGAAGATAAATCGAAGATGCACTGAGAAATAATGAAACACAATTTCTAAGACACCATTCACCAATAATCTCGTTGCAAAATAAACTTGAAGGCCGTACTTTGCATTGTGCAAGAGATATTGAAATTTCAGACTCCAATGTTTCCAGGCCAAATCTTCTGCAGACGTCAATTGCTTTGATTAAGCACGAAACAGCGTTTTCGTTGTTTTCGGTTGTGGAAAATAACTCAGCCTTTAGTTGCAGTAACCTAAAATGACAAAAAACTTCGAATTGTATCCATGTCATGATCCAACAGATTTGTGCTTGGAGGTTTAATAACAGGCAATTCAGTCAGATATTTTGAGCCGTCGTCTAGTAAACGAACGGAGATATAGCGACATAATCTAAATAAAGCACGGAAATATGACACCCACTACTTATGTTCCAATTGCTTTCACCGATTGCAGTCTCCCTAACTAAGTTCCTGTTACCCCAATTGACTTACTTTATCGACGTAGTTTAAAGCCGGCACAGGCTAAGTTAAATTTATTATCTATTGCTTTTGACGAAATTGACATGTGCCATTTCATTGCGTAGTTAAAGAAATAATGGATGTGTGGGAGTTTATTTAGCCTATCTATAGCGGCCAGCGGCCAGCGGCCATCGGCCAACGGCCAACAGCCAACGGCCACTCAACATATCTAAGAGTTCATTCCCTTGAAATTGATAGAAAAGTTAGACTACAGTGTCGATTCATCTCTTCTGCTTTGGCAAAATTTGGTTTCAGGCAATCTGAAATTGTTATCTGCCCGCAAAGGATCCTGGGTGACAACAGATCTTTGATTTAAGACAATGACGACAATAACACTCTCACCTCACTTGATAAATTGCTTTTGGGGTGTTTCCAATTGTTATTTGCTGTCGTTTTCTAGTAGGAAAAGAGAACAATGCAATCATATACGAGACAAACAGCTCAATTAAAACGTTTTATTGATAAATAATGACATAATCAAAATTTTACTTTAGCTGAACCTTGCTTGAAAATGTAAAGCTGCATGATTTCATTATTTCGTGTCAGGATATATCTATATTTTGAAACATTCAGACTTCATTTAGTTCTTCTCTTGTGCCTCTTTCCACATTACTTCTTTTGATTTACTGAATCAAATTATGTACTGACGACTCTTGTCAGAATGTTTCAAACAACGACATTGCAGTTAAGATTATATTTCTTAAATGAAATTTTGACCTGTCTGACAAAATATGATTAGTTTCTTCGAATAATGAGAGCTCTTCTTCTAACCCATTTTTAAATCATTGCAGCCCTGGCTACCATTTCATTCAAAATGTTTTGAACTTTGATAAAAGTTAGAATGACGATAAAACTTACTCAGTGTCTTCAATCAAATTGTCTATTTTTGAGGCAGCACGAATGATGTTTCCACTCATGAACAGGGCAATGCATTCTCTGTAAACAAATCAATACTTTTGCAAATAAAAACTATAGCCAAACAAACTGTTAATTAAAATACATTTCGATATTAAAAACTATATAAAATTACCATTTTGACATCTAAAGACAGAGGTATTGTATAAATTCAAGAAACCACTCAACTTTTCTCTGATCTATGATATCTGTAAATTAGACTTCCAAAATCATCCCAGGAATCAGGGCTGAAAGGCATTTCTCGTATTAAGTTTCAAAATCAGTTACTAGTTTTTCCCTCTCTAACATTTCGTCGAAGTACTTAGAGTTAGTATGTTTATTGAAATCATTCAATTAAACGAAGTGTCAAAGAAAGACTAAGGACAATTTCCGAGATGATGACTTGCATGTTGTCATAGCGACAATCACGATGACAAAATGCCAAAATCGGAAAATACACAAAATTATCAATAAAAATACACACTCCAGTTACTACAGCTATTGTAATTTCATCTCAAGTTTCTGCAACCCCTTTCTTTGAACTAAAGTGTGTTTAAGAGGAAAAGAGGAACGTAAGCCTGATCAAACCTTAAATTAGAATCATCCTTATCCAGCACTCTGATTTGTTTCATTGCATCTCTTGCACATTCAATATCTCGTGTAAATACACAGCGATCGAATATTAACTGCCATTTGCATAAAATGATCCACTGTGAAATAAAATGTTGACCGCTGATAAATATGCTAAGTATAGATAAATACATAGACATAATAAGAAGGAATTTTGAGATCATGGAAAGGTCACTGCAACTATTGACACAGCAAAATGTTTTCAATAAAACAAAGAAATTTTTCAATTCAATACGTATTTTGTTGCCTGATATGGAAGACTTTATTACTAAAGATGAATATCAAATCAAAAACTGGCGTTACAAATTACCACTTATGAATGTAAATTTGTTCATAAATGTCGTCCATAGCCAGACATGGTTGGGACAATATAGGTCCCTAAAGTACAAATTTCTTGCATTGACAGAGTACCTTCAGGAACAAACTCTTTCTTATTGATGGTAAAAGACATTGAGAAGTTTGAAATTGTTACAGAACTGGAAAGTATTGAATGGTATATGACGTAAGGAGCCATTTGCTGATCATTCTCGGCACTGAAGACCCAGAGAAGATACTTGAAATTATCCACCTAAAAATTTACTAAAGTTTTCATCAAGCTTCTAAGGAAAAGGATGACCTGAAACAACAATCTGTATAAAACAGAGTTGATCATTAAGGTATGCAATAAATAATGTAGCTGACAGATGTATTGAAGGAATAATAAAATACCTTTTGAAGATGACTGTGTTCTACAATCAGCGTTGCACCAAAGTGAAGAATACTTTGAGCATCGTTGAAAAACCCCTGCAATATATATTGAATAATTTACAAGTACACAAATACGACATTTAGATGTGTCATTAAAAATGAAATATCTTCAATCAAAACAAAGCAATCAATTATCCTGCCGTATGTTCCAATACAAGTATTTCTGCTTGAAAATCACATCTTCATAATTCTTTTTATCAAGGAACAGATTATTTTTCTGGACATAGCCGATCTTGCGATTTGTCTCAAAATTAGTAAATTTAGCCCCTTTTAACTAAGGCTGCCTGCCTTTAATCACTCGTACAAAACTCTTGAATTGTTACTTTTTGTGGGCACTTGTAGGTGACATGTAACTTGAGACAGACCTTAATAAAGTTCACAGCATCTTCCTTTTTTAATGAACTAAAGTTAAATACTGACACATACTGGAATCCGTTCTACATTGGATATCGGACCAGCATAGGGGCATGATGCCGAGCAATAGGAACCGCAGACGGGAGAACAACAACGATAGCAACTGCTGCTGGGCATCCTTCCCCCTCCAGACTCCCCATCGGCCTACATATTGCACTTATGCTGTCAGGTAATGGCTGGTTCACGATATCATTGGTCAGAAATACTGTCGAGCTGCATCTTCCTTGATAGCTGACACCACAAAATCAGTAGAGTATTAGTTATATTTGAAATGAAACAGTTGTGCAAGAAATCGCTACCTCGTCAGCCATAAATTTTGCGGTTTGACAAAGAGCCAAGATGGTAGATTCAGGATCACTGGATTCAAAAGATGAAACTTCATTGCAAGAAATATGATGTTTACGTTTGAGATCATAAAGTGCAAGCTGACTGGAATGTAATGCCACTGGTCTGGAAAGTAATTGAAAACATATTAAAGGGGCTGGGTCACGTAACCGTAAACAAACCTGTTATCTCTATGATCTATATTGTTGCCCACACGTGGCCATTGTGTTCCGCTCAGATTTTGGTGGATGGGGTGAATCCACAATAAAGTTACTTCTAAAAATCCGCCAATATCTCTGCAATCCTACAACGTATGAGTGTTTGGTTTATTTCTCTAGAAAATTCAAGAGTCCATCTTCAACATAAAGCCTATATTTTGAGGAAAGTAATGGAAAATCCCTGTGATATGGACTATCAAAAATCCTGAAAAATCATCGTTTCGAAAGAAGTTTGTTTACATTACGTGATCCTGCCCCTTTAAACTTAGCCTTCAAAAACAAAGAAACGGTTTGATTAAACTGGAGAACAACTTTAAACTCCGGTAACAACAGTCAAAGAGTGCTGCGCACTGAGTTCACTCATTACAATTGCTATGACAAGCTTTACGATTGTACCCAATAGCAATTTGTGAAGGCACTGGCTTCATGTGCGAATTTTCTAAAGTCCTGAATTCATGAGACTCCAAAAATAGTCATAGTTGCGTGGCAAATTGCTTGGTATATTGTATTTGATTTAGATTAAAGAATAATTTAAGCAAAGAAAACCTGTGTCCATAATAGTCGAGCAAAGCGGTTCTCGCAACTTGAATCTTTCTTGGTGAAAAAATTCCACTTCTTGTTGCATTTGCAGAATCCAATTGATTTAGTCTTGACTGCACCCTGCAAAAATTAAAGGAAAATTTAAAAATTCCTAAAACAGATAAGGACCTCCTCCTATCCTATCACTTTATGATCCATTTATGATTATGATACTTTATGATTCATTTTTAAAGACCCTTGGAGAGCAGAATCAGGAAAACATTACAGTCCAATCACATGGTTACTGGCCGTGAGGAAGGTCTACAAAACAAAAGAATAAGTTATGCTATGAACAAAAATTTCATCTTTTATTATTCTAATACTCACTCTTGAATTGTTGATTCTCCGCTGAATGCATCACTTTTACATTGCAGAAGACAACCGAGGCCTTGCATTTCCTAGAAAACAAACAAAGACATTGTTGTGATGTGTTGTGCTATTTTGAGCTGTGTTGTGCTGTGTTGTGTTATGTTGTGTTGTCCTTTGTCGTGTTGTCAGTGAATATTTGGTTAGAAAATAAAGATGAAAAAGAAAACACATTTCAAAGGAAAACATACCAATGCACCAAGTTCCTTAGCTCTTCTACAGAACTGCATCAACATGGATTTCGCTTGGGGTGATCCTGAATCTGATTTTAACTGATGCAACCAAAACTGCGCAGGAAGGAATTAAAATTCTTGCTTTGAAAGACCATCATAAAGCAGTCGATTCAATCAGTTGATAACTCAATTAATTGATCAACAATTCAGAAAACGGAAGGGATGGAAAGGAGTAAAGAAGAAATGAAGTCAGCAAAAGAATTGATAATTTCAACTTACCAACGCATGCAGCAAACATTCTTTGTCATTTGTTTCTTGTGCCATTTTGATAGCCTCCTCAAGGGCAGATAGTGATACTCCGTGATGACCATGTGTAAAATGAAATATTCCTAAATTCAATGCGCAATAACGAAATCTTTTGAATTTCATTTGATGCTTTTCGATGGAAGTTTTCTCTGTCTCTTCATTGTTACTTGATTGCTCCTCTTCCCATTTTTGATAATCGAAATATCGATGCAAATCAAATAAAGCATTTTTTACTTCGCCAATTTGAAGATGGTTGAGGTAGCTCAAATAATACTGCAAGAAATCAGGAAAAAATGCTGGTTTACCTAGTGATGAAACTAGCAAATGATCCTTTACCAAGTCTAAGATCATTGCAGATATTGTATAATATTGTAGCTAAATATTTCACACCATTGTCTCTAAAGCTGGCTGTCCACTACGCGAAAATGCTGTGTGAGACGACAAATGTTGG
Source organism: Aurelia sp. 3 sensu Dawson et al. (2005) (assembly GCA_964020215.1). Taxonomy (NCBI): domain Eukaryota; kingdom Metazoa; phylum Cnidaria; class Scyphozoa; order Semaeostomeae; family Ulmaridae; genus Aurelia; species Aurelia sp. 3 sensu Dawson et al. (2005). Next base: position 23,052,273 of record OZ026578.1, read on the forward strand.
GCAAAAAATTTCGAGAAAAGATTGTTGCAAGAAAGTAGGATTGATTCCAGCTACACTTCTACAGAGAAAAGTTGTCAAATGCAAAGAACATTGTTTCCTCAGGGAACTTATACTCAACATTTGTCATTTCAAGCTACATTTTGTGCCTGGTGGAAAGAAGACAGTCCATGTAAAAACTTTCATAAGCTAATTACTGACGGCTATAAAGTACATAAATTTTTAAAATCCAAAGTTCATGTGGGATCTGTTCATAAAAAAGGAAGTGACTTATGATCTTAGGGCAAAACATCTCTCACAGTCATCTAAGGTTAAAATTGTTGTAAGTGGATTAAAATTCAGTATGCTTCAGGATCAGCATTCTTTGTAATGCTATATCTGATGAGATAAAGTCAGGCCATTCTATTTCCTTCTTCAAAGGCAAAACCAAATCATGGAATGGAATGAAGACAGTTGTAATAATAACAGCTGTAATTAGCTGAAATTGCAAATATTGTATTTTTGTAACTAGTTGGGTTGAATTAGTAACCCTATTGTCAGAGTAAAATACTTTTTTGTTTTCAAGTTTAAATGAATTCTTTATTACCATTATTCATCTTAAACATGCTACTACCTGCGGCAGGGGATTGCCACTGTTTTGTGGTGAAATGAAATTAAGAGAAACTATGAAGTGCTCTGAATATTTAATATGGTATAAAGCGTGTTGACAAGTTGTGCATACTCACAACATCAACAACAGTTGGAAACTTCTGAATGATATCTTGAATTTTCTCTTGCAACTCTCGTGGTGAAAGAGAACCTGGACTTTGTGATTCCAAGAGCCTAGTCTGCAAAATAAACATGAGAATGAGCAGTATTATTAATTTGCAAAGTTATTTCCTGTGAAACTTCAATCATAATATAAACACTTAATATGATATTGTTTTCACACCTATCCAACTATTTGATCTTCATAGCAATAAAGTAGTTAGAAATTTGACAAAATAGCAAACATTACTTTTATGTCATTGTAAACATAATTTTACTTGAATGAAAACTATCATCATTTTATGTTAAATCCAAAGATACAGCGCAGTGTAATCCAATATAGATAGATAGCACATGGCAGCAAAACACATCAAAGTTACAGTCAAATAGGTGTTAAGAACAGACACCAACTTTTTCAAGGAGAAATGACTAACTAACCTGTTGGGCAATAAATCTTCCAGCTTGAGATAAAGTATTCATTGTTTTGTTGTTTGTATCACTAAAAGCAAGAGCAAATGAAAGGAATAAGAAACTTTTCAATGATCCTCAACAGGGAAAACATCATGAAATATCATCAGTATCTACCTTGCTTTGTATATTGTGCATGCCTTTATGCACATTAATGCTTGTTTTTCTCGTCTAAGAATTCTTATAAAGCCTTAAGAAACCTTGAGGAAATGTTTGATTTCTTAGGACTTCTCAGTTTGAATTTTTTACAATCTTAATTACATCCATCAATTAGAATGTGAAGAATCCTTGCAAATCTCAAGACTTCATGTGCAGTTAAGCATAATATTGTATTGCCAAATAGTGTTCCCAACAGTACTAAACTTTTGCTATAAATTTTGCTTTACAGTACATTTCTTGGGCATGTCAAAATAAACAACTTTGGAGGAATTCTTAAGAATTTCAAAGAATTCTTCATATTATGACAAGAAATCTTAAGCCACAGGAAAGACTGTAAATTTTTTAAGAAAATTTCATAGGAAATTAAAATGTCCTTTGAGGGTTCTGAAGAATTCTAAGGCAGGAAACCACTGTATCTGAATATCATTAACATAAGAGCTGTACCTTTCAGTTACATCTGTTTCTATTTCCATGCTGGTGTCAGAAGACATGCATAAATTTTGATTATCTTTGCCTTGACCTTCCTTGATATAGGATATTAGCGCTTTGCCAAGCTCTCCTGTATCTGTGAATGACATCTTTTGATAATTCAAATACAATCTTCTCACAAAAATTCCTGGAAAAAAACACCAGATATTCGTTTTCTGATATTTGTCAATGTTTGGGATTCACATAGGGAATCAAAGATAACTGGGAGAGGGTAAAGATTTAGTCTTTGTTCACCAAATTGAAATTGAGACTGGACAAAGGTATATTTCAAGATAAGTTAACTGTTAAAAGTCCTTTCTAAAAGATAATCTGTGCATTGAGTCAAAGTTCCTAAGCAAAGGTTTAAGATTCTGAAAGAGGGTCACTCTGTGCATGATTCAAATGTCATTCTAATGTCATTGCAAAGCAACTAAATTGTAACTGTCTAGGAACAAAAGAAATACTGTACATTTTCATTTTAATTTACTCACCAAATAAGCTGTTTCTTTGGAGATAATGATTTCCGCTCAAAGTCAAAGGTTCTAATGAGTCAAAGAAATCCAATATTCCAATGGCTCTGTCTTCAGCCATTTTTTCCATCCTATGATTTAAACAGGATCAAACCATGAGAGAAATAGAAAACAATACCGTAAAGCTAAATATCAATATGGGTAGAACTTGGCAAGGCATTTGAAGTGAACCTTTATCGTGAAGAAGGTTCTCGAAGTTTTGTCATCACAGGCTGTTTTAACTATCCTGCTGGACATGTTGATATTTCATGGTTCTTCAAACTTTAATGAGAAGGAATCAAAGCCATGATACCTTTTTGAAAATGAATCTGTGACCATGGTTGAAGTTGTAGTCTCCAGTTTTCTCAAAAGTTCACCATAATCCAGCTGAACTCTCTGTAGAAGATAAAGCAAAATCTTCCTGAGCATGTCATACTTATGTACAAGAATAGAATGTCCACATTTTACACACGCAAGTTATGATGGCTATCTTGTGTGGGCTCTGCAAACTTGTGTATCTGATACAAATACATTTTTTGGTAAAGTAGGATAATTTAGGGCAGCGCAAGGCTGATATCGCCATCTTCTTTCTAAACACCGTAACTGAATCATCTCTTGTATAAAACATCTTTAAGAATCCTTCTATTATTCATTATAGGGGTATTGTTCGACCAATTTTGCATTGCAAAGTATTGTTCAAAGCTTAAAGTTTTTTTGAAATTATCATAAAAATGGCATGCAAAATCTATCATTCAGTGTATGGATGCATACTTATCTTGAGAATTCTTCTGTGTGTGCATTTTGGTCTTCCTATCATAAAGAAGCCTTAAACAGTTAAAGCCTCTTGAAAGAAAAGCCCCCTCAATAAGGGGTCAGTCATACATCAATTTTGTCTTCACTTTGCGTCTTTTGACGTTAATGGGTGGGGGGGGGGAGGGGTCAACAGCCTTCAACAACAATGACGCTAAGAACAAAAATTATTTACATTGATTTTCATAAAGATATATTTCTGTAGCATTGTGAAGATTGTGATCATTTACGTTTTGTTTTCTTTCCTGAGCCCATTTTTGCATGAACTCCTCAGTCAGAGAATATTCGCTGAAGCCTTGTTGGAATGCAAATAGAGTTGGGCCCAGTACATCCTGCGCCTTTTCCGTAAGGTCTACTGCAGCCCTTTTTCAGCCCTTTGTCAGTTTTGAATGGACCGATGCTAAGGGTGGCAGGGTCTGAAAGTTATCGTCGAAATGATGCTAAGCGGGGATGACATTGATAGATGATTGACCCGCCCTAAGAACAGCGATTTCATGTGAGATGATATAATAATAATAATAATAATAATAATAATAATAATAATAATAATAATAATAATAATAATAATAATAATAATAATAATAACTTTACTTCAGAGTCTAAAACATTTAGCATTTCTACTAATTGGGGACACTATTTACATACCATTAAAATACCTTAAATAATACATTTTTTTAGATCAGCCTACAAGTTAAAGTATAAAAAGTCAAATCAGTTCAAGAAAAATTGCATATCCTACAAAGTTCACTACATACATTATCATTAAGAAAGGCCTCAAGGTCCTTTTTTCTAATACAATTGCGGAAACTATCAATACTTGGACTATTTCTTTCGGTTTCATTTAATTTTGACCATAAAAAGGGTCCTAGGTACCTCAATGAATGTGTTCCATACCTAACTGTGTTAAATCTAGGAATTGTAAAGTCTGCGTTTCTAAGATCATATCGTTTATTCGGTATTTGAAACAAATCGTTAATGTACTTTGGACTCATGTTATGTTTCACTTTGAACATCATGATGGCAATATTTTGTAATCTTTGATTGTTTAATGTTTGCAACTTGGTGTGTCGTAAAAGTTCATTGTAGGAACTATTCTTGTCACACAGGCCCGTCGGAAGCGGGGGGGCTGGGGGGGCTTCAGCCCCCCCAATAATTTGCTGAAGTTTGTTGATTTTGAGACTGAAAAGGGCTGTAAAAGCCAAGGTCGTAGGAATAAATATTCAAACTCGTACATATTCGAGGAAGCTTTGAGAATCTATCAAAATGCAATATCTTTTGATGTCATAGAAGTCAAGGATTAGCCTCACGACATAGTCCCAGATATCGCAAAGTAGCAACAACGACAACAACAACAATAACAACAACAACAACATTTCCTTTTTTGCTCAATCTGGGCCTTATGGACTTTGATATAAATTTTTGAGACGGAGATGCACACGTTTACGTGTGCCCTTTGGAACGAGGCTGCAGTGTAGTCTCGGAAGCGAGGCAAGTGACCCTCGACAGTTGGAAATTCTCAATGCTGCGGTGAAGTTCATGGAAGCTAATTGGCCTTAAAACTGAGGAACTCCTGATTCACAGTGAAAGGTTTGTTGATTCTTGGATTGAGGAAACATTCGTATGGATATTTGTGGCTTTTGTTCATGGCTAATATCACTGTAAACTTGAATTCTGAGCTGTTTTAACATTGGAGGTTTGAGCCGGCAACTTAGGCCCATCCGCCATTGCCTGGTGTTCATACAGTGTTGCTATGGTTTCCATATCCAGTTATGAAATCGATCGGGAAAAACTTCATCCCAAATTTTAGTATCAAAGTCCATAAGTCGTAGTTCGAGCGTCCATCAGTCTATCAATAGCGATAACTACGAATATGCAATCAGTCTAGTCAAGGATTTCAAAATTTTCAGGGAAAGACTCTCATTAGTCGTGATCTTTTCGTCCGTCATTTCCAAAAATGGGGCGTTTTCCAGCGATCTAAAGGGCGTGGTCATGAAAAATTTTTCTCGGACCGGACCCCCATTTTTTCTCGCTTCGCTCGCATCTCGTTTCAGCCCCCCCAATATGAAATTCGTTCCGACGGGCCTGTCACAATAGACTGATAGACAATAGATATGATGTCTCATGATCCAGTCTGCAGAGTATGGCACTTTTCGACGAGATCTCCGGTGTGCAAGAAAAAGTTTCTTTTGTTCTCTATTGTCTATTTTGAATAGTCTATTGAAAATCTCCGGTGTGCAAGTGCCATACTCTGCACACCAGCTCATGATGAGATGTGATTAACCAGAGATGAATTTGATCACCTGAATGAGATCTAACAGCAACAAAATAACTTGTCGTTTAACTTTGTTGATTTGTGATGTCAGCACCACCTCATTGGTCAGCACAAATGAATCATCATGTTTGCAAGAATGGAAAATCAGAACAAGGCAGGCAACTTGATGTGGATATATCTTCTCTTTTGCGACCGATAATGAATCCATTATCGTTTTAATACATCTGCACACATCAACTATTTACACATCCATTATGAAGAAGAATGAAATCCCTCCAGAAATACTTGAAACATTTGAATTCTCACTTCTTGGGCTAGTTGTCCTCCATTTTGAAATTTGCAAAGCGCGCGAAGAAATCTGCTTCATTACGAGGCCAGCAGAACAGGAGCGCAGGGCAAGGGCACGGGCAATGTTTTCACCTTCCCCTTCCTTCAGTAAGTTGTCCACCCATTGTACACTAATCATAGCCGTAGGAACTGGGGGCATATGACCCTTCAAGATTTGGCAAAAAACAAAGGAAAGGAGTGCCCCTTTTATGTTCAGAGAGTGCCCCTTTTTCATCATAAAAAAGTGCCCTTGAAGCGTTGTGTCTCCATCCAAGTTTGAGATGCCTTCCACGGCCCTGTTCACTGTTTGTTTGCTTGTTTGTCTGTTTGTTTCTTTTTTTTATATCCATATAAAATATTACTACAAGGCTACATTCTACTATACTTTAAATAACTATGCAACACTACAGGACGATGCCATGGGAGCAAAAAATAAATGACAACACCACGGCCATAACATAAAGACATGGAACTAAACTAACAACTACGATACAGTTTGCTAATTAAGTCACTTACAAAAATACTATACAAAAATGTTTGTTTTTTTAGCACTACATAGCTTTTTAAACCCGTGAAAACTTTTCAGGGTTTTGGAAAAAGGCTTCAGTCTTCGCAATCAGAATTTGACTCGCGCAAGTTTGAAAGACGGTTTCTAGAAGATAAGGCATCACATACAATTTTTTCAACTGATATCTACTGTATGTTAGAATAACTTTTAATTTTCTGATTTTGGCATGTATGAAAATGAGTATGAATAATACCGAATAATTCTACAAATGAACATCACTCTACTACACTGCAAAAAAATTCATTTCTGGAATCAAATTTCATAAATCAACAAATTGTCCGTTTTAAATGTCAAAACCCTCCTAATAACCCATCAAACAAATTCACCGTTGTCACAATAATCCCCAGTACTATGTTGTGTTGCATAAATCGCGTATTCTAAAAACTCTCCTGCCTCTCTGATATTCTGTCATTCGAAATTTTCCCATCCGTCATCGTCCCAGCCTGTTGGTATCTGAAAAAAATTTCATATGATGAGAGGGTTGAATATGGTTTTGATGCAAAATGATTAAATGTAAGCTATAAAAGAAAGCATGGAGGGAACAAAACATGCCCAACGGCGAAAGGAAAATGGATACAGAGCAAGAAGTTTAAGTAAATCAACAGTCAAATAAGCACTAGATTTAGAAGAGTAAAATTTGACATTCAGCGTATCTAACAATCGATAAATGCACACAAGAAAATAAAAAAGTATTGTCGAATATAGGGCACCTATTCAAAGAAAACAAGCATCAATTTGGTCTTTTGTCTTCTACATTTTCTCTTAATGCTTGTACTGACGATAGCCTAGTGGTCGAAACTTAGCCAACAGTACACAAAATTATTTCAGTTGCTTAGTTATTGAAAACTCTTAGTACAAATCAAAAATAGAAAACATCAAATATTCAAAAAACAACAAAGTAGCCAAATATGCAACTTCTGGTCAAACCTGTCTTTCGAATGAAGGGGTTAAAAACTATCGAATCCTTACCTCGCTGCTGACATCAGTTGCTTCGAATTTCGAGCTAACAATAGGCCCTTTCTTTTCAATCAAAACCGTTTTCGATTTCGATAAATCTGGTGTCATATCTGCGAAAAAGTCTGGTTCCAAATTTGTCGTTTTTACTGAAACTTGAAATTCAAATTCCTCTCCAAGTTTCTTTTTATTTTCTTTGATTTTTCTGTCTTTATCAATTATTTTCACAATATTCTTCAGTCTTCCTTCCGTCGGATTTTTACTCATATCATTTAAAACAATATCTGCTTGGTTTAAACTATCCGAATCTTTCGATGCAGAAGAACTTAATGAATCTGTTCTTGAGTAAACTTTATTCTTCGACAAAGATAAACTTTTCTTTTCTCCCAATAACAACGGTTTTCTGGTAGGTATTCGTTCTAGGGAAGTTCTCCTGGGTGGTGTTTCATCTCGTGGAATTTCATAGTTTTCCTTTTCTGTCATTCGAAGTGACTCCTTTGCGATTGAAAGAAGGTTCTCAGCAGATTTTGTGGGCTTCATTGGGTCTAGAACTATGTCCTAAAATGAAAATAAAACATTAAACTATTGAAATCAAATTTCACAAAATAATACTTGCTTATCTCTTTACTTTGGACTCTTTATGATGACTGCATCCCCCTTTTCCGAAGAAGAACTTCGTACATAGTGAAAATTTTAAATGAGCAAACTTTCCTGATTACTTGTCAGGAATAACATTTGTATGAAACTAGATGCTCAGATTTTATCAACTACGTTTCTCTGCTTAACATGATATTTGAAACTGACAGTATGAAATAAATTTGCGACAGGACAGTCCAACGTAAGACAGCAAGGGCGAAATTTGTAAAACAGGGGATTTATTAGGTCTGATCAAAACAAAACGATCTGGAAGTATCAAGACTAGACTGCACACCTGATGCGCAGCTAGCCAAAATGCTTTGCTTTCCATGTCTATTTGAGTCGATTGAGATCATTTAGAAATGTGAACTCTATCGTTGCTAGAGGCAAATCACTGTATCCTCTCTTAAACCTGAACCTGTTATTTGATAGAAATAGGCCTTGGTCCGTAAGAGCGAAAAAACTTGTTTCGGAAAAAACGGGTGAAAAACGTTATTTTTCAGCATCAAAATATATTTTCTATCACATGTTGTGAAGATTATAAAGAAAATAAAGAAATCTGATGAACCTCCTCGGACGCTGATGCCTCTGAAAATGCTTCAAATCCTTCCCATTCCGGCTCAGATTCTTCGGGTCTTCTAATTTCGACAATTTCAGTGGCAGGTTTAATTTCTGGCGATGGCTTATTATCATTGTTCGGCTTTGTTGCTGAAAAAAGAAACACGATAAAATTTACTCCTTGATTTTAAAAGAATCTAAAGCTAGATCGCTAGCTTCTTGAAATCAATGTCGAAAGGCCAGGCTAACTTTTGAGACTATGCTTGTTTACTCATATCCATGAAAAAGTTAGCTTCTAGTCAAAAAGTCAACAATAAAGTTGAGATCAAAATCTGCTGAATTTGAAATTATATTTCAGCTTATTTGCTGTCATTCCCAAACAACTTATTTTTGCCACTACAGCTTTCGTAACAAAGGAGTATTTCAGATGTTTACAGAAACAATCAAGCATACATCAAAGTGCCTACAGAAACAATGATACTTCAAATGATACGTTGGGTGAATGACGTTGGCAGTATACAGCGTTTCAGTTAGGTTGCTGAAGTTAAATTCAGCTGTGTGAGGTCAAAATTCGGATGGATGAGCTTTCGGATGCCTGAAAAAGCAACTAATTTAGCTGTCTTTCAGATGGAACTTTAAATTAGAAGCTCCGTAGCTTCACTAGATAAGGATCCTCCGCTTACGCTCATCTCATTGAACTGAATTTATGTTGTTGTTGTCACTTCTACGAGGCCCTAATATCCCAGCTGTTCTCACAGATCTGTTCCCCGACCTATCAGAATGGAAGATCAAACAACGCGTTCGGATTGGCTAATTTCTCTTCAATTTAAGCTTTCCGCCAAAGGTAAACAAACGCCTGTTCGACTGAACGGCTGCGACGATCAAAAATCTCAAATTACAGAATGAATTTAGAAAATCTTTCGCATCCCTAAACGAGCAGAATATCACTTGTAGGTACGAGTTCTTTGTTTGAATAGCTCGAAGGAATATCTATCTAAGTACTGATAGCTTGTTTTACACTGTAGGACTTCAGGAAAACCGCTGTTTCGGCGTTTTAAACTGAGTATTTTGGGGATAAAAAATTGCAGTGATTTAGGGCATCTTGAATCATGCTGTTTCTGGAAGCGTAAGGACATGAGTCGTAGTTATAGCGGCATATCAGTTCAGGCAAGGAATGAACTACAACATGTAATCAGTCTAGAGGCACGGTGCCTGGATGCAGCATGCATAGTAGGCCTAAATTAGCTAGAAATAGCTTGAAATCCTTCCAGCCAACTTAAATAAACTGAATGAATGAATGAATGAATGAATGAATGAATGAATGAATGAATGAATGAATGAATGAATGAATGAATAAAACTTTTTGATGCAGAATACCTGGAGTGTCTTCAGATAATTTTATCCCAATGCCATCTTTCTTTTTCTTTTCTCTTTCTTGCCTTCGTGCTTCCATTTGTTTCCTCCTCTCTTCCCTTTTCTTTTCTAACATTTGTTTACGTTCATTTCTTGATTCAGGGGAAGAAAATGATTCTTTTGTGACTGTTTGTTTGTTTACGATTGACTGTTTATTTACAGGCATTGTTGTTGGAGGGCTGCTCGTTGAAAACTGAAATAACGAAAACAAAACACACCTGAGTAAATGAAAACGAAATTCTACAATACACAGTGGGAAACTTCACTTTACTCGCCCCCCTCCCCCCAGCTCCCCTGAACAATGCTGGTCCACAACTCTGATCACCAAACTTGAAGAGTCCCCTGTGTTGTCACGCCCGATAACACTGTGTTATCATACACGGAACCAACATAGTAAAGCCCAATCTCCATTACAGCGAAGCGCAGCCATCGTCAGCGATTGCCGCATTTTGAGCATGCGTAGTTCACTCTTTCACACCTTAAGGCCGGTCACTGTGGTTCGCCCATAAGTTCAAGTTGCTTGAACTTTTTTGCAATCGACAGGAAGGGCTGCAAAATATATTCCCATTTCAATTTCTATTCTCCCGCTAGCAATTCAGCGAGCAAATGGAGATCGATTTTCCTGCGGTTCACCAGCAATCTCACGAACCAGTTGCTACCACTAGCTTTGACGGAGATTAGCCTTAAGGGGGGAAAGGGAGAGAAGAGCCAAAATATGTGATTTCTTAAAGAGTTCTCGCATAATTTGTAGCTCTTTCCATATAAGATTATGCGAAAACAACAATATTGATGTGTACTAAAAAAATCTTTTGCATAAATTATCAGTATCTCAAGTATTTCTCGCATAAAGATTTTAAATATGTGAAGTTCTGTTTGGCACACCTTATAAATTTCGTTGGTGATAAATTTCCCTTACATTTGGTCGTTGATCAAAGAAATATTTGTTCCTTTCACCACCAATTACAACTGTACCACCAAGAACTGGCACAAGACATGCTAAACCATGAAGAGTGGCTGTTACAATTGCATCATTCTCATCTCTCATACCAAGCAGAATCTATCAAAAAAACAAAAATTTATTTTGTAAATGGTTCCTCAAAAATGCTCTTTATTGCAGCTGTTACCTTATTTTCTCACCGTCAGGGTTTCACAAAAATGATTATTCAACATTGCTCTCTATTGCATCTATCAACTAACTTTCTCCCCTTTCAAGGTTTCTGATCAATTAGCTATTTCTTTTACAGGATTTAACAGTTTCCTCGCTAGTTACAGGTTAATTTTTTGGTTATTCTTCTTTTACAGGATTTAACAATTTTCTTTCCTAGATTACAGTTGCAATTATGGGTTTATTAAAATGAGTCTGTTATTAAAAGCTATTTCAAATCCTGTATCGCAAATAATTTGCTTAAAATGTACTTATATATAAACAAACTGATATTTTATCCTCAAACGTACGTTTTTCAGTCAATTGCTAACAAATACCCCCATTCACACTGGCAAGTTAAAACAACTTAGACTGAACCAGGTTATCGAATAGAGCCTTTCTTATTGGTCAGTCCAACAAATCGAATGCATTCGATTGGCTGAAATTTAACCTCACTTAGATAAAGCTGCGTTAGCTTGCTAGTGTGAATGGGGAAAAAGCTTGCGAGAGCATACATTCATTGCAACCGGAACACACAAAAAATTTGACATAATACTTTAGGACGAGTCAGGCTTTGATAAGACTTTAAATCAATTTTCAGAATGCTTAAAAAACGTTAGCAGAATTCTTCGAATTCAGCGAGACTTCAAGGAGAATAAAGTAATTAAGAAATCAAGTATTTATTTCCACAAAACTTCACTGAGAGCGACCGGACAAAGGACCTTCTAGCTATTCTACAAGAGTGCCTAAATTGAGCAATACTTTAAAATATTCCCATTCGAAAGGTTCAGTTGAGTGGTGAAGTAACTTCTATCACTGTTGCACCCACCCATTCAAAATTTGTCAGATTTCGCAAAGTGCATCAAAATATCACTCAATCCATATTCATTGCAGAACAGGTAAAAGGAGTAGAAGAATAGTTAACAGATCTAGGCTTCGGTGTGATTAATTCCATTTACTTACCAATGGTAAGACCTCGGTTTCAAGAGCCTCGTTATCAATTGAGCCAACGAACAAAGACAAATATTTCAAAAGAACCAATCGCACATGAGTTTGCTTTGAACGGAGAAGCTTGAAGAGAAGCGGTACACAAAATTCCCTAGAAACGAATTTTAAAGAATCGTTAAACAATGTAAGAATAAAACTGGACAATCAGAAACAATGAAAATGCAGGCAACATGGTCAAATCTCTTCACTCTTTCTTAATCTAGGTGAAAATTCAGAGTGAAAAACTTGCTGTATTTTATTTGGACCCGTGAGACACATACTGACAATACCCGACTGTTCACACAGCTAGTTCGAAATTCTTCTCTAATTCAGCTAATTTTTCCCGAAAGTCCTTCAAGAAGTAGAATCTTTTGCCAATAAGATATCTTGGAATGTGAGCCACTATTTACCAAGATCTTTGAGTATTTTACAAAGCAAGCAGAAGCGGTGCTTATCAAATGTGAACACACCGTTCCTGTTACTTTATGAGAGGCGTGTTTTCACTTGATTTCGAAAAAATTTTTACATTTTTTGTTCGCTCGATATCGTAATGGGAGCGGTATCTATAAGATGTGAAGGCACCGCTCCTTGAAACAAAACATTCTTTGTCAGAATCTATAATTTGCTACCATAGTTAAGAATTGGAGAAAAGAATGAAATTTTGATAATTTCCAAAAGGTGCAAGTATTCTTTTGATTCACCCGGTAGATTTATAAATTGTTTCTTATTGCGTCCAGTCAAAAAGTCAATATGAAGGTTTAAAAATGGCATACACACCTACTCATCTCTTTTTCTATTTGATTAGACATGTTATTCAGCTGCAGTAAAGTAAACAGTTTCAGGCGAATTTTAGGGGGAAATTAAAAGCAATGTTTTAAAAGCCAAATCAGAGGAAACATAAAATTTAATTACAATTTACACAGCAAACTCACTGAATTTCATATGGACGAATTTCTTACAGGAAACTAAGGATTTGACAGAGCAGGGACAAATTCTTAAAATCATAAGGTTTTAGAGTTTTCCCCAAGTACTTAGGTTTTTGTGATAAAAACAAAGGCAAATTAAGCCATATAGTAGCTACACAACAGTTTTATCTGTACCAGACCTAAGTTCAAGCCCACCATTATTCATCCATTTTTGCGAAGCTTTTTGCAGAGGCAGTAGAGACGATTTAAAATAAGTTCAAAACAACATCCTTACCGATACACATCTTCTGGAAGGACTGGTAGATAATCATGAGTGATAAAACCTAAAATCAATCGAACAAATAGCTACATAATTATCACACTTATACGAAAGAGCAGAAACTACGTAAAATGACGTCATCGACCAATCAGAAATTAGGAAATGTTTGAATACACAAACTTTTTGAAATGATAAATCAAGAGTTTAAGGCCTAAGGAACGAAGTATTAAGTGTTGCTAGACTGTGGGATCTCTTGCAGGGAGCTATGGGGGCTCGAGTTTTCGCGCATGCCTGCGCAGTTTCTGCTCTGTCGACATATACAAAAATAAGATAAGGCCTATATAACGATACTTTTGCGTTGCAGTATGTCATCGACGCACTTTGTGACCAAATTACGGAAGAAATACGACGCCATCGTGGGAATCAAATGCCAACCTCTTATCAGAGGAAAAGAAAATATTCGATTCAAATATTAGATTTCCTTGGTGTTTTATTTCTGTGGCAAAGTAAGATGTTACAACCAGTCTCCGCCTGTTTAGAATTAGACTCTTTGATCCTAGGAATACCCATAGATTAGTCAGAATATCCTTTGAACCTTCTTTCGTACACTTTCTTCTCAAGGGCAGTTGAGATCTAAAGCCATTTCGTAATAATTCGAAACTTAATTTGGCCTTGAAACGATGCACATATGAAAGTTTTAGGATTGTTGACATTGTCAAATTGGAATGATTTTTTAAAAGTTGCAAATGTTTTCGCATTTATCGGGTAGAAGGCTAATAATATTGTGCTATGGGCTCTTTTTGAACAATACGGTTTAAAAGACAACTTCATTCTAGAAATATAAAACAAGCGTGATCAGCTGTATCTATGAAAGTTATCTAACTGACGCCGCAATGACGTTGTTTTTAGGAAACAAATGTGGAATAGCACTGCAGTTAGATTCATGAGATGTTTCACAGGGTTTCACACAACCTTGCAAATTTAAAAATATTACAATCGCGTGTTCAATTCAATATTTCAGTTTCATATTCAGTACAATTTAAGCAGCAAATAAAAGAAACATATCGATGAAAAGTAATCCCACTTACGTTGCTCTTTTGGATAAGTTAACAAATGTGGAATGAAGAATTTCTCAGCACTTGGTTCAGCTAATATCATCTTTGATAATAATTTTGGCAACAATTTTCTCGCCACTGTGTCTGGGTTCAATCCTCGTACTTTTTCTGCTAATTCGCTAAAACAAAGAGAAATTTTTATGACAGAAAGTAAGGTTGTAATTGTGCGTATTTCCATGAAAGTAAAGAGATGAATGATGATAAAACTCAGCAGTGATCAAGCAAACAACAAAACAAGCCGCTAAACAGCCGAAAGGAACGAGAAAAGAGTGGACTTGGTTTCTCATTTCTGAACCAGAAATCAACCGAACATTCAAAGAATATTACTACCAAAATATTAGAAGGCAGGAACGCCGCGATGCGACGCAAAATAAAAGACGACTATTATTTGGATTAAATGTTGATTATATATATTGTATGAGGGAGCTGATATTTCGCCTCGGCATACGAGGCTTCCTCAGAGCTGAACTAACGTAGTCACGATTGTACAATGATTTGAATGGAGGTTGACTGTAGCGTGATTGGCTAAGTTGTGCTGCATCGCAGGGGTAAATGTGGGTGGATGTGGGAAACATGATAATGTGGAGGAGGAAAGCCTCCAAGCAACGAAATACGGAAAGCCTCCACTACCACCAGACAAGACAGAATCAAAACGAAACAGAAACGACACAACAACAGAACACCGTTTGTGGTTACCTACAACCCCTGTCTACCACAAATCACAACCATACTCAAACAACACCACCACATCCTACAAGACACTGACAGTTGCAAGGAGGCTTTCCCCCAACCTCCCATACTCCGCTACCGTAGACCCAAAAACCTCCGGGATCATTTGGTTCGCGCCAAATTAAAAAGTGACGCAACCAGTGCTCCACGGGGGTCATACAAATGCAACTCACGACGCCACTGCAACACTTGCTCACACATACTGGACAGAGACGACACAGTCACCTTTACGAATACCAACAAGACGTTTACAATAAAACAGCGACTAGACTGCAACTCGACTAACATCATCTACGCCATACAATGTAAAACATGCACACAAAACGGAAACGACAACTGCCAATACATCGGACAGACAGGAAGACGACTATGAGACAGACTTAACGAACACCGCAGAGACATCATTAACAGAAAAACTGACAAATCCGGGGTTGCAGAACACTTCTGTAAACCCGGACACTCTGTTAATGACCTACAGATACTGCCACTGCTACAAATGCACAACGAACGTGAGAGCGTTAGGCGAGCCAAAGAGCAATACTTCATTGGCTTGGCTAATACTCTCACACCTAACGGCATGAATAGGACCACTGACCGCTAACACAAATACTACCAGTTTGTAACTTACTATTAGAATATATGGTATATATATATATATCCTCTACTTATCCTATTATTTTGTATTCCATCACACCACCATTATTCTCTATATCATCAACATGTTACTTTCCTCCTCCACATTATCATGTTTCCCACATCCACCCACATTTACCCCTGCGATGCAGCACAACTTAGCCAATCATGTTACAGTTAACCTTTATTCAAATTATTGTACAATTGTGATTACGTTAGTTCAGCTCTGAGGAAGCCTCGTATGCCGAGGCGAAATATCAGCTCTTTTATACAATATATATAATCAACATTTAATCCAAATAATAGTCGTCTTTTATTTTGCGTCGTATTGTGGTGTTCCTGCCTTCTAATATTTTCACTCGTCCTTCGCTGCAAGCATCTTTCGCTCAAGGAAGATCCGACGCACAGCCTGCCATCGTGGTTTTTTCTCGATACAATTCATTTTACTACCAAAATCCGGATCTATGGTTTCCGCTGAGGCCAAATTTGATTTTCAGACATTTTGCACCTTCAGCGTGCCTGCAAAGGATCCTGGGTAGCAATGGCTCTTTAAAATCGGAACTTTAACATTAACGAGTTGGACACACTCGCTCGTACCCTTCACTTGCAATCGATGGAGGAAAGAGCATTTTCATGTGGAAATGGAATATCTCCTTTGGAACCTTTGCCCCATCGTTCTTTCCGTAGATTTGCAAGAAGACCAAGGAACAGCCTCCTTGCGCAACGATGCCATCTTTCTGAATTCAAAAACGATTACACAGAAGAAAGAGGGCAATTTTACAAAGATGCACTGCGTTTTCAAATCGAATCTGAAAGTATCATAAACTGTCGATGCCCCTTTAGAACACAATACAATCCAGGTAATGTACCCCTTTTGCTCAACCCTCTTTTTGTAAACGACTTTTGTAATAGTCTATTTTCGTGAAAGTTTACGTCATAACACATGAGCGATTTCCAGGAAATAAGACATGTCTAGACACGTTGATCGAATTTGGTTTGAAAATGCGGTCACCAGCTGTCATAACAAGGGTACTTTCCAAGGTGAATTCCCTCGCTTTGCACAACAGCCACAATGAAAACACAACATAAACATGCTTGTGTTGACAGGGAGCAACAAACAACGACCTTGACCTCTCTCTAATCCGCACGCATCTTAAATGGAATCAAAATGGAATCCAAACAACAGATCACCGTCAAAATACGACAACACACTATCGCATCCATGTTGTGCACTGTCTCTTTTGTTTGGCATGAACTGCAATAAGCTTTCAGTTCTCGATTCCCTGTGATATCGATTCAGTGACGTCAATGCATCATGAAAGATAGGGAATTTCCCTGTGCCTCGTGTAGACTTAACTTGTATTTAGCCAGGATGAAGGTGGTTTATTTAGGATTAGGCCAAGATGAAGGTGATTTACCTTTTTGGCTTGGTAACCTTGAATTCGATTGTATACTGCCACCTGTCCATTCGAGAAAGACCTTTCACATTCGAAAATTCTATAAGATGTGTCAAAACATCGTTCGATTCAGATTCTATTGTAGAATAGCTACGAAGTCGACAGGCAGTCTGACAATCAAAGCGGAAAATACTCTAGTGGATCTACTCTAGACTTACTACGTGGAGTCCTAGTTATCTCTACCACCCACTCACCCTCCACGTAGTAGCGATTACTAGGCCTGATGGTCCTAGTCCTGGTCATGATTGAAGTATCAGAGTCCTAGTCAACTCATTCACGAAAAGGTATTGTCCAACTTGATAAACATGGGGATATAATGTACGGAATCAATTCAAAAAGGTCTAACCAACATGTCAAATTTCACACCTCTGTTTTCTATAACGAAACATCAAATTGGAACTTTGCACGAATATTTATCACTTCTCTAACGATCAGTCACGTTTCTGGCAAAGATCTTTCCAGATATTTGCCACAGAATGATCACAACCCACATCAAATATGGCCAAATATTGATAATTACACCGGCTTAATATGACCATAGCCAATATCTATTGACTATGATATGACGAATTAAATACAGCGTGTGAAAAATGATTCAAATATTTGAAAGGAAAACATCATTAAGGAAGCCATATTGCAAGACTTATTACGCGGAAACCACTCCTATTAGGTAAACGGCTTGACATAATCATAAAACGTATTTACCTTCTCAAGCAGTTTGTTCAGGATGGGCGTCGAGAGGTAAAAACCCTTTTGCAAAATAGCGGCCATCTTTATGACACCCCCCAGTAACGACCCCGCCGGACCTTGTAAATGCAGCGGGGAAATTATGACAACATACATTTTCAGCAGGGATTAGAAATATCATGACGGGGAAATGAAATTTTAGGCTATTATCTACGATGGACCTTACATAATTTTGACGGGGAAGCAAAATTTTCAGCGGGGAAGCAACAAAAACAAGGCGGGGAAACTCTTAAACTCAAAACTTAGCGGGGAAACAAGTTTTCTTGGCGGGTCATCCTTCAACCTTGGCGGGGCGATGTTTCAGCGGGGTCGTTACTGGGGGGTGTTTTATGATGCCAAGCCTACAGTCATTAAGCCATTGAAGAGCTCATCAAGGATTTTTAGCACAATTTTAAAAGAAGTGAGGAGAGGGGAAAGAGTCGTTAATTTCCCTCAATAAATACACAATTTGAAGTTACGAGTTGGCAAATTGCTTCCTATTTCGATATTCAGGTCATACAGTTTCAATTTTCAATTCCTTGTTGCTGATGTAATGAATATTTCCTTCAGAGGACAGGTAGGCTTATTTCCTAAATCAGTTGCAAATCACTGTATCATTGTTACAGTAGCCTCTACCATTACTGAAATTACTCACATTTGATAAAACAAGGAAACTCATTCTCCATTTATCTTCAAGTTATTTTCAATAAGAAAGCTGACACAAGAATTTCACTTCAGCAGTGCAACATATGTACTTGCTGGCAGGGATATTCTGAAACCATGATTAAATCAACAGAGAATTCTCGCTTTCACTACAGCAAACGGGCAGTAGAATAGAACGTCACCTTCAGTAACTAACACCATGTCCTGTGTTTCTATCTGTTGCCGTTGTAGTTAGGGACCAGTCATTATTAATGGTGGGGGGTGGGGCGGAAGATATTAAGGGGGGGTCACCAATAATTTTTCTGCCTAGATGGGGGGGCCAGATCAAAAATCAGACAGCGAGAGGGGGGGCCATGAAAAATAATCAGTTAAAATTGACAAGTATCTTATTCAGAAATAAATGACAGTTCACATTATTATTATACAAGTACAGCTTTTACTTGTATTCTCTTGAATCTGATGGCTGATCTTGCCAAAAAACAACCTGGATTGTCCGCTGCTTTCAACTCTGTTTGTTTTGCTGAACTTTGCTTTCTAGCCTCTGCAACATCTGTCCTCTTTGCAATTGCTTTCTGCACCGAAGTGGAAACTATGGGGAGTTGGAGAGGTGACTGCCCTCCCTCTCACAATTCAGGAATACTTGGACATTTTCTTTGAACGGTAAGAAATTTGTTGGGTGGGACTGAAAGTGCACTGAACGAGAAGAAGGTGGTAAGAAACAAGTCACCATCGAGAATAGGGAAAGTTTCTATCTTGAAAAAGCATGTAGTTGGACATAGGAAAGGGTTAGCAGTATTTCTCAGAGATATTGGAATGTGACTGAGACAGGCGCTCTAAGCCAATGTAAAGGAAGTCCTTAAAAAATTTCGTTAGGACGCTTAATAATGAAGACAAAGTACCACGGAATTTTCAAAGTTTCCATGTGAGGAGCAGGCAAAAATATAATTGTGATAAGCATCCCAAGACAAAGCAGCAGTCCTTCATGCAAAAGTTTTTAAACATGTTACTCATTACAGTACATGCTACTCCCCATTTTTGTTACTCATGCTTATCAAATTTTCGGCGTTTGTTCTGGCAAACAAGTTGAAAGAGGTCTTCCAAGCCAATGTAATTATGTTTACTCTAAACAGAGAATCTGTTCTAAACCTTCCTTGGGATGCTAGTTTATAAAGATTGTGACAAAATTTTCCACAATAGCAATTCATGGGGCTGCGAGAGGCAATCTAAGCAAAAGTAGAAAGCGTGTCGTCAGAAAATTTCTGGGAGCCTGTCCCCCAGACTCTGTAGTGCTTGGATCTGTTTTTTTGCAATGTGTTCTTGCCTGTTTCTATCAACTGGTGAGTATGAATAGTTTTAAAATCTGATATCGTGCACATTTTAAGGGCCCTAATTATGTCAGGTCTTTCAGCAATACACCTCAAAATGAGAGCGTTATCGTCCGAATCGGCAAATTGATGCGCTTGTCCCTCCACTCAAAAGCTGAATTGCGCAAGTGGTGGATCCCCTTCTCAAGATTTTACCAATTCCCATCTTTTGGGTACGAAAACTGACGGAAACTAGGCTTCATATATCTGAACAGTTTTCTGTCCTAATCTCCCATAAGCGTACGAGGCGAAAAATTTCCAGAAATCAGCCCCATTTGGGCAAACTTTTGTCCTTAGTCGCGCAAAAATGTTGGCAAACGATTAGCTTTGTGTCGCGCAGCTCCCCCTAGATTTTTCCTTCCCGTACGCTTATGTAATCTCCATCTCAACTCTCTGTGATATAACAGTAGCATCGTGGTTCTTCAGGTCATACGAACTCATATAACATCTTTCTACTGTTTAGGGGGGGGGCTACAAAAACTTATACTTAGATTTAGGGGGGGCCACATTTTAGTTGCATGAAAGCAAGGGGGGGTCAAGAAAAAAATCACACTGTTCCAAAAATATCTTCCGCCCCACCCCCCACCATTAATAATGACTAGTCCCTTAAGCAGTCTCGTTTCAAAAGCGTCGACAAATGTTTCATTTTCAGCGTTTACAAGTCTTCACACGATGCCGTTTTCAAATTGTACCAGCCAGTTAGCGATCTGCTTTTCATATTTTGCCATTTTAGTTTAAACTATGCCGGCAAAAAATGTGCCATTTTCATGTGAACAGGAGGCCCATCGGTAACATTTTCATGCCGCTTTCCAATCGTGCCAGTATTGTATGACCACAGTCTAAACTGTTGCCAGGCTACTTTAGTAGAGAAGAAAATAAGAAAAGTGCCCACCTGAAAAAGTGCTGCTTTTCAGATTCTGATTTCATTGTAATGGCGCTCAGAAAGTTGGAGATCTCCAGAAAGCTGTCCCTAAAGTGCAAGAAAAGGCAATCAGTGGCATTCTACCACTTTCTGAAAAATATATAAAAACAGAACTTTTAGCTATTCTACAATAGAACTCTGATTGGATATCATTTACCTTGATTACCTTTCTTTTTTCTTTTCTTATGTTTTTTTCATAGAACCAGCACCTTTTAGGGGATTATTATGGAAATAAGGTCAGCTTGGCCCTGTAATGATATTCCTGCCCCTGTAATTGGGGGTGTTGTCCTTTATGTTTTAAACTTTAAGGTATATATTGTCTTGTATAGTATCTACTGTAAAAATAACTTGTAAATATTTTTATTTTGGCAAGTGACACATACATACATGCAAACATTTCTATGAATTTTCTAGACTTTTCAAATAATAATAATGGTGGAAGTAATATTATTAGAAGTACTATTATTACTATTATAGATAAATAATGATAGAAGTTCTAACACCGCTCAATGAAACATCTTGTATAAAATGCACAAAAATGTTGCTGCACCTACACTCTTTCATAACATAACTGATAAGGTCTATGCCTAAGAAAAACTATATTGTTTTGTAACAAATCAGATCAGATTTGTAAGGGTTATGGGATGCAGTTAAACAAGAATATTAACTTTATGGAAAACTTCTACACATTGTCTATAATGAACAATTTTTCTTTGATAAGTGTTGTTTCATGGATAAGAAAAATTCTTCCACACAGTAGAATAGGTGAAAATTGTACTAAACTATTTTCTTCCACACAGCACATCAACCAAATATGTAGTTTTTGCTATTATATAAAGTATATAACATGAAATAATAATACATTCAGTATTCTAAAATCTGATTTAATCAACAAACAGAATACATCTTTCGCATCTGCATCTTATGGAAGGCCTTTTGGTCCTAAACCAGATTGAAATTGATAAACATTTATATACCTGAAGATCCTATCTTGCATAAGCATCTTCAGCTCTTCAGTTCCAGCCTACACAGAATTTGTCAACATCAGGTAATAAATTACAGTAACATTAAACTTTGTTATAAAAAGCTGAGAATACAAAATATTTGATGAAATTATAAGACACATACAAGTGAAAAAATCATACATGGAATCTCACTGTCAGTTACAATCCATTTTTCATTGAATCTACATTATATTAAAGATATAAAAGATAATAAAGATTGCAAGATTTCTCAAAGTCAAAATACAAGCAAAATGTACCTTATCTTTATGGAGGATGTCACTGGCAAGGCTCTGTACAAAGTCTCTCTCTTCAATTGCTGAATATTAAATGAAAATATACCTTAGTCATATCATTTTAAGAATCATGGCCTGTGAAATGCCAACAACTGATTTTACTTCTTTCTTAAAGAAATTGTTTTGCTGAAATGCATTGACACTTTCATTGTAAAAAATGTATATTGTTTCATGTTAGGTTATGTTTAGGTTTTATTCTTTATTTTTTGCTTGACACACATTGAAAGCAGTTTTTTGTATTGGTAGTTTAATTTGTTTTATCAAGTTTAAATATTCATGACTATCACTATTACTTATTTATGTACCGTTTTCATCCATCACATGTACATATCATTTCAGGTTAACGCTTCTCCCTAAAAGTTTTCTTTAAGAATGTAAAGAATTCTTGACAACTCTCAAGCCAACTTGACAACTGTGGGGTTCTTAAAGTGCCCCTGACATGAAAAATAAAAAAAATTTCGAAATTGATTTTATGCTCTTATCCGAACAAGTAAACAACGCTGAATCGAATGATGTGATTATTTCCGGCATATTATGTCTATAAGTATGTTTTTTTAATCTCTAAAGTGTCAATTTTCGTGATTCTTTGTGCGAATAAAAATGCGCGGTCAAAGAGGAATTTGAGGAATTTGTGACGTATTGAGTTGGACTCATCGGCGTGCGTAGTTAGATCACCACAGTGGGGCACTATGACTTGAGCATGGTGGACGCGAAGAAACGACCAAAAGGGGGCAATATGGTTGTGCTTGTGTATCGAATGGCATCAGCTGTAAGAATAGTAGCCATACCCAGCCATCCTCCACGGATAGTGATGCATAACTTCCAGACAATGAAGAGGAACGATTATTATCGTTACGATTTGCGAGGCAACATCAGTCTTCCATTCGTCAGCCTTGTGTTTGAAAATTTCAAGTTAACAGATTTTGCTTAAAGAATGGAAAGAACAACTTCCGATATGACATGACCGCAGGGACTGAAGCTGGTGTTGTTCATTCCGTTGATGCAATTGGAAATGCTCTAAATGGGATGAAAGGGAACATTTGAGGAAGGTAGGATTGGCGTAAATAAATGCCAAGGGGCCTACGTGGTCGTCCTCTCTCTCGTCGTCTCTCTCTCTCTCTCTCTCTCTCTCTCTCTCTCTCTCTCTCTCTCTCTCTCTCTCTCTCTCTCTCTCTCTCTCCGATGCATGTCGGTTCCCTCGTCCTTACCTGTAGGTAATGAACTAGATTAACTCCTCTGAATATCTAACGGCAACAATCATTATTGATGTAAATAATTTCATGGCGGGCAAGAGCTTCAAAGATACCCTTGTTTCTTTCATTACTTCCGCATTCCCTCTTTTATTAGGAGAAGGCAATCCTTCATTATTCAAAAGAATCAGCCGTGTGTGTTGTTTGTATCTTTTATATTTTCGTGGGGTCTTTGTTCGGAGACAACCAAACTTTTACTTGAAATACAAGGGATTGAATTCATTCTTTATGGTTGATTCGCTCTAGATTTGCTCTTGCATCAGTTCACCCATGGGAGAAGGGTCATGCAAATTGATGCAACATACTTCAGCTGTCCAATAATGCCCTCAAATGACGGTTTACACCAATAGCATTGATAGATCTTGTTTGTCCCCAAGAAGTCACGGACAATTAATTTAAACTGGCCAAGCGAAATACTGATTCATGTCAGGCCGTTAGATTGGGCCTAAGTTCAAGCCTGACAATAACATTAGCTACTGCGCGCGGCCTGTTGATGATGAATTCGGTTACTATTTTGCACGGTTATAGATACAAGGCTTGGGGTGGGGGTGATACTGGGACGACTCACCATTCGTGAACAGGTCGCTTGTATCATATCATGCGACATGCGTTGAGGTTTTGAAAGGAATTCCATCAATATGTCTTCCTCTTCGACGCCATTGTCCACATCTTTGTCAAAGAAGGCACGCGGTTTTATCCTTGCATGGCTTAAAAATCGTTTCTAGGTTGCTGTTATCTTCAAAGCCTTCGTCAGTCGTGTGTGCAATGTCTTTTTGACATTTCCAGGACGAATTCGACATGTTTCTCTCCGTTAATGGGCTTTGTGTGATGCGTGATACTGGTGCTTCCACTGTTTTCATCAGTTGTTCACCTGGCATGCAATTTCTAAGAACACCAGAATACGTCACTCGCCCCAGACTCTTTTCAAATGACTAGCCCCTATAAAACCCCATAAAAAGCGCACTTCTGCCCCTCATATCGAAAAATGAATAATAGATATGGAATCAGCGATGTTTACTGCAACTATTTAGCTGATAAAAAAAATTTTCATTTTTTCATGTCAGTGGCACTTTAACACAGAAGCATTATAAATTATCTTTCAAAGACCTTGTAGTTATCAAATGAATTTGAACAATTGCATTTAATCAAAGGTAACAGAAATTAGGCCTTGTAATTAGCTCACCATTGCTCTGAATAGAGTCAAAAACAGAAATAGCAAATTCTGCAAACTTTGAAACATCTTCATGGATTCCCGATGGACTTGATTTTTCAACCTAGTAAAAGGAAATAATCCTACAGTAAACAGTGATGTCCATAATTTATGATTCCTAGTCACTGAAAAAACTGTAGGTAAAAAATTGATGAACATTCTTCTTCAAATTTAAAAGTTATCATAAGATATTAAAATGATTTCCGTTCCAGCTTTTTGCAACTGAGAAAGACAGTTACCTTTTCCATAGCACCAAGTTTCCAACCACTATTGTGCTTACTCACAAAGATTGATGACCAGCTGATATTCTTGTGTACTAGATCACCCTATGAGAACAGAAAGTACAGTATGAAACAATCAGTTGCTGCAAATATTGTTGTCAAAATTTGCTGAAGAGTATTTTCATGAAATACATTTAACACAACCAAACAACCAAACCAAAACACAAAAACCTACTCACCTTTTCATGAAGGAAGACCAAAGCTTCTAGAACATTATGTAAACCGGATATTATTTCAAAATTTTCTAAGTTATCGATGCAGTGATCCAGTGGTAAAACATCTTCTGTGAATATTCTAATATGTCGTTCACTTTCTGCAACACCAATAAATTTTAGGATATGTGGATGACGCAGTAATCTCAATTTCTGAAAACAACAAAAATATTAACAACATAAATCTTTCAGTTTTACCTTTGCCTTAAAATTACCACAACTTTTGAGTCCAGGATATACTGTTCCTTGGTTTTTAGTTTTTCTTGAAAAAATCCTCCAAGGATGTCCATATGTCAGTCTTTGAACTTTTGAGCCTTCATAAAATGTCAAACATAAGACAGTCTGTCTCCTCAAATGCGACTTGCCCTGATTTTTTAAATAGCATTTTTTTAGATCAATCTGATTTGATATTGTTTATAGTCAAAACACTGTTACAGGATATCTTCTCCAGGTTGGAAGGTTCGTACTGCGCGCCGAAGAACTTCGGGGCGCACTTCAAAACTTTGGTGCGTGAATGTAAAAAAATTGGTGCGCAGAGCGCATAAATTACGGGGATTCTTGCCAAAATGAGTCTGAACAAGAGGGGCTCTGAGTTGTAATTGCTATTTTACCTAAAGTTGAGATTAGTCTTGAAATTAAATTTGTCCAACTGAACGAGAGCTTGCTGAACATGATAAGATTATAAAACATTATGATAAAAAATCGGAATTGGGCCATCCCTTGCTATTTCTATTTTAATTTTGGTGCGCACATTAATTTCATTTTCGGTGCACAAAAAATTTTATCAGTCTCTTGGCATTCGGTGCGCAGTTGACAAACTTTCCAACCTGGTATCTTCTGTCCATCCACCACATTTAGTTCAGACTGCCAATTCTTCATTATGTGAAATGCTTTGTTGTGGGTGCCTGTATATATATAGCAAGACAATTTCCTGAAAAATCACAACTGTTGCTAAAGAGGTTGTTTCTAATCTTAATTTTGGTTTTGATCTAATAAATTGCTTTGAAAAATAAGCATCAAAAAAGGGCTGAAGAACCGGTTTACGGTAAGTGTAATTTTATACCTCTGCACAAGCTGATCCAAGGCATATCCTAGGTTCTTTTGCTGTTTGATAAACAAATACACTGATATTTGATCCATCTTCTTTATGCACAGCTGGACATAAAGAGTACTTTACGGCATCATCATCATTTGGCATTCCTTTTCTTTTAGGCCCATCATCACTGCTGCTACTTTGAGAACGGTTTCTTTCGCAATCATTCCTTCTGCCATTCAATTTATAAGGCTTCCCAATGTCATAAGAGCGTAGAATGCTATTTTCTGCTCCCATCTCGGACTAGCATTCAATTGATCATGCTATAATCTTAATTTTGAACTTCACATCTTGTTCTCTGACGTGTTTATGCCCGTCGCCATTTTGCCAATGAGATCATTTGATGATTACGACAGCCTCGTTCACCTACAGCTAAGGAGAACAGAATTAAGAATTACATAACAGAAGAGAAGGATACATACAGAACAAAAGAAAACAAATAAACGAACAAGATGTTGCAAAAGTTTATTGTCTTATTCGAGAAAGTATCAATAAGCAATAGTAACTTTGACAATAGTTGAATTTTCTCCAATTTGTATCATCGTTTAGCAGACTGTCACTGTACAATTTGCGAAAATTTCAGTTTGGACCGTTGCTGGCTGTCAAAAATTCACGACTTTTTCTGAGTGATCAATGGAAAATGAGCGACAAATCTATTTGCATTTATCTCTTGCTGTTAGCTGCAGAAAGGCTAGAAAGCTGCCATTAGATCTATTTCAGTAGGTTTCAGCCATCTGATTTCGTACAAACGCAAGACCTTCGAAATTCCCATATCGTCAGCACTAAAGCTAAAGGATTCCTTGCTGGAAATATCATACCTTGATGGAAAACATTCCTGAAATGTATAAGTTCTCAGATAATGCACCATAATTGTTAGGAATAGGGTTTCAGAAAGTTAACGAATTATAAATCTATGGCAATTTGATCTCAACGATATCTTGATGATGCAAAAATGCATCGATATCACGAGTGAATTTTTACTCTCGAGTATAATTGGCGGGATACTTCATATGTCAGTTCTACAAGAACCAGATGGTAAAGTGTTTCCTCCAGAAATCGAAAGAAAAAATCAACAAAATATGAGCTTTATTTACTTTCATCAGTAGAAGGGCATCGTGCCTGAATATTTATATGATTATCTGAAGTAATGTACAGCTAGATAAGTTATAAATCAACGAAAACTTCGAGGATGACAAACGACATCAATGAAAACCACGAACGAAAACAGAACTCCGTTCGTT
The DNA here is from genome assembly GCA_964020215.1 of Aurelia sp. 3 sensu Dawson et al. (2005). Lineage (NCBI taxonomy): Eukaryota > Metazoa > Cnidaria > Scyphozoa > Semaeostomeae > Ulmaridae > Aurelia > Aurelia sp. 3 sensu Dawson et al. (2005). The sequence continues at coordinate 23,079,668 of OZ026578.1, forward strand.
AATGAAAATGAACAAAATAAGCAACGCATGAAACAAGATTTTAAGTTGCTGACAAAATCTAAAAGGTACGACTCTCGTCAAAATATCATTGTACAGTTTACAATTCCCGTGCAACATAAATTTTTTTTTAAATTACAAAACTCCTACATTCCATAAGCATCAATCTGCCGATATATCAAATTTTGTTTGCAATAGACATGCAAAGAAATTTAAACGACTAATCGTAAGACCATCTCAATGACTAAGACAGTATAATCGGGAATATCATAAAGACTTGCAAAAATTGCGTTACTTCTTGAGTTAGCCATGTGCTACACTTAACCTTTCAAAATAATATATCCAAATGATCTTCCCCTGCAGACAAAGGATTTCTTTCGTTTTATCATGATGCACAAAATTTAAATTCTTGTTTATATTTGTTTTTATCAAATAGAATCTTTGCTCCAAATGCAAGAAATGCCGAGATGATGCTGTGGAAAGATGCGGGTGTATTTTGAAATTTGACACAAAACATGGCAATAGCTCTTCAACAATATATATGACTTCCATGAATGTTGCAATTTTGTTGTGATTTGAAACGAAATTCATCTGCAGTTGGAGTTAAAAGAATTCTAAAGATGAATTGTATGTGGGAGATTTCATCAAATAACTGCCTCGCATTCACAAATGGTTTTGATACACCTTTTAGCTGTTCTGAAAGGGTATCTGAGCCGAACGATATATTTCATACATTTTTTAAGAAGTTTTGAATGTGCACAGTAATGAAAGAAACCCATGAAGCCTTTCGTATAGAAATGGATGAAGATATCACTCGATCTAGGCTTTTTGTAAAGTAGCTAAAAGGGTAACTGTAAGAAGTCACAGTTCTTCCGAAAACGCTTTGAAACTCATTGAGGATCTACTCAAATAAGATCTACTAAATTTATCGAATTTTATATATACACTAAATTTATGATGTTACTCTGAGAAACTTCTCAATTGTCAGCTAACGCATGAAAATAATTGCTTAATGAAGCATACTTAAAAATTGCAACATGCAATTTACTTCTATTACGCGTGGTTTGATTTTGGTTTCACCCAATAATTTTCTCATAACTTGATGTCCGTCACAATTGCATAAAAATTGTTCCCACTCGTGTTCATGTGTGGTTGACAGCTTCAAAAAGAAGGGCAAAAACATATGACAACACCTCGCTTCAAAACGATGCCACAAATATTGTTCATGAGAATGAATGACTTTGGTTGCATTTGGTTGTATGTGGATGATATTCATCAGTTGGGTAAGGCTGATGTCTGCATGGGTTATGGACATCAACCATAAAACAGCAGTATAATCTGGATGCGCAGCACTTTCTGAAAACTATTCATCTGACTAACATTAAGACAGCCAACTAAATAGTTTACCGAAGTACTGTTTGTTTTGTAGATTGCAGTGCACCATACCCTCTGAATGTTGCCCTGTGTGAAATTAAGTCACTAGTTGTTTTCCTTTCACAGGGGCACCAAGGATGCACTGTCCACAGTGATACTTTGATTATTTCATCACACATCCCATCCCTATCAGTAAATGTCCCAATGCCAGTTTGATTTAAAGGGAGAAGGAATCCACAGTGGTCCTCAAAAACATGCAGTCATCTTTAACAAATCCTCCATTGTTTAAAGTGGCCAATTGAAGAAACAACGGACAGCCGGATGAAATATTGGCATCATTTTTTGGTCTTTGAAATGAGACGCTGGTTGGATCTGGTCGGAATGAATCTTCAGCATGTTGGTTATTATCTTGATCCAAAATTGCAAGACGAACAACTTGCTTGAATGGCCATGGCAAGAGAGCATCATAAGGTCCTTTTAAAATGGTGAAAAATACACTGACATGTGTTCCTTTTCCTTGGCCGTCTCCATTCAAGTACAATCTCATGCACATTTTGTAACCTCTTTTGCCAGAGAAAAATGGTGGACTCAAAATATAAGTTTTTCTTTTTGTAATAGCATCTTGTCGTTTTCTCATAAAGTCTGTTATTTTCCAATACTGCACTCCGTCATAAGATGTCACTTCCGAACCACTTATTTGACTTTCTAAGCTTTCAATTCTTGCATTTTTGAAGGCCAATTGCTTTTCATGATGCAAAGATAATTGCTCTATTTTCTGCACCCCAGTGTTAATTCGTTCAACGGCTTTTTCCAGTTTTTCTACCCTTTGTTCAATATTGCCATTTACAGCACCATTATTAGGGTTGAGTCTGTCCTCTTGAAAACAACTTAGCATTGCCTCAATGTCACTTAGCCTCGTTTCAAGTGATTGTAGGGACCTTTGCTCACTATTCTTTTTACCATCTTTCAGTTCCCTTTCTAAGTTATTCAGCCTCCTGTCCACGTCATGAAACCTCACTTCTGATTTTTCACTCAATGACATAAGTTCAATGCTCACCCGTTTGAAATTCTCTTCAAGTGAAAGCCATGATTTTTTGATATGATGAATCATCTTACCATCTTCAATGCAAGTACGTCTTAATGACAAATGATCGTCTAACAACAGGTCTATATGGATATCAGCACCATATCGCTTGTGTTGATGGAGATCACATCGCTTCTGTCTCTAAAAATGAATTCAGAAAAGTTTGATCATATAGAGTCATTTTGCTACCCACAATAGTTATAAAAGTTATTAAGAGAGGCAGTTGTTTTGTATTCAGTAGAAAATTCAACTACCGACGACAGAGCAGAAACTGCGTAAAATGAAGTCATTGACCAATCAGATATAAGGAAGTGTTTGAATAGATAAGCTTTTCGAAATGATAAATCAACAGTTTAAGGCCCTAGGAAGAAAATGTCAAGTGTTGCCTAATTTCGGGATCCATTGCAGGGAGATAGGGGGGCTCAAAGTTACGAGTTTTCGCGCATGCGTGCGCAGTTTCTGCTCTGTCACTACCGACATGTTAATTCTGGGTTTATTATATGCACTTCAAGACAGAACCAAAACAAGGCTTCGAGAAACGATCAAATTTTAGATTGAAACAAATGTTGCAAATTTTGTGTCTAGCTGAACCAGTGTTCAGTGCCGTGGAGGCAGAGCAAACTAAGTAACAACAAAAAATGTAGCTTTCTTGGTGTCTTTTTACAATTTTTAGCTCTAAAACTCTTTATCCTAATGGACTAAATAAGCAATTCAAATATCTGCAACTGATTCTTCCTACTCATCTGTTCTCACCTTCTTCCTATTCCCTACATCACATTGCATCTCATTTTCTTTCCCATTTGTTGCGCCTTGTCTTCTATTTGCTTTGCTCCATTGATTTTGAGTCATTTGGTAATGAGTACATGTTTGAAAAGTCATGTTCTTTAACAACTGCACAATCTTTGCCTGGTGCTCATTGTATACCAATTATATTGTCATTTAATTCATATGCTATTTGTAGTTGTTTGTAATTGACTAGAGAGAGAGGGGGGGATTAGAGAGAGAAAGAGAGAGAGCAGTTGATCAAGTAATGACAAAACAAAGGCTGTGTTACGAATTTTCATCTTGTCATTCCAGATTTGAATAATACAGCTGCAACTAAAATTTGCTTCAATTTGAAATGGATGACATGTAATCTATCTTACCTGATGTTCAGGACAGCCAACTTTTGAAAATGGACAGACAAGCTCTGCATCAGGGCAGTCAAATATTTGATGTGTTTCAAGCTGTGAGAAAAAAAATGTTTTAAAGTGAAGACTTGCATTGACATACTTATCAGATTCCTGGTGGCACTACCGTTGTACAACATGCAACAACATGAGTCCTAATTGATATAAATACAGCTGAACCTTGATAACCCATACTCAGTAATAGATAACTATTTGTATTCTCAAACAAATTCCACTCAATATACTTAAGTGACAGTAGGGCTTTCGTTTCTTGAACCAATGTTATATTGAAAAAACTTCCTCCTGAGAGTCCAAGAGGTATATACTAAGGGATTAGACCTATTTTTAGCTATCATACAAGGTGTAATGAAGGTTGCATCCAAATTGGGCGAAAGCTAAATTTCAAACACTGAATTTTCCAGTCCACAAATACCTGAAAGGAATACTTTAAAATTTTCTCAAGAGCTTTGAAGAACTTTGAAAGTTAACTTTCATTAATTTTTGACATAGTTACCTGTGAATTTGTGAATCCTCCTTCATTACAATAAAAGCAATTCACCAATGAGTCAGAAATTTTGCTTGGTCTTTGAACCAACTAAAATCAAGAAGGATACATTTATTAATTGTATATCAAAGGAAAAAAACAAAACTCCTCGCTAAATATTTTGTCACATTTGTAATTAGTAAATGGCCAAAGCAATTTGTGGGGGGGGGGGGGAATCCCCAAGAGCAGAAACAAAGAAAAACATTCTTCTTTTCATTTTTTTTTTGACAGACATTAGGATGAAGCAAGCAAAACCACAAGAATTTTTCAAAAAGCTGGTAAAAAGCTTACAGATATATTTAGTCAACTGCTTTGATATTACTTTCTTACCACAAAGGGCATACCTTATCACACGCTTCTAACCTAAAAATTTGTTTTATATTCTAGCATGGTGAGCATTAATTCATACAAGAGCCAACTAAATGGTTTTCATCAACAAATCCTCCTTGGATCTTGGAAATTTAAATGTCAATAAAGTGTTGAATTTATATTCAAAGTAAAAGACAATTAAACACAAAACGTTTGATCAATCAAACTTACTTGAATAAATAACAAAACTTACTTGATTAATATAAGGGGTTGGTGCTTCGGCCTTGAGTGGTTTTAAAGGTTGAATGAATACTTCTGCATTTTCATACTCTGCTTCTGGTCTGTTTGGACAGTCTATGTAATGGTCCTAAATGACAATAACAAATTGTTAATAGGTAAATAATGCAGAAGATTGACAAAACAATAAGTACTCAAAATTAGCATTTTGATTTTAATGTTGAAAAGTTTGTTTCCAACTTGAAAAAAAAACAACTGGAAATATCCTAGACATGAAAGAGGTAAATTTCTTTATTTGGGACCATGACAATTCCAATAAATGTTTGCAAAATGATTTAGGAATAAAAGGCACTAAAAGAAAAGAAAACTCAATTGTGTGGCTTTTATCGAACCCTACTACTACTTGAAAAAGAGGTTTGGATCGATCATCCAAATCTGGTAAATTGTGAAAAACAAACACATGACCTCCATTATTTGAAAAACACTGCTACATAGCTGTGGTAAGAGGTTACTTTAGATTTCAGAACACTGTTCAGAGAATTCATTACCAACAAAATCTGCGCAAAGTGCTTTAGCAAATGGTTCACTTTGCATATAGGAAAGTTTTATTGCTCTTTTTGCTTATTTGTTTCTCGTTATTTTCATTAACTGTTGGCTGACTTTTTATTAATTGAATGACAACAGTTGAAAACAATAAACTTTGATTCGCAACTCGCAAAATGAAACCCTTGCATGCTTGCACTTTCCAGCTTTCACTGTTACACCATAAAATCAGCTAACGCTGAATGAAAATAACAAAAAACAAGGCCAGAAGGCAAAAGTCTTTGAAAAGTATCCAGAAATTTTATCCAACATGCAGCTTCTTGTCGCAGTTAGTGTTGGTATGGAGAACAAATGGGGGTCTTGTTTTCAGTCACAAATTTACCAGATGAGGCTCCCCAAAGTACCCCTAGATAACGGATTCATGTGTTGATTTTGGTTTTTCACACCATTGCGGACTGCAAAACGGCATTTTCATGATCACGTTGCAGAGATTTGAAGATTGCTCCAGAAATTTTATTGTAAATACAGATACTGCCTGCAAAGACACACTAGGGAGCGCACGGTGGTTTTAGCATGGGTATTAGAGTTCTGGTGGCAAGGCTGCGAGTGAAATGAGATAGATAGGGGCCCAGAGAAAATTTTTGAGATTACCCCCTTCACAACATTGGAAAACGGCATTTTTTGTGAAAGTTCAAGGCACAATCATGTGCTTTCAGAGCCCATTTCATGAAATAAATGACTAAATCTTTGGCTGATCGCGCTGCATGGTGAAGCCTTGATCACGAATTCATGAGTTGAAAATATCAAAATCACAAAATCACATGCACACTTCAGTAACTAATCTGGGGTGGGGGGGGGGCAGATTTGGCTGCTCAATCCAAACCTCATTTTACAGAAGCAAAAAGGTCTATTGTCTGAATCATGTTTACTGTTTTCTCACAAAAATTCTTGAAAATTTGCCAAGTCATGGGCTCTGAGAGATCCAAGGGTCAACCCACATAAGAGATCTTATTTTCATCAATGGTTTCCAAAGAATCATTTTTGCAGGGATTCTGCCAAAGAAGTAAACCTTGAAACCTGATGAATTAAATCACTATTGAAAGGTCATTAATAAAAGATAATTTTCTGTTTGGATCATAATCTTTGTGAAAAATTGGGTCATAAATTTCGGTAAAACTAGAAAAATTAAAATATACCCTAAGAGAATATGGAAACTTTGAACTTGCAATCTGATCCTGCTTGAAGTATCAAAGTATAAAACCTTCACATAACATGTTTGTTCAAGCTGTTGAATTTAAACTGTGTGTACCAACAAGATAACTGTCTTGCCAGGGCAACATAAACTGTTTTGAAAGCATGCTTTGATAGGTTTTGGTTTTTGTTTAATCAATAATTCCCAACATGCATGGACTTGTTCTATTCAAAATGCTTACTTTTGTTTAATCAAAATACTTACAATATATTTCTTGATATCTCCAACCCAGGTACAACCAAATGAAGAATAAATGCAGTCGATCTTGAATGCTAATATAGCTCTTGTTTGGCATTTATCTTCATAGATCTGAAAAGGAAGAAAAGTTAGCAAAAATGGTTTTTATATATTTAAAGTATATTGTAAGAAACTCAACCACCCTCAGATCAACAGCAAACAAAAGACTAAACCCTTAGAAATCTATAGCACTTTTTCCTTTGTTTTTATTTTCTTCTGTGCATGGTATTACTTAGAGGGCACTGAGCATGTCAAAACATTGGAAAGACTAAGGCATAAAGGCAATAGAACCCTTAAGAAATTTATAACAAACTCCTACAGCATAAGAGTAAAGATTTTTCGTTTTGTTCTTGCAGAAATTCAGGGTCTGAGTTTCTTGTAAAGTAAGTAGTGCTAGAATTGGTGATTGGGGGAGATTTGCCCCAAGATCCAAAAAGTCAGCAAAAATTGTCAAAGAAAAACTACAATAGAATTGGCTATGTATATTCCTTTAGACTGAAAAATTAGGTCAAAATCCCCCCCCCCCCCCAACTTTCTTTCCAATTTTTGAGAGCTGGCGGCACCACAAAAAGCACGTGAAGATTATTAATTGCAAATGTTTTAATTAAAGGAAAAAAGGAGACTCCAGAGGCCAGAGGGCAGGGGCAGATCCAGACCGAAGTTCAAGGGGGGCAACTTGGAATGGGGGTGCCAAAAACACAATGGACAGTGAGTGCGCCGAAGGCGCGTGAAAATTTTTGGAGCCTTATTCAAGAAAATTCTCTGGTTTTTCTACTGAATAACACCTTAGTTTATATGTTTCCTCGCATTCAGAACGAAACATTGAAAAAAGAGCGCATTTGGGTCAGGATAAGGGTAGCCTGCGTGCAGGGGTTGGATATTGTCTGCACGCAGGCTAGATAAGGGGCGCTTTTCTTGCCAAAAGGGGGGCGCCAAATCTGAATTTTCATAATGAAGGGGGGCAGTTGCCCCCATCTGCTCCTTAAATCCGCCACTGCCAGAGGGGGACTTCCCCGCCCCATTTTGCCAATTCATTTGCAGCAGCGGAATTTGCTCCAAACGTGCATGCTGCAAACCAATGGGCAATCTTTACCAAAGCATCCACCCAACCCGAAGCACTGTTATTTTGCCCCACTGCTCAGCTTGAGACGGGAGACAGTAGGCTACTTAAGAATCCATTTACATCGGCCCTGGCAAAGATGTTACAAATGAGAGAAAGCAGATATGCTCAGAAGAAAGATTACCGTTTCGGAATTAGGATGCATTTTCGGCACGTGGATGTATTTTCCAAATATTTTCCACAAAGATCCAAAAACTACCTAGAGTTGAAAACATTCTACAAAGCAAAACAATTTCACCTTTGTATCTGCGCATCCATTTGCAAGCTCCTCAACAGCAATGTCCTCACATTTCGGCTCACCACAAACTTGAACGCAACTTTTTTCTAGGCTGCAAAATGAAAACCAATCTTTTTCATACAAATAATCCAACCGTTATCCTCTTTTCGTAAAAAAGCATTTTATGGCACTGACCTGTGAAAAGAAGTTTTACGACCATTGCTATTTACGTAAAACGTGGCCTTAGTTAGGCCAGGCCTCGATAACACAAGCAAATAAAAATCCAACATTTTTTACAGCGAAACATATTTACCTCGCTTTACATGGCTCACAAACAAGATGTCCACAAATCAGCTGAAATGCTCGAAGCATAATAACTTTGCAAATATGACAGAAGAACCATTGCGGCATTTCCTTTCTGGTTGGCTCAGAGACAACATTTCTATCGAGTACTGCAGACGACGACATTTTGATCTCGAAGCACGATTCGAATTTGCGATTTTACGAACTCAGTCGTTTAGTTTTTAACGGGATATAACGGTTTTTACCTTTTGAATTTGAAAAATTCCTTACGTGTGAAGAACGTCTTATAAATGTGAATCATTCAGGGTTATTCCCTTCACCATTTTCACCAGGTTACCAAAGGTAATTTCCCTTCCCTCTGGCTCAATGGGTGACAGACAAGCTTTGTGTGTGATAAAGGTTTTTTCCCCATAACCTACCAGAGGCCTGTCGGAACGAAATTGATACAGTAGAAACCCGCATAATAGACCTTTTAGCTATTCTGAAAAAGAATCTCAATCGAACGATACTTTGCTACATTTTGCAGAATTTTCGAATGTGCACAATAACGATAGAAGCTCTAACGCCACTCGATCGAATCGGCTCTAGAACCTTGAGGCTGAAATTCAATATTTTGAACCCCATAAATAAGAACATCTCAGAGGCTGAGACTGGGGGAGGTTCTTATATAAAAGGTTTCATGTCTTCAGAATTCACAAGAACTTTAAAGAATTCTGATCAGAATCCTTCAGTGGTACCACTACCAAAGACTATCATATTTTTAACAATGACTCTAACCTAAAGATGTTCTGAAGAATTCTCAAGGAATTCTCAAAACATCTCTCGATTTCTTGTGTTGAAAACATTATTAATGTGTGCAAAGCATAAAACTTTAATAAAACTTTAACGAATCAAGGTGAATCTTTGAAGTTAAAAATTCGGAATGATGAACTTGAAGTTGTGCAAAAAACAAAATATCTTGGAGTGCAGATTGACAACAAGTTGGATTGGAAGGAACACATTAAGACAGTTTCCTCAAAGGTCTCAAGAGCAATTGGCTTTTTGAAACATGCAAAATCATTTCTGCCAGAAAAGGCTCTGAGAACTATGTACACTGGTATTGTGGAGCCGCATTTTCGCTATTGTTGTTCTGTTTGGGGCTGTTGTGGTCTGACTGAGATTAACCATTTGCAAAAATTACAAAACCGGGCTGCACGCATTATAACTGGCAGTCGCTATGATGCACCGAGCTCGCCTCTTGTAAAAAGACTTGGCTGGAAGACCATTGATGAGCTGATCAGTAGTGAGTCTAATATCATGGTCTTCAAATCCCTTCATGGTCTTGCTCCACAATACATGTCCAATCTATTCACAAAGACATCCCAGCTAGCCTCAAGGAATCTTAGGAATTCAGCAACAGATCTAAGAGTACCAAAGAAAAAGTCAGCAAATGGGCAGAAATACTTCTCTTTTAGGGGTGCTAAATCTTGGAATGGCCTCTCAGCTGAGCATAAGAATGCTTCCACAATTTACAAATTCAAACGTGTTGAGGTGTTGACAATCAGTAGGTGTATATATGTATTTGGATTTCTTTTTATTTAGTTTTTTCCCAATATATTTTAATTTGTATGTATTTGAGTCGAGGGCCCCTTGTAAATCATCATTGTTATAGACGAAGGGCCACCCTCCTTAAAAATTTGAAAATGAAATGAAATGAAAAGTGTATATTGTACATAAGGACCTCTTTAAGAACCTTGCAGGCTGCAATTTAAAATTAAGAACCTACTCAGGCTGGCAAAGAAAAACCTAGGTTCTTTTATGCGGGTTTCTACTGTATTAGGGGGGGGCTGAGACGAGGTGCGAGCGCAGCGAGTAAAAACGGGTTCCGGAGGCTTGCCCCCGGGAAAATTTTTCATCCCTTTAGATCGTTGGAAAACGCCCCACTTTTGGGAAAATGTGCCATCGACGGAAGCAAAGGATCACGACTAATGAGGGTCTTTCCATGGAAAGTTTGAAATTGTTGACTTGTTTGACATCAAAAGATATTGCATTTTTGATAGATTCTGGTAATCATAGTCACTTCGAATATATACGAGTTTGAATTTTCATTCTTAAGACCTTGGCTTTTACAGCCATTTTCACTTACAAAATCAACAAACTTCAGCAAAGCCCCCCCCCCAGCTCCCCGCTTCCGACGGGCCTGCCTACTTTTCATTACGTAAAGCACACTCCCTGTTAGTAAGTGATGGGGGGTCATACACATTCTGGGTTTGCGAAGCGTTATCCATGCAGTATCCAGCATACTTTTTTGGGTACGGTATTTGGTGCAATATCGGTATATTTTTGGGGTCGTAGATAAGAAAGTTTGACAAGGTGAGTGCTAGGCCGAGCTTTTCATAAGTCTGACCTAATTATTCACATCAAATTCCAAGTAATAATGGGTCGTACCGGAAGCGGAAATTTCGCGTGTCACCATGATAGGGATCTTTGGTGGGAAATTTTTGACTTCTTCACTTTTGATTCAAACACAAGACTATTGTCTGCAATGTTCCTTTTCACAATTATCTGTTGTAAAGCGAAAACGAAATATACCATCGTGATTTCAAACAGTTTTCCTTTGGTAAAGAAAACATAACTTCACATAAAAGCACATGAAGAAAAAAACAAAACCACTGCATTGGGAAAACCCTCAAAAAGAAACCGAGAACGGGCACAATATTTGGGGTTAAGTTATTTCGCTTTCTTTTCTTTTCGTAGAAGAAGCATCACATGTAAAAAGACTGAGAATATGCAAGCCAAATGGACTGGAATAAGTCTTCCCAAATCTCCCCTTTTGTCTGATCTCCAAATGCCTCATATCTGCTTGCTAGCTACCTACAAGTAGCCCCCTGCGGCTAATTTCAGGGAATTCAAAACTCTCGGTACTGAATGGACGCAATAGAATATTAACAACTCAACTTTCAACATAAATTATAAATAAATGATTAATCAATCGATGAATCAATTCATCTATCAACCTATAAACAACTTCATTATTTTCTGTTAGTCTAAAAATCGTATTGTGTTAGTATGTACAAATTAAGTTACAAAAGAAACTCAACTGTTCATTATAAACTAAAATAGTTCACTCTATGCAAATAAATTTCTAAAGTATACTACAGAGAGTCTCCGCATTGCGAGCAACAGTCTATTTGTGTTAGAGAAACGAACAAGTGCCATCATTACGGATCATTAACGAGCTATTGTCACCCAGGGTCCTTTGCAAGCACGTTACAACTTCAAACTGTTTGAAAATCCAATTTAGCCGAAGCGGAAAATATGGATGCATATACTGCAATAGTTGAAATGATGTAAAAGTCAACTAAAATCAGATTTTGTGCCATGGGCAAATTTGATCTTCAGACAATCTAAACTCGCAGCGAGCCTGCAAAGGACCACGGCTGACAATTGCTCTTTACACATATGAAAAGAAGAGTTTACAGTACGGGGGTTTAGGGTATGCCAGCATTTGCGTTCGACCAAGGCCGTAAGCTTCATTACAAAGTTAGATCCTGGACAGGAGTTCATTAACTTCGGCTCGTTCTACCGGGAAATTCGTTGTATTTCAGGTTCGTTATTTCGAGATTCTACTGCTGTACTTGCAAAGTCCTTGCTAAACAAGGAAGCATTGTTTGAGGCTGATGAAACGGAATAAAATTGCGACTCTGTCATGCCTTTTCATAAAGCCATCAGATTACGAAGCACGGGACGCTTTCCGAATTTGTATACTCTTTTGCAGGCTCTTCACTTCCATGGAATCAAAACCGCTTCAATTGGCATGGTTGCAGGTGATGTCATTCTCAAATGGGAAAATAAGAAAGGGGATGACAAGCACTCCCTTAAATGCCTTCCACGAAAAGGAAATGTCCGAAATTTATGTCTCGAAACAAAAATAGCTCATTTGTACCCAAATGTAAGTTATGAAGGCGTCTACAAAGAATAAATCTGGTCCTCTCAGTCAAGAGAACAAGGAACAAGTGCCTTCAGTGGATAGCAAATTCCTTGTTGAATATTTGCAAATTGAAATTGGGATCTTTGTCATACAAAGAAAAATAACTGCATGAAACAATTTACATGAAATAGATTTTCAAACGCCAAACCATGATAACAAAGGATATCATTTAAGAAATTGGCAAGTTAACGCACCAGTCTCAAAAATTATTTGGATCCGATTCACTCCCGATGAAAAACCAGTAATTCTTTCACGAGGTTTTCAACGAATTGCCCGAAAAAGAAGCCATAGAGGCAGGGGCGCACATTCAAATTTTATTTGGGGGGGGGGGGTGTCAGCATGCTTTGGACCGACTAAATTTTTCTGGACCGACTGAACGTATATGGGCTGTTCGTTATCATTGGGAACTTTGATAGCTACAAGCAGTCGAGATTAACGACGGTGCTAAAAGAAGGGGGTCTGGGGGCAAAGCTCCCAGGAAATTTTTTTAGGACACGCCCTCTACTTTGGCTTAGAACACCTCTAGTGATCAGATGTTTGCCGGTTCTTACAGAGAATTTTTGCCGTTTTGTAACAGGTTCTTTTCCATAAATTGGCATCTTCCGGATACATTTCAAGTAGACACCACTCTCTTTGGCTCAGATAAGCAGATTTTTTCGCAAAAAAAGTTAATCGCAAACAAAGCTAAGATCGCTTTCAGGGTGAAAGAGGAGCCTCTTACATATTTTCTCAAAGCTTTTTTATTCGACTTTGCCTGCTTTGCTTTTGCAGTGGACATTTTTCCTGTCTGGCCAGACGGTGGTTTTCGGACAGCATGTATACTTGCAATCTGTAATGTGTTCCGTCTACAAACCCTTTTGCTTCACTTAACTGACTATTTTGTGCCGCATAGCAGTTCTTGTTTTGGAGATTTCACTAAAATTTTTTGTCTTAAGCACAATCTTTTGTCACACATGAAACTTGTTTGGTTGAGATTTTCGCATCATTTGGTCATGGATTTGGAGTTTCAAATAACGGTGTGATCTTCAATAAAACGACTTCTTCGCTGCAAAGCACAGCTAAAGCGCTGGTTTTAGCATGTTTTTTTCCTTTAAGAAAGCATTCTCTCGTGACTTTTAGTTTCTACAATGCTAGCGTTTAGTTGAAACAGATACAACGTTTGATGGATAACATTTATAACCGATTTTTCCTTTTATTTTTGAGATTCATTTAGAAGTGCCCGATTTCCTATGCTCCCACCGACACAAGGGCCGCCGAGAAGTTTTGGAGGCCCAGGAACAAACCTGCCAAACATGAGGCCCCCTGCGAGCGAAGCGAGCTGAAAATTTTTGCCATCATGCTACTTAGATTAGCTTAAAATGGCCTAAAATGCATTATAGAGCATTTCCTGCAGTCAAAATGATAACAAGTCTTCAAATACGAGGCCCCCTAGACCATGACGCCCCAGGGGCAAATTGCATACTGCTCCCCTCTCAGCCATTACCGACACCCCAGTACTAGACTGGAAACTTTGACTATTTGCAACAGTTGGGAAAATAGCATGGCTGGGAAAATTTTTTTAAATTCCGTCCGCCTCTCTGACTTAGAACGACTCTCCCGACCACTGTATCAAGTATTTCTTGTGAAATTGCTAACTGTCGTCATGGACCGACCTTTGCCATAAACATTCAGAAGTCGGACCAACTTGGATTCACACTATCCAAGCTTTATCGTGGACCGACTTTTCGTTTAATTTTGGACCGACTCTGAAAATATTGGGGGGGGGTGTCTCACCCCCCACACCCCCTAATGTGCGCCCCTGAAGAGGGTTCTCAGGTTATAAAAAATCTCTTGAGGTTAAGAAAACATTGGGCCTGCATGAAATGCCCAAGAAGTTATGCGGTTGCACGCTTTGTCTTACGCTCAGAAATGCCATGGTCTTATGCTGTCTCCAAATGCTCTGCATTCTGTAAACAGAAGAGCACAAGAAAATAAATGCCTCACTTCTTGCCAGTGGTTGTATGCCAAATTATGGTTCGAGCTTCAAAGCTATCTCGCACAACAACAAATTGATAGCTTTGATTATCAAATAAGTGAACAAGAAGAAGTAATATGAATAACATGAAATATGAATCTACCCTCGCTCTACCAGAAGTAAAATAAGTTACATCGACACAACATCACAAGGCGCCTGCGCACTTTCCTCTTCTTCAAGGCTGGCTTGTTCTGATTTGATATCAAGGATTCTGAAGGCCTGAATTCGAGCTCTGCGCATCGTCGATAAGAAATTGACTCCAAGTAACCTAAAAAGTAAACAAAACTTATCACAAGCTTCATTCAAAGGGAGAACAAAGACCAGCAGCCTTTGCGATCGTTTGTTTTTGTTTTTGTGAATTTCGTACAGTCAATTATTCTGGAAGCTGTGGAGAGCAAGTCGCTGACTTCGCGCAAAGCTTGCTGGTCTTTGTACTCCCTTTAAAGTTTCTGTTGGATTTGAACAGCATTGCCAAAAAATACATTTGTCGTCTGACGCTCAACAGAATATAACATATCCTCACAGCCATCTTCTTACAGATTATGGTGTTATTGTTACACTTATGGATTTAGTATGACGAGTCTGTTATTTAACGCTATCTCTACCACATATCATCTGTTTAAGGGTGTGTTTGACTGGTAATTCCAAGCCTAACAAATTCTGAACATGGCAGACTTCGCAGAGACGGAAACAACCTTCCCAATCAAACACAAAATTCTTCAAAGCAGCAGGTTTCAGGTTTCAGATTCATCGTGGTGAAAACGAGGTTTCCAGTTGAAAACACGAAGACGAGTCTGGTGCTTGGTAACAAATAGTAAAGTTACCGATTACCGTAGCAACGCGAGCACAGTTGCCTCGTTTTCAGAGTTCTGCAAATGAAATCGCGAATCTCTCCAAAGTCTGCCTAACCTGCCTTTTGGAGCAGAAGGTTCAGCGGGCCTTCAAAACCTGCCAATGTAACACCTGGTACACGGGACTCGTAGAACATTGGTGTACATCATCGATGGTTCAGAATTAATACAAATAATGAGACAAGAGACTTCGATTTTTTTAGTATTATCATCCATGATCATACGTTTCAGAATTGGGTGTATTCAGAATCAAACACAAATTCCGAGTCTTCCAAGTCTACCGTTTTCAGAATTGGCACCAATCAAACACACCCTTAGATGAGAAAGATGAAGACACCTGATGAAGAGTAATGCTCGAAACGTTGTAAAATATTACTTCTTAAGTACAAAGTCGTATTTTTTAAATAGAATCAAATGTTTGCAACACCCTTAGATGTTAGAATTATAGGAAGTAAACATTCCATGGAGAAAAAAAAAGTAAGGGGCGGAGGTAGGAAAGACATATCAGTCGCAATGAGTCCTACAACGCATGCACGATGATGAATTGTTCCGTGTGTAGTTTGACACGATTGTCATCGCCCGTATCAGATGTTTTTGTGCTATTTCACTTCTGAAACGCATGCTGTGTCTGACAGTGCTCTTGAAGAAGACTATGTGGGGAAATAACCCCACAGAACATGCTAACCAATGCAAAAAATATTACTAAATTTGGAATTTATAGATCTCAAACGAATAAACCACTAGAAATTAGGATGAATTTCTTAAAAGAAAATATCCCTTAATCCAAGCCATCTCAACATAACTCATGACCAATATCTATGAAAGTAATCTAAAAATCAAGATGGCATAATCTACTTTATCTCATGCTTTCAACAGATCAGATTCGCTTTCAAAGAAAGTATTCGTTAAAAATTTTTGAAAAGAGTAAACAACATTTGCTTCCTCATGGTTTCACAGTTATCAAATTTCATAGTATTCATAGTTTAGATTTCAAACGCAAAGCTGGATGCAAACAGGCCTTTTAATTTTCTTCAAAAGAATCTGGATCGAAAGATACTTTCGTCCTTTAGTAGAATTTCTGCTAGGAAAGCTGAGAGGACTACTGCTGACTTAAGACTACTGCGAATGTGATTAAGCAACTGCGAATGTGACCAAGCAAGTGGAGATCGATTCCTTTCAAGTAACTTACAGGTTTAGACAAGCCTTGATTTTAAAATAAAAAGTCGATATAACAGCGCTATTTTTGGTAAATAACTTTACCTTTTATACCGAACAAAATAAACACGTGTCATCAACAAATCACAAATTTAGAAGGGAATGAGCAATGGCATATATAATTCTTCATAAATAGAACAATGAAAACACTCAGACATAGCATTGTGTCTGCAGCTATCAATTGTTGACAGCAAGTGTGCATCATCGATTCAAAAAGACTATTTTTAGATTTTTTTGCACTTTGCAAATGCAAGCTTGTAGACTTGCACAAACCGTTACCGCTCTGTGGAAGGGCATATTCTATCTATCGGACCCTCTATGCAGTAGACCCCTGACCACCATTAATATTGCACTGCCTCTGGACTTTCATATCGCATTATTGTATTGCTATGCTACAAACATAAACAAACAAGATGAATGTTCCAACTTTCATTAGTTTAATTGATTCAACACTCTCAGTCTTACATATGCATGATAAACATTTTGTTCGACAGAGATACGTATGGATCAAAACTTCTCTGACAGACAAAATGAAATTAATCATGGTGTAAGTTGTTTTCTTTTACTCTCATATCTGTTAATTTTTCTGTCTGGCATGATAGTGATGCAAACATGCAACTGCGGTAATAGAATGTTGAATGAAGAAAGTCACAGTTTGTTGGAATGTTCACTTTATCAGGAATAGAGCAATTAAGGGTATGAGAGAAATTTTAGAACATGGCGGCCAGGAGTTTTTTTTTTTTTTTTTTTTTTTTACTCAATGCAAAAAATTTACAACAACATTTTACCTATAACACTACCTACGAAACTACTATACGACACTACAAAGACGCTACCAGGAGGAGCAATATGTCATGACTACCCCCTGGCATTTAACATAAATCTAAAAAAAGGAGAAAAAAAAATACATCTAAATATACCACTAAATACAAAATGCTAAATATAAGAAGAAAACTGTTTTACAAACAAATACTAAAGCCGGTTTCACATTAGAAGTCAGGCCAATATAGGTGATTGTAGTGGGAGAAATTTGGGAGAAATCGGCCAGGAGTCTGCAGCATGGTCCAATGATCCAATGGTCCGGTAAAGAGAACATGCACCCACTGTGCAAGGACAAAACCTTATGTTTGCAAAATCTAAAAATATCTCATAGAAGTTGAATCTGGCTGTTGGTTACGCGCTAAGATCAAAACATAGCCAAGTGATAATGCTGTATCTGAGTGTACTCTTCATACCACATACAGGCAGATCTATTCACCAGTGCCTATTCCCTGTAATACTGCAATGACTATGAAGGCAATCAGCCCTCCAACTGCAGCCCTCTAATTGACCAGACTTTCTGCATGAAGCAAACAAAATGCACTGGCGAATTCATAAATGAAAGAAATATTTTATGTAGATCTTGCTAATTTTAGGGACAAGAAAGTGATTAAGCTCTCAAATATTTATCACCCTATATCGAAAAACCCATTCAACACATCTGAAAGAAGATTTTTCGTAATCTCTTGAAAGAATTGCATCAAAGTCTGGAACAACATCACAGGGACAGTTTTTGGGGTCAGCATGTAAATAAGGAAGACCTGTTTATTACAAACCTCAGACACAAGTATTCAAAGAGCATGAGTCCTCCAATTGCAATAACTTTCACGAAGTCCATCTTTAACATATGTAAGCAAATGCCAGCCCCAATTGGTGCAGCAATGATTAATGTGACGATGAAAAAGGACTGCAACCAGGCTCTGAAATAATAAAAAATCTTTGAATACAAAATATCTTTGAGAAGGTGTCTACGATGAAAACACTACATGCCATCGGGCGTCTTAAAATGATGCATTGCATTATCAAACGCTTAAATTTTCAGTCATGAATTATCGACGACTTTGACAAAAATTAACAACCATTTTGTAACAGAGAACAAACCTTATATGTGTAAATCTATTTCATTAAAGTTGATCACACCTTTCAAGGGTTATCGATGAATTTGCTTGGAAGCTGCTTTTGAACATGCTAGAAAGAGGACTAGCAATTTTGATGAAATTTTGTTCAAAACAAGGAAAGTGAGCCAAATCATTCTAGGGAACAAAACAAATGCCAAAGATTTGTCTCTTGTATGTAAAAATATATCGAGATAAAACATTATTTACAGTGTTTATAATTCTAAAGTTAAAGTCTGAATTTTTTTTAGTTAATCATTTGATATAACCATTTCTAAGGTTTTCTAAGGTTCTAAGGTTTCTAAGGTTAAGGTTTTAGGAAAGCTTCCTGAAAGCAACTTGTAAGGCCCTGTTGAACTCTTCTGTGAAATGCAATAACATTAATGCTATGTTGATGAACCGACTTTGATCCAAACATAAAAAGTACCTCTTGTGAAATCCAACTGAATTCCATGTAGATCCTTCGCAAACATGGTACTGCATAAAAATAATTTATAAATGAGTTAGTGTCTTTTTCATTAGGTCATAATGGTTAAAACAACGTTTGATTCCGAAACTCAAGCTGACCTCAATATCAGAGTGCATAATGCAACGTAGTGCTGTTTTCATCTCAACTTTGACCTTCGACATCTTCCATGTATTAAACCAATGTAAAGCTTTCCGAATCCTTACACTCATCATTTAAGGCTTCCTTTCCACGACAAGGCTATTTATAGCTGAAGAGGTATCCGTGTTAAATAATAATAATAATAATGAAAAAAATAATAATGAATGAACTATGATATATATTTGGTAACTGTTGCATACAGTGGAACTCTCCTCACCCGTGCAATGCCCGTTCGGCCTTCTACTTCTATTTCTATGATTTTAATGAAGGCTCTGTGGATGTAGCCCTTTTGCGGGCTTACCCTAAAAGCTCTATTTAGCTCCCCTCTCCATTAAGCTCCCTGCTCTAATAAGCCCCTACCCTCTGGGCAAAATTTCAAATTACCCCCCAAATCTATTAAGCCCCTATCAAATTCTAAAAGTTACAAAATATTTTCCATTTATTTAGCTAAGCAAAATTGTATGTTGGGTCTGATATGATTTTAGGATAAAACTGTGTCGAATCTATGTATTTGACAAGCAAAATTGTATGTTGAATTCGCAAAATATGGCGTAAAAGAACTAAAACCTATCATAAATATAAAAAATCAAATAAACCTCCCAGAGGCTTAATAGAGCTTTTGCGGTTATATCATTTAACTCTGTAGCTGTAGCTTGAAGCAATAACTTTTTAAATTGTACACCTTTCTCGATGGTTGATTTTTCGACAAGACATAATACAAAGACCACCTAGTTTCAGCTTTGTATAACAGGACCAAATTGGCACTTGAAAATCGTGTACATTAAACGCTACACATGTATATACGGCAAAATAGAGAATGACAAAACCTATTTGGTCAAAAATTACAAAGGACTGTGATTCAAAATAAGGTATCTCAAGATAAAATTTTTACATTTCAAGCAATGAAATCACAAATTCGATTACTTTTCAAAGGAATTTCATCATTGACGTTAGGAATAACAGAGTAGGCAAAGAAAATAACAAAATTTTAATGATTTTCAAACGTTTCTACTTCTTCACCTAGTTACCAACAATTCACGTTATCTTGCTTCGTTCATTCTCTCATCAATAACTCAATCGAACATTCCTTTATTTAATCAAAGATGCTCTGTCCAACTCAATACACACCTGTGCTTTACAAATCTTGCATGTAGGCGGCTCTTCAAGATTCTGCAGAGACTAAAAGAATGAAACTCACTCAAATTCCAATTATCAACAGAGTTTAACAAGATACGAGTAATTTGAACTGACCTAGCAATGTTTATTGATGTAGAAGGCGTGACTTTAGTGTTGCTCTTATCATTATTTACTGCGTTATATTCTTTATATCACGCTGTATTTGTCATTCTTAGAAGTCTTCACGCTATTTCATTCATCAGTTCTATCGGCAATTGCTCCACAACAGCTTCCAAAAACTTTTAGGGGATAAAATCACAGTTAATTGCAACTTCAAAGAGCCGTTTAAACCAATGGTCCTTTTCAGGTTTAAGTGGAAAATATGGATCCATGGTGCATCAGTGAAGCTACCAACTAAGTCAACTAAAGTGAAATTTTTCTAACAGTTTAATTATTGCAGTATATAGGTCTCAATTACTTTATATACTTTGAGAGCTACTTCTTAATCATTAAATCTTAATTAAAATCATTCAAAGTATCTTTAATATTTATTTTCAGTTTGTCAGATTTGATCTCTTTGAGTCGTAATGTAACTTAACTGTAGAGTAATTACAGTTAAGCCCTAAATGTTCGTACTCAAGCCAAAGTCGGAGTATTTTGCATGGTTCTATTTGAGGAGGAATTTTACTATGACTGAGGTTAGTACGAATACAATAAAAGACGGAACATAAGCACTACAAGAGACATTTGAAGGAATAATATATTTGACAAATTGGTTCGAAATTCAACGATCTAAAAATTATTCCAAATGTGTCATTGTGTCAAATGTGTCATCATCATCATCATCATCATCATCATCATCATCATCATCATCATCATCATCATCATCATCATCATCATCATCATCATCATCATCATCATCATCATCATCATCATCATCATCATCATCATCATCATCATCATCATCATCATCATCATCATCATCATCATCATCATCATCATCATCATCATCATCATCATCATCATCATCATCATCATCATCAGCATCATCGTCGTCATCATCATCAACAGCAAAAACAACAACAACAACAACAATTTATATACAGTAGGCAAGAATTAAAATAGCTAATTTACAGCTAACTAAGGCCTATTGTATTTACGTGTGACTGATAATGAATGAAAACGGAAACGGAAACGGAAACGGAAACAGAAACTGAAGTTACCTCAATCAGCCATTTTTTCAAACATCCTTCATGCACCATTGACGTATCTCCTTTACATCTGCATGGTGAAATTAACTGACCAACATCTGATCTGCTTGCATCATAACAAATCCAGCAGTCTCCATCTGTTTCAGCTTGTTGTAATGCTATTTAAAGAGAAAAACAATTACCAAAACATGTTCATTAAGTAGTGTTTATACTTAGCCATAAAAGCCGAGACAAACATATACCAATCATATTCAATCGAAGCAATGTTATGATGCTAATACAAAAGATACAAAGCATGGGTTCTAAATCTCTAAAGGGGGTTTGCGTAAGATTCTTTGACGAATTCCTTTGACATGGATAGCCTGTATGAAAGTTTAATTAGTCTGTATGATAGCAGACATCATGATGGCAGGCAATCTCAAAACGCTTCAGTTACTATGAAAACTGTTCGTTGATAAGGCGGTAGGTTGGAAAATTTGAAGGAACTCAATCTAAAATGGCTGTTAACTTACGTACATGGCAAACCAGCAAATAGGGTGTCATCTACAACAATAAAGTTACTGGAATTGCAAACAAGACAGTGAGTTTTCTATTAAATAGATAGACGATACTATTCTGGAATTTGTAGTTTAGTTTGCCAAGTCAACAATGCTCAGGGCTGTAGGTTAGGGAGGCAGTAGCTGGACTATGAGAATTACTATTACAATTCTTAATAATACAATTATAGGGACCAAATTACTAATATGCAATAAACAGTAAATATACCTCCAGGATCGGTTGGTTCAAATGTATTGTAATCTCTTCCTCTGTCATTCAGCAGTGATTTCGTTTCGTTTTGTTTTTGCTGTCGAAAGGCGTTCAACTCAGTTATAACACTGACAAGACAAACGCCCAGCTAATAAATTAAATGAATCGCTAATATTTGTTCCAATTTGACTTGAGTGACAAGTAAAATAGTTCTCAGATCGACAGAATCTGACCCATGCTGAGATAATTAAGGAGTAACTTTGGTTGACTTTGCAGTTGCAATTGATAACAGTAAGAGCCATGTACAAAAAGAACCAGTGACTCTTTGAACAGGCTGCAATAATTCAAATGCATTTATATCATGGTTCCTATAAACTAGGTGCTTAACTGGCAAAAATCATTATTGAAACGACTTGAAACACGATACAAGAAAATATCAAGAAGATTACGATACCTTCGTAATTCTACAAAAATGAAAAGCATAAGTTGACACTACCTTCCGCCTTTTGAGCAGCTTGCCAGGATTTAAAAGCCACAATTCTTCTGGCCTAAAACATCAGATGTATATAATCATAACAAAATGAATCATGTTGTCAAGAATTTTCATTGCGAAAATTTGACATCAAGATTTAACACAAAATTAAGATGCATTCTCATCTCGCCAGTAGTGGATAACTGGTTATTTACTTTCGACAT
This sequence comes from Aurelia sp. 3 sensu Dawson et al. (2005), assembly GCA_964020215.1. Lineage (NCBI taxonomy): Eukaryota > Metazoa > Cnidaria > Scyphozoa > Semaeostomeae > Ulmaridae > Aurelia > Aurelia sp. 3 sensu Dawson et al. (2005). The sequence continues at coordinate 23,102,415 of OZ026578.1, forward strand.
TTTGGAGAACAAAGAAAATGCAGCTTTGAAGTAATCACTCTTTTGCTTTTCAGTACCATAAATTAGCAACGTATCGTCTAATTGGCCGAAACGAGACCTCAAACTCTAAATTGAAGCCTCTCCTATGGAAAAGTATAATGTAAAGGACAATACAACGCAAAGTTCCTTCGCAAAAGCCACATGAATGCAGATGAGCCACACGAATGCGGAACAATTTTTTGGGACACCCTGTATATTTCTTGATTGACAAATTCTATTTTCAATTCAAGCCATTATGAACTAAATAAAATTATATACTTAAGATCATTTCATACAACACAGGGAAGCCATAATGTAAATACAAATCAATCGCTATCCAGAGAGTACAGAGAACACGCGTAAACTTACTTATGAGCATTCCATAGGACACACGGAAACCATAACGCAACTCCAAGCTCTAAAATCCTGAATGTAATTTCGACAATATTTCTGCCTCCAACGGCAACCTTGTCCTTCCAACTTCCACCAGTTACATCAATGAGAAGGAAGAGTGTTGTTGCAAGCTTAAGAAGAAAACCATCTCGTTAGATTCATGATTTAGGCACTTCAAGCCTCCAAGATCTTTGGAGAGCCAAACCAGCAATAACAATTATAATAATAATATAACGAATTTTTTAACAGGATAAAAACTTCAACAATTACAAAAATTGCTGTTATCATTGTTTGTCCTGTACAAAGAAAGGTACATAAAAAGAAAACATAAATATATTACAATTTCAGGTCTAAGAAATAAAAACAGTTTTATATTATCAACATGATAAAATCTTATACATATATGTTGTCCATAATCTCCCTAAAAGCAAGTACATTGTCAGACATCCTTGCAGTAAGTGGTAGTTCATTAAAAGTCTTTGCACCCATGTAGAAGAAGCCTTTCCTCGCGTATTCAGTTCTTATCCGTGGAAGGCATACACTATATCTATTGTTCCTTGTGTTCTTGCAGTGTTCTTGATATGTAAAATATTGACTTAAAGCATGACAGACATTGTTCTGTAGGACATTGTGTACTAACACGCAGGCCCTCCTTTTGATGGCATTTACTGGTGATATAACTTTACATGTTCGCTTTTTTGTGATTATTTGCATTGCGCGATTGTGCAACGAGTTTAGCTTATTTTCTTGTGTCCTAGTCAATTTCAGATTCAATATGCCGCAATAGGTGAGCACTGGTAATACCATTGAGCGGTAGATGGCTTTTGCTGACTCTATATCCAGATGATTTCTGATCTTTGCTAAGAGTCGTAAACGACCTGAGGCCTTCTTGTATTTAGCATCAAAATCACCGTTAAGATTCAGTGAAGAGTCTAGCTGCACACCAAGATACTTATATGTTGAAGTGATGTTGATTTGACCATTTTCGTGTAATATGCGTAAAGGCTCCGTACATTTCCGTATTCTCTGTGCTGTTCCAAATAACAGGGCTTCAGTTTTTCCTTTTTTCAGGTTGAGGATCAATTCATTTTCATTGAACCAGGCAGAAAGTTCCGACATTGCATTCGATAATTTTGCATTTATTTCTTTGATCTCTTTACCAGCTACGTAGATAACGGTGTCGTCTGCATATTTTATTATGCTGGCACCTTTGGTGGAGGAAGCGATGTCGTTGAAAAAGAGAATAAATAGGAGAGGGCCTAGGATTGATCCCTGCGGCACCCCACTTATCATCTTTTGTGGATTGGAGAGAGAACCATTGAACGATACTTGAGCGTTACGATTGAACAGATAATTTGTAAACCACTCAAGCTCAATTCCATTTAGACCATAGCTACGAAGCTTCGCTATTAGCTTTGGATGGCTTATCGTATCGAAAGCCTTGCTGAGGTCAATGAAAGTAGCACCAACCATGTATCCTTGATCAACATTTTTGCGGATATTATCGAGAAAATTGTCAAGGAGTGAAGCGTATTAGCTTTTGTACATAGTGGAAGCAGCCAAAATAACATTTTTGAAAATTTGATACAAAATCAGTGCTGTATGGTATAGAAAGGAAACCTGACATAAGCACCACGATTCCTAAACGAAATAAAAACCAAACGACAAACTGCGTAACACAATTCTTCTTGGATATGCTTGACACAAAATATGATGGTACAGTATGGCATCAAGTCGACCGTTGTGTCCAGCTCCAATTTTCAGCATACTTATATCTCAACCAATTTCCAATGCATTTTTCTTTCAGGTTCGCGGAGCTCATTTACTTTAGCTTGCTTAACTTTGCCTTTTTAAATTGTCTTATTTACCCAATCAGCACCAAGCCTCTCACAGATTGATAAATATGTAACCGCTGTCTTTCAGTATGAACTTGGTCACTGCATCATTGAAGTCTCAATTTACGTATTTAGCCTCCGTCTGATAAAATATCAGTACTCTGTATTTAAGACATCATAATCACCTGAAGGATTCCTTGAGCAATGATTCCAATCCGTGATTGAAATAAAAGGGTTGAATTTATATGATTTTCGTTTGGTGTTGTCTTGGTAAATTCTCCTTTTAGCTAAAAAAGATTGTATCGTTTGTATGATTTAATTGGCAAAAACTCTACAGAACTATAGAAATAACCTTACGAATGATGTCACTCGCAAGCTATTTGGCGTAAATTGAATATGATATGATATGAGTTATTTTCATTGGTAGTCAGTTTTTGTAAAATTTCATATTAGATATAAAATATATTTTTGTACTTTATTGTAGGCCAAAACACAAGGGGTAAAAGCGGATCTGATCGTATAAAAGCAAATAACATGATAACATGCAGGTGTAATTAAGTATTGAAACAGCGGGAGCTAGTGGTGTATTTGAAATCTGTCAAGATCTGAAACAAGGTTAAAAGCGTCATCTTATGAATAAGAAACACTATCAACCTATCTTCAATATTTTGAAAAAAATAAATACAACGATTGAACCCCTTCCTTCAATATTTACTCAATCCTGAGATCATTTCAGAATTAATGAATTGCTGTTTTTTTAAGCAACTTCTGTTTATTGTGACCTTTTTAGCCATAAGAGAGTCACTTGTTCGATTGGCTCAAAAAGGTCTCACATTCCAAGTTGAAGCCTTTCCTATGCAACTGTGTCAAAACATGACAATCGATTAAAGGCTCCTCCAGAGAAGCTGCATTGAAGAAAAACAATAGTTTGGAGGACCATGTATAAAAAGATTAAAAAATCCTGCAAAATGTGTTTACCTTGCAAAATATTTCTACGCCATAGATCAAAAAGAACACTAAGACCAAGAACATGAGAAATGCAAACAGGCCATTGAAAACTTCAGTTAGATGTTCCTGTCGAGAAAAGGAATATTTCCGTTTTCATTTCATTCATTTTTCATTATTTCTACACTGTAGCCGAATCATTTGAGAGGACTGCTTTACGAAGGTCGTGTCAAACTTTATAATATCATAATTAAAAGGTAGTTGATTAAAAATTGTGCCTATGTTTACAACATAATTAATGAAAAATGAATAGAGTTAGGGATAGAGGCAAATTACTCTTCAGACTTCTTTTAAAAACGCTTGGTTTGATATCCAAAGGCAGTTCATTCCAAATCTTTGCACATAGCTTTCTTTTCCTTGACATCCCTTAAACAAATTGGGCTACAGTCTGTTTACCCATTTCAGGTCATGTGAACATTCTCTTCCGTAGTTTTGGCATTATTCGACCTTCTGCACCCTTGGCACAAGTTTTCATGCAACGAAATATCTAGAGAAATCAAAAGAGGATTCATCAAGAGACTGATCATTGACTTGTAATGGGCGTAAACAAATCTAAGCTGATCAGGTTGATTGCTCTACAAATCCTTCCTCCAGCCATATGGCCTTGATTAACACAACCATATTTTAATGACTTTAGAATCAATAAGTGAAGGAAAATACTGAAAGAACCAACCTTTAGCTCAATATCTGATAACTTTGATGAAATAAACTGTGCAAAGAGAAGCATGTAAACCAAAACGTTGAACAAAGCACACGCCACATATGATTTTGTCAGGAATCTTGTATGATCAAATGGCAGTTCACTAATGTGGAATATCTAGGGTAAGGAGAGGACAGTAATATCAAAGAAAGGCCTATATTCTTTCAGCCAATCTAAAAAAGAATGTGAATCAAACTATATTTCTATACATTTTGAAGCATTTTCTGAAGTGCACAATACTGATAGCAGCTAAAACACCAGTCTATCGAACTTCTAAAAATACATGTGTTTAGCAAATCTAAGATTCCTTGTGTGATCAACTGGCATAATAAAAAAATGCAAAATATCTGCATACAATAGTACATCAAAGAAAATTAAAACAAGAAAGTAAAGTTTCATCGATTGCAATAAAAATGAAACAAGAACTAAGTAACTTATAATATTCTGGGCATCCAATTGCATGAAAATTCAGGATTTATCACTTCTTGAATTTTATTAACTTTTCAAACACTGAAAACATAGTTCACTCATCCCATATTTTGTGTAATTCTGTTTTCATCATTCATTGACAAATATGAACAAGACAGTACAGGGTTGTAATACAGTAAAAATAAAATGAAATGATAACATACAGTATGGTACTTACTTCTGCCCAAAAGCAAATAATGATTGAATACCCAGATATGATAAAAGGGTAGTATGAGGAAAGAAGACTATTTTTCCATGGTTCTGGTATATATTCCTGCAATGAAATATTTTTATTGAATAAATGAAGCTATTTGATAACTCTGTTACATTGTATCATTTCTTGTGGGATTTTATGATGCATGCTTTATTACTTGTTATAAATACAACATAGAATGGTGTGCATGTTCAATCCATTTTAAGGTTTACTGGACTGGAATCAGCTACTCCATTTTAAAATTATGAGGGATTCCTTCAAAAAACCTTGGGCCCAAAATCATGATCAAATTTTCTTTGTTGAACAGGGATGGCTTTTACAAGCTTCAGCATGTTTATCCCTTTGAGAGAATCAAGGTCTCACCCTTGGAAGATTATACTAAAGAAATCTTTTACAAAAGTAGAAACTTTGACTCTGAACTTGGTAAGAGCTTTTGATTTCAGAAAATATCCACTAAAAATTTTGTAAATTGTACATCGCCATAGAAACTGTTCATACATCCTGGGACACCGGATACTTCATTCATTCTTCTTTAAAGTGGTGTAAACACAGTTTTAAACATTATATACTTATAGGTGTTTGACATCTAACACAACTTGTTAGAACACGTATTTACCAAAAGGTTATTCTGAAACTCTCCAAAAAAGTGTCTGTATTGTGCAATACTTACTTTCATTTGAATGGCATTACAGCTTTGATTGCTGTGCTCTGTGCACATCAAAAAATTTGTCAGATTTCTATTACAGAATGTTGCTCAATGCGTACTTTTTTGCAGGCAAGTTTGAAGCCCTATTGATTATTTTATTTTGAAGTTAGTTTAAAGGATAAGTCCATGGTTGGTATGATTGATAATAAATTACAAGATATATATTTACTGTTATGTATGGTGTACCATACTTTTCTCACTATTCTTTGCCCTCTCCTTGTGAAATTACCTATTCAATCAAGTGATCTGAGTGAAATGACATCATACTGTGCAAACGAAAAAAATGAAGTTTTCCTCTTGTTTACCCACTTCTTAATCACTCCTATCCTCTTTATATTGCATGCACTTGCAAGAAAATAATGACACAGAAACAACATGTGGCCTAAACTCTCAAAACGCTTTGCAACTGGAAGCTGTTAGCATGCTCAAAATGTGAAACAAAGGTAAGAATTTGCGTCAGTAGAAGATAAGTTGATGATGCCTATTAGCAAACTGTTTTTGCAACTAACCCCGTTATGTGCTAGTTTCATCATTAAGCTGTAAATCTAAGTTCGTAAATCTAACTTCTTGCAAGTGGCCGAACTTCATTTTGCTACAAATTTTGTAATTATTTTCGAGACAGCTTCGCATGAATAGAGGCGTTCAGTGGAAATCAGGAATCAACAACAATTACCCTTAGCGTATTTGCTCATTAGTGAGTATTAGCTAAGTAACATACAGATACAGATACAGATAAGTTACCTCTGTAGCATTAATCATACCAACTGGATGTTTCCTTTAATGATTTGAAAAACAAGGTCATTCATCAGCTAACCTGCTGAGATCAACTGCTGAGGATTAAAGTTTGTGATCTTGCTCAATACATTTGACCTAAGAATAACTGTTTAAAAATTGCAAAACATGCAAAGTGCTACTTTTTGGGTCAATAAAAAAATAATAAACCAGAAAATACTTGAGGACTGGCAATAAATTCCTCACCTGAACACAGAAGTATAAAGCTCTTGATCCGGTGGCAATGATAACAAAAACATACAGAAGTTTCTGTATTGTGATACGAAATGCTCTTGCAATGTGTGCTTTCTCTAACCTTATAAATTCTGCTCTTATACACAGAACCTACAAGACAAATAGTTTTTGTTATAACGGAAGACTCAAAAAAGTACCCTTGACAGGAAACAAGGAAGAAATGATAACATAGCTCTCCCTGTGCACAGCTAAATTTAGCAATCTTCAACTTAGATGCAAATACATTGCATTTCAAAATCATCCAGCAAACACTGGAGATATAAGCTTGCAAAGTCAAAATTTACAGATCCACTGAATATTCATGGAGCTAAGAGCTTTTTCGTTTGAAGTTAGAATTTGTGTCACTACTGTGTTGAATCAAGACATGAAAACTGAGGTTTGCTTCAAACGCTGCTTTGTTTTGTAAAAACTTTGATCTAACAAACCAATCAAAGGTACAAGCATTTGGTCTGACTATAACAACAAAGTAGCAATCTGATTGGATGCACACTAAATGTGGCACATATGGCCAAACTTGTCTGTGTTTTGACACTGTGTTGTCACAAGTTTCAGTTTGAAGCCATAATAATCATTCAATTCAATGCATAATAGTGAGACTCATGAATTAGTCTATTTTTAGGCAAGAAAACCATGCATGGGACTGGTACTATAACCCAACAATTAGATGTGCACACATGAACTCAATGGTCAAAACACCTTTTAAATGAAACTTTGAAATTGTATACTTTGAAGGAAAATACAAAATGATGTACTTACCAGCTGGATGATAGATGTAATACATATCAGGTTAAAAACAACTCCAAAAGGAAGAAAGAAATTCCTATTTGGATCTCCACAGGCTCCACCAGTGAACTGGACCTGAATTAAAAGATAAAGAACATGAAATCTCCCAAAAGGGGGAGATAACAATGTTATGACAAGTTTTAAAAAAATTATGTTAAAACTTTAAATCAAATGTGCAGACTTAACAGCCATTTTGACTGAGGGTATACTATGTTATGAGAAGTTGATTGAAAATGATTACAGCTTATGTGGAATTGTTAATTCTCGAGTGTAACTGCATTATTTGAGTGTACTGCCATAATAGCAGGGGCAACAACAGCATGAGAGCATCACTGGAACCAAAGGTTGAACATCACTTCAAGCTTTGCTTTCAGTCCAAAAGTCAAACTTTGATCTAATCAGTCCAATCAAATGGCATGTGGTCTAACTTTTTAAAGGTGATCTGAAGTGAAAATTTTTATTGACGCAAATGAACGGCACTGTAGAATTATACAGAATCCTGTTAAAATTTCTTTGATCTCTCATTTCGTTTTTAAGTTATCCACATATATTAGTTTTAGGTGATAAGTCCTTGACCCCTTGGCTGTCATCATCATGCAGGGATGGTGGGACCAGGGGGCTTACTGTAGGGGGCAAGTTTTGCCCCCCAGCATTTCTTCCCTGGCACCATCTCTGTCATGACGCTCAGTGGTGGCACCAGGGGCAGGCTAGAGGGGCTACAGCCCCCCTGTTGGAAGCATCTAGCCCCAACGTTGGAGGAAATTTTGGGTTCCTTTCAGAGGAAATTTGGCAACATGATGTATGAAAACTGCATTTTTTAGCCACTTCAGCCCCCCTGTCAGAAGCTCCAGCCCCTCTTTCGGAAGGCTTCTGGCACCCCCCCCCCCCCGATGATGCTCAAGTGGTGGGCCTCTACCGGGTACTGAACCCTCTCGGTCTGGCTCTTGTGGCTGCAAATTAAAGTCAGAGGATTATACCACTGAGACACAATAAAAGACGAGATACTGTTTCACCATTAATCTTGACATCACTTGACAACGCATATTTGGTGTGGTGTAACATATGTTCTCCAGCATGGGTGCTTTTGGCGTAAAAACTGCAACTTTGTCTTCGTTATGAATTTTCATGAAAACAAACTGAATTTTCTCCAAACGTATGTGATTTTCAGTCATTTTTAATCCTTTGACTTGAAAATGGAACTAAACAACTGTGCTGAATAAATGGAGCCTAGGACTCCTCTCCTGCATCTGTTTTTGGCTTGGCATGTCATGACTGACGTAATAACACAGCTGAGATCAAGTGTGGAACAGTTCTTCGAAAATTTCACTGGCCTATAATTTCATCAACATCAATCAAATGTAATTTTCCGTTGCGGCGTGATTTGTTAACAGGTCCTTCAAGTGAGTGTGGTAGCACAGAAGAAGTATGAATTTATCTTTTTGGCCTTATAAAATATCAACCAGAAATCGAAGGTCATTGTGTTACCTCACAAACACAGGTACCAGATGTACTACAAATCCCATGGCCACTGCAGTTTCCAGGACACAATCGCATCGGGAACACCTCCATCTTGAAACTGACCAGGGAGTGTTGTCGACGTTGTTGCGGATTTCCTCAACAAGACCTGAATAAATACGACCAGTGATCAGGTCACACTTGCTCTAAATATTGGCAACCTTTCAATGAGGATTACATTGTCTGGCTATTGATTTTCATGTCTTTAAAATGAAGGAGAAACCACCTTCTCTGATTTCGTCGTCTTCTCAGATGTCGCCATTCTGTTTCAACTGACCTTTGTCTAATGCGCTTGCGCAAACAGCAACTACCTTCACAAATCATGACGACATCATCAGACGCTGCGATGCATTTCGGAGCTGGAACTGCGTAAAATGACGTCATCTTATTGAGAGCCATTAAATTCTATTGCAGAACAGCTGGAGACAAGTTCTCTAAAAATTTTAAAGGCAGCTGCAGAAGTTCTTCAAAAATGAAAATTTTCAAGGCATAAAAATGTAATTGTGGCGCTTGTTTCGTTCATTTTCAAGAACCATGATTCTCAGGGGTAGATCCAACAAATTTGAGCGAGGGTATTAGAAATAAAGTGCACCTAAAATGCCTGAACATTTTTTGAAGTCCTGGTTGACAAAATTCTTTGGCTGTCAAACTAAATAACATCTTGATTAATTTATGTTATGCCTAAAGCAGTGTGTCTTAGGGTCATGGGACATACTTCTCGCCAAAAAGGGGGTGCCAAGCTGAATTTTTGTCCTGAGGTGGTGGGCAGTTGCCGAGCTTGCCCTTCCTTGAATCCAGCAGTGATGATTCTCAAAATGATTCGTCTTTTATTATGCACAAATAAATCATAATTAAACTACAAAACAACGTACATTACATTGAAAGGAAATGCGGGATAATTTACGGGAAAGGATGCAGGTTCATCTAGTTCCCACAGTCAATGGCATTTACATTTCTCTAATAATTTACAAGAAACAAAAAGATCAATAAAAAAATGGGAAAGGGGAGTTGCTGATTCCCTTCTCCTGCACTGCATAAGGAAACTTTTTTGACAAAACCATTTCCCAGAATAATTAATATTTTCCAACTGGATCTATATCTTACAAAGTAAGACTACAGAGACTTTTTGAATAAAAAAAGTTACTGCAGGGAAATATTGACATATTAATCTACCCAAAAAAAGTATACAGATTTGGTCAATCCTAGCGACTAGATTATAGCATGAATCAATCCGGAATGATTTTCAAAACATACCTCGATAGCTAACTTGAACATGGATACCTCGTTTGTTGATGGTGCGTTGAGAGTGAAGATATTAATACACCCCCCAGTAACGACCCTGCTGAAACATTGCCCCACCAAGAAAACTCGTTTCCCCGCTAAGTTTTGAGTTTAAAGAGTCTCTCCGCCTTGTTTTTGCTGTTTCCCCGCTGAAGTTTTTGCTTCCCCATCAAAATTATGTAAACTTCATCATAGAAAATGGCCTAAAAATCCATCTCCCTGTAATGATATTTCTAATCCCCGCTGAAAATGTATGTTTTCGTAATTTCCCCGCTGTATTTACAAGGTCCGGCGGGGTCGTTACTGGGGGGTGTATTAATCTTCAAAGGACAAATTTGCCTCCACCTCCAAACCAGAGCTTTGACGTTTTGGCCTAAGGAAATTCTTGAAGCACAGTGAACAAAATCAACAAAATTTGATGACGGCACGACAGATGTGTTTTCCAAAATACAGTTTATGTTAGACCTATCGTCAAGGGAGCTTTGAAATCAGCTTCATTCATCTTAATATCGACAATTGATTTTACTCTTACTATTCATTGGCAAAAGTACTTGAGTATCAACACACTCGTGCAACTGTCGAATCACTCCTTGAAAAGAATTTGTTATCAGATCTCTCGGGAGTCAAGACTGGAAGGTCTATAGATCTTTCAGGGGCCAAAAGCTGTCTCCTATCTTGTTGATGACCCACCTGGAAAAGCAGCATTGAAGATAGATCATGATCAACCAGATCTTGAGAGATCTGATAACAAATTATTTTCAAGCAATGATTTGACGATGTCGAAAGCGCGTTGATACTCAAGGGAGTACTTTCACAGATGAATAGCATGTGTAAAACAAATTGTTGATATTGAGATGAATGAAGCTCCCTTGACGATAGGACTCACATAAACTGTATTTTGTAAAACACATCTGTTGTGCCGTCTTCAAATTTTGTTGATTCTATTCACTCTACTTCAAGAATTTCCTTTAGGCCAAAACGCCAAAGCTCTGGTTTGGAGGTGGAAGCAAATTTGTACTTTGAAGATTATTATCTTCACTCTCAATGCACCAATATCACCAAACAAGGTATCTATGTTCAAGTTAGCTATCAAGGTATGTTTTGAAAATTATTTTGTATTGATTCACGTTATATTCTTATTGCTAGGGTCGACGAAATCCGTATACTTTTTTTTGAGACACCCGGTACTATACAATGCTAATCTTCATCAGGAAGAGTATTGTTTTTCTTCATTTCACAAGCCTTTTTATATGGTGGATTTATTGGCTCTTGAGTAGGTGGCAAGTTTTTGTATTCACTTTCAGAATTTGTGGCATTCAGAGGATAATTCATATCAGAGTCAAAGCCACTCAGATCTCCACATGCCATAAAAGGAACCAAAATTCTATTTGGCCCATTTAGGTCACTAAAACTTGCATCATCACTTTTCAACAAAGGGTTAGCCATTGTTGGTTTGTATCCCTCTGGAGGGCAATAATTCTGGCAAACTGCAAACGACTCAATACTTGAACTTCTGCTGCTTGATGGCTTTGCAATGGTTACAGATTTAAAAAACAGGCTTAGTTGAGCCCAAAGTAGATCAACTTCTTTCCCTCTAAATATCTTTGCGACAAAATTTCCATTCAGTTTCAAAACATGAGTTGTGATATTGAAAGCTGCAAGCAAAAGTTGTCCTTGTATAAATTCATCAAGATCGTGCAATCCAGTTACATCTGGGGCTCCATCGCAAACCACCAAATCTGCTTCTTGTCCTTCAAAATGAGAAATAATTTCATTAGCTGTTGAGACATTAGTAATGTCCCCTTGAATTTGGACTACTCCCGGTAAAGGTGCCATTGCTTGAAGATCAACGGCTACAATCTTAGCATTTTCATTTGGTTTTTCTTCAATCAGTTTCTTGCTCAAAACTTGGCTCCAACTACCTGGTGCTGCGCAGAGGTCAACAACTTTTGACACTCCTTCAAATAGCTTGAATTCTTCGTCAAGTTGTAAGAGTTTAAAAGCACTTCTTGCTCGCCAGCCACCTTCTTTTGCAAGTCTATAATAAACGTCTCGCTTATCTTTCGAAGATCGACCCATGATACACAAAATGATAACCTTCCTTAGGCTGCTACAGACCTGCTATCCACGCCTCGTCATGCGTTTGTTTTTCGATGGCCAAGTGATCTCTCTTTCAAGTTAAAAGCTTCATCATATTGAGGCTGCTATCATAATAATAATAATAAAATGTACATTTTTAGAGCGCGCATACAAATAACAAGTTATCTATCATGGCGCTTTACAAAAGTTTATAACTGGTTTAAAATTTAGATAAGTAATAAGAAGTCCTCTGCTTTTTAAAATCTTAAAAACGGCTAAAATGAATGTTTATGAAATGAGTCTTGAGAAGATTTGTTTAACTAAAAGCAATTTTAAAGAAATAGGTTTTCAAATTTTTCTTAAAAATATCCAAATTTGGAGATGTTTTAACATTGTTAGGCAGCATGTTCCAAAGTCGGGGAGCACAGACTGAGAAGGCTCTGTCTCCAAAATACTTTAATTTTGAGCGTTGTTGTTGCAGGTTGATGCCATTTGCTGATCGTAATGAATAGTTTGATTTTTTCAGCTCGAGTAAATCACTGATATAAGTTGGTACTTCGTCGTGTAATGATTTAAAAACCATGGTCAAAACTTTGAATTCAATTCTGTATTTAATAGGCAACCAATGCAATTTCTTTAATCCAGGAGATATATGCTCGAATTTTGAAAGGCCAAGGATGACCCTGGCAGCAGAATTCTGGACGTTCTGCAGTGGCCTTAGAGTGGAATCCGGAAGGCCAATCAACAATGCGTTACAATAATCCAAGTGTGATAACACCAAGGCATTTACAAGCCTGACGAGGGAATCATGGGTCAGATACTTGCGAATCTTCTTTATGTTATATAATTTTAGAGACGCTATCCGACACTTTTCTGATATGTGTTTTTTCATGGTAAGAGTGCTGTCCAACCAGACACCCAAATATTTGACATGAGAGGAAATTTCAACCGGATCATTTCCAACTCTGATTGATTCAACCTGTAATTGTTCTATGGTATGACTTGATCCAAAAGCAATAAACTCTGTTTTCTCTTGGTTCATCTTCAGGCGATTTTCTACCATCCATACACCGACTTTTTCAAGACATAATTCAATGTTAGCAAGTGTGAGTGCTACTGACTCTTTGTCAGTAGATGATGTTGAATACAGCGCATGATCATCTGCGTAACCCATCACAGAAATATTATTGTCAATGACATTTGATAAGGTACTTGCATATACTGAGTACAAAATGGGACCAGCACATGATCCTTGTGGTACTCCGAATCTCAATTCCGATTTGTCTGATAGAACGTTATCTATCTTAACCCGTTGACTTCTAGACTCTAAGTAGGAATTAAACCATTTCAAAGCTGTACCTGTCACTCCAAAGTTTGACTCAAGGACTTTCATTAAGATTGAATGATCAACAGTATCAAAAGCTGCAGACAGATCTATAGATGCAAAAAGTGACACTATGTGGTTATCCGCTGCAATGAGCAAGTCATTTTGCACTTTGACAAGGGCAGTTTCAGTACTATAATGTTCTCTGTAAGCAGATTGGTAACTAGGAAGTAAATTATGCTCTTTTAAGTGAGGTATGAAACCAGACAGTGCGGCTTTTTCAGTAACTTTAGACAAAAATTGTAAGTTGCTGACTGGTCTGTAGTTTTTGTTGATCAACTCTAAAGATAATTTCTTCAGAAGAGGTATCAGTATTGCCTCTTTCCAATTACTTGGGAAAGTTCCATTTGCAAGGGACAGATTCACCATTTTTGTGATGAGAGGCAGTAAAACATCAATATATTCTTTGACTAACCTGGTGGGGAAAGGATCCACTGCGCAGTCAGTTATATTTGCATCAATAATCAACTTCCTGATTTGATCTTCACTAATTTCTGGGAATTTTTCAAACTTGTCAACTGAAACCACTATTGGCTCATACTGTCCAAACTTATCTAACTCACTTCTTATCCTCTCAATTTTGGTCCCAAAGTAGATTGAGAAATTCTCTGCAAGTTCTGACCTATTACCCGGTGGCAATGGATTTCTTTTAGTATTATTTGTAATTTGATTCACAACCTTGAAAAACTGTTTGGTGTTATGTGCACATTCCTCTATTTTGGACCTTACATAGGAAGACTTCAAATCTTTTACTTTATTGTTGAAATTTGATCTCAATGTTTTGAACATCCTGAGATCCTCCTGAGACTGTTTTCTATGCCACTTTTGTTCCGCTTTACGCAAACTACGTTTCAGAACCTTAAAGTAAATCAACGGGGTTAAAAGCAAACTTAGCTAAGGGGACTGGGCAATCTAAACATAACCTATTGTATTTGACGTTTTCGATCTATGAAAACAATAAGATTATTGGCGCCTGCAGTTCTTTTGTGCTATGTTTAGATTATGTCGCTATATCTCCGTTCATTTACTTTAAGACTAGGGTCATACCATGAGAGAAGGGGTCTAACTGTAACATTCTTGGTTTGAACTGGGGCATGCTTGTTTCTCGCCATTCCCACAGTGCCTTGCGGTGCTCTTCAAGTATGAGAAGTTAAAAACTGGGGAGGAACGAAAAGCTTTAATTTTCCATCTGATCAAAAGGCAATTAATATTAGTTATTCTAAAAAAGAATCCGAATCGAAAGCTATCCTATAAATTTTGACAAATTTTCGAATGTGGACAATAGTGAGAGCGAAGCCAGCAAAGATGGGGGTCCGGGGGCTTGCCCCCGAGAAAATTTGATGGAAGCAAAGGATCACGACTAATGAGAGTCTTTCCCTGAAAATTTGACATTTTCGACTTGTATGACATCAAAAGATATTGCATTTTTGATCTAGATTCTGGTGGCTTCCTCGAATATATACGAGTTTGAATCTTCATTCCTACGACCTTGGCTTTTGCAGCCTTTTTCACTTTCAAAATCAACAAACTTCAGCAAATTATTGGGGGGCTGAAGCCCCCCAGCCCCCCCGCTTCCGACGGGCCTGTTCTCGGTTTAGCATAAGGTTCAAAATCTAGAAAGAGACACCATCACAAATTTGTTATGTCTGAACATCTGAACCAGAGCTGCAAAAACTTGTTGACCTTCCTCCAAACCTGAAATTTATGCTCTCAACCTTCCTCATTTTAACACAATATAAAATTACTGGAAAACAGCTCGACGGTGTTTTGTAAACCATACAAAAGCATTCAATTAGGGGTTTTCCTATATGCTTCATTAATTGAAAGGTATTGGGGCAATGAAAGGGGGAACAAAGAGTTCAAGGTGAGAACATCTAAAAGCTACTGGGTGTCCAAAAATGTACTCCTGTTTGCAAAATCGCCAAGATTTGATTACGAAAGTTATCATAAATTTTTTTCATCTCTTCAATAACAATTCAAATATATTTAATGATGGTGAACTATATGTTCTATTTACTTAACGGGTATGAAATAATGCATCGAAAACCTCATTCTAAGCAACATTCTTTGAGCAAGATCGCTAATCTTGCCTCAAAAACCGTTAACATTGAAAATTTTGCAATATTCTTCAAGTCCACAATAACATTTCACGTTTCATTCTGATATTCATGACCAAACAAGAAACTCAATATAACGAAAGAAATTACTCAAATAAACATAAGTGCTTTCTTGCAAAGGCTTCAAAACCAGGCAGCACTAAAAAGAGCTTGATTCAATTAATCGAAAAATAAATCAAACGATCAGCTTTGCCTACAAAATGATTTTTTATCTACTGGTAAGAAAAAGAAATTTTTGAAGATCTACCTTACAATAAAATTTTGGTGACTTTGCAAGCAGAAGTACTTTTCTGGGACGCTTTTAAAAAATCATTTTTTCCAGACACATATGCATATTTCCTCATAGACTTTCTCTCTTTCGTCACATTGTCTGATCAAACCTGATTTTTCTTCTTTGATATAGTTTTGAAATATAACCTCACCATCTGCATACTGTTGACATGATTTTTAATGTATCTATGTATTTATTGATGATTTATGTTTTAAATCTATGCCAACAATATAGAATTTTATTTTTGACAACTAAACCTTCCTCAATTTTGGGCCAAAACCTTCCTCCAAACCAGGTTTGTAGGTTTGCAGTGTTTTTGCGTCTCTGATCTGAACGAGACTTCTCATGAATAAAACAGAGACTTTGTACATTTTGAAAATGTGCTTAGTTTTTTCGTACGACTTCTGAGTTGTACCCACACTTTCCTGCGGCACGTGGGCAAAGACAAAAGAAAGACAATGGGCTAAATTTTGCACTATAAGTTTATTTCTCAATTTTCGGTTGATAAAATTTTCGGCGACTGTGTCTCTTTAAAAAGGTCGGTGTAAAATTCAAATACACTCTTCTTTAAACTGAATGACAGGACTTCCAAGAAACTTTAGCTGTTTCGCAATAATTCTACCGTTGGACTTTTCTGAAATCGTCAATATTGTCTGAATTAGAGGGTTTTTCTTCTTTTCATCAATTCAAGCAAATGTTGAAAAGAAAACATCAAACCATAGTGATTTCTAAACTGTTGGGCAAAACATTAAATAATTTTCAAGAAAGCCATAGTTCATGGGTGTGCACAATATGGTATTAAGCAAAAGTCTGTCACTCTTATGGTATATGATTAAGACATTTGACGACGTCACACCCTAAGATGAGTTGAAAAATAGAATACGATGTAATCCCGATGTAATTTCATAAAAAAAGATATAAAAATTCAGAAATGTTCAACGGTAGAATTTTAGACGACCAGGTAAAGTTTCATCCATCAACCAAATCAGTTCAAAGCAATAAGTCAGAATTTTACAACTGCCTTTATGCGCTGATTAAAAAAATTGAAAGCTGCGCTACCTGGTCTTGAAAAAGCTGACTTAACTGTGTAAGGTGTAAATGATTCAATCTAATCAAGACAGCGTATTATCATCATAATTATCATGTCATAACATATGATATACATAATACTATTTACGGATGAGAATCACTGATGAATGGAACAGTTATCATGCCGTTTTGGCCGTCCATTTACACTAAAACCTTTTTCGCAACCGGCATCAAATGACGACGATTTTGAAAACGAAACGATTTGAAACGGCATGAAACAATTCAGTGTGAACGCTTGAAAACGGGACAATTCAGCTACTGATTGAAAGGCAGGCAGATGATTCCTTTGTCTCTCTTTCGAGTCCGTAACGATATCGTTCCGTTTTCAAGCGTTTACACTGGAACGTTTCATGCCGTTTTCAAATCATTCCGTTTCAAAATGGTCTTCAATTTGTTCCATTTACGAAGACGTTTTAGTGTAAACGGAAGGCCAAAACCCCGGGGGGGGGGGTACATGACTTGTGGATGGACGGGGGTCTGCCGCCCGGTTTTCAGAAAGGTACCCTCTTCTAATTACTGAAACTTGCGGTCATACCCACTTTTATGATGAATTTTGGCGGAAAACCACCCATTTTTGCTATTTTTCGCCAATTTCTGGATAACCCACCCTTGTTTATGGAAAATCTGCCGAAAATGGACCCTTGTTTAGAGAATTTCGGGCCCAAAAACCCACCCATATGGGCGGCACATACCCGTACCCTCAACATGTTATGTACCCCCCCCCCCCCGGGCCAAAACGGCATGATTTCGTAACGTTTTCACTTGAAATGGTATAGTGTAAGCGGGACCTTATATCTTGGATCCAATGAATGAAACCTGAAGTACTTTTAAACAGCTGGCAATAATTTTTTGAACGTACAGAACGCGGAGGGCATACACTTAGAGGAAGGAACTCCTACTTTTGTTGAAACCAAGTCGATTTTGCTAAAATAACTCAAAATTTGCTTTTAAAACTTTAAAATCTTCTTTGAATGTATCCAGCATTAACATGAAAAATCTTGCCCCAGCTCACAGCTGTGGATACATGACTTTTTCTGTCCTCCTGCAAGACTATCCAAACAGACTAATCATTTTAAACTAAACTTTGATACGTGCTGTTTCATTGCGTGGTTAGGGAAACAAACCATACGGCTAAAATCCTTCAAATCTTTAAAAAGGTAGGTGTAGAATTGTATCATATTTTGCTATGAATTGAATTACTCAAAAGGAACTTAGTAATTTACTGTAAATCTGCCGTGGCAATATTTTGATATCTTGATTATTTTAAAATTATTTTAAAATTTTGAAAAAATTAAAATCACAGGAGGTCTAAAAAGAGACGTGTGGTAAGGAGGGGGTATTTGACTTTATTATTAAGGAGGGTTGCCCTTCAACAGAGTTGGTTTACATGGGGTTTATGCACAAAGTCAACAAGGATCCATATTATAGTGGCCTTTTACTCCATGTATTTTCCAAACCATATCAAATGTAACATGCAAACTCCTTAGCTAAATAAAAAGAAAATCATTTGGTAACCTCTGGCATTTGCTATATAGATACATATATGTAAGTAGTGGGACTTCATAAAGAAGGGGTCTTATTCGAGATTAACACTTAGAAAGGAGGGCTTATTAGAGAGGGGTGCTTTATAGAGTGAATGGTAACTAGAGCTTTATACAGCTTTCAACTTTCAACAGCTTTCAGAGCTTTATTGCTATCAATGCTATGACCAAGCATCAACACTTCCAATTGAAGATGCTTGAAAATTCTTCACAACATTCTTCCTGTGCTCTTCCTTCCAAGAATTAGCAATCTCCTTCTCAGTGGGACCAACATATGGCTCTTTTGCAAGTATACTTGGATCTCTTGTGTTCTTCATTGTTATGGCCCTACCTGCTGTATCACCTTCACTTCCACGGTGACTGCTCTCTCCTGTTCCAACTTGGTGCTTTCGGGTCAAGGCATTCAGTGCATAAGGCTGTGAAATATTTACATTTATCAGATGCCTACAGCCTTTTCGAAAGTTACTGTTGAACATCGCATACAACACAGGGTTGATTGTAGCATTTGAAAAGCATAACCATAGGAATACAGGATTGTTTCCATATTCAAATGGTGACCATAGCTTAGATATCTCCTTTGCAAAATATGGCAGCCAGCACACTACAAATATGACATTTTGTACGATCAACATTTTGATAACTTTACGCTTTGTCTTTGGCACTTTTCCAAGAAACTTTTGTTGACTTTTAGATGCTTCAGAAGTACCCCTTTGTGCAATGGCTAATGAATTGAAAGTCTTTGCTTGCTTATCTGTAAAAAGGTCTCGTTCATGAATTGATTTCACCACAAGAGCGTACAAAAATATCAAGATGCACAGGGGAGAGAAGAAGCCAAATACGCTGAATACAATGAAGAATCCTCCCCATGAACTGAGGCTATTGTCAACACTGCAAACCATGCCACACTTGGTTTTCCTTAGATCGTAAAAATACAATGATGGTGTACTCATAAAAATGATGAACACCCATATAAATGTTATCAATTGGAATGTCTGCGATCTTCTCAAATGTAAAGTAAGTGGATGGACTACAACATAATATCTGTCAAGTGCAATACAAGTCAGCATGCACACAGAAACTCCTGCATTCAAATAATGTGAAAAATACACCAGTTTACAAGTGGTGCCTCCTAATGCCCAAGATCTTTTGAGAGTCCAGTGAAAATAAAATGGGGCTGACAGCAAAGGAACACTTATGTTAACAATGGCAAGATGTGCCACAAAGAGATTTGTAACCCACTGTACTCGGTGGCTTCTACTTATAACGGCAACAACAAGGATGTTGCCTACAAGTGACGCTGTACCCATGATGCCAAGTGTTACCATCTCTATTGTTTCAGCAGCCAATGATCGTGAGAGGCAGGAACTGGTGCTGTTATTGAAAAGGACCATAGCACAATTTCAAGCTTCATTTGTCTCTGTACTGTGTTAAGAGCGGAAACAATTTTTCAGTATTTGTGATCTTGTGGTTAGTGATGGAACTGATCACAATTAGTTTGCTTCTGACTTTGCAGCCACATGATTTGGTAATGTTGTGTCCAACTTCTTTGTTTGCTTCTGCTCTTCAACTTACCTGTGATTTTACATAGGTTGGTGATGATGTTTCCATAACAAACCTGTCCACCTGAATTTCTTAATGAGCAAGAAAGAAACTAGTTTCACGTTCATGTCCAACTAAGTATGCTATCAAGCTTTGTTTTACAAACGATTGTGTTTTCCCAATACCTAGCAGGTTCTTCGAATAAGTCTTGAATTTCTTTTACCAACTGAAAATGAAATGTTTGTCGTGCTTTTAGTTAATCTTCTGAACATTTAGTACCTGCTATCATTCTCGATCAATCCTGATGCTGTCTCAGTTCATCTATGCTTTTCAAGGAAGGTCTTCAAGTATTTCAAAATCATTTCGCACTATGGTTTTCCATGCTGGGTTCATTTGATGCCATTAACTTGATAAAGACAAGAAATACATTCCGTCAAGCCGTTCTTCGATGTGGCAGTGGGGGCGTCCTCAGGATAACAATTTCGCTTTGAAAAAATAACGAACAGAAGACCAGCTCTGGGCCTAAACAGATCTTCACCAAGCGAAAACAATGATCATTCCGCTTTGCAAGCTGCAAATATCCAGTGCTGGGTTCTCCAAACTCTCCTTTGTCCTCTTTCAATAATTCTTGCTTAGCCAGGTTGGGCTTCGTTAATCCACTGGAGGTTTGCTCCGCTTATTTTTTGACGAACATGTTCAACGGTCCTTCACTGGTTCGATTGTGCCTCTTGCTTGATGTTGATACTGAATAAAACATTTCTCACAATAAACAGCTTTCTATTTCAAGACCTCGAAATGGTTACTAAAATGCAGCTTGTTTCTTGTTTAAATACTTGAAAGTTGTTCGAAATCAGAGCAGAGATGATACAGACCACTGAGAGGTGTGCATCTGTACGCTTTAGGCCAATAAATTATTGATAGCAATGAACAAAGAGA
This sequence comes from Aurelia sp. 3 sensu Dawson et al. (2005), assembly GCA_964020215.1. Taxonomy (NCBI): domain Eukaryota; kingdom Metazoa; phylum Cnidaria; class Scyphozoa; order Semaeostomeae; family Ulmaridae; genus Aurelia; species Aurelia sp. 3 sensu Dawson et al. (2005). The sequence continues at coordinate 23,123,315 of OZ026578.1, forward strand.
ACTCTGTCTTTGTGTGTTCAGGAGGCAAACATTTCCATAGGAACTGCGAAACAAGCTCAAAAGAAAGGGTACACCGCCCGCGTCCTGCCGGCTGAAAAAGAAAGGGGTATGTCATGTACCCCCTTAAGCAAGGAATTTCTTCTGTCTCCCAGGGTACATATACAATACAAACACTTTCAGAGTTAACTTAAATTACGGGCAATTCAGGGAGGGGTGGGGTTCATGGGATTCGAGATGCGGTTCTGATGTTTTTCGGGTTGCAATGAAGTTGAATTGATATTCTGGGTTGCCCGAAAGTTTCTGGACCGAGTGAGCGGCTCCCTGGGAATTACATATGGTATATACAATCAAAGTTTTGAAGCCTGGTGGTTGAAAACCTCGATGTCTAAAAACTCTTTGCAAAATCTCCGAACGAAAAGTCCACTTTCGGCATACTGAATTTGAAAACTTAGTTAAAGATCTTTAGAAATTTAGCGATAAGGCATAAAAAAATTGATGCTTCATCTCATAAAACCGTCAAAACTCCTGTCCCTAATTCGTCAAGTTAACCTTGAACTAACACATCAATACCTCAAAAGGGCACTTGTTGCCTTTGAAGAAACAGTCGGGGATCTGGACCAATAGGATTCACCCCATAGTTGTGTGCCTAGACCATGGAGTGTATAGCTCTCCTGCGTAGACTTAGTCAATGGTCTCGCAGTCAATGTTAAATATTCCTGTGAAGCTTTTGACACATGGAGACAAGACAATTTTCAAGTTTTCAGATTTTATAAATCATCAAAAATACTAATCTCTAATTTCTCACACAAGTTGTTTCTCTACATAGGTCAAGAAACAATCCAAAAATCAACGTGGTCTTCGTTTACAAAAATACGCAAGCTGTGAAGTTGCCCTTTTTGGATTCTTGTTGCTCAGTTCAAGAGGTATTGCTTTGAACGTTTGAGAGCTACCTGTCTTAAACATCAGGTAGTCTTTCTTCAGTTTGAAGGATGGACACAGACACTGACCTGTGCCATTTTGCTTCACTATTGTGGGCTGTTTCTTCACTATCTCTTCTGTCTGAAACTCTTTTACGTTGTCAGGCTTTTTAAGGATGGTCTTCGGTATGACTACCACGCCAACTTGAGTCACAAATTTTGCAGTCGCAATGAAAACTGTAAATAAAGTGAGATCTATCAGGAACTTGTAACTCATAGGGAAGAAGGGCAAAAGGAAGACACAGGTGTACCTACTTTTGTTTCAACCAGTACTTGAATCCATAAGAACAATGCCCATTTACGGTGCCACTCTTTCCCAGGTATTTAGGCAATGATATTGCCAAATATATCAGGTAATAGTGAAGATGTTCAAATAGACTTTACAATTCATCTCACTGAAATCGGCCACTCCCTTCTGAAATTATAAGAGATCTTCTTCAGAAAGCCCCTTCAAGAAACCTTCAAAAACGGAATAAAACCATGATCAAATTTTTGCCCTCAGAGCAATGACTTTAACATGTCTTATCACGTGTTATCCTTTGAAAGAATCAAATTTTCCGGAATAATCCAGAATATGCTCCTAGGAATAGTGCTTTCATTCCCTAAAAGGGATAATACATTCTGAGTCATCGCCAAAAGCAGAAATATTAAGAAAACTTGATCGTTTTTGAAGGCTGCTTTTGAATGTCACTTAAAATTTAAACTTTACTTTGACTGCCGCGTAAGCAAAGTTGTTTTGCTGCATTTTGCGTCAATTATATAAACAGAGGAAATGGATAGAAACTGTTATTCATAACATACCAACATCACTTTCATGACATAAATCAATGACTGACTTTTTATCACTATTACATGATGGACAGCCATTTTTTTCTGAAAGAGATAAAACAAAATTTTCGCTTGAAATGGGTTGTGTTTGGGCAAAATCTGGTAGAATCAACTTAATTTTTAACCATTGATCGATATGCAATACCCATAAATCAAAGTATCGTTAGAAAAAATTGCCACAAATATGTTCGGACGTTTTTAAAGGTAATTCACACCAAAGACTTTGCAACCAAATTTCACCCTGTTTGATAATATAATAGTTGGTATCAGAAAAACAAATTAAAGGGTTTGTGCAAGGCTATAAGCCTGCATTTGCACAAGGCAGAAAAATCTAAAATTATCCCATTGAAATTGATGGCCCACACGTGTTGTTAATGATCAATAGCTAAAGAAACAATGCTGTGTTTGCGCGTTTTCTTCGTTCTATCTATAGAGCAGCCTATTTACCATTACACACTCCCTTTAAATTTATAGTCAACTGAGATTTAAGAGATCAAATTTCAAATGATAACAAAAACTGAAAATGAAGCTCACCACATTTCGGGAATGTCCCTTCCACACGGCCCCTGTTGCAAAGAAGCACACCAGAGCCAGATAATTCGAAACTGTCTTCACAGTAAAAAGTTTGGGGAAGAGTATGGCGAACTACTGCTTCAGCTGCCTTCAATGGATATGAAACATTTGCAGAACACCAAGAAGAAGCTAAAATTAAAGACAAATCAATTTTAAAGGACCAATCCAGGTTTAATATGCACTACAGGGACAGTACCAAAAGGAGCAAAGGACAATTACTACCCTGTGGCCATTAACATAAAGACATGCAAATATTAACAACGAAATGAATAACTACAAATACAAAACATACGATTTAACATTAAACACATAAATACTCGAATCTGTTTCACATCGGATGTCAGGCTAGCATAGGAGATGCGCCTTTAATAAAAGTATAGTCAAGTATAATCTTGTATTTTATCATGAATAATACCATCACATTTAAAAGACATCAAATCCCGCAACACTACCATTTTCTTGCGATCCTCTAAAGCATACCTTCTAATATCAAACGCTAACATTGTCCGACAAAACAGATTGTAAACAGAAATTGTTTATTTGGTACATAACATCTCACTGTTCTCGTCGGATTACGGGCACTGAATTCAAAAGAAAAAGGAATTTGTATGTGAAAGAGTACACAAGTGACAGGCTTTATCTCTAATGGCGAATTCATTTTTATGGCCACATTTAGTTCAGCAAAACAGCGTGTTTCCCAACACTTTTATTCGAGATTCTTCAGGAAATAAAAGATTTTAATCAATTTGAGGCATACCACCTGAAAGTACAATATATCGTCTTTCCAATGATATCAAGGCTGGGTGGATTAATTTAATTTTTCATTACTTAATTGTCGTTTTCGTAAGTAAGGCCAATTTTAGATGCAGGAAAGTGATAGGAATTTACATACACGATAATCCACCTTTATGAGAGCAAATTTTATCATTTATCTAAAAATGTATCTCATGAGGATGAAATTGCCTTTTCCCTCCTCAAAGCGTCACCTCAAATGCTTTTAGGCCTGAAATATTTTGACAAAATTTTCTTCATAACTTCTTACCGGAAAACGGGTTGATTTTGCTTTTGCGGCACGCTGCATTTAAAAATGGCCATACTTAATAAAGTATCAATTTAATGATAAATAATTCAATTAATGTATCCAAATTGCATATCATTGGAAAGAAGAAAGATTGTACTTTCACATGGTACACATTACATCTACTCAAATTTTGTCAATGTTTTAAGATTTTCAATTATTGTTGGGATGCGCTTTTCCTGAAACACTCTGTATATGGCTTATCTTGTAATTTTACAAAATATTGATTATTGTAACTGTTTAGAATAGCCAGCTGTAAATCAGTAAGGTATGATTAACCAAATCAATCATTTTGTAGCAAAGAAAATAAATAAAATTGTGCTTACAACGTTGACATTTCTTTGCAGAGCCTTTCCATTCTCCATTCACACACTTAAGAAGAAATCGATTTCGATGTTTTTTTTTTCGTTCATATCCATTCATGCATCTGTACCGTACTCGATCATTTTCCCTTTCTTGTATTGTATTTGCAAGAGTTGGTGGTGGTGGACAACCTATAAGAAAAATAACCATCTACATTAAAGGAGCTCTGTCACGCGAGTGATTGGCATAGAGAACAAAGTTTAGACAAAGGGAAGGAGCTAGAACCCAGATTCTTTGAATTTATCAAATGATAAACATTTAGTTAAATTCGCAAAACGATCTCTTTCCAATTCTTTTCTGCCATTCAGATATTTAATCCCCTTCTACAATCTCAGCCAATTACGAATGAGACAGATTGCCTTTAAATCTTTTATTTAAATTTTCATGTTGAAAGTGAAATCGGATTTTCATGCCGTCCGTAAGTACTATACACGATGCGTATCTAAACTTTGTAAAGTGTACAGAAAATGGCTTCAAACGTGAATTTAGCCCATACGAAATAAAAAAGGATTTTAAAAACTAAAGAGTTTTTGCATTTGCAAAAGGCAAGAATTCTGCATTGTATACGTGTGAGAAATGCCATCATTCTTAGCCAGTGTTATACCAGACCTTCTTCAGACTATCTTCTTTGAAAGGAGCAGCCAACTTAAATCAGGCAAATTTTTAAATCCACTTGAATCTACTTGACTGTTAAACAAAACATTGCTGCGAGATCATTTTAATGATATTCAGGGGACAGTCCACAGTCGCCTCTCAAATAGCAAGTGCTTTTTTACGCAATTAGTATACTTCTGTGGTTTTCATTTTCCTCCTGTGAATTAATATTGATAAAACAGCAATATCTTTAAAAATACGACTCTACACCAGGAATGGGAATTCTTGCTCAACTCTTGATAAGGCATCAAATATTGATTTCTCAAGGCAGTCTGTCACGTATTTGACCGGCCACAAAAAAGTCAGCTCAAATCAACGGATTTCTTTGTGAATCTGTGTATATGAAACGAATGAGGGTTGACTATTCTCACGTTCTACAGAAGAAGAAAGTCAGTAAGATTAGCAGCAACTGAAATTCCTGTTTCTTCTACTGTCCAAATCGTCCAATCAAATGAATGACAGACTGCCTTTACATGCACTATTTTGTAGGGTGCCATGATGGAAAAATTTTCGAAATTTCAAAAAGAATTTTCAGTAAGTTATGATTATTTATTCTCACACATAAGAATATTAAAAAAGATGAATTCACTTCCTAAACTGACTTAGCCAATAAACTTAATGACCAAATGTCAAGATGATTTAGACGACTTTGAATACAACATACTTTTTTCTCTGGAGATTTTACAATCAGTTTCATGCTCTAGAATCCATGAACCATCGTTGCATTTAAGTGTTCTCTCTTTTGCGCCACTCGAGGTAGTTTCTGGGCAGTTCAGTTTAGCAGTTGACCCACTCAAATGGTGTTTTGAGGAATAAATATAATTTCCAACCAAGTCAGTGGCACAGGGTGCTGTAAGAAAATCAATAAACAATGATAGAATGATTACATGAGTTCCAATTTTCCGCATTGAGCTGAATAATGGTTACAGTTTCAAACTGCGACTCATGACAATACAGCTTCAAAACACAGACAACTTACGCCAAACGTGCCGCGGTTATGGCGTGTCTAATCATACTACTACTTTCTTAACAAGGTTGGTGAAGAAGAATAGTCCCTTACCAAGACATTTTGGATTTCCCATCCATTTTCCGTCCTTGCAAACAGTGACTTCACTACCTTGCAACATATAATAACCTTTACATCTGTAAATGCCTTCTGTTCCGTCATCAAAATCTGGGGCAATTATATCCAAATTTTTATCTGCAAAACTATCCGAGCATGTACGATCTGAAAAGAATGGATAAAAATGAAAAAGTTTCCTTGTCTTTCAGGATAAAACAAAGACGTTATATCTATGAGTTTCCCATTATATGCTATGGAAGTGAGTTTTGGATTTCAAAAATATGTTGAGAATAGCGTGAAGTGAAACGAAAACAAACATGCGGGTGCTAGACAAATAGACAGACAGACAGACAGACAGATAAACAGATAAAAAAGAGCAAACAAACCTTTCAAAATCAGATCGTGAACAGGGCCTAGTCAAGCATAAGCACTGATTTTCTAACAAGTCTGTTTGTAAAACTCTTTGTAATCAAAACAACTGCAACTTTTCGTGGTTTTGAACGAAGAAAACACACTAGTGAAAGTAACTTCTTACTCCTAAACTGCTACACTGATGGGTGCAGGAATAACATAGACAAATCTTTCTACGACTCCCGGTCTGACTGCAAAAGGATAATTTACCTTGTTCACATTTAGGAATGCTACCAGACCATTTTAATCCATCACAAACTTGACCATTGCCATTAATGATTAGCCCGTCGTTGCATTTGTACTTTCCACGATGCCCAGATGAATAAAACGTATCCACAGCTTTACCATTAATAGGATCTATGGGTTTAGGGCAACCTAAAATTGTTTTAGAGCACAGAAAGAAAGGTTAATATCTAATATTTGAAAGTTTGGCTGGTTTCGACTAGGAGCACCATTCAATCAAATTTAGTGCTTGCAAAAAGTTTTATTTCAGCAAAAAATCCAGCAAACCTATATCCCTTCTTTCCGGTATTGATGTGCATAGGGGAGGTGCAATGAGGGAAGGGAATGGAGGAGGGGGAAACGAGGGAGGGGGAATGAAAGTGGGCTCTTCTGATTATCTGTCAGTGTTACGAAGAATCAAATCTCCCTTCCTTCCCTCAGAGCAAAAACAATAAATCACATGATAAGTCTTAGACCCCGATTACACGGTGCTTTTACAGCTTTGAAATTTTAGCAAGTGTAACGAGTCAGCCTCCCGTTTACACTGCTCCTGCTATTCCGCAACACTTTTGCTCCTTCCATCCCTAAAAATCTCGTTCTGAAGCAGTGTAAACGATCTTGAACCGTTACAACTTTATAGCGGATCAAAATCATATTGGTACAGTGTAAACGTGGTTTTATTTGTAATGTACCTGTCTTATAAACAGACATCCTCCAGTTTCCTCCGCATTTCCGCAGCTTTGTGTCTTTACAGTAACAATGGTATTCCCATCCCTTACCATGCTTGCCGTAATCATTCCCACAGAAGCACTTGTCCCTTTCAATGCCAGCATATGATTGGTGGAGATCACCACATCCCACAATACATTGTTCAACGTGTCCATTGGGAGCATAGGGAGTCATCCCTTTAAATTCCAGCGTCAGAGAGCGGTCGTTATGGTCTTCATGCCAACATCCTTTGTGGCGAGAAGCCACATGATCTGATGAAAGAAAGAACTATGATTTAAAAGTTGCACGCACAAAGTAGGATCATCCCAGGTGTGGGGTTGAGCCAGAGATCTGTAATTTGCACCCATTTACACGACGAAGAATAGACCCCAAACTGGAATGCTTTCCTGGCAGATAGAGCATCGATCCCGCGCGTTCCCGTATAAAATCAAAGCCGATCTGGGATCGATTCCATGTAAATGGAGCCTTAAAGGTAATCTATGAAAATTTAAGTGTTTCGAGCCACTAACAATCAAATTCTAGCCAACCAGATATAAGAATTTCTCATTGACGTAGATCAGCCACCCAAATATGGCTGTCAGTCACCCAAATATGATTCTGCACTTGCCGCAGCCTATTGTCTTTGTATGCTGTATTAGATTCTCTTATCAATAGTTAGCTGTTTCATTATCGACTTTCTCACAGCTATGTCCTTTGTTCTGGCTGAATGATAAGAATCTTAACAACCTGAGGCAAAGATGTATCTTATTTATGGAAGTAAGCTGTTTCTTGTTGAAGACGTCAAAAAAAATTTGAATGGGAATTTTATGCATAGCTGTTGTCCTCATAATCATAACACGATGTGTAATAATCATAAAACCAACCTTGAAGACATTTAGGTACATCACTTGACCAATAGCCACCTTGTTTACATTCCAGCTCTTTAGCACCATTCTCAATGTATCCCTGCTTGCATCTAAATGTAACATTTACGCCAATCGCTACTTCAAACCTGTCGGCACTTGGGCTCACAAATCCATGCTGTGGAACTCTTAATATGGGGCATCTTTGAGCTCTAATATCTGGAAGAAAGATCAGTTCGTCTAGATACCATTAAAGACAAGAATCTCAAAGACTTCTGACACATGGCTGAGTCTTCTGACACACGTCAAAGTATGAAAGGTCACATAATGAATCAAAGATAAAGCATGATAGCACAATAATAATCTAAAACTTCGACAAAAATTGCATTTCCCGCTAAATTTGGCCATTAGATGAACAGCAAGAAATAGCAATCTACATCGTTTCCTCACATCCGGGATCAATAGCATCCCAAAATGTGTAAATGTAAGTTTACATCTTTACAAAATTCAAAATGTGTGATTCTGTCATTATAGCATTCTAGACATTATAAGAAAGCTTGAAATGAAAATAAAAACCAACCTTGAACACATTTAGGTACATTACTGGACCAATATCCACCTCTTCTACATTCTATCTCTTTTGCACCATCCAAATCGTATCCCTGTTTGCATGTGAATATAACTTTAGCTCCTACCTCTGTATTCCATGTGTTCAAATATCCATGCAGTGGAGGTGATATATTGATACACTTCTGATTAATTTCTGAAGAAGCGAAACGTGAAAGATGTCAACTATTTCTTTTTAAATTGAGCACTGGAATGAAATCTTTAAAATATTTTAGGATTGGTTGATGCATCTTTCATTTGCTGGTTTGAAAGAAACAGTTACTTTGCTATAGGTCTACACTGGCAATCTTTGATTTTTTGACTATTTGCAGAGTTACAGCGTCATCTTGGCTTCCAAAAGTTCATTGGTTGTGACGTCATCAAATTGCTAAATCGCAAACTGCAAAAGCTACACATTTCTGCTTACCGCCATACCTGTATACCATTTCTGCGAACAACTTCGTAAAGTAGAAGGCCACCCGCCACTTACTCTTCTAACGGGTGAGCCAGAAAAAGTTCCCACCTTCGAAAATTTATAGATTTGAATGATTCAAATTCCGGTGGAAAGCCAAAAGATCGAAGAATTTCTGCGACTTTCTCGTTGTCTTACCAGAACAAGAAGTACAAGTCAATTTAACTTTATAACAACTTCATGGTTGCAAAATGACTGAAAAAGGGCCTTAAACATTGATTATCCTCAGGACTCTCCTCATCTCCTCACACAGAACAATGCGCAACGGGCGATCGAGCTTCTATCACTATTGCGCACATTCGAAATTCTACATTTGTATCGAAATAACATCATTTTCTGTTCACATTCCATCTAGCCTCACTGCATAAGGACTCTCAAGTTACGCTCAACTCATTGAGTTGAATTGTTGTTGTTGTCATCGCTCCACTGAGGGCCTTATTCCCATAAGGCTGTAAAAACGGCAAAAAAATTTCAATCGGCGACGAGATTCTGCCGCCCCGTCGTCTACTGGTCAGAATGTGCCTTAGAGGAAGGCAATTTTTGCTATTATGGCAAGAATGAACCTTTACCGACATCCTAACACCTGATTTTATGGAACAGCAGTTCTAGAAAACTGATTTTTAAGGCATTTTAGACCTAGTGGTTGTGAGTTGTGAGAAAAAATCAGTAGGTTATTTAGGCCCAGTTAATCTTGCAGATACATTGCGAATCGAACGACAGATTGATAAATTTTGTAGAATGTTCGAACGTACACAATAGTGATAGAAGGTCCAACCCTACTTAATCGAACTTTTTGGAGAGCAACTAAAAGGTTTCATATAGAAAAAGTACGGAGCTCACCGTTTCTACAAGCATATGGAAACAAGTCGTAGTTGCAGCGTTCTCAGTTCAGGCAAAGAGCGAAAATACGACATGTAATCGAGTCTAATTCCATTCTAAAGTAGCTAAATGTAACTCGTCCGCCAGTTGCAGGAAACTGTGGATTTGAATTTTCTCTGGTCCAGTATAGAACATATCTTTTCTTACCTATACATCTTGGCACACTGCCACTCCATAGCTTATTTTCCAAGCATTTCCTTGTGCTAGATCCTCTCAGTTCATATCCTGCGTCACATGTGTACTTCACAATGCTGCCGTAAGTGAATGCACGTCCATGTAGGTCTCCGTTAGTGAGAAAACCAGGGTGGTGACAACTCTGCACTAAAGTGGAAATACCTGACGTTATTGTAACTGATGTGTAGAAATATAATACAAACTATTCAAGGGAAGAGAAGTCATGTATGGTTTCAGAATGAATAAAATAGATTCACTTACAAGCAAATCTATCATGGCCTTTGGCATGAACTCAGTATGTTTTATCATTCATCATTATCATCATCGTCAAGATCATCAAAAACAACAACAACAACAACAACAACAACAACAACAACAACTTATGACTGACTTGAGAAGTAGGCTAAATCTAAGATAAGCTTATCTACGGGTAATAAAGGCCCCATGTATTACGAGGTTTGGAATGTCCTAAAAATTAAATATTTGATATATAATTTATAGGAAGAAGACATTTAGGCCGGTTTACACGATCCTATTCTCATGAAACATATTCTCGTAAAATGTTGCTTCACATTTTTTGTGTGATCACGGAATGTGATCGTGTAAACGGGCTTCTTGATATGTTGCTCTTTAATTTGCCATCACATATTTTTTATTTGACAAGCCTTCAAATAAAAATCTGTGATGGCAAATTAAAGGGGATTAATTCTGATTGCTTCACATCATTTGAAGCAACTTGTGAAGCCCGTTTACTCGATCAAATTCTGCGATCGCACAAAAAATGTGAAGCAAATATTATGTGAATATGATCGTGTAAACCGGCCTTTAAAGATCTGTCCTGATAGGAATCCAACGTTGGGAATCTATGGTCTGAAGAGCCTACAGTTGCACTTACCATCATCCAAGCGCCTAACTTTCTTTTTCAGTCATTAGCATACTCTGGAATGCAATAACTGATGTGATAAAAGACCACCTCTTCCTTTGACAAGAAAGAAATCAAAACATGGGCTGGGGAAGGTTGGAATTTTGGTTCCTCTTGTATTTGAAAGATGTATATTAGTTTTTTTAGCGTAAGCAGAAATATGGCAGCATTTGAAGACGGTTTTATCCGTCTTTTGAAAAGAATCAGAATCGAATGATATGTTGCTACATTAAGTACAATTTTCGAATGTGCACAATAGTGATAGAAGCTCTGATGGTACTCGATCGATTTTCGCGTTTAAAAATGTACAAAAATAACGCTCGATCCAGGCTCTCTTGTAGAAATAGATGAAAGATCTATTCAAGAGGGGCTTTAAATTTTGTACAAGAACCCTTAAGTGTCTTGTAAGGCTTGAAGTCTCCTAGTATTCGGAGCTTACCTTTACAAATTGGAATACTACCAATCCATTTCGCATTGACACATCTCTGTCTACCACCTTCCAATTCATATCCTTTGTTGCAATGATAAACTGCATAATCATAATCATCATAAGATTGGTCCACAGCGTGTCCTTTATATGGGTCAACTGGCTTTCTACATTCTAGAAAGATATTGTAGACGTTATTCAAATAAAATACAAGGTGAAAAAAATGTCCTCCTGTTTGAAAAATTAGCTGTTGCAAATTACCCATGATTTAGGCCTAATTCAAACATCATATTTTTGCCGAGACGAATCGAGCAGTGCTAAAAACGGCATAATCTGCCGTGTTTAAAATTCTGATTTAAACATCGCCTTTTTGCCGTCTCGGATTGAAAATAAAGTCTTTAAAAATTGGCCATTTTTTCATAATGCACAAGCGCTATGGCTGATCACGAGTGGAAAACGTGAACTATGGACTAGAACTGATATATCAAACGCGGCAGAAATACGATGATTAAATCAAGTCGTGTTTATGCCATCTCCTGCAGTTCTAACCATTTGAAAGGGCTGGCAATTTAAACATTGTTTTCATTTCATGTCGAAGTTAATTTACACTACACTTGGAAATTTTTGGCAGCATCTATTAAATTCGACACAGCAAAAATACGATATTAGGCCTTAGATGCAATAAACAAAATTCACCTAACGTTGCTATCACCCATTTCAAATCACTTGATAGTTGTATCAAAAATAGATAAGACATATTGAATCCACCATGCCCCTAAACGACGGAGTTGAGGACACGGAGCACTTTTTGCTGCACTGCCATTCTTACGATGCATACAAGAGAGATCTTCACGACAGAGTAAATTCAACTTTTGCAACCGTATGGTTTGCAAAATCTTTCAAATACTCCATTGCTTAAAATGATATTGTATGATGATGAAAGGTTGTCCGTTGATTCTAATTCACAAATCCTTAAAGCAACTTTAAGATGCATATACGCAACATAAAGTTTTGAATAAAATGATGCTACTGAAACTTAGCTGCTGCAACTTCGGGATTTAGGTGTATTTTTGGTTTTCTTTCTTTTATCTTTCCCTTCATACTTACTTGTAGTTTTATCTTAATGTTAAATGGCTGCAGGGTATACACAACCTTGTGCTCCTTGCGGTATCGTTTGTTGGTGTAGTAGACTAATTTTGTAAGTAGTGTAACTGGTAAAGTGCTTTTTAAGTAGTGTAGTTAGTAATATGTCATGTAACTGATTATTGAGTGATATAAAAATAGATCAGAGATGATATTTTCCAGCTGTACGGTTAACTGAAATGAAATCGGTACAAAAAATGTTAGCTGAATTTGTCTATTCGCAAATGTTGTTTAGTCAAAATTGAGTTCTTAGCCAAAGTCAGATGCGTGTAAATCTGATTTATCCTTGATAACCTTGCATATGTCTAGCCAGTCTTGGACTTTTAATGGCTTTTTAAATTCAGCATAAACTATCATCTCTCTTTGATCGCCGTATGTCTTAATAAAAAATCGTACAAAAATCAATTGCTGTCTCAACAAACCTTTGAGAATGCAATGGGGATATGTTCCAATAATCCTTCCAGATCTACATTTTTGTTCACCTCGTTTCTCTAACTGATACTTATGATTGCATTCATATTCCAAAGTGTCTCCTTCAAACAAAATTGTTCGCTTAGGTTTGCCATTTAAGATACTTTGAATATTCTCACACTCTCTTGATAAATCTGCAAAAAAATAAGAAAGATGAAACTTCAATTAGAGTACATTTCAGGTAGCCATGATCTCCAGAGCTTCATGTCTGCCTCTTTATTAAAGCCATATGCTTTGACACGAGAATCCCAAAAGGTTCTCTCATAACTAAATTTTACTTTATACAATTAAATTCAATCAATTTTATTACATCAAGCGCTCAAGGATCGAATTCATTGGGAAATTTCAATTAAGGAGGTGCTACCCGCATTCAAACAGTATTGTCGCTAGATTAATTTCTCGACTAAACTCAGCAAAAATTGTTCCTTCCCTGTACCATCATTCTCGAATCATTGAATAAGTATACCCTTGAGCCAAGGGCAGTAGATTATTGTGCCACCCCCCCCCCCCTCCCCCCCTCACAAATCGTGAAGCCGATCAGTAACAGGGATACAAGAAAACTCGGGATTTGGATTCTCAACGGATTCTGAATATTCAGAAACTTGACAGCCTAAAGTGTTTATAACTAGCATGTGCATCAAATAGTTCTGATTCAGCTCACCTAGACATTTGGGCTCTTTGCCGTTAAATTTCCATCCATCTTCACTACATATCACACTTGTAGCACCAACCAGCTCATACCCATTGTCACATTTTGCAATCTTTGATGCTCCAACTTTTGAGAAGAAACCTTCAAATCGACCATTTTCAAGAACAGGAAGTGATGTACAAGTTTTCTCTGGAAAAAAATCCAATAAATCACTTTCTATCTTTTTGCTGATGATACAAACATCTACTATGAATCCAAAGATTTATTTAATTTGATCAAAATTGTCAACAAAGAGCTGAGATTAGTAAAGAAATGGCTTGATGCTAATAAACTATCGTTAAACATTGATAAGACAAACTATATTATCTTTCATTCTTCATCTGTCAATGTACCTTCTGGATCTGATATCAAAATAGGGAAGAAACATATCAAAAGGGTAAAGTTTGTTAAGTTCTTAGGTCTACTCCTGGATGAGCATTTATCCTGGAAATACCATTTCAGTGAACTCTCTAAAAAATTAGCCAGAACATGTGGAATGTTTTTCAAAATTAGGAACTTACTTCTATTAGATGTTTTATTCTGTTTGTACAATGCTTTGTTTCTGCCTTTTTTACAATATGGCCTTATTGTTTGGGGTCAAACATATGCATCATACATTGATCCAATTTTCAAATTACAAAAGAAAGCAGTTAGAGCTATCTCATTTCAGCCTCGCATGTCTCCTTCTCTTCCAATCTTCAATGATTTTAAGCTTCTTAAACTCTCTGAGATCTTTGAACTGCGACTCCTAACTTTTGTTTTTGATTCTATTAATAAAACTTCACCTAGCTGCTTTCATGACTTTTTCCTACTCAGTTCATCTGTTCATCAGTATTCCACAAGACAGGCCAGTCAAGGTGATCTATATATGTTTAAAAAAAACAGTCTTCAGTATGGTCTAAAGTCCATTCGATATCATGGTGCCAAACTTTGGAATACATTACCCTTGGAACTCAGAAATGCTCCAACGAAAATAATGTTCAAGACAAAACTAAAAATTTACTTATTGAATAAGGTCGACCGTTGAATCCAAGCTATTTTGGTACTGTGAATACACAATATTATTCTAAACTCACATGAATTCATTTGGTTATATCTCAGGATAGGGGGGGCTCTCTCCTCGATTAGTTTACCTACTGAGAGAGCTCCTCCTTTAAGTAATTCCCTGCATACAATTTATTTAGACCTCCTAGTATTTGTATATTGTATTAATTTTCTGTACCACTGTATTAATTTTTTTGTGACATCATTTTTTTAATCTTCGTAGTTTAGTTATTTGTTTGTATTGTTAGGATAAATTGTATGTAGAGAATTTAAATAAAATGAAAACTGAAACTGAAACTGAAACTGAATAAAAATTCTCTTACATTAGTTGAGAAAAAATGCACGCTGTTTGAAAGGCCAACGTCCCCTAATTATTAAAGGTGATCTGAAGTGAAAAGTTTTATTGATGCAAGTGAATAGCACTTTTGAATGATAAAGAACGTCGTATATGAGTTTTTGATACCTTGTTTCATTGCCGAGTTATCCACTATTTTGTATGATTGGCTGATGACGTCATTTTGTTTGCAAAAAATAAAGCAAAAGTACGAGGCTGACTATGTTTCCAAAAGGAAATTGACTGAAGGAACTTTTCTTCCCTTGACACGCCTTTCTAAAAATCGTAGCAGTCCATAAGACAATTTCTATAACATTTACTCAGCTCAACTGAAATTTCTCCTACAACCTTAACCTATCAAATATCAGATACAGCTATAATTCAGTATGTCATGCTAGTAATTTGCATGATGTCATCAACTGAAAACTAACATCAGTGGATAACTTGAAAACAAAATGAGATATCAAAGAAATTTAAAACGATTCCCTGTCATTTGACAATGCTGTTCATTTGCATCAATCACAATTTTTGTTTCAGATCAACTTTAATGCAATGATAATTTCATTCTATTCAAACATTCTATTCTCAATTTTCTTATTCTGAAAATGTTCAACCTGATTTTCTCAGTAAGGCCACTGGAAAACCTTGAAAACATCCACTCAAGAATTAAGATCAAATTTTCCTGGTATTTCGACTTGTTACAGTGATTCTCAAACTCTTATTTGAGGCCTGTCCTACGCAACTGAGTAAAAATGATACGACAGAGCTTACAGCTCCTCCACAGTAGCCACACAAACGGGGCATCATTTATGAAACTTGTATCTTACCTTCACATCTTGGCAGACTACCACCCCAATTTTGACTATGTAAGCAAATTCTGGAAGAAGCTCCCCTCAATCGATACCCCCGGTTACATTTGTACCTCACAATGCTCCTGTACGTAAATATATGTCCAATCACTTGTCCGTTGGTCAAATAGCCAGGGTGGCCGCAACTCTTTGCTGAAAAAATAACGAATAAACAAATCACCGCAATTGGCCGTCATCTGGGGATGTCAAGAAGTCATATCGACATATCCTTCATGTTTTTAAATCGACTTTTTAGCTAATCTAAAAATAATCTGGATTCAGCAATACAGTCATACATCTTGTCGGAATCTGAGAATTGTTTGAATGAGCACAAAAATGATAGAAGCTTTAACGCAAATCGTTTTTGTAAAAGGTACAAAGAAACTCACTCGATCCAGATTTTTTTTAACAATAGCTAAAGGTCCGTTGCCTCACCTTTTAGCCAGACTCGATTTGAAATCGAGTCTATAATAACAATAATAATAATGATAATAATAATGATGAAATCAAGACCAGTATCTCCACAAAGTGGCTCTTCACCTGAATCTGATAAACAAGCTATTCATTGGCAAGATTCTATCCTCCATTACTGCGTTGTCGTTTTCTGGTGGTTTATCACAACAGCGAAGCTGAACTGCAGAGAAAGGTGAATTTTGTGAAAACAAAGGATAGTTCTGTATCAGCTAAAGCGACCTGACAGCCTCAGGAATAAATTTCACACCTTCAACGCAGCAAACTACAATGCTTTGTTTTCTCTGTTTACAGTAATTGGTTTGATTCATCAAAAACAGCACAATCCACAAAAACAAAACACAATGTTTGTGAGAGCAAATCTTTCATTTCTTTTTGCACATGATTGCTTGACTGATTGATTGATTGATTTATTGATTGATTTGTTGATTGATTGGCTGATTACTTACGTAGACAGCGAACTTTCAAGTTACTCCAACCATTTGTAAGGCATCTACTGATTGAATTTCCGAAGAGAGCATATCCCCTTGAACACGTCAGGTAAATCATATCACCATAGCTATAAGAATCTTGCTTTCCTCGTCTTATTGATACACGTGATGGTAGCTGCGGAGCATCACATGATGCCACTGTAAAGGAGAAGATTAAAATCAAAATTGCCTCGCCGAGTGCTATTATTTGGGAAATAGTACAGTATGAGGTACGCCATGTCGACATATCCTCTAAATCCTTACCAGATTTCGCGTTATGAAACTTTGTATGGTTCATTATCGTCCTTCTTTGTTTATTTTGATAAACAAAAAGAATTTAGAAAATTTTCCCGCCAAATGCAAAAGCTGTTTGATTCGAGGTTTGCGTTGGAAGGAGGGTCTCTTTTTTGTCACAAGATTTGTGGTTCATTGGGTATCTGAGCAACCTCATATTTTCTAAAATTCCGCCCGCTCGGAAAATTCAGCTGACTGGAGATTGCCCCTTACGTCAGACCATGCGTTCAAAGAAATTTGAATTGTTCGAACGACCTCACCATTTCATTTGTCATTCATTTCAATTCAACTTATTCTTTAAACATGGTAAACCGTTTGCTAAGGCTGCTTTTCAAGAAACCGTGTAGCAAAATCATCATTATCATCATTTATAAATATACCTTTGCAAATTGGCACGCGTCCATTCCATCGAAGTGATCTGGTACAGATGATCATACTTGGTCCTTTCATATCATACCCTGGATTGCATATAAATCGTACTCCTTTGCGTACCTCAAAGTTATTGCCAATACGACGTCCGTCTTTCGGCCTTCCTGGATCAGGGCATGTACGCTCTACAAAAAGGCATAAGACTGATCAGTCGTTGTGTAAAAAAGGAAACACAATCCATACAGAAATGATTAATGAAGAATAATTTGGTAATTTGGATAAATGAATAAACTTGTTTTGATAAAATTGTCTAATGTGTGTCTTTCTTCTCATTTCGAATTTTCATTTTCAATCCCTAGAAAAATCTCAATCGTCAAAAAATCAATGTTTCTGGTCTGGTTTTTGGCAACCTAAATTTAGCTTCAACTGTATAAGACACTTTGACACTCTGACACTTTCACTATGGATTAGAAAAGGGTGACCAAGGTACAAAACATGAGTTAAAGCCTTCAAGTCTGATTGAAGAAAGGAAAATCTTGAAAACTGAAAAGATACCTCCTCCGCAATAGCCGTGCAAACGTCGGAGCTTTCTTGGGACACTCATTATATGATCCTACATATAAAGTCATCGAAAAGCAAACATTTTACATCTAGTGTCATGGCTTTCTTACAGCAAAAGACATTTTATACTCTTGATTCTATATTCTGTAGCTTTCTCATGTTATGAAGCACCCATCGTCCTCATCAACTGACTGCTTGGTTGGTATAAAAAACTGTAGTTACCACATAACCTTACGACGTGATTCCTTGCATTCTTTCAATGCTTTACATCTGGCATTTTTATTGTAACCATCCAATTCAATTAGCAATGCCAAGACTTATGCCATGAGTCAACTTACTGCATTTGGGCTCTCCTTGATCCCAGGGTTTCCATTTTCGAATTCCACTGCATGTAAGCACTGGTGATCCATACAGTGTCAATCCTCGCTTGCATGAATACTTGACGGTGTCACCAAATTTTAATCCATTAACGATTCGCTTGCCTCCTCTGGGAACATCATAATAATCCGTTCGACATTGTTGGCCTAAAGTCATAGTGGAGCAAGACATAATCTCAAGTTTAAACACGCAATAATCAAAGAGCATCGCATACTGGGTTTAGTCATAAAAATCTTTGTCAAAATGTTTATAGATTGTGATCAGTGACATCACCTGCAACTTGTACAGGCAATGGCTTTATGCAAGAATCTTCTAAAGTAAGTTACGAGACCCTAGAAAAAGTAACACTTGCCTGGCCAATTCGTTAGCATATCGCGTTTGAATAATGCTTTTTGCCACGAAAGAATAACATACTAGCATTATACTTTTCATACGGTGTTTCCACATCTTTTTGGCAATGCCAAAAACACAATACGGTAATAAATGAATTCTTTCATACCTGTTCTGATGCAGCTCAATCCACAAGGACCATCGCATAAACATTTCTTACGTCTTTTACAATCATCGTCAGTGCGACATGGTTTTTTACATCGCCCATCATCGTCTGTTCTTTTTGGACAATTTGTTGCAGTTACCCTCGCTGAGGAAATAATCGAGATTCATTTATATCTATATAACTGGATGGAACACACGTTTTTCATAAATAAGAAACTGGTTTAGACAAATACTAAGATGGCAAAAATTATAAGAAACTCTAGAACTATGTCTGAGAAGTATTAAGAAACTTTAAAACTCAAATGCAAGGAAGTTAAAGGGAGATATATCAACTAACTGTTAATGCTTTGCACATAAGAGAACACTGTTTATTCCTATATCATGTTTTAAATAAACCAGGCCCGTCGGAACGAAATTGATATTGGGGGGGCTGAAACGAGGTACGAGCTACGCGAGGAAAACGGGGTTCCGGGGGCTTGCCCCCGGGAAAATTTTTCATCACCACGCCCTTTAGATCGTTGGAAAATGCCCCATTTTGGAAAATGTGCCATTGACGGAGGCAAAGGATCACAACTAATGAGGGTCTTTCCACGAAAATTTTGAAATTTTCGACTTTCATGACATCAAAGTGTTGCATTTTGGCCCATTTTGGATAGATTCTGGTAGCTTCCTAGAATATATACGAGTTTGAATCTTAATTCTTACGACCTTTGCTTTTACAGCCTTTTTCACTTACAAAATCAACAAACCTCAGCAAATTATTGGGGAGGCTGAAGCCCCCCCAGCCCCCCCGCTTCCGACGGGCCTGAAATAAATCAATAATATAAAAAATATAGACAATAAAATAAAACAGGGCATAAAAATGAAAGCAAGAGTAAGTTGTTCCATATTACTCGGAAGGTGCTTGAGTACTAATGTCTGAAACACTGTAAAAGCTTGAACAAACTTTCTTCCAAAATGTTCACGAGGGTACAAGTAATAAACATGTAGATTTTGACAGAACCTTTAAGAAACTTGTAAGAAACTATGAGAACTCAAATTCTGATAATATTAGGATACTTTCAGTACTGCCTCTAATTCTTAGTTTTTTATCAAAGATATGTGAAAGGAATACATCATTATCACTTAGAGGACTTTTTTAATGGATTGTAAAAGCCATACCTAGCTGATATATTATCGTTGTTGTCTGTCAAAAGTTAAGAAAAAATTGTTGTTGTTTTCGCCAAAAGATGCTTTTCGGTCTCAGAGTTTAATCCAAACTGTAATGGCAAAAATTGTCCATCTTATGATCATTTCAACCATTTATATCATGAGATCTTCCAACTTATACTCCAGACCTTCTTATTTCCTACGTTAAAGGAGGGTTGACCTTCAGTAGAATCTGTTTTAAAAGAGGACTTCCAATTGAGACATGGCGCGCCTAAGGTTAAAATATTGCCTGACTGAAAGATCAAAACACATCGCTGAAAAGTAAAATCCAAAATAAAAACACTTACCTTGTTGGACAAAGATGCAAAACCAAAGTACAGCCAGGCTCAAAAATAAAATGGAGTTACTCAAACTCATCTTGAATGATCATAGCGATGTTGCAAAACTAATAACAAATTTGAATGCGTTTCAGTAATACAAAGCGGAAGTAGGACTGTTTGGGGATATGAACAAGATAAGTTGTGAGCCTCAAGGAATCCCCTGAAAAAGGCTTGCAATCCCCTGCGCATGGATTTATTTGATAAAACTTAACAGAGAACAAAAGAAGAAAAAATGGCCTTAATGTGCATGACATCGGGAACCACTGCTTTCATTCGCTCACAACAAAGCTGAAACACAATGGGTCAAAACAACAGGGTCAGCACTTGGTCTCACATTCACTCATCTATGGTTTTGCAAGAAAATCTTCCGGGTATCAATTCCGTTTTCGTCAGTTTCCGCTTACGTCAAACAAAACAAAAGCAGGTTAAGAAATTCTTGAAGCACAGCGATCAAATTTGAGCAATATTAGCTCTTTTTATACTCCGTTTGTTATTACAGCGACTTATATATACTGGATGTCCCAGAAAAAGGTGATATTGAACTTGGCTTTAATCTTTAGCTGATCACTCTCAAAATGTTCCTCGATGGTTAACTTGAACATAATTACCTTGTTTTTGATATTGGTGCTTTTAGATTGGAAATAGTCCCGAAAGCTCAAATTTGTGTTCACCTCCAATCCAGAGCTTTGGTCTTTTGACTTAAGCAAATTGTTGAAACACGTCCAATCAAATATTGAAATGAAAGAAAAATCAGGAAATTGCATGACTGATAAAAATCCTTGAGACAGTGATATTCAATGTTGTAGATTTTATCAAAATGATCGAACAAATATGGACAGATGGATTGTTTGTACTGCCCCATACCACTAATAAGGACGAGAGCGAACCACCTACCTCTGCAAATAGTATTTTCCCTCACTCTGAGACTCATTTCTATATGGTATATAATGTTTTTTATTCAATGAAAATATTACAACAAATTCTACATTCTACTATACGGTTCTAATTACTATACAACAATACAGGGACGATACCATGGGGAGCGAAAGACAATGACTACACCCCATGGCCAATATGAAAAGACACGCAATGTTAACCTAAATACAACAAAAACCACGGACAATTTAATATCTATTGGATACTATACTATACTATACTATACTATACTATACTATACTATACTATACTATACTATACTATACTATACTATACTAGATTCCGTCTCACATCAGATGAAAGGTCAGGGTTGCGATAGGTTTACGTGCACAAATCATTACATTAAAATGAGCTGTGATTTAAAGTAATTCAAGTACCTGACATCTGATGTGAGAATATGGTATATCAATGCACGACCAAAATGCATTGCGCCAAGAAATATCATCACTCCAGAAACGAGTTTAGATGGAGTGCCATGTTTCTTCATTTTGATTTGGAAGGTGCCAGCGACTTATGTCACCGCTATGTATACGTTCAAATGATGGATACAAAGGACCGCCTTCTCATGAAATAGCAAAATATCGCTCAATTCAAACTCTTTTTGTCGAATAGCTAGCTACAAGGAATATTGGGATGGGAGATGGCAAACAATTTTTGGAAATCAAGAGCAGGAATTAGAAAACAATACCAAATCCTTTTTCAGACTTTTTCATATCACTAAATGTTGCAACGATAAACTTCCTGCTGTAATGTCACTCCCTTCTACTGTCATAAAAACGAGGCCTATATAATCTAACATCCGTTACTAACCATGGTCCTTTGCGCGCTAACATGAAGGCAAACAAACGATCCTAGGCCAGAAATGACTTTCATATCATCAAATATCAGCTTTGGGCTGCAAAGGATCACGGTCAGCTGTGGGTCTATAATGAATGATAAAGAGTTTTCTTCCTCGCAACATTTACCAACACCAAACGAGTGATCTTTGTTAGCCACTGGCTACCTCAATAGTTGCCAATCATTCACTTGATCAATCACCATCACTTCATGATCAAAAATCAATCATGTAGTGATCACTTTATTTATCGATCAATGTCCCTCTCTGCTTTTTGGCTTGCATTTCTTGCTCTTGTTCCTAATCAAACAAAGTAATCATTATCAAATAAAGTTATCACTGCCTGCAAAGCAAAGCAGCATAATATCCTTGTGAAGTAGCATTAGCCCAGCATTAGCAACGGATTCTGTCATCTTGTTTGTCGGTCTGTCTGTATGTCTGTTCGTTTTCATTCGTTTTCAAAAATAGGCTGTCAAATGATATCATTGAAGTCTCTAAGGACAATGTACAGTACGATATTATAATGTTATTCTGATACTATACCAGAAACTGCATTACGATGATGAATTCATTTGCGAAAAGGCAATTTACTGAGCAACTTTTCATGCAACTAATAATTATCTTTGAAGGATTCTTACAAGAATCCATTGCCGGCATGAGTTGGTGTTGACCACAACTGAAGACATATTGGCAAAGTGAACTCAGTATCCATAGACCTGTTAGCTATTATAAAAGAATCTGAATCGAACGATATTTGAAATATTTTGTAGAATTTTCGAATGTGAACAACACAATAGCAATGGAAGTTCTCACGCCACTCAATCGAAACTGTCACATAAAAATATTATTACTCGACCCTAGCCTTTGGACAGGCTTAAGGCCTTTTGATAGGCAAGCTCGATCCAGACTCTTTTGTAGGACAGATAAAAAGTCAATTGTTATTGTTATTTCTCTATCTAGTTCCCTGTCAGTACAATATGACGCGCAACGTAATGGATTGATCGAACAGAGAGAATGTTATCATGAAGGTCTTCAAAAAAAGCACTTTCTTACCAGTTTACTGGCCCTTTGTTGAGCAGTTCTCTTTTTCTGAAGTTGTTTTTCAATAATACGAGCATTGAATGCATAAGAAGATGCTACTTCTTGCTGAAATACAAAAAATGTTAACAAAATCTACAATTGTCTCTTACTTTCATTGAACAGCTATTAAACGAAAGAATAAAAATACCACCGTATAATCTTCCCCGGTGATATCCCCGGTAACAAAAATTATGCAAAATCAGTCTGCGAACAAAATATGAATCTCTCCGGTACAAAAACTTTGATCTCATCGATTATTTGTAGACAGGTACAGTTTCTCACCAAAAAATATGCCGTCCGAGGTAGATAACTGGAACCCCTGGTGAAAATTTGACCATATTTTACGATCACTGATACCCTGACGAACATCCAACGTCTCATCGGGGCACTTACATGGGGGTGTACAAAACAGAATAAAAATGAAATACATCGTTTTGTGCATAAGCTAAAACCATGGATTGAAAAAAGATATTAAAGTTAGTAATCATAAACTTAGAAATAGTAAATAACATATTGTTTTGGATCAAAACTCTGGAGTCAAAATAAAGAGCTAGGAATAAAGGAAAAAGGCATAAAATCAACAATTAAGAATCAAGAATGAGGTTTTCAATTTCAATTACCTGTTCAATTTCCTCTTCTTCTTCATCAATCGTCGAAACAGTAACTGATCCAAATTTACCAAATTCTTTTGTATGTTTTCTCATCATTATCTGAAAAGAACCACATTGAAATTGAAAAATATACCAGATAATACAATCATACTTCTCTATTTTGCTCGTTTTCTACCGTGTTAATAAGAAAAAACGCACGCCGTTGGCAAGACTACCGCTCTCTAAATATCACAGCAAAAGCACTCATCAATATCTGATTGAATAGCCAGCATGTTGAATTATTTTAAGAACTCATCCGGCCTGAAATTGTCACTCCAAAAACAGTTCACGACAAAATCTCCCTGATTCTTTTTTAACCTCACAGCAATGACCACGTTTGAGTACGTGTAATTCTCTTGGGAGGAATTAAAATCTTTCTTCCCATCTAATATGAACAACTTATTCAGGGCGATTCCACTCTCCCAAGAGGACAATACATATGCCAATAAATGTAAATATCATTACTTTTGTAAAATACATTTTTCAAATGAAACAGGTAGCGTCAGTTAAAAAGATAAAAAAAATGGTGATTGGTTTAATTCTGTAACTTGACGTTTTCTTTATACCTTTTTCTTCTTAGGAGCAAAAATTTGTTTGCCATCTTTTTCCCCATCTTCTTTACCTTTCACAAGAGCACCTGGTAAAAAATAAACGAATACTAAAGTACCATGACCACCATCATATGATTTCAAGATTTCCCCAAATATTTAAAGGTAGAGATTTTCTAATCTATTAATATGAAGAGCGTTGAGTGCATAAAAAGGGAAAATTTCAAACCATGTCTATTGACCATGTTCAAACAAAACATTGATAGAAAGTTTAAGGCCATATCTAACCACGGACAATTGTTTTTCAGGACAAATAGATATTGTTGCAAATAGGCTTTAAATGCTGAATTCAACAACAACGCACTCTTTTAAGAATTCCTTTCAAATTTGTAACTATCTGTATATCAGATAGAATGCCCACATCAGCTGGAATGCTGCCTACAACTGGCCTGCTCAAAACAAATAAAATTGTTTGCATGTAGGTAAATGAAGACTGAAATTTCTTTGAAAACAAAGGAACTTTATCAATCATGTTTTGAAACGAGTTATGATGACCTCCAAGTTGCTTTCCTGCCACAAAGACAAAAGACTTGATTGAGGAAACTTTGAATATATCATTTTACTACTCTAAGGTGTGTGTCAAGTCAGGTTCCGGAAATCCAAAATATTTATGGAACAGTCTTGCATCTAGTACTGTATTGTTAAATAAACAATAAAGACAACATTCATATATTTACCATCCACAATAAACGTGACTTTGGCGTTTCGTTTTTCGTGTTGGTAGAACAACCATAAACCACATCTGAAAAAAAGTAGAAAAGAAAGCAGGTTTCAAAATGAATAAATGACTTGAGTTTTCATTGCAAGAAAAGTTTCTTGGCATAATATTATAAAATTATTGCGCCATTGATCTGAGGCCTCTTCTACACGAGACGGCTACAAAAGAGTTCGGTTTCATTTGAATGCACCTTAGAGAGCCCTATATGAAGTTCTACAAGAATCTAGTTCGAGATCCTCCTTGACAAAAAACGTTACCTTGGGCATATAACAGTACCGCAAAATGGAATTAAGGTCATTCCTCCGAAAACATTACAACAGGCTGAGCTACCTTGTAAACAAGCCTTGTAAGGCAAGCATAGCATCAGGAGATGGACCCGAGATGGATCAAACCGGAATGGACATTCACCCCCTCTACCTATTACCGGTCTGTATTGATTTGCAATAAAAAGGGAACCACGAGAAATGAGTTCCTTTTCATGAAAGAGTAAATTATCAAATTGTAAATGATTCTGTACGAACCCTTTGCATTTTCGGCGAAATTGTCTCTCGAGGCCTTTCTCCCTGCAGGAAGAGGAACAACAATAATCAAGTGCCAAAGAAATATATTTTCATTTCCAGTCCAATAGTCCTTATAAGCGGGATGCTACAGCTCAGGGTTATCATGTTCTTGTCTTTCGATTTCAACTTCTTGGTTCAAATGATATGTGATTGTGAATCGAACTGAGAATATTTTATGGACACAACATATTCAACCATGGCTTTTTTTCAGCAAGTAGACTGATTTTCATCCATGTAATCATCTATTTGCCATATAATCTTAACAATAACAAAATGGCTCGACATTTTGCAAAAATTATGACATTTTAAATTTTCATTGTTTATTTTCTACGACAATTTTAGTTGAATCAGATGATACTTAAAGCTAGGATCGCAGAAAAGAATTTTAGCTATTCCACAAAAGAATCTGAATCGAACGATATCTCGCTACATTTAATAGAATTTTCGAATGTGCACAAAAAGGGTAAACGGTAAAACGCTTCTCAAGCGATCCTCTCGTATCAAATGCCAAAAAATATTGCTCAATCTAGACTCTTTTGTAGAAAACCCAAAACGAGTATCAACTTCAATTTCTTGAACGTTTATTGTTTTTGTGCTTACCTTTTAAGAAATACAACGTCTCCTTCTTCACATGTTAATTTGAATGAATGTTTTGATTGGTCAATGACTCTTGCATGGTCACGTGGTCGTAGTGGCAGCTTGTTCAGTTCACAATCTAAATAGAAACGTTAAGACTGTATATTCAGAAATGCTCTCTCTTTTTATCATAATCAATCAAACGAGGATTGTAACAAAAAGTATTATATTTCTAAAACAAGAATTTTCAGTGTTTTCAGGGATTCTCTTCAAACAAAAGATATTCTTAAATTAGATTTTCTTAAATTAGATTTTCTCTGCATTTGATGCCTTAAAGATAAAAGTATCGTGAACCGTGAACACAAAAAGAATATTTTTTTTCTCGATATTTCAAAGGTAGCTAAATCTTGTCCGAAACTTTTCCTGTCCGTAACGTTCGAATTTTGATGTAGGAAAGTTAAAGGCACACGGTGGTGGATCAAATTGGTTGGTTGTTAGGATGAAATCACTGACAAAAGATCTGCTCTTTGAATAATTACCAAAGCCTTTGCGCTGTTGGATCATACTTTGATTCCAGAATAAGGGCGAGGGGGGGATAAGATTGCGGGTATGCTGCAAATTCAGACTCATTGAAAATCATTATTTGCCTAAACGGAAACTATTGTATAGATCCAAAATTGACGATTTTCTTTCAGTTCAACAACTGCAGTGCGGGCTCATGGTTTCCTCTTAGGCCAAACTTGATTTTCATACGGTCTGAAATTTCAGTGTGCTCGCAAAGGAGTCTGGGAGGCAATTGGAGTTGGCAGTTCTTACCAATAATCAGAGCCAATTGTCCACAAATACAGAAGTAAACAAACAATGGAATATCTTCATCTTTGTACTCCTCTTTGTCTTGTGTGTCTGAACAAACAATACTTCTTGATATCACTTTCGGCATAATTTCACGACCCCGAATTTCTGGCTTTCAACTTCTTATTTCACTCTCTAAACGTTTCTTTGGACAGCTGACGTTGTTTACCTAACGTTTAGGAAAGAAAATAATGAGTTGTGATTGCCACGTTAAGCAAGAAATACATAATGATGATAATAGTGAGCCTCGTAACCAAAGACCGTAAAGTTTGGCAAGGGGAACCTGGAAACATTCTGACTTTCTGCACTGTAATAATACCAGAAACTGGAGAAAGGGAAAAAGTTTGGTACCTAGGAAACAAAGTTTGATTGGGCCCTACGAGCTTCCGTAACTTGGCCAAAGATAAGCTTTCGTCAAATTGTTACACCACTTCGATTAACAGCCTCGTTTTGGAAATTATTCAAAATTTTTTCATATGAAAGTTTGGAGGCCAAATTCGGATTTAGCACCCAAACTTTAGTCTAACCACAAGTTTTCGTGTTGCTAGTAGTCGTGGTGTTAACTTTATGGTGACGTAAAGTTTGGAAATCTGTAAGGGATTTGACCGTGAAAATGACTCGGGGTGTAAAGTTTCAGTTTGAAAGCAGGAACACCGCAATGCGACGAAGAACAACAGCAAGTATGTGCGAACTTAAGAAATATATATATATTTCTTAAGTTCGCACATACTTGCTGTTGTTCTTCGTCGCATTGCGGTGTTCCTGCTTTCAGACTTATTCACGTTTTATCACTGCAAGCATCCTCGGATCCGACGAGCGACATTGGTATCGTGTCCTTTTCTTCTTCGATTTGTAAAGTTTCACCCCGAACGATTTTTGACGGTCAAATCCCTTATAAATCTTTTAACTTTACATTGTCATAAAATCAACATCACAAATGCCAGCAGGTTAAAAACATGTAACTAGACTAATGTTTGAGTGCTAAATCCGAATCTGGGCTGGAAATTTTCATAAGAACAATAGGAAGGAATTTTGACAAATTTCCAAAACGAGGCTGCTTAATCGAAGTGGTGTATTAACATTACAAGTACCAAGGGGTAAGTCAAAACAAGTTTAAGCATTTGATGGGCTGTGAAATAACAAGTATGAGGTTGATATTTAAACCTAAAATGTTCATCTAACAGTCAAAGGATAACTTAGATGAGAAATTTGTTTGTTAAAATTACACATCATTTAGACCCAGAAATAAGGGAAATGCTGGTAGGGGTTTCTATCGGAACAAGAATTCCACATTCCATTCTGGTCCATGATTTACTTACTATTGACATTGAAATTCAGTTTCTGAAACTGACAATGTAAAATTCGATGCCACATAGATCATGGACCAGAATGGAACATCGAATTCGCGATTCCCGAACAAACTCTTACAGCCATTTTCTAATTGTAGGGTCTTAAAGATGTGTGATTTTATAAAACACAATTTTCCTATCTAAGTTAGCCTTTATTTGATTGGTTAACACTGTAGTTTTGAATTTCGGTCACATACTTATTTTGCAACTCTATAGCCCGGAAAGTACGTAAATTTTTTTGACATACCCGGCATACATTCTTGGATTTATTTACCATGCATGTAATCATACACTTATATTTGTAGTTTCGTAGTTTTAAGTATATTCTATACATATGACATAAAACATACGCCAGAAAAATTTAGGCTGAGTTTGGGAGTTTGAAGAATCGTAAAGAATGAATGGAGGTTGGTTAACAGCAGAAAGATCAAAATATTTTGATTATATTGTTTTGCTTTTGGGTACCAAAAATGTAGGTAAATTCGACTTTACGACAAATCGGCTGTCTGCAAAATGCCTCAAAAGGATCTGAAAAAACCTGATCAAATCGTTTTGAAACTGCTCACACGAACAATAAAAAAGTATCATTATCACTGGTTTCGAATGTGGTCTGCACATTTTTTGCTATAAGATCGAAAATCTTCAGTATCTATATAACAACAACATTTTCTGTAACTACTGAGAGAACCTAAATGCATAGCAATGGGTTTTCAAGTTTCTTAGCGCTTCTCAAAGATAGAACTTTCTTAAATCCCACGCAATTCTAGTGTTCATTTCTTAAAAAAGGATTTCTAATGAAAAAACGAGTATCAAATCAAAACGGAACTCTTTATAATATCGAAATAAAAATGTTTAAAGTATCAATCTACTCTATCAAAACTGTAAGAAAATGAATAAAAATACAGCTAAAGCATTCAGCAATTATTCGATTTGCGGTTGACTCCTTCATAATTCATTTAATATTCAACCTAGTCAAGGAGACATATCATTCAAGGTTTCCAAAATCAGCTATTATGAAACATACTTTAATTCTGACCAGCTATACAGCTACCCTGGGTACCAGAGCCTCAAAATTTAAATGAAAGGAAATTGGTAAGAGGAAAGAGAGAAGGAAGAAAGGCTCTGGTCAAATGATAACACGACCTCGTTTTGGAGCTGATCAGCGTGATTATGAATCAATTCGATCACCTTTTGCGCAATGATTGTAATTTTCTAACCACTTTTTAATAACTTTCTTTCCTTCCTTATTCTTTCTTTTTATTATTTTTTTGCTCTGGTACCCAGGGTACTATACAGCCTAAAATTATCATTCTATAAACTTCAGCTAGTCTTTATCAAGTTACTATAGCAACTACTAAAATAATTTGTTTCCCTGGTTGCAATTCGTTGAAGCTAAGCAGGCCACAAACATACTATTCATTATTTCAGCTACATTTTCAAAAACTTAGAAGAATTAGAACTTTTGAATCGTCAACTTCGCCGCAATAAATCATTTCTAGCGAGATCCTATCATTTATTATTCATAATGTTATGCTAAATTTTTAATACTCTTCTGATATAATTAAGATTTTCAGGAACACCTTCAAAAAGTCGTAGAAGTGTCAAGCAAGCATGATTCACAGTAACTACAGTAAAAAGCCGCATGAAATAAACTGCAGATTGAGAACCCTAAGGCTGATTTTTGGCCAATTAACTGCCTTGTATGTAAGATCCACATCAGCCTGACAAATAAAGCAGATTTTTGTTGGAAATATTTATTACCAGCTTGAAACACTCAGATGCCAATCTTGAGGTGTACGTGCTAGATCATTACAACACATGCATAATTGTAGAATACAAAGAGTGTATCATTCTGAACCAGTTTCAAAATTGTAAAATGATTCTTTGGCAATGGTCATCCTTTATATAAGAACCATTCTAGCCTGTTTCAGAATTTTGTACGTTCTTTTGCGCCGGTTTTTACTATACTGCCTCCCTCATCAAAATTCTATCAGCAATTTCCAGCTTGTTTAAGAGTATCAACAGCAACTGTTCCATCACTCCTAACACTATCTAATGCTTTCTTCATCTATGTATCCGTCATAAATCATACGATTCAGTCTCATGCGGCAAGTCCTCGACAAGATCAAAGGGAAATTCGGTTGGAAGCTAATGCTAATGCCAACAACATACGTTAGGTTCTCTTCGAACATTGAACGCGACTTTTGAAACGTCTTACCACTTTATCAACAGCTCTCCTCATCTCTGCAACTCGTCGGCCATATATCACAGGATTCAAAAGTGAGTTTAGAAAAGCCCATGCGACAAGTCCGCGACCAAGATCAAAGGAAGCTTCTGTCGGGTGCTTGTCGGTTGCTAAATTGTTCCATGCAACTATAATCAACGGTAAGTAAAAGAGAAGAAATGCACCAACTAACCCTCCGAGAGTTCTCGCTAATTTCATTTCTCTCTTTCTACTCTTTATTTCTTCTTTGATCAAATTATGAAATTTAGCCAATGAAAAACTATAATGCTCCTCCTCTACGGCTTTGCGTCGCAGCGTCTCTGCCCAAGCAGCCATTACAGAAAACTCTTTAATAAATTCATAAGGGCCTGCATTCATTTCTTGAAAGGACACTGGTGATATAACGACTTCTCGTTGATGTGTGACAAGAGAGCTCCTTGCCGCTGTATCAATACCAAAGGAACTCTTGTCTAAAAACTCGATTGATTCTGCACGAACTTCTCTGCCATCTCGGTTCACGCTTTCTTCATCTTGTTTCTGTTTCTCTTGCTTCCTTGTGTTCTCATTTCTGTCCAGCTCCTGCGGACTTACATTTTCTTCGTTACTTGCAACCAGAATCAAAGTTTGATCTTTCCCTTCACTTCGGCAATATTCCTCCTCTCTTTTCTCCAAATCTAATCTTAAGCCAGCCCTTAATTCTTCCATGTCTCTTCTTCTAGACTCTGACTGCGGCCTAAATTCGGATTGACAGTTGTCCCGGTCCCGGTCGGTGCTAGTTTCTGATAACGTAGCGTCGCCAACAGAATGGATCCGGACGTGGTCTTTGTTGAGTTTCTCACCTCCGTCAACATTATTCAATCGGTCGGCCATCTCACCCCCTAAAGCAACACCGTATGACCTCTTTCCTTCGCCTGTCTCAAAAAATCCATTTTCAGTCCCCACATGCTGAACTCTGTTCTCGCAATTCTGCTCTAACAAAGCTGAGTCTCCTCTGTCTACCCGTTCTTCAAGTTCCTGCGGAGGAGGAGACGCATGGTCATGGATAGAAGCGATTTCTTCAGATATGGAAGAATTCCTTTGCTGGCGAAATTTCGACATTCGATCTTCAATGCGTTTGATCTCTGTGATGTGTTTTAAAGATATCTTGAATATTATAGCGTAAGAAACACCCATTACGACAAATGGAATAGCGAAGAAAATCACAGTAATGCAAGATGCATACCATACAAAACTACCACCATCAACTGTGCGCACATGCTCTGATAGCACATCCAATGTACATGAGAACATACGCATGCGTAAAGCACGATACGAATTGTAATTGCCCTCAAATACAGCATAAGGCACGAAAACAATCCCTACACATGGCAAGAACCACATTACTGGAAAATGAGCTATAAAAAACTTTGAATTTGTGAATAACTCGTAACGCAAAGGCCATACAATTGAAACAAGTCGATTTATACTTTCAACAGCTAGATGAGCCACAGTGACAATAATCAGGTACAATCCAGTGGTAGATGCATAAAAACAAGCTGTGCTACCATTCTTGCTGCCAGGCCCAAGTATAACAGCAGCGACCTGTATAGTGAGTGGTATGATCTTTAGAAAATCTGCAATTGCCAGGCTTATCAATATAGCAAAACGTCTTTTGAAGAGTAATGAACGATTTTTGCAAACAGCTATGAGAACCAAGCCATTTAGAAAGGAACTGATAACCAAAATAGCAATGTAGAAAAATAAACACAATTGATCTCTGAGATTCATCGTGAAGGAGTTCCTGATGTTGTTAATGTATCACCTCACGTTGATTATCAAATATCCTTTGAATATTGTATGAACAACCTCTCTGTGGTCAACAGATTAGTTCTGAGTTTTATTCCCTGTTTGATCGTGAAAATGAATTTCTGAAGTAATTAACTACTGCATTTATATAATTGTTGTTTAATAAGACTGCAGGTTGTTTTTCATGTGCAAATAAATATCAAATAATTTATCATCAGAAGGTTTCTCGCTAAACATCCAAGTTCATGATCTTTTTGTGCACATTTTGGCAGCATTGTTTTTAACCAGAGCGAGACTGTATCAATTTCGGCTGCTGATACCACATGTTAACCGCATGCGCAGATGAGTGACTGCGTTGATTGCAGACTCAGCGCTCTGTGGTGTTTTGTTGTGAACAAATATGTGGTCAATGCAAAGAAAGAAGTTCTTGACAATTTTCTCTCTAACATTTGATTCCCTCTCCAATTACTGTGCCTTTCAACGTTGATTTTCTGTTTCCAGCTTATGCTGAATGCAAACTGGAAAGGACGATTCCTTTTTGATAGTGTCCTACGATTGTCCTTTCTAAGCCCTTGATTACAACCTTGACTTCATCGTTGTCAATGCACTGTGTCGTCAGCAACAATTCTTGACTGCAAACATCAAAGATTAAGGCTTTCAAGTTACAAGAAGACACTGTCTTTTGCAGTTGATCCCGAGTTCGCTGGGCCTTCTCTCATTTAGCTGAGTTGATTCCAAGAATATTGCCGCGATCCTCTTTTGTGATGTGTCTGCATTCTACACGCTTCATTAATCAGTATCATAATACATCAAAAGTTCCTCACGTCATTACAATCTATTGACAAGAACGACATCAGCACAATAACATTAGAAACCGTTTGCTCATCTCATCGGAGAAAACAATCAACAAAGAAATACCCGCCATGTTATGGAAAAGATAATGTCTGTTTCCATCTCCGCTCAATAGTAAACCTGCAAATTTTTGTTCAAAAACAACCGCAAAGAGTTGTGATCCTATCAACAGCAACTTGAAAGTGAAACTTATCCTCCGCTACATTTGTTTTGAAAAGGAACCTCAAATAGTTGTGGAGGAAGTTGTTGGAAAGGACTCGAGGGGCGTATCACTCTCTAAAAATTCCGTAAACTTTTGACAAAGTGCTTTTGTTTTCAAGAAAAATCCGTAAAAAATTTCCTGTGTTTCTTGAAAAAATTTCGTACGCCTTTCGGAAGACCCCTCGTAACTGTTCACTCGTAAGACTGACCGGGCAGACCTAGCATGATAAATTGATGTGGTTACCACCAGCCCTTTTCACTAAAAGCATTACCACGATGAATCTTTTACTTGACGCTAGTCAGTATGCTCAAAACAGCAGACGTATTGGGATATATTCCACATTATATTTTTGACATATAGGGATGCTTATTGGGATAAAAAAACATTTTGGGGTGGGGGTTTATTTGAGGGGACCTTATTCGAAAGTGGGGGCTTATTTGAGGACTTACGGCATAATTAAAAACTAGGCAGCCCTAACGAGAACTGAAATTGCTAACTTTCAAACCAATTACAAGATCAGCTATATCTGGTAAAATAATTTGTTCCATGACCAACTTGCCAAAACAGAAATTGAGGATCAGCATTGTTTGTAATCATCAAATTTTGTGTACTCTCCCAGCAGAGATACATTTCTGGGACATGTATCATTTGACAAGGGACCCACGATGATCGGGATCAATCTGGGGGGTCTCTAATCCATGTTTTAAAGGCCAACAGGGACATTAAAAGCTCTTCAAAGTTCTTAAGATCTTAAACAACTCTCTCATGGTGAAACTAGAAGAGTAACATTTTTCATATCTTTAACTGGATAGTTTCTCTGATAATGAATACAGCGAAATCTCCAAATAAAAACCCAGACCCCCTCATGATCATGGTTTGGTTCCATGGTTGTATTACAACACATATTATGTCATTTTCCTCTCTCTGCATATTTTGGAGAAATTGCCCTTGAGAGGCCACTTGCCCCAACGGAGGCACCTGACACTCAGAAACTAGCAGAGACAACTGGCCCTCAGCCATGGGCGGTAGGAGACTACTGTGTTAGCCTAAAATGCTTAAATTGCCTCATAAACAAATACATTCATTCAAACTTATGATGCTGTGGTTGTCTCTTTCTTCTTCATTGTCTTTGCCCAAATACTGTATTTCAACCAACATATATACCGCGACTTAGACTTAGGGGCCATCTTGGATTGATTCTACGCTGTGCCTCAATATGGGTTTGTGGGAAGCCCCCAAACGCGAAAATGAGAAGGGATTGGGAATTCCCCCAACGCGAAAGATTTGTTAAAAAATATATTTATTTTTATTTCTCCTGCAAATCAATGAATAGATGCACAGCACCACATTGGAAAACTTGCATTCACTCAAAACTACACAACTCTTTAAAGCTTGCTGCTCAAAGTTAAGATACTAGGTGAGTCACAAAAAGGGCCAGCACATTTGAAAGGCTACTGTTCCCAGAGTATATAAGCAAAGATAGTTTGCAATGTCTGATTGACTAGCTAACATGTTCAATTATTTTCAGAATTTTTCCTCTGGCTCAAATGAGCCACTTCATTCTGATTCTGTAAAGGATTTTCTACAAAAATTCCTTTGAGAAACCTTAATAAAAAATGTGCTAAAATTACAAGCAAGCTTCCCTCATATGTTACCCACACAGTGATTACTTCCGTGCACCTTAGCATATGGCTTTAGCCCATACTATCTTCTTTGAGAAATTGCAAAGGTCTTCTCCCTGGTATGAATAACTTATATAGAGGGATTCCATTGTCCCAAGAGGACAAATTGCACAGGGGGGTTCTAGATTAAATTTTGAGTAGGAGTGTGCTGCTCACAGTTTCAAAAATGTGACCGTTCGCTAGACCAATTTTTGTGAAAATGATACCTGTTGGCTAGACTAATTTCTCCATCAAAAGTGCCCTGAGTTGGCATTTTCTAGACAAAACTTGCAAAATTATCACATTCTCTGGACCAACATTTTAAAAAAGAATGAGCTTTTTTACAGGAATTACCAAATTTTGACATTTCTTTGACCAAATTTGCCAAAACATATCCTTGCCTACACTAAGACTAAAATTGCCAACAAGTATACCCTTGCCTAGACTAGAAGTCCGGAAAAGTATACCCTTGTGGGCGGCACATCCCTAGCAGGGGCAGCGCCAGCCCAGAAAAAGTGGGGTGGAAAGAGATAGAATTGCTGGCCAGAAGGTATACCTAACGACTTTTACGTTGTTTTTGTTTAGGAATGAATAACGGCCAGAGGGAAGTGGAGTGGACATATCCAACCCAGTCCACCCCGTGGCGCCGCCCTTGATCCCTAGGTAAAATGGAAGAACACCCCCCGTACAAAATGTATGAACACATCCAAGTGTCATTATTCTTAGGAGAGAGAACAAAAGGAAATCTTGCTTGTTGTTTTCACTTGCTTCTGTAAGTTTCTGAAAGGGGCTTTCAGCAGAAAATCTCCCATTTCATCTAGAAGAAAGCGCCAATTAAAACTGAGTAAATTACTGGGTATAAAGCTGGGAATAAAACAAGAGCCCAGCGTTTGAAACAACAAGCAAGCATACAATCTAGCCATTGATCAGTGCCATCTTTAGCACTTTTATCCATTAATCATAATTATTATAATTAATCATTATCATTATTATTACTTTGTTTTCTTGCATTCTGCGCATTATACCGACACTCGGTCATGCTCAGTATCATCATAGATGTAGATGTAGGGAAGACAATTTTTAATATCATTGCATTGATGGTCAGAGCATCAGAGCAGGGAGCAGCATTCTTTCAAATGCCTGGCCTTTTCATCATTTTGACTCACCCAGTAGAAGTTCTTGAATGAATGTGAGAACAAATGGTATGTTGTTACTTTTTGTGATGCTTACCAACTCCCCACGAACTCTTGCAGCTTTTCACCTCTCAGTCACCTTTAATGCTCAGTAATTTAGGCCCTCCCTCGCGGGGGCCCTCTCTGATGAAGTCTGTTTCAGCTATTCTCCAATCTTGAGTGAATTCCTAGCCTCTAGACACACCTTGTTAAAAATATCTCAATATGTTTAAGAATAACGCAAGAAAGAATACTTACAAGAAATTATCTTTCGACTCTCGTAGCTTTCACGTCTTCAGTTGCCGCCATTCATCTTTCTCCATTCACCGTTGTTGTTGTTGTGAAGGAACGCGCTGATTCCTGAGGACTGGGACCTACCTCGAAGAAAGAAGAAATTTGTGGTCTGGGGTCTGGGCACGACACGATACAGGCTGATATCATTGATCTTCACTGATCTGTTCGGGAGACATATGTTTATCTAATTGTGGTTACTTTCGCGAGCCATACACGATACACGTAGGAACCAAGGGGCACTGAGATTACGTGCCCCAAAGAAGTGCCCTTTTTATTTCTAGAAAATGTCCCTTTTTCTTATGGAAAAGGTTCCTTCGAAGCGTTATGCCCCCCCCCAAGTTTGAGATGCTTCCTACGTCCCTGCCCTTTGGCTGAATGAGAAAGTGCCCTTGAAGAATTGTGCCCCGAATTCCATGAATCTACATGAATCTACAGATCTTATTGAAAGGGGGGTCACACATCTTCCAAAATAAAGACAAAGTTTTAGGAACAATTAGCAATTGCTGCATCGCCGCGTCATTGCTATCGTCTAAACTTGATTCATTCAGACAGCCCTGACCGACCAAGGCTTGATGCAAAAGGGAGAACAAAATAACATTGAAATTTCCTGCAAGTATGGTCATATGACTTGAAATAGATCCAAGGCCACTCAATTCTTCTCCGTTTTCCCTGCATGCATTGCAATCTCTTATTCTGATGTATGCAGTGATCATAGGATGAATGTCAAAGAAATGAACCTCCAATGATTCTGCTTACAAACTGAATTCCTTGATTTCCCTGTGAAGCTAATATGTTTCTCAGACATGAGAAAAAGGAACGCAATTTCCTCGCTGTTGCCTTTGATTACTGGACAAACAAAATGAGTTAAGTATTCTGCGGAACCCACCGTGATTGAGAAAAGAATTTGCATTAAACATCATATCGATCCAGGACATGATTTGTGCAGGTATTAATTCTTTCGAAATGACATTTGTTGATTTCTATGAATTAGTAGTCATTATTTGATGCTCTATGAGATTTGACCTGAAATATTTGATATTTTGAAATTGTTCCAGGCGGGTTGCAAGTAAGAGGAAAGTTGAAGCGAAAAATTTCCCAATCATGGGAAAATCAGTATCCAAGCAAATTTCTCTAAGTATCTATCCCGCAGGCCTGATGCCCACGTTAAGAAAGGGAGTACCCTTGACCCTTTCTACACCTCTCCTTCATAGCAGAATAAAAAGAAAACCAAAACTATGGCTGCAAAAAGATGGGCAGGGAGAATGAAAATCCGTGCATCAAAATCTCCTTCACTTGAATCCTTATGCATTTCAGATGCATCTTTCTCAAACCTGGTAGCTCCTCAAGACAGAGACACTGAAGTGAGAAAAAATTATTTTGTTCCGTTTGGCCCCTTGGTAGCAGACCCTCTCGCACACTACCATATCGATTGGTAAAATGTCTTTCCTCGGGAGCTCACTATTTCCAAAATTCGATTTCTCAAATCTTTTCTTGAGTCCGAAATGACTTTTTTCTACTTTTTTCTGATACAGAAGAATTAGATTGGTGAGAAAGTCCCCATAAAGTGAGCAACCGCATGAACAAAGATGCAAGTTACTTCCACATTTTGACAAAAGTTTATATTCATATCATACAGCATTGGCGTTGTTTACATTACATCTTAAAGAATTCTTACAAATTCTGAAGCAAGCAAGCA
This sequence comes from Aurelia sp. 3 sensu Dawson et al. (2005), assembly GCA_964020215.1. Taxonomy (NCBI): domain Eukaryota; kingdom Metazoa; phylum Cnidaria; class Scyphozoa; order Semaeostomeae; family Ulmaridae; genus Aurelia; species Aurelia sp. 3 sensu Dawson et al. (2005). The sequence continues at coordinate 23,161,680 of OZ026578.1, forward strand.
GTATTCATTTACGAAAGGCCTGGCCTGTGTGTGCTGTATCGATTGAACTAAGCTAATAACGTCACAACTTTATCTTGGGCACCCGCTCAGGAATAATCTTTGTCGATAAAATATGCTATATCCTATTTCTCTATTCAACTAGAAAAAGAATTAAAATCTTCTTCTCTAATAAAAGGTAGCAATAATTGTACTTACTTTTTCAAAAACTGTATTTATCTTCATGACGTCACTGAATACCAAGATCCCATTTCGATTTGTTTTTCGCGGGGATGATTTCAAATATCTCATGGAGAATCCACTTGAAGTGCAGAGTACAGCTGATGTTGATAAACCCCCTTCTCGTTTAGAGAATAAAAGAACAATCGGCTTTGCATCCCTTTTGAATCTAATTTAAGTATTTAGCATAAAGGGAACTAATGAAATGCAAAAACGCTTCCTTTTCATTTGACTTGACAGCAGCATTGACAACAAACTAAACGAAAAAGCAAGAATAAAGATGTTGTATGATTTTGCTCGCCTAGAAATCGGTGATGGTGCATGACTCTTTTTCATACGTGTTGTTTACAGTGTATATCTTGGTAGTTCTTTGCAACACCGTCTTGAATGGAAGTATCTTGATAGCATTTTGTGCTTTCAGATTTATTAGACAAAAGAGATTCGGTATTCTCATCAGTCTCGCTATTGCTGATTTTCTCAAAGTGGTTCCTTTGGCAGGAGAAATTGTGGTATTATGGAGCACAGAAGAGCATATCAATTTCACTGCATGTCTTACCATTTCATCGATTGGACTGTATTTGATATGTGTAACAATACTTCATCTGGTCCTTGAAAGTATCAATCGATTAATCACAATAGCTAGACCACTTCGATACCATGAAATTTTGACAACGAAGATTTTCGGGACACTTTTAACAATGGTATGGCTCCTACCAGCTTTTGGGATTGTTCTTCCTCATGCTTTTCTGTCTGCAGAAGAAGATTGGGTCCCTTCATTCCGAGTTATGATGTTCGTTTGTGATCCTGAACCCAACTTCGCGATAGAATTTGAGAGAAATTTGACAACAGATACTAGAAATGCAACTACATATAGTCGAAACATAACAGCGAATAATCAAAATTTGACTGCAAGTAGAGGAATTCCACAACAACCAAATTATCTCCCGGCTACAGCATCAACCATTTCATATTCGGCATTTGTAACAACAATTTATTTCATCGTCCCTTTGATCACAATGATAATTTCATATTCAATCATTTTCAAGATTTCCTTGAGACACATTCGTCAAATCAAGAGTGTGGAAAAGAACATGAGAAATTTGTATCATCGATTTTCGAAGCCAAAAATGTCCAGTGCTTTTGGATCAGATGCAGGAATTTCAACAGCAAGCTCTATTACCACCGGAGACAGTGTTGCTATGCCTCAGGTGTTTATTACTTCACAGCTAAGAACAAATAACAACGAACGTGAAGGAAGCGATGCAAATGAACTGAATGAAGAACATCATGTCGCAGTTGTAAACAGGACACATAAAGAGTTGCCATTAGATACAGTCGACAGTGATCTAACAAATAACAACGACAACGTTAGACTAGCTGAAGGATTGAAAGAAGATGAACATCCAGATAAATCAAACTTTACATCGAAGATTGGTCAGGAAAATATGATTACCGGCCAAGTCATGCTACAAACGGCTAACAGTGTGTTATCCAAAGATGATGAAAGGGAGATGGCGAATAACATTCCACGAAGAAAGAGCATTACCAGGGTGACATTTGTGGAAGATAGGAGAAAGGCCTGGCAGGAAAGCAAGAGTGCTAAGATTATGCAATCGAATGATATTAACAACAATGGGGTGAAAAAGGATGAAACTTTCCAGCGATTGTCCAGCCTGCAAAGCAGTCACAGTTCAACGGATGTTGTCTCGGTCAGCGAAATATCTTACAGTACATCTAGAAATTCCTCTGCAAAGCGAAATAGTATTGTACCACTCACTGCAGATGACGTGATATCTTTTGATCAATTGGCTTCGACAGATATTTGGTACACAGGCAAAAAGATTGACAGAAAAGAACAAAAGGGTCGTGCGAAGGATTTCAATGTACAGCCATCATCTGTGGCTGTAAACAACCAAATTTATAACGTCATTGAAGAACAAACACATGGAATCAGTAATAAAGAGGCTGTGGATCGAGTATATGAAAACGAGGATGGTGGTGTGTTTATGGATGACCATCATCGAGAAGTTCAGAGTGATACAATTGGAAATGATGAGGAAGATCACCCCTTTTCACCTGCCAAAAAACTTGGTGGTAAAGATAAATGGAAAAATATTTCCAAGCATAATTTCAAAAAGAGTCCTTCTGTAGAACCTGATGAACAATCACACAAATTTCCATCTGAAGCATTCTTCCAAAAAATTATCGCAGACCTTGAAAGAAGAAAGCCTCCGTCAACATTTGAAAGCAGTGCAAGAAGAGTGATAAGATTTTCAGCACTGGTCAGAAATAAAAGAAGAAAGAGTTCTTGGGATGACGACGAATCACTTCCAGCCCCAACTGCGGAGGAGGTTGATCGGTTAGAAAATCTCTTAGATTACGCTGAGAAAAATCCTGACGTACAAGTCGTAAGCGATTCGGATGACACTCACCAAGACGGACCGACACAGAATGACCAAGACACATTTGGCTTGTTCACAGGGTTTCCAGTTATGGAAGCATGGGCCGAGTCTCTGAAAGCAAGAGCTATGACATCATCACCTAATTCATTTGTTCGTTTCTATGGAATAATCAGGGGGGAGATGCGGAACAGAAAGAAGGAAGGGAAATTAGTGAAGACACTAGGAGGCTTGATAGCCGTTTTGATGGTATTTTATATTCCTATTACTCTATGTGCATGGGATAGACTAGGAAATTGGCCAACAAGTGATGGAGAAGAAGTTGGAAGAACGCTGCTCTTATGGGTATTATTGTCCTCTGCATTGAACCCTATTGTCTACTGTCTAAGGATTCCAGAATTCAAGAAAGCTTTTCGTAGAACCAAAGAAAACTTAATTTACTATTTCACAGACCGTTGAGTATACTTTTGTCTTGTATAAAACTGTGGTATATTTGTTTCTCCTGTTAGTATGTATGGTTTTCAGAAAACCTGTTTTAACTTAAAATTGAGAGCAAGCCAGAGTCAACGGATTTACTCGAATACTACTTACTTTTATGCTAAACTTGAACTACATTGTGATACTATTAGGGTCATTTTTTTTGTTGCAGATCGTGTTATTGCCTTAAGTATTTCAACATAATTCCATAAACAGTACGTACAAATCTTCTTATGGTGTTTATCAGCTTTTTCAATAATTAGACGATTCCATGATCCTCTCTTTCACCGGGCTTTCACCCGATTCACACTAACACGGTCTGAGGTCTGGAACAAGGGCGGATCAAGACGGGTGAACCCGGTGCATATGCAACCATTCAACTTTCGTTAATTTGAAACTAAAATAATCAAAATTTTCATGTTATATATTCTTGGGCGAAATTTGTTTATAGAAATTTCGAAAATCATTAGTCGCAGCAGAATCGGAAATAGAAGCAGTTGTGGAGGAGCGATACAACAACAACCAAAACTCTATAATAACTTGGAATATGAGGTTGGGTAAAAGACGTAACCACTCTGTCGGTGTCTACTTTTAAATGTAGACTTAAGTAGAAAATACCGGGTAACTAAAAAGATGTCCCTCTGTTCAAACAACTGTTGCAGCTAAAATGATATTGCTATAATCATCAGAACTGATGTTTTTAATTCACACCAGATCGTTTGGATCGTTTTAGTCGTGCAGAAAGACCTGAAAGACAAAGGACTCAAACTCTCCAGTCTTTGGGTGGGTCTCTTTGCACGAAACGATCTTCAAGGAGACAACCACGACAACAACAACAGTTTTTAGTTGCCTTGGCAACTTCCCTTTGCAAAAATGGCTGCCTGAAAAGAACAGTCCCAGGCGGAGAGGTCTTACGAGGAATTGTTAACATGACGATGGATATTGCAGATAATGGCATTCGATATAAAGCAGATACCCAGGACAACAAAATGGATTCATATGAAAAACGTCTTGAATCGAATATGCTGCGAAGTGTGCTTGGCAGAGGATTTTTCAAATCTCTCACGGAAGACGATTTTGTGGAAAAAGGCCTAAATAGTGGACAATGTTCAGTTTTAGTAGAAAAGAATGCTGTCATAATACAGGGTTCTTCGATTCGTCTTAATGATGGAAAAGAAGAAAAAACAAAGGCTCTTAATGACATTAAAGTTCTGGATTTTCATTTAGAAAGAGTTAGATCCTTAGGACCCATATGTCTTTGTATGAATTTAACAATATGCGACCTAAGCTGCAATTTCATACATGATATAAATGCTTTGAGAGCGTGCAGATGCCTTGTCAAATTGGATGTACACAAAAATCAGGTAATAAACAATGGTTTGGATATATTCATATTGCAGGGGCAGGAAATATATTTCCTGATAATAAGGGGTCAGTCATATATCGATGTTGTCCTCGCTTAGCGTCATTTCAACGTTAATGGGTGGGGGGGTCATAGCTAACAAGAGAGATGATCTCTGCATCAATGATGAAGATTTTGAAACTGTCTGGATTGAGATTGAAAACCCAAAAGCAAAAAATATTCTTTGTTGTTGTGCCTACAGACATCCTAATTCTGATATTTCTAAATTCAATGATTATTTTCAGATGACACTCAGCAACTTGGCAAAGGAAAATAAGTTGATTGCTGTTATGGGTGATTTTAACATTGATTTGCTCAAGTATGACAGTCATACTCCCAGTAATGATTTTGTGAACATGATGTTCTCCTACCATTTCCAACCATCCATACTGCATCCAACTCGCATTACTGACACCTCCTCAACAATTATTGACAATATTTATGTTAACAATGCAACTGAAAGTAACATTTTTGCTGGAAACATTCTATCTCAAATTTCTGATCACCTTCCTCAATTTGCAATCCTGAGTGAGAATGCACCTGACTTCAAAACTTCATCTTATTTTGCATATGACTACAAGACCTTCGATGAAGCCAAATTCCTTGCAGATTATAAAGAACTGGATACTTCCTTCCTTGATGATAAAAGTCAGCACCTAAATGTAAAATTCAACACCTTTCTTCTTAATCTTCATGATCTCATAAATAAACACTGTCCTAAGAAAAAGCTGAATAAGCAGGCTTTAAAGCTCAAAACCAAACCATGGATTAACTTTCGAATTAAGAGAATGATGAAAATCAGAGATGCTTTATTCCGACAATTTAAATCAACAAAATCCCCAATTGATCTTAAAGCATACAAGCAATTCCGAAATCGCATTGTCAATGAAATAAGAGAAAGCAAAAAGAACTACTATCATCACTACTTTGACGAACATAAAAACAACATGAAAATGCTTTGGAAAGGTATAAAGAGTATAATAAGTATCAAACCAGGTAATTTTGATAGTGTTAGGTTCTTAAAGGATGAAAATGGTTCCAGAATCTCAGATCCAGTGAAGATAGCTA